>OZ018331.1:59239841-60439841 GCA_963969495.1 Ceratothoa steindachneri | reverse complement strand
TAATAAACACTTGTCCCATGTTCCGAAATTATTAAAATATTCTAATGTTAATGTTGTATGTATTCTCTAATAATTCCACGTTAAAAAACTTAGTAATTAAAAATTCTCCCCATTAATGGCCTGAATTTATAAAATTCCGTACAAATCTTGTCTTGGTTTTTACATTGGCCAGACAACAAAAAGCCTAGATGCGAAAACTAAATAAAATAAGTACTATTGACGAACTGGGCAGACTTCAAATGCATGGTTTATCCACCAATCTACTTTGAACCATCAAATAAATTGGTCTAATGCGAAATCAATTATTTTGTGCCCAATTTTATTGAAATAAATTTAATGGTATCAGCCATAATCAAATTCTCCATTAAAATTAATTTCAATTTAAGTGAGGGTCTATTTAAATTAAATAATTGTATCACGAATAATATTTGTTTGAAATATAAATTTAATTTGTTGAATTCATTTATTATATATTGTAATTCCGCGGGTGGGCTATTAATTTGTCCGTCAGTTGGTTTTCCCCTTAAATGATTGTTTCTGTTCGTCGGTACGTTAGAATGACGTCACATTTCTCTGTTTATTAACTATTTCTATATTTCATTGTACTTCTGCCCCTGATGATGTAAACACGAAAGCGCTTGGGCTTATTCTGTGTATTATTTTCCTTTGGGATATTTCTAGCATCTTCGATCACGTGTTTTTTGGTGATTATTTTTTGCATATATATATATATATATATATATATATATATATATATATATATATATATATATATATATATATATATGGAGAGGGAGAATAAGAGAAACCAAGAGAAGTACGACGTTCTTTACTACTGACGTTTCGCTCCGCAGCAGCTTCTCAGAGTGACGAGAAACAATGACAAGAACTTTTTTTCTAGGGAGAAAAGGGTACGGCTCGCGGTTTCTCCTCCCCTCTGTACCACTCCCACGATCGGAGGGGGAGGGGACGGAAGAGGAGGAGGCCCTCGGCCGACTTACTCCTGGAGAAACTCCCCACACTTCTGACTCTCAGTTCAAGTGAACCGATAGTGAAGTGCTTAATGGGAAGTCCCGAACAAGCTTTAGAAGAGAGTTTATAGCTGTGGGAGACGGAAAGTTTTGAGTTAAAAGAGGGTAGATTGGTGAGGAAGCATATAGAGCAACTTCGGTAGTCAAAGGTGGAAAGGGTGGAATACCCTTGTCTGAGGGACAAGGAGGACCTGCTGATTAACGTGGATTTTGAACCACCGTCATGCATTCATTCATCATTCTTACTTCCTTTCTCACACTTTAGCACCTATATTCCTCACACAGAAGCGGGAGGACCGCATAATCTCTGTTTCCTTATTCTCTTCATCTTTCATTAATGTGCTTATTGTAGCATTCATGCCGTTTTGACTTATCTTATGTTACTTGTTTGTTGTTTTTACTTTCATGGGTCTTCTTTTTTGTATTCCTTTTGGGATTTTGTGTTATCACTTTTTTCTCTATTTCACTTTAATTTCACTTTGTTCACTTGTTTTACTATTAACTTTGACTTCACTATCAATTTTTGATTAAACTTTTATATACTATAGTTCACTTATTACACTTTTAGTTCATTTTGTTCGCATTATTTCTCTTTACATTTTTGATCTGTGTTGTCTACTTAGTCGGTTGTTTCTTCCTATTTAGGTTGTTTAAATTTGGTTGTCTTATTAGGGTATCAATCTGGTGTCTCGGTTGGTTATTTCGTTGGTTGGGTTTGTATCAGGACGGGTAAATATCTTTATCGTTATGCTTGTTCCTTCTCTCTTTTTGAATGTCTACTAAAGTAAACATGGGAACCTCCTCGATTCTCAGCTGTTGTCTGCAGCTGGGAAATCGAGTGTTAAAGAGGACTCCAGCTCTGGTGTTCGTGTGCTCTACAAATATCGGGAGGTAGATCAACTATCTTCCTCCATATTTTCTCCACTCTGTTCCTGATGTTGATATTGAGCGTTTCTAATCCTGCTTCTTGCTGTAGATCCTGTAGTCTTCTCCTCTCTCTCCTACGTGTGTTGGTGATTAGGTAGAGAGCTTTATTTTGTATTCTCTGGAGTTCGAATATTTTAGTTCTTGATTCACCGTTAATAGGGGTTGGTGGGTATATTAGTACCTCTCTTCCTAGTGAAAGATAGATTTTTCTTTTATTTTTTCTTGCCTAACCCTCTTAGATTGTATAGTAGGTTAAGCATCGGAATCGCTTTGTTCTTCCTCTCCGTTATATGTTATCTGTCGCCTCTTCAACTAAAATTTCTGCTGTTTTGTTCCTAGATATTGGGATTATTGTAAATTTTCTCCTGTTCGTCATTATCTTCTAATATTTTTCGTAGTTGTTGATGTTGCGATTTCTAAAGCTGTTGTCCTTGCCTGAGAGTATACGTTCCTGTACGGAGTGACGACGAGTTGACTTATGTTGTCTGAGAATTGTATGTTTAGACAATAAGGCATTATTGATGGTGGCAGGTCTGCTGTGTATATTGAATACAGCGTGGGGCTGAGACAGCCCTCATGTGGGACTCCAGCTTCCAATTCGAATTCTGGTCCTGATTAACCATTGATCTCCACATATGCTCTTCCGTCTGTGACATAATTGCAAAGAATTCTCTCCACATTGCTATTCATCAGGAGATTTAAGATCTTATATTGCATTCCTCTGACCCAGACCTTGTTGAATACTTTTTCTACATCTCTCAGGGCCAGAACGATGTAGTTATTCTTTGCTTTGGCCTTTGCTTTTTTCTCTGTTATTTTGCCAAGTGTTATTGTGATAACTTTGCCTCTTCTGAATCCGAACTGATAATCATTATTCTTTTAGTCTTCTGTTAAGGATTTTCTCGAAGAACTTGCACAAGAAGTTCAATAGCAATATTGGTCGGTAACTGCTGAGGTGGCTTGGTAGTTTTCCTGGCTTTGGGACGGATTTCATTTTGGCTATTTTATAGCTATCAGACAAGTAACCGGTGTTTAAGCACGCGTTTAAAAATATTCTTTAATATTCTGATGATTATGTTCGGTACCTTGGTAAGATTAATTCTGGTTATCTTTAGGGGACTGGCGCTTTCTGCTTGAATGATCTTATTACGCCTTTCATCTCTTTCGTTGTTATGTATGCCCCTGTACCTAGAGTTTCCTCTCTTCCTCGCTCTACACTTGGTACTGGAGTAATCTTGTCTATGTTTTCTCGCAAAAATGTGTGAACCATTTCGTCTATCTCTGGATTGAAGTCTTTGTCCTCCTCCGGTGTTATGGGGAACACTGATTTCCAGTGATTTCAAAAAAGTTCTTCTATGGTCTTCTCTTCTTGAAAATTTTCCCCCCATTCATTCTAAATTGTTATTTTTTCTCTCGGGGTTTTGCTTTTTAGTCTATTTATTAGTCTCCAGTTCCCTTTGGGTCTTCTTTCTTCGTCATTTTTTTATATTAGGCTATCCCATATGTGGCTTTTCTGTTCTTATATGAAATGCCTCAGTTCTTCTCTCCGTCTTCTGATTTCTTCGTATCGTTCTCTATTTGGTCCGCGGAGAATTATTTGGGTCTAGTAATTCTCTTAGTTGCTTATTCTTCCTCTTCATTTCCTCTGTCCATCGAGGATGTGGGAGAGTCGGTATCTTATATTTGGTATATATATTTCGTCCACCTCAATGAACGTTCTTGTTAATCTTGAGGTCTCTTCATCAATATCTTCAGGTTGGCGTCAGTAAGATCCTTTGGGGCGAAGTTACTAAGATCTTGTGTATAACCTGCTAAGTTTGCTCTCTTGTAATCCTTCCTCGCCGGTACTGGTACCTGTATCGGGTATTGATTCATGAGCAAAAGTGTTCCAACATGGTCGCTACATGCAAAGGTAACTGCTCGAATGTGGATGTTGTATGGCATATTGAAGCTACTTAGCAGGACGTCTGGCTTTGTAGTGCATTGCCTGTGATATATGCTAGAAAGTCTAGTCCTAATCTCTTAAAAATGTTTCTTTCCAACATCATTTCTAAGTTGGCTCCTCTGTTGTTTCTGGAGCGGTATCCATTTGCACTGAACTTGCCATTGAGGTCTCCCATAAAGATAGTTGATAAACCTGTGCCTAAGATTTTAAATAGGTTGTGCAGGGGTAGGTAATTTTTCCTTGGTGCTTGGCATCTCCTGGCTACTATTATTGGCACTAATTCCGTTTCATTTTCACGGCCAAGTATGCCTCATCCAAATTATTAACTTCATTGAACTTCAGCCCCCTTCTTATTGCTATAGCCGCCCCGTCATCATGGATTCACTCCGTGTTGGGATATTAATATTATGTCTGGATCGGTCTCTCTGAAGTTATTTCCTAATGTGGATGTTTTACCGATCCATCCTTGACTGTTGATTTGCAGAATGCTGAGCTTTCTTCTCATTTCTGGTTCCATTGTTTACTAAGTTTGGTCTTTGGAGATCTTTGGACTTCTGGCGGGTCGATCTCTTGTTGAGTTATACTTCGTTGCCTTTAGACCTACTATTCTTCATACTTTGAAATGTAGAATGGCAGAGAGTAACGTATTCGCCAGGGTAGATTAGAATTTTATACTCCATTAAGAGCATTTGTTCTTCTTCCTCGTCTTCTTCTCCCGTCTTTCCTTTGAATGCCCATTTACATTTTTCTTTAATTGCCTTTATGATGTCTTTTTTTCGGTTTCTCAATATTCATCACATGGGCATAGAGAATGCATGTGAGCAATTCTGTTGATGCCCTTTCTAGCACAGTTAAATGGGTCTTTGCTTTCTGCATATGTTTCACAGTTGCTTTAGCCACTCATGTGTATGTTGCATTTCTTCTAGTTTCTTCTTCGTTTCTGGCTTCTCTTTCCTTTTTTCTATTATCTCCTTTCTTTTGGGGGAATGTCATTGCCATAGTCCTATGTGGCCCAAAGCAGTTCACCCCCTTTTTAGTACTTTCATTGCACTGTCTCCATTCGTGGTTCTTCTATCCGCACTCAGAACATATTGTATCTTTATCAGTGCAATCACGTGTCAAATGGTCCTCCATCTTATAGCAGCGGAAGCATATTTGAATATTAATATGTATCTCGCGCTCCATGTTCTCTGGTGGAATTCTCATGTTAAACATGAGCAGTCCTCGTTGGAATATCTTTGTTGCCATATCTGTTGTTGCACACACAATTTTAAAGACATGTGTGTTTTGACCAAATTTAATTATTACATTTATTTTTATGCCTTCATGATTTTTTTCTATTTCTTCTTTCATTTCTTCTTTGTCATGGGAACTCACCCAAACGTCGACTTTCCTGCATATGATACTTCTGTTTACAGTTATCTGGGGCGGGATTTTGGGCGTTAGTCCTATTTCCTTTAGTGTTTCTACTCCTTCCTGGGACGCTAATTTTTCTACTTCTTTTTCCTTGCTTGCAATTACCACGTAGCCATTTGGGATGTCGATAATTTTGACGAGGGCTACTTTTAGTTGTCCAAATAATATCTCGCAATTTTCCTTTGTCCGGCTTGGTCTCCTGGTCAATTTCCGTAGAGGTACTCGTAGGAATTCCAAGCTGCCTCCTTTCCTTAGAAGGAGATGATCCCCCATCCTTTATCTAATCTATACTTCATCCAAAGCCTGTTTCTTTTATTCATTCCTCTCTAAATCTGTAAAAAAGGACTGTGAGAAATAATGTTCCCTATCGCCTAACAGCCTATGGATCCCTAGTTACCTACTTATTTTAGCGTTTCACAACCATCCTACCTAAATAGGCCTGAGCTAAGAGACACATCTAAAGAATTTCGGGCTTGTGGTCTAAAGGACCACCTTTCTTCGCGCCCCCTATTGGAGGTTCCTTCTGGGGTTCACTATACCCTACTTTAAGTGGCTCTGGGCGCAGCGGTGGTCGTGTTATGCCACTTTTAGTCGGTCAAGTAAGTGGAAGTAAAAGCCTGGAATAAGAAGAAATTTAAGGATGGATTACCCATTTAGGGCAAGCACCTCACCGTCTGGAAACAAGAGGAATCTCTAATAGTCCAGAGGGCGCATATATTTTTTCTTTCTTGGAGTTAATGTTAACTTTAATGAAAAGTGAACTTTTCCTTAAGCGCACTCACAGCTCTCCGTTGTAAAAAATAATCCAAATTTAGTCCATCCTGTTTCTGTTCTAGAACTCCAGTTATGCAAGGATCACCTAAGACGGATAAAGCAAACATTCCAATGCGACCCATCACTTCCGGAAAAGGCAGTGCCCCACATAGACTGGCCAAAGTACTTGCCCACCCATTAGCAGGTATGATGGGTAGTATTAGCGAGGCCCACCTCAAGAACTATTCAGACCTAATGGAGAGGATACAGGGAGTGGACGTAAAGAACAAAAACTCGTTAGTTTTGGCGTTGTATCCCTCTTCACTATTGTCCCTATTGAAGAAGCGATGGAAGCAGTCCGCATCGTTACCAGAGACAGTTCCGAGTCTCTAGGCCTCCCCAACGTGATTATTTGAAGCTGGTTGAGCTCTGCGTAAGGTTCAACACTTTCGCTTTTCGTGAACAGGAATACCAATAAGTATACGGGATGGCTATGGGATCCCCCTTGTCCGCCATACTAGCCTTCCTGTTTATGGAGAAAATTGACGCGAGCCCATTAGAGAAGTGCTTGGGCCGCATATAAAATGGCTCAGGTACGTAGGTGACACGATTGTGATCTCCCCATGACCCCCCAACCATGAAAGTTTGCTCCATAGAATCAACGATCTTCACGATACCATTAAATTCCCGCTGAGGAAGAGAGAGAGACGACGCCACTCTGTCATTCTTAGACGTCAAACTGCACAGGACCGACGAAAACTTGAAATTTTCCCTCTACAGGAAGCTAACCAACAAAGATGACTTTATTCCACTATCTGTCGGCCCACAACTCTCGGACAAAAATGGGCATTGCCATCGGGTTCTTCTTGCGCGCACGAATGATCTGAAGCCAAGAATTTATTTTACAGGAGGAGAAGTACATCCAAGACTCAAGCCAGAAGCAGGGATAACCGGTGGCCTTCATCAGGAAAGCAAGGAACAAGGCCATCAACATCGGTCAGCGTGAAGCAGCAGCAGGGGAAGTGAGGCCTAGTAAAAAGTACATCTCAGTCCCTACTAGCCCATTTTCGATTGCAGTAGGGAGAAAGCTGGCTCCTCCACCAAAGTCGTCCTTTAAGCAGGTGTTAAAGTGGGAGACATCTGCCGTTCCAAACCATCGACGTTGAAAACAGAAACTCCGTAGTATACAGGTTACCCTGCAGTGACTGCCTACTGGCCTACTTTGGTGAGACATACAGGGGCGTGGACACAAGGATAAGGGAGCACAAGCAGGATGTTCGGGTAGGGCAGTTCAGCAACGCTCTCAACGAACACCTGCGAGATGCTGACCACCTCATCAGCTGGAGGAAAAGGAGAGCAGTCGCGTATGCATCCAATAAAAAGAGAAAGAAGGCATTGGAAACGGCATTCATAGCCACGACTGAATGCCTGAACGCCAAACCAGGCTATTAACATTAGTCGGAACGTGGCTGAGCAAGTGGTCTTCCCCTTTCTTTTGCCTCCTTTATGGCAAAAAAGATGCAGAGGAACAACTTCGTGGTGCGAGAATGCCTCACACACTGGCCCGGACTCATCTGGAAAGTGATCAGTCAGCGATGAGCTCAGGCAATGGTCAGATTAATGTTTAGTCACATGCATATATAAGCCGACGGTCTCATTCATTTCTTATGGAATTTGACCAAGGGCACCCTGCCGCGCGACAGGACACCGGATATGCCAGATGTCGGCACGGACAGAAAGTAAAGTAGGGCCGCCAGAAAAAGATACAAATAAATAATTGTAAAAGCTTCACTCTCCCATAGAAGAAAAAAACGCATAAGAACAAACAAATAAGATGGATAATAGAAAATTGGGAATTCTACAGACAAATACGAATGGATGGAAGAATAAATAAACATCCCAAAATATTTATTTAGAGAAATAGATCCTGACATAATTCTAATTTCAGATCAAGGGATTAACCTTGAGACTCACGAACTAAAAATATGGAACTACGACTTAATGGCGACTAACCACACAAACCAAAAACACGACGAAGTAACAACAAGCATACAAAGAGGATTGAAGTACAGGACAAAACAAGGACTAACCGAATCCTAGCTCGCCATTAAGATCAAAATCTAATTGATTAATGTAATAATTGCTACAGGATACCAACCACCGAGGCACCCAGGACTGCCAATAAATAACTTTGTGAGAATATTGAATAATAAAATCCCAACTTTGTTTTCGACACGAATACAGACAGCCGACGAAAACACGATATCCAGAAGCACCTACAAAACTATCAAATATTTTATATGGACAGGCGAAATGAAGACTAAGAATGCAGAAATAAAAACGATAAAAGAGGACATAACAAATGGAACAACAATAGAAAAAATACCGTAATCTGAGAACAAAAAGGTTGGAACTACTAAACGCAATATCGGATAAACAAAGAGGATACTGGAACATTGCAATTCAAAATATTGACAAAGAGCTAATGCCCCGAGAATTGGGGGAAAAAATATGACGTATGGGAAGCACTAAGAGGGAAAAGGAAACAAAGATCAAGGACAGAAACGGAAATTTAATCGAAGACGAATACGAGATTGAAAAATTGTTCAGGGAACACTGGAAAGGAGTGTTTAACATCAGTGAAGAGGGAAACGGAAACTACGATATAGATTTTGAAAACCAAATAATTGACGAATTAACACTAGAAGGACCAACAGCGTCAATTGACGCATTTTCATCTTTGAAATGCTCCTAATTTAAAAACATTTATTGTTTTTTATTTCAGGATGTATGACTTTTCAAGTTTCTATGGTGTCTATACACACTATGTATTATACGTAGATTGTAGCAACCGAAAAAAAATAGATCTCCTACTCCCTAAAAGGACCGGCCGCGTCAATTGACGCATGGCCAGTTTTCGTCCTTTGTTCGTGTTTTCACGTATAAACAAGTCGTCCGCGCTTTCACGGATAAACACGCCTGGAAACGTTTGTTTTTAGCTCTCAGTCTCGCTCATTGTCTCTCATAATTTAGTCAGTTGCCATTAGTGAGATGAATGTGTTCTGATTTTAGATACTGTTTTACATTATTGTCGTAGAATTCCCCCCCCCTCCTTTTTTGTTCTATCTCTAAGAGTGCTAAGAGTGTCTAATATATATTGATATTATAAGAATATCTTAAAGAACAGAGCCGTTACGACACACGTAAGGATATAAAAGAAACGCCCACTAAATCACAAAATAAACTTATATTTTACCTTCATCAATTGAATACATATCATTTATACATTAACTACAGCAATACTCTGAAAATTATCCTAAACAAAAATTAATTAAATTAGTTTACCCACAAAATTAAGTTAACGTTTTCTCTACACACAACAATAATATAAGAATTAGGCTTACGGACTCATGTGGAGTTTAAAGGGCCTCAGAAATGTTATTGACTCACGACGCGTGCCGTGTGTCCAGTTGTAGATGGGCGAAATTCTACGGTCGTTTTGGCGAGGGCAGCAGCTGGGGGGGTCCACACGTTCTTCCGGGGGGGGGGCCTTCAAGGACGAGGACCAACACGGTGCTTTATGCAACACCTAGGCAGTCGTGGTCTCTCTGGCGAGAGTGAGTCGAACTTGTTTCTTAAATCAAGTTAACTTGGAGTGCGGTGTGATCACCGAGTAACGAGCTTGAGGAGGAGCTTTTCTCCTTCGTTACTTATTTCCTTATGGACGAGGACTGAACTCGGGGAGGGTCTTCTTCAAGGGCGAGGATAACGGAGGGGGATTTCTCTGGCGAGAATAATTTGAACTTGGTTCCTTACCAAGTTAACTTAAGAGTTCGATGTGGCCACCGAATAACGGGCTCGAGGGGGAGCCTTTTTTCTTCTTCTTAATTCCTCAAGGACGAGGAATACCCCTGGTGTTTAAGGTGCACCAGGATATGAGGAGTCTCTCTGGCGAGAGTAAGCTGAACTTACCAAAGTTAACTTATCGTTTGGTTTGATAACCAGGGACTTTGCTCGAGGATGAGCTTCTTCTTAGCCCCTTAAGGTAGGTAGCCCTGCCTCTCTTGCAGGGTACTTCTTGGTCTGGCGAGCAGAGTACACTACCTCTCCAGTCTCGGTAGCTCGGTTGTGGATCCGAGGACTTTGTCACCTAGAGACTGACGTATACTACCTCGATTTTCCTCAGAGTTCCTCATTTATACCTTGCACCCCCACTGGGGGTGTGGTAAGGTGGGGGGGGGGGCTTGAGGACGGCCCCAGGAGAGTTCTTTTTCCAAAAGGTCTTTCCCACGAAGTCAAACATCAGCTCCTCGTTAGCCATCGAGATTAGGAGAAACCCGTCTCCAATTTCTTGTTCGACGTGAAACTGGATCTCACTCTCCTGGGGGATATCTTACCTTTTTGACCTTTAGGGTCTTAGATGGCACCGAGTTGTGCCACACTGCGGTTAAGCACTGACCTGCCGATGCCTTCGACGGATGTCTTTGCGGTAACCACCTTGTGACTGCACCAAGAGTGGACGGGGGGGGGGGGGGAGTAACCATTCCCCGACAATTATTTATTTGTGTGTAAAGCTATAAATTATTATTTGTTCTATAAATGAATAATTACTTTACTATTTTTTATTTTTTAGCTTTTATAATCAATTTGTCATAAAATTTACTTTTGTAAACCCTCCATAGTAATTTACATGGCTAAAAAACAAACTAATGAACAAATATTAGAAGAGCTTAGAAATATACCATATGATTCATTAGATGCCGAACTTTCTGATACTGATGACGTGCTTTCAGAAAATGAATATAATATTATTGATGAATCCTCATCTAATTCTAGTGATGAAGAATCAAACAATATGGGCACTGTAATTTTAAACAATGAAGAACGTAGCGGCAATGATAGCATAGAAATTGTTTATCAATGTTTGAAAGGTAAGGATGGTTCTTCTTGGCAGTTTGATGTTCCATCTCAACCTGCATGTCGCCGTTTCCCGCAACATAAAATTTAAATCGGGCCCTACCACATACGCTACAACACGAGTAATCAGCGATAGTCGTCTTTCTTCCTTTAGAATTTTGTTCAATGAACCAATACTTAGAAATATTCAGAACTGTACAATTGATGAAGGTCAAAGAGTTTCTGGCAACAACGGCTGGTCTTTAGTTTAGATGAATTAGAAAAATTAATTGGTCTTATAATTGTTCGTGGCATTATTGAGGGAAGGAACTTACCTATCAAAATTATGTGGAATTGCTCTTGGGTATGCCCTTTGTTCAGTAAAACTATGCCCCGCAATAGATTTCTGGAAATAATGACATATATCCGCTTTGATAAAAAATGGAAGAGGAAAAGGAATCTGGGCCAAGATAAGTTTTGCTCAGCATCACCAATATGGGATCCATTCATTCCAAACTGTCAGAAAGCATTTATTCCTGAAGCATATATGATAGTTGATGAGGAATTACTACCATGCAAAGCACGTTGCAAATTCATACAGTATATGACAAATAAACCAGACAAATTTGGTTTGAAATTCTGGATAGCCATCGATGTTGAAAACAAGTATGGAAGAAGTAACGATGTTAGTGTGCCTAATAGTGTAGTCCTAAAACTGATGACTCCTGTATTCAAAAAGGCTACAATGTCACTTGTGATAATTATTTTACCTCTTTAGGCGTATCTTTGCAGCTGGCAAAACAAAATTGCAGCTTATTGGAATAATTCGTCAGAGCAGAAGAGAATTACCAGAAGTGGTAAGAAAGGTAACAGCAATCCATGAAACACTGGTTTTGAAATCTACGGAGAAGACTACGGTCACACTAACATCATACCAGTGCAAAAGATCAAAGTCTGTGGTTATTTTGAGCACATTAAATCAAGATGTAGAAATTCCTTCTTAAAATAACCCCCAAAAGAAGCCTAAAAACCATACTTTTTTATAACAAAAATAAGGACGGAGTGGATGTGATTGACCAAATGGCAAGGCATTATTAAGTCAGAGCCGGCAGCAGGCGATGGCCCATGCATGTTCTTTATAATATTTTTGGATCTGGGTCTTATAAACAAGTTGGGTAATAGACAAAAGTGTTTGTAAATCAGATATTAGAAGGAAGGAATATGTTCAAAATGTTGCTGAGGAGCTTTGTGGTGATTCTCCGCATAGTCACTCAAATACTCGGAAATTGCCAGTTAATGACACTAGTACTCCTGCAAATAAATTTAGACATACATGTGCCAGTGCTAAGTGTCTAAACAGAACCACAGAAATGTGTGGCGTCTGCAAAAAAACATTATGTGGCAAGTGTGCGATAAGATTTTGTGAGGAATGTTGTTCATAGATTTTAAATCTCATTTATTGGGGATATATAAAGACTACTTTTCTTGTTTTAATGTAGACAATTAATGGCTTTATCTAAATATCAAGAAAATATGTTTATTATGTTCCTTAAATAAATGTTTTTCCGCAGCTATCTTTTTCTCTTATAAAATTAAATATAATCTATTTGCCTCAATTGACGCGCTTCGCTCCTTAGAGGTAGTTAAAAAGTCTGGTCCTTCTAGTCTTAAATGAACGGATCGAGAGGACTTTTCCATATCACTACACGGACGAGGAACGATATGCGAACGAAGGAGTTAATACCGTTATCAAAATCCAAAAATTACAGATCACCATCACCAAATTTAAACAAAAGACCCCTTGAAAATAGGGCTAAACTAGGAAAAATTATATAGAAGCGCCGTTAATATACTCGAGAGGATAAGGAACGTTTTTAAATCCTCTCTTAACACGGGATACTTCCTTGATGAGTTAAAAATTAGAAAAATGATATTCATACCGAAGGCTGGAAAATCGCCTTCAGAGGTCGAAAACTTTAGACCAATATCTCTTCTCAACTTCATTGGGAAGGTATTTGAAAATATATTGAACCAAAGATTAAATGAAAGGAGAGAAAAGCAACATGGATATAGTATGCTGGGACGTATCGAAGGCATTCGATAAAGTCTGGCAAAGAGGCATACAGCATAAAATTCTAAACTTAGAAATGAATAACTACCTATAAAGAATTTTATGTGACTACGTTATGGAAAGATATGCGTACATAGACACGGGGAGTTACCAAGGTGAAAGCTTTAAACTTAATGCAGGCCTCGCTCAGGGAGGGTGTTTAAGTCCTTCGCTATACTCTGTTTATACTTCGAACATTCCCCCACCCAGGAACGAGGGCCATGTGAACATACGAGTACAATAGGCGGATGATTTCACTCAATTAATTCCATGTGTTTATCTAAACCCACAGTTGCAGTCCAGCATAACGACCGCATAAATTAAAAACCATAACGATTACGAAAAAAAATGGAAAATTAAAACAAACAAAGATAAATTTAGAATTATACCGATGTATCGCAAAAAGCAATCCGACATTTACGTAGATGGAGAGCGATACAGGTATAACCGTGAAGGCAAGATCTTTGGCCTAACTGTTACAAAAAGCGGTTACAAGAAACACTTTACCGAAAGAATAAACAAAGCACGGATCATGCTAACACTACTTTACAAATTGACAAATTAAAATATAAAAAGTAAGAGAAAGATTTACCAAGCAATGATCCAGCCAACTTTGATATATCCAACGTTTTGCCATGTATACGGTTTCAAGAAGCAATCTAATAAGAATACAACGTATACAGAATAAGGCAGTATAAATAATTACGAACACACGACGACTAGGGAGGAAAAATAAAGTGACTTACAAAACGAAGCGAAAATAAAAACATTAAACAAAATAAATGAAAAAAAGGCAAAAACACAAAAAGAAATAGGAGAGGAATTAAATAATCAAATAGCACGAGGAGCAGGATGGAGAAAACACATGTTGTTTCTTAGTGCTAAAAACAAAGCGGACCAAAGGGTAGAGGAGGATATTTATGTGTAAACCAAATACGGACACCCGATTATGTCTAAAATTCACGAATAATGACAAAACTCACCGGATTGGACTTAATACCAAAAAGGGAACACAAAAATAATAACAAAAAGAGCAAATTCCAGAACAAATCGAAATACAACATTTAATAAAGAAGAGAAAAACAAACAAATAACTAACTAATAAATATGAATTCACACAACAGATACGAGAATAAAGCAACATAACTCACAGAAGCTCAAGTTGATAACTTAGCAGGAAAATAAGCAATGCTAACAACGGTTTGAACGCCTATCTCATATACACATAACATAAAAACAAAAACAAACACAAAAATTAAAAAAGACTTACTTTGGCTCTTACTTATTTCGAACTTAACTCTAAAAATTAGCTTATAGTAGAGAGATTAACGTGACTTCCACGCAAACCTGCACCTCTCTGCAAACCTTCAACTTCCTTCCGCTTCAATCATCTTCCTCCTTTACAGCTATCCAAAGTTGGGCAAATCATTAACACTAGGGACAGGTACAGCAGATAGTAAAAATTAAAAATATAGGAAAACATAAAACACCGTGGTCCGGGTTCCCCATTAAGAAGGTCCGCAGACCAACTAGGTCAACTTTCAAGCCTTTGACTTTATTTCAGTCTGTCCTATACTTACATTTTTCTTCTTCCCCTCTCTCTGTCTCTCCCTCTCCGGGGCTCTCCTCTCTCAGTAAAGGGAGAAGGGCGTCGGGGAATCTAGGGGAACCGGGCCTCCTCGCGCCTCCCTGACCAGGTCCCTCCTCCCACTTTCCCATTTCATTTCATTTCATTTCTTGTCATTGTTTCTTGTCACTCTGAGGAAGCTCCCTCGGAGGGAAACGCCCATAGTAAAGAACCTCGTACCTCGCTTGGTTTCTTTTATTCTCCCTCTCCAATATGGAAAGGGGCGTTCTGGACTAATAGTACTAATAGTAATAATACTATCTCTAAACTATTAGTCAAGAACGCTCCTTTCCCTATTGGTAATGTATATTGCATAAAATGTATACATTGCTCTAAATATTACTTTGGCCAATCACGTAATTGTTTAATAAAATTAATTTCTCAGCATAAATATAATGTATGTTGTGGCGAAAAAATCAGCTCATTTTATGTTCATATGTCATATCTTAATCACAATATTGATTGAAATTCTGCTAAAATCATTTCATAATAACGATATAATTTCCCGAAATATCATTGAATCAACCTTTATTAGTAAATTCCCAAATTTTAATCTAAGTCCTGACTTATATAAACTTGATGGTTATTTTTTAAATTATATTCATAATGTACTGTCGAAACTTTTAACTTGAGACTAAATATTTATATTAATCTTAATAAACTATTTAATTTTATTTTGTGTGCATCTATGTAGCCTTATGTTTATGTTTGTGTATTTATTCCTATTTAGAACATTTGTACTTATTCTACCTTGGTTTTTAGATCCTGACCTCTGAGGTTAATCTCTCGTTTGGATTTTCTCCCTCTCTAATTGTTTAGGTGCTATTTTAATCCTCTTGTCAACCTTTAGTCTTTGGAATTTACCTGATTTAATGGTCTTAGTTTGAATTTATCTTCGCTCCTCCTAAGTTTTCCATTTCATATTAATTCATTTTGTTGATTGGTTTTTTGCTTCGTTTTTTTGTGGGCGTTCGCTCTCCTCTGTATCATCCTTATAAATATTACAATTTTGAATACTTTGGAAATCCTCGTATTAATTTTTCCTGTGGGCTTTGTTGCATATATATATATATATATATATATATGGAAGAGCAAATTCAAGTTCTGCGGGTGATAACAACCACCACAGGGGCTATCGCCATATTTATTTTCTGCCTTTCAATACAATTTTAAAGACAGAGAGAAAGTTGAAGAAACCTTGTATTGCAGACTATATAACAATATAGTATAAGAGAAAGAGAAATTTGACGCGAACAAGCCCCTTTATATATATATATATATAAAGGGGCTGGGCAAAATAATGGAAACACCATGTAATTTCCGAATAAGGGGTAGGGCGACCTTTCGCAGTAATTACAGATTGAATTCTGCTTGGGATCTACTCGTACAAAGTTTGAATCGTTTCCAGGGGAATTTACACCATTCATCAGCTAAAGCAGTCTCCAATTCTTTCAATGATGATGGTGGGGGATATCGACTCCGTACTTGTTTTTTTAAAATGCACCATAAATGTTCAATGATGTTGAGATCTAGGGATCGTGGTAGCCAGATAAGGTATTCTACTTCACTGGAATGTTCCTCGTGCCATTCAGCTACAACCTTAACAGTATGATTAGGAGCATTATCATCCTGCATGATGAAATTTCCATCCGGTAACAATTCCTGAACACTAGGATGGATCTGATAAGCTAAAATAGTCAAATATTCCTTACTGTTGATTATACCATGAAGGGAGACTATTGGGCTGGCGGATTTCCAAGATACGGCCTCCCCAGATCATCACAGGTCCTCCTCCATGTTTAACATTTGGGAGCAAGCAGTCTGGATCAAATGCATCTTTTGGCTGTCTCCAAACGTATACAAGGCTTGAGGTGGGAAATAAGGTAAAAGAGGATTCGTTAGAGAATATGACAATTCTCCACTGCTCTTGAACGTTTGTTTCCGAGAGTTATGGTTTCGGATTGTAGCCCTTTGGTGGAATCCGACTTTATGTTACTCCCGGCGAACAGTTTTTGTTGATACTGGGTTCCGGAGGTGATCATTGAGTTCTGCAGTAATTCTGGTAGCTGTAGTTTTATGTTCTTTTGTAACAATCCGTGTAAGAGTCCTACGGTCCCTATCTGACAATTTTGGTTTCCTCCCTAGGTTTTGTTTCGAGAAGGACGTTTTTCCTTTGTTTTTTTTTATATATTGTCATACTTTTGAGACTGTGCCTCTCGATACGACAACCAGTTTAGCAGTTTTAGTGATGGTAGCACTTGTCATCCGAGCTTCGACGATGTGACCTCTTTGGAAATCAGATAGATCGTTCATTTTAATAAGTTTTAATAAACTTATTTGGATAATATCTGCCAAAAAAATAATATTAGCACAAGATGATGTACTTATATTATCAATCAACGAACATAAACATAGACAAGGTTTAGACAGTATAATTAATCTTCCAAACTATACTATTATAATACTAGGTGTTTCCATTATTCTGTTCCCTTTTCTGTATATACTACCGAGCCAAATAAGAGAACGATTTTCCTTTATTGAAATATTTTAAAAAATAGGAGTAGGTAAATAAAATTTCAATGGTAGATAAAGGCATGCATTTAATATATTTTATGAAGATATCATATGATACAATCGTTTAGTTAATAAATTATACTAAATAAACTAACAAAAGGTTTTACAAAGATGAAACTTAAAACAATTAATATTTATGGAGTATTCAAGCATATGTTTTCTCTTACTTCGGCGCAATGATGACCACAAGACCTCACATGCAAAATTCTGGTTTTATTTTAGTACCTTCCTGCTCAATTTTCACCGATTAATCCTTCACAGTTGAAAGCTACTGGTCTCGAACTTTGTCTCCAATGATCTTCCAGAGGTTCTCAATTGGGTTCAGATCTTGGCTCTGAGCAGGCTACTTCATTAATTTGTTATCTTCTCATTTGGAATAGTATTTTACTCACTATGCATTATGGCATGGCGCGTTGGCCTACATAAATACTGCTGGCTTGTTCAGAGATGCTCGGAGGGAAGGTATAACATCTTGTTGTACGCATTTACCGTTTCAATTATTCGCACTAGCAGGCAAACTCTTTCAGACGAAAACATCACTCCATACCATTGAGCTGCACCCGGTATGTTTGGTAGGCTTTTTAACACATTTAAGGTTTAGCCTGTCACCTGTAGTGCATCTAA
This sequence comes from Ceratothoa steindachneri, assembly GCA_963969495.1. Taxonomy (NCBI): domain Eukaryota; kingdom Metazoa; phylum Arthropoda; class Malacostraca; order Isopoda; family Cymothoidae; genus Ceratothoa; species Ceratothoa steindachneri. The sequence continues at coordinate 60,421,938 of OZ018331.1, read as the reverse complement.
CAAAGCGTTAGTTAGTTACTCAAGGCCAATCCTTCCATGATACTTGGAGGATCCCCAACCAAATAAGGAAATCTATAGAAGGTCAGTATGACAATCGCTGGTCGGCCCGAGGACCCCACGGGCCGGTTCTCTGCCACTGTATCCAACTAAATTAAATTTACTTTCGTCGCTAAAATGAATTATATCCAAATTTCTATCCCTCTCAACAGCTTCAGCATATTCGAGTCTCGCCTTTTGGTTCTTTCAATGATGATTGATTCTGTTGCTGGAGAAGGAGATTTTAAGCTGGATGTATTAAGGCGACGAGACACTGTGAAGCGGCTCACCTTTTTGGCCGCTATTGGTCTTAATATTCCTTCAAGACTGCTGTAGTCTTGAAAGGATACTTCATAGAGAAGCGCCTAATACCTCTGTCTTCTTAGACGGTGGTTATCCGTAATTAACCGACTTTGATAGGAGATTTCTAGTTTTTTTTTCATTCTATAAGTTCAGAACACGCGAAATCACATTCTTGGAACTTCCTACCTCTCTTGAAATCTCAGAAAGAGTCCTCCCCGAAGTCTTAAAGTGAACAATTCTCTGATGGAGCACATGAGTCACTTTCACATATGATGGCATCTCTGCAGAGTGAGTATGACAACAATTGTAGTTTTACAATTATGATCTACAAGCAAAATGTTGCCAGATGATTTCAAGAAAATTCTAGAATGTTTCTGAAAAACTCGTTTTATTATTTTGCATGTCATTATTTTATTTTGTTAAATTATTTTTCAAATTCCTTGAATATACCATTGTATCATATGAAATCTCCACAAAATAAATTAAATGCATGTCCTTATGTACCATGGAAATTTCATTTACCTTGTCATCATATTTTTGAAGATATTTTATAAAAATCTAATTTGGACAAAAGAGCAGCAAGACAAGTGTCAGTCGAACTAAATTTTGCGTAAAGAAATAAAGAAATTCCCAATTGAATTTCGTCCATGACCCCAAGTTCCCTCCCGCAACACTTCAGAATAAATGTAGTTAAGAATATTGGCTGCCAATTTTTAGTTTAGCCCTCCCCCATAACCCCACGCTCTTTAATCCCAAGAATTCCTTGTTTTAGTGCATAGGTTCGGTTGGTTATTACGGACCTTCCCTTCTTTAATATTTGAATGCGTCTCTGCTGAGGTTTCCAAAAGATTGGTAACCACAGCTTTAATTAATATCCCTAACCTAGAAGGTTAGGGATATTAATTAAAGTTGTGGTTACCAATCTTTTTTTCTCACAGCACACTTTTAGAACGAGTAAAGGTCTTTTGATCGACTAAATATAAGCCTGAGTATAATAAGCTACCCGGAAATAGACACTTGAAGAAAAGCCACCCAGAAACAACACCTGAAGATAAGCCACTCCGAAACAAACACCTAAAGATAAGCCACCCCGAAATAGACAACTGATAATAAGCCAGCCTGTAATAGACACCTGATGATAAGCCACCCCGAAATAGACTATTGAAGTAAAGACACCCAGAAACAACACCTGAGAATAAGCTACTCCAAAATAAACACTTGAAGACAAGCCAAAACAAAAAGACACCTGAATAAAGCTACCCCGAAGCAGCCGCCTGAATAAAGCTACCCCGAAACAGACACCTGGATAAAGCTACCCCGAAATTGACGCGTTGTGTTAAGCCACCCAGAAACAGATACCTAAAGAGAAGCTAGCCAAAACAGACACCAGATGATAAGCCACCCCGAAACAGACGCCTAATAATAAGTCACCCGGAAACAGACGCTTAATGATAAGCCACCAGGAAAGATATCTGGAGATAAGCCACTCCAAAATCTACACCTGAAGATAAGCCAGCGCGAAACAGACACCAGAAGATAAGCCAACCCCAAACAGAAAACTGACGACAAGCCACCCAAAACAGGCACATGATGATAACCCACTCCATAACAGACATCTGAAGAGAGGCCATTTGAAATAGACACTTGATGATAAGCCACCCTGAAACAGATACTTGGAGATAAGCAACTCGGAATCAGACAGTTAAATATAAGCCATCCCGATACAGACACTTGGAGATGAGATATCCCGAAAGAGACACCTGAAGATAAGAGACCCCTCGAAAGTTTTCTAGTGACTAGTCTTCAGGTGATCCAAATTTTTTATCCTTGTACTCAAATCCAAAAATGTTTTCAAAAGAAGTATTTCAACATATTAGCATAGTATAGAAGATCATAACATAAAATAGCAAAGTACAAATTAGCATATCATAAAATAGCATACTCGTATATTAAAATAAATTAGCAGAGAAGAATGTAAGGAAAAGGAACACCAAAAAGATCAACCCCTTTATTTGTTTTTTGAATTTCTTACCTCCCTATGTCTCTTAAGTATAACTACACGTGGAGTAAGCTGTGAATCCAAATAGAGAAATAAAATAGGAAAAAAATTTGAATATCCGTCAGCGCCTCACAGGTGTACTCAATTAAGTTGGGCGCTAAAAGCTTTCACCTCGCTGATGAAACACTAATCTCTGTAGTCGGAAAATTGCTAGCCGAAAGTTTCCCACCCACATCGTTGGGGACCATTAAGACCTGTGACAGGCGACAAAAGTTAATCCCTCTAGGCACCAGAAGCCTTCTTATAGACGTCTGTGCCTTTCAGCGATTGAGCACCAAAAAAATGTCCGTAATATAAATACCCTGTTTTTTTCGAATATCGGAAGATTGAGTTTGAGATCTCGTCGCCTTCGGTTCAGATCGTGAGTCTGTTTCCCCAAGTCCCTGGTATTCGCTTATATCATCGAAGTTGGATCTCACCAGGAAGATCGATCTCTTCTGTCAAGGCTTACTCTGTTCAGAGCAAGCCTCGAATCGTTTCGTCCCACAAGGATTGGTTGAGATTCCTCTCGTTTTATCTAGAACTCCCCCCCCCTTACTGATCTTCAGTTTCCCTTGTGACATTTCGCACTGAGCCGTGTCAGAGACTCAATTTTTAGAGGGTGCACTTCTCTGGAGCACAGGTGCCATCGTCCATCTTTGAGGAGGATCGTGAACTCGTCTTCTGGTCCCCTCCAGTTCATCCTCATCACCATCAGGATATTCGGCCGAGAATCACGACCATTTTTCGTGTCTATTCCCCGGCGCCGACTCGCTAAAGGATTCTTCTTCCTGGAGGTGATCCCTTTAAGGTAAAACGACCCTTGCTTGTATCTCCCGTTAATTGACCCACGTTCCGACGTTTAAATATTCCCTCTGTATAACTGATTTATAGTATCTCACTTAAAAGTTAATTAACAAGTAATTAACGTTACCCGATTACCAATTATCTATATTCTGTCAGTATTATCCTCATTTCCCTTTCCTATATTTCCTGTATGTATATATATATATATATATATATATGTTAACTAGTGACTTATTAAAATTATATTTTTTGTTTTCACTCTTTAAATATATCCTTGAACTGCAACTTGGTAAACTCATTAAACGCTATCGGCCCCTGGAGTAAAATCACATTCTTATACCTCGTATTCAACGGATTACTTGGACGAAATGAACGTACTTGTACGTAGCGAAGGACACATACGTACATTAGAGGATATATGTGTATATAACTGTATATATACATATTCTCGTGGCTTATCTCTTTCCTTCCAACCAAAAGATACATACTCGTATATGTATTTATAGACGTATTGCCTGTGGAGGTGACCTATTCCTTGACCAATAAAATAGAATATCATAAAATTGCATATATTTAAATAGCATAGCAAAAATAGCATATCATAAAATGGCATATATTAAAATATATTAGCATAGCACAAAATAGAATATCATAAACTTTCATATATTCGAATAGCATAGCACAAAATAGCATATCATAAAATAGCATTTCATAAAATAGTATACCACAAAATAGCATAGCACAAATAGCATATCATAAAATGGCATATATGAAAATAAATTAGCGTAGCACAAAATAGAATATCATAAAATTGCATATATTCAAATAACATAGCACAAAATACCATATCATGAAATAGCGTACCACAAAATAGCATAGCATAACATAAAATAAAAAGCTAAAACTGCACAAAAATGGGATGTACAGCCGCAGCCAAAGGTTTTCGGAAACCTTGAACTTTAGGTATGTCACTAAATATGTTGTGCTAATTTTCTATGAATGTATCTAATACAACTGGAAAGCAAAATAAAAGTACAACCTTCATTATAACTTCCTTTGAAATATCTAAAATAGTGATGCTATTGAAATGTATACAATTCTGGAATCAATATACGGCATGTTGCAGGGTAAAGGTATTCATATAACACATCATAGTTGTTGATTAATGTGATATTCTATGTCGACTGAATCTGATTAATACGATAATTGCAAAAGCACGTAACTATACCGTGAAGGAAAGTCTGATATGCTCGAGGAAGGAGTTATCTGTCGCAAATTGCTTGTTGAGTCGGTGGATCACATTCTGGCATAGCAGAAGTGTTTAAGATGATCTGAGAAAGTGATAACACCCAAGACTGCTCTTGGTCTGTATGACCCAAGGTCAGTACGCAACGTGATGACAGGTTTCTGTGTCGCATGAGCCTTCGGGATCGTAAGAAAACCAGAGTTCATCTGCGAAGGCCGCTAGGTTAATGTATCCGTCAGAACAGGCCGTTGCACACTGCTTTCCCAAGGCTTGAATTCATATAAAGCTCGCCAGAAGATGCTAATGAAGCCGAAGCAGAAGCAATATCGATTGGCTGATCAATGCAAGGGGTCCATGTGTCACTGGGGACGTTCTCTGATGGTCTGACGAATCTACGTGGCAGTTGTCTTTTAGAGTCCGCAGAAAGCCAGGGGAGCATTGGAATTGAGAGTTAATAGTGCCAACTGTAACGCATAGTGGTCGTTCTATGATGTCATAAAGCTGCATCTCAAGTTTAAGGGTAGGTTATCTCACCGTTTGTTATGAAGTTATGAATTCAGAGAAGTACAAAGCTTTCCTAGGAAATTATATGCTACCCTCAGCCCGAGACGTCTCCAGAAGCTCGGAATGTGATTTTCCAGCAGGACAATGCCTTATGTTACAAGTCTGCATTCACTCTATAGTGGTTTCGGTTCCTGCTAAGGAACTCTCGATGCTTCCTGCTTCCTGATGCTTCCTGCATCAGTTTGGTGTTGCTATAATTTTCTCAGTGCTTCCTCTGCCTATCCGTTATACATATGTTGCTGATGTTATATGTTTTGGCAAATTTTGTATTTTGTACATTTCTGTTGATTGTTTAGGGCATACATATATAACTTATTGCTATTTATTACTCCTTATTCCACTGTTATATTCATGTTGATAGGAAAATTTAAATTTTACGACCCTGAATTTATCTAATTCTCTAACATTTCCGACGTGTCAGGAAAGTTTTGCTGCAGGCAGATAAAATATTAAAGATATCTTGATCTTTTTAGTGGCATATTTGTTTACTATAAACTGTTTTATGATTTGGTTTCCACCAATAAATTAAATAAATTTCAATAATTGTGCTTTGCTGCTAATGGCAGTAGATTCCTCAAAGTTTTAAGAAATTCTGAATACTGAAGTTTGTTCTGTACATTTTCTTATTTATATTTAATATCCAAAATGTGAGAAAACTTTTAGGCCATAATAATCGTGAATTAATCGCGTGAGAAAAAACACCTCTTGACTTCCTATTCTTTGATTATCTTTAAGTGTTCGCCACTTTTATTAGAAATTTGTGTTTGTATATTATTTTTTATATTTGAGAAATATAACATCCTCGCGAACCACCTAATTGCGCTTCGCGTCACAGCAGTGCGCCGCGGCACACAATTTGATAATCACTAGATTAGAGCTCGGTCATGGTGTCTTTTCAATATGTGTCCACGTGTGCTTTTTTCTTTCTTTTTCATTTACTTCGTTCTTCGTCGTATCTTGAACGCAGTAGCTTGGGAATTAAGTAGTTCATTTTAACTATCCGAAAACGTCCCATTTAATCGTCTTCATCAATTAAGATTGATTGAGTTTTAAAAGTGTCAAACTAAAGCCTTGCACGAAGTCTTTAGCTTTCGAAATCATGTTTTTCATGTTATTAAAAGTAATAATTTTCTTTTTATTTTGTCATTTTTAGAAAGAAGACTTGCACAAATGGTAGGATCACATTACCCCAAGGATTAGAGATTAAGTACCACAAAGCATGACTTAAAAAAAAGGATCATGTCTAAAGCCTGCTTAATGTTTAATTAAAATAATACATGGAGGAAAGTAAGCAGGTCACTACAGACCTAACGTGACATTTCAAGGTGAAATAGATTAAGAGAGAAAGGGAGAATATTTCTTTCATAGTCTCCGTTCGAGCTGGCAAAAGTATTCCTTAAAAGCTATTCTATTCAGAGAATTTTGTTCTCTGCGTAGCGTAGTGTACTAACGGCATACTTTTAACTGTGATCAAAGCGGTGCTTGCTGCCTCAGTGTGCCTGGTTTGAATCACTTCCCTGCACGGATTTTTCGAAAAAAGGTAATAAAAATATTACTGCAAAGAAGAATTATTCCGTTTTCTCTTTCAATGTGGTTTAATGGATTCATTTTCATCATTCTCTCGTGCTACTTTGAGATATATATATATATATATATATATATATATATATATATATATATATATATATATATATATATATATATTTATATATATATATAGGGGAATCGACCCTCTCCCTTCTCTCAGTTGAGACACGGGACGTTGACCGCAAAACATCCGGGTCGTGTAGGCACCTTGGGTCAATCTCCTAACTACAGCCCCTTGCCCCTCGTCCCCATGAAAAACACCCCGGTTAAAACTACACGATCTCCCCTTAGAGTGTGTATTCAATTTCACCTCAAGTACGAAATTATAGACGCGTTTCGCTCAAGCTTGAAGGCCCATCAAGACCAGAGGTAAGACGGCCTGAGAAAAACCGTTTGAGTAAGAACTATCCTGGGTCCCGCCCCCTCCTCCCCCTATACAGTGGGGTGGAAAAAATGGGGTAGATTCGGTTTGTCATCAAGGCGATGAAGTTTCCGGCAAGAAGCCCGTGCTACCAAGAGAAGGGACTGAGAAGTAGCTCATACTCGAGCTAGTTCCTGGTTACCAAACCGAACTTTAAGTTAACTTGTCCAAGTTCAACTTATTCTCGTCAGAGAACCTCCTCCCTCCCTATCCTGGTGCAGCACAAAGCACAGAGATAGTCCTCGCCCTTGAGGAATTCTAAAACGAAGAAGAAAAAAGCTCCTCCTCGAGCCCGTTCCCCGGTGGTCACACCGACCGTCAAGTTAACTTGATTTAAGAACCAAGTTCAACTTACTCTCATCGGAGAGACCTCTCCTATCCTTGTGCATCCCAAAGCACCGTGATAGTCTTTGCCCTTGAAGAAGACTTCCCCGAGTCCCGTGTGTCCCCCCCCCTCTGCGACACTCGCCAAAGTCCCTTGTGGCGGTCAAGTTATTCCGTCCGCCGTCAACCATCAGGTCGAGGAACGCGCAAAGAACCCAGAGGATTCCTGAGGTGTCTGGGCTCATTGAGTTCAAGGTCAGACTCAAACTTGTCGCAGGAGGGACCAAGGTATTTAAACTCCAGTAGAGACAGTTAGCATAATTTTATATTGAAGTGAGTGGTGGATTAACCACCACTATAATGTCAAGTAGGTCAAGTTAGAAAGCCTTACTTAAAAATTATTGAAGACCTTACCGTGTATTTAAGTCGTAATATTTCTGTGGTTCAGGTTTAATTTTGTTTTTGTGTTTTAATTAAAGTTTTAGTTTGTGTTAACAATTTTGTTTATTCTATTCTCGAATCGCTACGAATGGTACAAAGAACCTTAAAAGTTTAAAGAAGCCAAGAATGAATATAATAATAATCGAAAATATATAGCACTCTTAGAGAGGTATAACGTTAATCACGGAGTAGCACTTAAACAACCTGTAAGTACCAACTCCTTCCATCACTCGGTCCTTCCTATAGCACGACAATATATATAAGAGTCGGGGAAAACTACAACCACCCCTCGGCCTATTCCTCGACAATCATAAAAAATACAAAAAGGGTCAAGAGACCTAAGTTGCGTGCCCTTAATTATTCTGAATTATGACCTTATGACCTTCAAAACTTTCAAAATTCCCAGACTAACCTAAGGAGAACCTTTAAAATTATATCATTTGAAAGAGAATATAAAACAACATAAGGGTTTCAAATTTTGTTAGAATCGGTCGAATAGTTACGATGGTATTACCAAAAAACGCATTGAAAAGTAAAATGGTTACCATCCGACGGACCGATCGACCTACGCTCCGACATAGTAAAATAAAAAATCCTCAATTTATCACTGTCGTAGAATAGGGTCAAGTTAACCCCTTTTTGCGTTTCTCAGCCGAGGTCAATGACGGCTATGTGCGTGGGAGATTTATAATACAAGCAGAGTGCAAATTAACTGAATGTAGGTTGGCCAAATAACCGACTATCTTGGAGGTTTCGGAACAATAGAAAAACGGGCACAAAAATAACTTTACTAATATGCAAATTAATATTCTTTTAAAAGATTAAAAGGGGTTTTAAAACCAAGCTATATACACATTAGACGTACACGAGTCTTAGCGGCTAAAAAAAGGGGGGAGGGACTTTGACAGGACAGTCACCGCACAAAAAACGAACAATATTGACTGAGGGTCGCTCGAATAACCTTGAGCGTATACGAAGCAGACGCTGGAAAGCACTTGCACAGGAGAGTTGCGCGTTGCTGTTACTTCGGAGATTTGGTCAGAGGGAGTAATCCTTGCCTTGGCGCAAAGTTCAAATAATAGTTTCTTGACAATGACTATTACGAGATAAACTTAGATCTTACTTTCGAGTTAGATCACGAATCGAGACTGAGCGCGTTGCGTTCAAGGAGCGTGTAGAACGAGTACGGGGTATACTCACGCGAATTAATCGAGAATACCCGGAGCTTGAGGGGTTCTGCGAGAATTGTGCAGAGTCCAACGGGACGCGAATAGAGGGTACTGACGGGGGGCGGGCCGAGTATACTGACGGGGCGGGCAGGCGGTGGATACGGCCTTCCATCTCTGGCGCTGGAGTATTTATAGTGGGGTCGAATTGGGTTTTCCCCCCTCCGTCCAAAGGTTAGGGTTCCAGGGTTCGACGCATTGGCAGGTGAGAGTAGTCTCGCACTATTAGCACCATCGCGAGAAAGTTCCTAAGTCGGCGAGGCGAAACTTTGCCCGAATCTGGATGGGACCTTTTGGACCCTCAAACTTGTTGCGGCTTTCTGCGATGGCGGGCTTTCAGGCCACCACGGTGTCTCATGATTTCGCACTTCCATTAGCGCAGCCAAAAAGGGTCGACCAGGTGTCTGTTGTCTCTCTCCATTGAAGGCGCGGCAGCGCGCATCTTTCTCTTTATCTCTCTCTGATCTCTAACAATCACTGTTCTGTACTTTATTCCTAATATACTATAAGACTATGTATATGATAAGTAATATACAAAGTTTAGCATCAGTGGAGTACTAATGTATACATTTTTACTCCTGTTGACATGGCCTCACTGCTTTGTCGAATATGCTTTTAATCACTTAATATTAAAGGTATAAAGAGGCGTGCAATGAATGTCCCTGAAAATATATTAACACTTAAATAAAAAAAAAGAATACTCGTTGAGTAATAATAGTATCAACTTCTAACGTTTATAATTTACCAATAGCTATTTTTATCTTGAAAATTAATTTTACAACTCTTAATATTTGCCATTTAAATCTCTATTAAGTTTAGCGCCGTAATGAGAATGTTTAAAAGATAAGAATAGATGCATTTGATATTTTACTACGTGACGCTTCTTACAGTCTCGTGTAGAAAACTAGGAAAGGAAGAACCCCCTAGAAATTCATAAGTCCAGTTTGGGTTTTGATCTTTAATCTCCAAATTGTATTTTTTGTTGCGTGAACACGACTCTAGGAATTATTGTGTCGGTCCGTAAGTCAGTAGATCGGTCGAACGGTAAGCATTTTAACTTTTTTGGCAATAACATCGTAACTATTCGGCCGATTCTAACAAAATTTGAAATCCTTCATGTTGTTTTGAATTTTCTTTCATAAGGTATAACTGCCAAGGTCGTCCTAGGTTTAGTCCGGAAATTATTAAAAATAAAACAACTATGGGTCGGATTGACCCACTTGTTGAAAGTTTGAAGGTCGTAAAGTCATATGGCCATAAGGTCATAAATCAGAATAATTGAGAAGACCCGAATTAGGTCTGTTGACCTTGTTAAAAAGGAAGATTTTTCTTGAGTTAATTTTAACAATCCTTGTCCAGACTATTTGAAATCATCATATCTTGTCACGTCTCCATTGAGTCCACCGAAGCGCTGAGGGGTTTCCTTCAAATAGGTCTTGGTCGAAGCAACTTGGTCTCGAAGATCATCCTCGTATAATGTGTTCCATCATTTGGATCAATTCACCACAATGGCATCCAGTACTTGTAAGCCACGGATGATCCGAAACGAGAACGTAATGTGTCTTCGTGCGCGGGCGAGCTGTACTGCCTAGCCGGCGGAAAACCTCCGGTTTAAAGGTGGTCGGCCAAACGGCGAAATTGCCCGGGCCACGGCGTGCTCTCCTGGGATTTGAAGTAGCAGGCTTTCGGCTGGGGGGGCGGGGGGGCTCCGAGATAAGGAGCTGGTCCAATAGTCTTTCGAGTTCTTTCTCACGTCGAGACTATGGGGATGGGGGCGAGATGAAATCACCCTGGGCGCGAGAGATAGGCTTCGGAAGAGACACAGCTAGTCTAATAAATCCGTGTTCCCTCAAATCAATCCTCGCTTCTCACGCTCTTTGTTCGAGTGTTAAGGCCACGTGGCTCTTCTAAGGAGTAAAGGTGGACCTCGAGATCCTCTTAGACTCTATTCCTCTACACTCATATTTACCCCAACCTGATATTATATCCTGTGCTCTAGGATTGAAGAATAACAATATCCGCACGCTGCTTAAGTCTCCCTGGGGGACACCCTAATTACTACTAGGGGAGATCAATTTTCAGCCACCCATTTCTAGCGGATCCCTCCAAAAATCTATTTGAAACAGATGCTTAATACTTTGACCTTTCGCTCCTTTGACCAAAACGGGAAATAATCAATAATTTCTTTGAGTTGTCTATTGAACACATTCTGACAATTAGGAAAATATATAACGGATGGTGAGGTTAGTGTAAAGCAATAAATGACACCGCCCGCTGCTTAAGGCGCCCTAGTGAATAAAACTTAATCTCCCTTGATGGCGACTCGGTTGTTCCCCAGGTTACCTTAAGCAGGGCGCGGTCTCATTTTTCCAATAACCATATCATCTTAGAGCGCGTGTCTTAGAAGGTGATTAAGGCTATTTAGGACCTCGAGAAAGGACGTGAATAAAGGGCGATGGTGTCGCAAATACTTATGGTCCTTTCAAGTATATTCTCGCCCGGTTAATTAAGTAGGAACCTGAAATGTTAGGGGGCGATCTGATGAATGAAGGAGGAAAAAAATGGATCTATTTAAAAGAGCAAAATTGCAAACACTTGCGGTATGTGAGAAAAACATAAAACAGTTGTGTGGAATGGGGAAATGAGTCTAATTAGGTTTGAATGATGGTCGGAATGGGTTGGTGGCTGTTATTAATTGAGGAATAGCACAAAAGAAATATCGGAGATGAATGTATGAGTATAAGAACTATGTGATAAACTCGCTATCATACAAATCCCTTGGATATATAAGGGGATTATACCCCATGCTGTTCTTTGGTAGTCCCTGAACAACTTGCTATCATCCAAGTCCCCTGGATACATAAGGGGTTTATACCCCATGCTGTTCTTTACTAGTCCCTGAACAACTCGCTATAATCCAAATCCTTTGGATACATAAGTGGATTATACCCCATGCTGTTCTGCGGTAGTCCCTGAACAACTGGCTATCATATAAATCCCCTGAATACATAAGGGGATTATACCCCATGCTGTTCCTCGGTAGTCCCTGAACAACTCGCTCTCATCCAAATCCCGTGGATACATAAGGGGATTATACCCCATGCTGTTCTTCGGTAGTCTCTGAACAACTTGCTCTCATCCAAATCCCGTGGATACATAAGGGGATTATACCCCATGCTGTTCCTCGGTAGTCCCTGAACAACTTTCTATCATCCAAGTCCCCTGGATAAATAAGGGGATTATAACCCATGCTGTTCTTCGGTAGTCCCTAAACAAATTGCTATGACACAAATCCCCTGGATATATTAGGGGATTATACCCCATGCTGTTCTTCGGTAGTCCCTGAACAACTCGCTATCCTCCAAATCCCCTGGATACGGCAAAACTTAAATTGTCCTTGTCCTATTCACAGCCAAATTATCAAGATTAAGAATCTTAACATGAAACGACCAATATTTACTTAAATTTAGTATAAAGATGATTGGAACAAAACTCACCACTGTCGCCGTATCGTAAACCTTTTCTTTATTTTTGGTTAGTTTCAAGTTTCTGAGATCAACAAAACAGACTTAAGTTGCCCTATACAATTTTGCCTTACTGATTCACGATCCTCCTCGTAATTTACTAAACTTCCGTAACTATAACCTATACCAAACCTTAAATATGTGTACCACGAATATCTCCATCAGAGTAACTACACCAACGATCCATATACAGTGTGTTTCAGGCAAATCGATACAAAGTGTACATGGAGGGGGCGGGGGCATATTTGTATCAAACTAAGCAATATATTGCCCTTGAGAATTTACAACGATTTTAATTTCATCTAGCATTTTCATTCTCGGGAAAGATAATTCTAATCTATTACTAAGAGTGTCCAAGATCAAGTAACTTACATTGTTAAGATAATTAGCCTTTAGGTTCACATTCAACATTGTATCAATTTCCCTAAACGCATTATAATGGTTTGAAGAATAAGTTCTTGTGGTTTTATCAAATTTATTCATTACCATTAAATTTTTTAGAAAAAATGAATTTTTAATTGATAACATTTTGCAATTTAATCAATAATGTATTCTCCGTTGTTATTTCCGACTTCTTCCCAACGTTCATCTAGTTTTTCGATGCCTCTGCAATAAAAATTTCGAGATTTTGACTCGAATAATTCGTCTAACCAGGTTCTTAATTCTACATCAGTATTCAACGAAACGCCGCGCAAATTGTTGGGGAGCGATCGGAACAGATGGAAACCAGAAGGAGTCAAGTCTAGGGAATATGGAGGATGCGGCATGACTTTCAAATTAAGCGTTTGGATGGCGTCTTTTGTCATATTGGCAATGTGAGTACGAGCATTGTCGTGTTGCAGAAGGACTCCATAACGTCGATGAGGTCGTTCTTCACGAATAGCTTCGGCGAGTCGATACATTTGTTGAACGTAGAGTTCTGCATTGACAATCTTGGTGTTCGCAAGGATCTCATAAAGAACGATGCCTTCACAATCCCACCACATACACACAGCATCGTCTTTCGTAGATGAAGTCCTTGCTTTAATCGCGGAAGTGTTTTTTTTTATTGGGGCTAAGCCATTGTTCATGTTAACATAAACACACCCCTTTTCGTCGCCAGTGATGATGCGGTGAAGAAATCTATCCTTATATCCACGAGTAGCCTTGTGACGAGCAAGCAAACCTGCGGCAATCGTGGAGCGTTGAAGTTTGTTGTTTTCGCTCAAAGCGTGCGGAACCCATGCACCGAGTTTTTGAACTTTCCTCATCGAATGAAGGTGATTCACTACAGTTTTCTGATCACACGCCAATTGTACAGCCAACTCTATAGTTGATTGACGAGGATTTTCATGAAGAAGGCCGTTCAATCGATCTTCATCCAACTTACTGGGGCGACCAGAATGTTCTTCGTCATTAAGATTGAAATGACCGTTTTTGAAACGTGAAAACCAACATTGAGCTTTTCTTTCTGATAAAGCATTTTCTCTATACACAGCACAAATATCGCGACGAGCTTTGGCTGCGTTTGCATTGTTCCCGTCTCAATTGAAAATGAATAACAACAAGTGTCGAAAATGCGCCTTTCTTTCAACTTGACATTACATTTTGAGGGTACAGAACAAAAATTAAATTAACACAACTTTTAAATAAACTGCAATGAATTATTACTCAACTTCAAGATGTAGCCTAAACAAAAGCCTAATAGTCTACACTGTTAAGAGACGTAGCCTAACCTTTGAAAATTTTGCTCTCATTATTTATTATTGTTTCTTAATATGTGCACAAATCACGTCACCAAATTTAAATTAACACAACATTAAAAAAAACCCGCAAGAACTTATTCCTCAATCTAATACTAGACTCTTTAGGTCGTATCATTGCATCTAATTACCACTAACCTAACTACGATTTAAAAGATTCCAGGAAGACTAAACGTTCAAAAAATATGAATATATACAAAAAAAGTACATAAAATGCTCAATGACTATTCAGTCATAAAAGAACGAACTTTAAGGAACAAAGACGACTAAATCTAATTTCTAAGTCAATCAAAAGAGAACTTTAAGCAACAAAAACGACTCACTGGAGATAACTTCTCGGTCAATGAAGAGAGATCGTTTAGTAACAAAGAGGACCGACGATAACTTCCCAGTAAATGAAGAGAGAGCTTTAAGAAACAAAGACGACTGAGGATAATTTCACACTCAATCAGGAGATAGCTTTAAAGAATAAAGATCACTGAAGATATCTTCTCAGTCAATCAGGGAAAGAATTTGAGGAACAAAGACGACTTAAGATAAATTCCTAGTCAAACAAGGCAGTGCTTTAACAAACAACGACGATTGAAAATAACTTCTAAATCAAACAAGAGAGATAATCAAGAAACAAAAACAAATGACATTAACTTACAGTCAATCAAGAGAGAGAGAGAGAGAGGGATATATATATATATATATATATATATATATATATATATATATATATATAGATATATATATATATATTTATATATATATATATATATATATATATATATATATATATATATATATATATATATATATATATATATATATATATATAGAGAGAGAGAGAGAGAGAGAGAGAGAGAGAGAGAGAGAGAGAGAGAGAGAGAGAGAGAGAGATTTAAGCAACAAAGACGACTAAGTTCGTTTTTCATTCATTCAAGGGGAAGCTTTAAAGATCAAAGACTACTGACGATCAATTTCTCAGTAAATCAAGAGATAGCTTTAGAGGATAAAGACGATAACTTACAGTCAATCAAGGAAGAGCTTTAAGGAGCAAAGACTCCTGGCAATAACTTCTCAGTCAATCAAGTAAAAACTTGAAAGAACAAAGACGACTGGCAATCTTTTCTTAGTCATTCAAGAGATAGCTTTAAGTAACAAAATACTACTGACCATAACTTCCAAGTCAATCAAGTGAGATTTTAGCAACTGAGAGGACAGACGATAACTTTCCAATCAATCAAGAAAGAGCTTTAAGAAAAAAAAACAAGTAAATATAACTCAAGTCAATCAAGAGTGAGATTTAAAGAACAAAGCTCACTGACCATAACTTCCCAGTCAATCAAAAGAGAAGTTTAAAGAGGAGAACTATGACGGTAACTTCTCAGTAAATCAAGGAAGAGCTTTAAGCTACAAAGACGACTGACCATAACTTCCCAGACAATCAAGAGAGAAGTTTAAAGAACAAAGACCATGACAACTTCTCAGTTAATCATGGAGGAACTTTAAACAGCAAAGATAATTAACGCTAACTTTTCAGTCAATCATGCAAGAGCTTGAAGCTACAGAGACGACTAACTCTAGCTTCTCAGACAATCAAGAGATAAGTTTAAAGAACAAAGACCATGACAACTTCTCAGTTAATCAAGGCAGAGGTTTAAACAGCAAAGATGACTCACGCTAACTTCTCACTTAATCATGAGAAAACTTTAAGCTACAGAGACGACTGACCCTAACTTCTCAGACAATCAAGATAGAAGTTTAAAGAACAAAGACCATGAAAACTTTTAAGTTAATCAAAGCAGAGCTTAAAACATCAAAGATGACTGACACTAACTTCTCACTTAATCATGATAGAACTATAAGCTACAGAGACTACTGACCCTAACTTTTCTGACAATCAAGAGAAAAGTTTAAAGAACACAGATCATGACAACTTATCAGTTAATCAAGGCAGAGTTTTAAACAACGAAGATTACTGGCGCTAATTTCTCAGTCAATCATGGAAGAGCTTTAAGCTACAGAGACGGCTGACCCTAACTTCTCAAAAAACATCAAAGATGACTGACACTAACTTCTCACTTAATCATGATAGAACTATAAGCTACAGAGACTACTGACCCTAACTTTTCTGACAATCAAGAGAAAAGTTTAAAGAACACAGATCATGACAACTTATCAGTTAATCAAGGCAGAGTTTTAAACAACGAAGATTACTGGCGCTAATTTCTCAGTCAATCATGGAAGAGCTTTAAGCTACAGAGACGGCTGACCCTAACTTCTCAAACAATCAAGAGAGAAGTCTAGAGAACCCGGACCATGACAACTTCTCAGTTATTCAAGGCAGCACTTTAAACAGCAAAGATGACTGATGCTAACTTCTCACTTAATCATGAGAGACCTTCAAGCTACAGAAACTACTTACCCTAACTTCTCAAACAATCAAGAGAGAAGTCTAGAGAACCCGGACCATGGCAACTTCTCAGTTAATATAGGCAGAGCTTTAAAGAACAAAGATGACTGACGCTAACTTCTCAGTCATGAGAGAACTTTAAGCTACAGAAACGACTGACCCTAACTTCCCAGACAATCAAGAAAGAAGTTTAGAGAAGAAAGACCATGACAACTTCTCAGTTAATTAAGGCAGAGCTTAAAAGAACAAAGACGACTGACGCTAACATCTCAGTCAATCAAGGAAGAGCTTTAAGCTACAGAGAAGAATGAACCTAACTTATCAGACAATCAAGAGAGAAAGAAGTTTAAAGAACACAGATCATGACAACTTCTCAGTCGATCAAGGAAGAGCATCTGGATAACTTCGAGGAATTATCTCCTGAATCCGACCCTTAAAATAAGGACAGATTTACCTGAGGGAAACTTCGCATAGTTATGTTGCGCCATCCGATCATCGCGTTGTAAACGAGATCCCCGACCCGATAATAATATATATATATATATATATATATATATATATATATATATATATATATATATATATATATATATATATATATATATATATATATATATATATATAAATCAGTGTGAGAATCGCTGGCGAGTTCGAAGGCATCAGAGGCTGGTTTTAGTTGGGGCAGGGCTCGAATAGTATTGTTATGACACTAACCATTTATCATAGAACCATTCATGATTTCGGGTCAGGATTATGTGCTCATGGGTATCCTCACACCACCCCGTAACGGACACTAATGCTCTACGGCAAGGTATGATTCCCGGAAAATAGGAGCGTGGGTATGCTGTTGTGAAGACGTGATAGGATGGACAGTGGTGTTGCGATTGCCCATATTTGTATGTGTGATGACTTGTGTAAGATCTACCTACCCTCCGCTGGGGCCAGCACAAGACGTCCACCAATCAGTACCCAGAACTCTACGTTCGCTGACGTTTTATGTCCGCTCTCAAGTGGTATCAAACTTGACATCTCGACGATAGAAAACCCAACGCAGTGTTTACTACCCTAGTGAGAGCTCAGCAAACTTCCTCCCGGTAAATAAATCGTATCCTAAATAAGTATAGATTAGGCCTACATAATACAATCTTAATCCCGATATTTCTAAAATAAAGTAATAATTCTGACATCTCAAGAAAATATGTAGACATCAGGTGCAGAAACACTATGATGGAAGGCAAAGAGTCAAGTCTAAGATAGACCACTAGGAAACGAGCTTCTTCTAAATCAATGAAGGCCTATCCGAGCTTCGTCTAAAGCATAATGGCCTACACAAGCTTCATGTAGGGCAATGAAGGCCAATCAGAGCTTCCTATAGAACAGTGAAGGCCTATCCGAGCTTCCTATAAAGCAATGAAGGCATACACGATCTTCATGTGAAGCAATGAAGGCCTAAAGAAGTTTCCTTTAGGGTAATGAAGGCCTATCTGAGCTTCTTATAAAGAAATAAAAGCCTACAAGAGCTTACTATAACGCAATGAAGGCCTACACAAGCTTACTATAGAGCAATGCTGGCCTATCCGAGCTTCCTATAAAACAATGAAGGCTTATCCGAGCTTCATATAAAGCAATGAAGGCATATCCGAGATCTCTATAGTACAATGGAGCCCTACACAAGCTTCCTATACACCAAAAAAGGCATACACGAGCTTTCTATAGTGCAATGAAGGCCTACATAAGCTTCCTATGAAAAAATTAAGGCTTATACGAGCTTCCTATAGCGTAATGAAGGCCTACACAAGCTTCCTATAGAGCGATGAAGCTCTATCCGAGCTTCTTATAAAGCGATGAAGCCCTACATAAGCTAACTATAAAACAATGAAGGCATAGACAATGTTTCCATGAAGCAATAAAGGCCTACACAAGCTTCCTGTAAAGCAATGGAGGCCTATCCGAGCTTCCTATAGAGCAACGAAGGCCTACGCGAGCTTCCTATAGGAAAATGAAAGCCTACCCAAGCTTCCTATAAAGCAATGAAGGCCTACACGAGCTTCCTATAAAGCAATGAAGGCCTATACGAGCTTCCTATAAAGCAATGAAGTCCTATCCGATCTCTCTATAAAGCAATGAAGGCCTATCCGAGCTTCCTATAAAGCAATGAAGCCCTACACAAGATTCCTATAAAGCAAAGAAGGCCTACACTGAATAAAATCAGTGGTGGATACCTATTATAAATTAAATCCTAAATATGCCTGGCGCTGGCAATTTCCTGATGTCGATACCCACCACGCCCACCTCATTCATGCCCTATTTATTCTGGCATTCATGAGACAGCCGGATTATTATGCGTGTTTTCTTAACTAACATCTACATATCGCATCATAACCATATATACAAACCAGGCAATGGCTTCGTTACTAAGATTAAAATTTTAAATCTAAAAAAAAGCAGCCATGGTTAAATTTTTATAAATTTTCTCAACTTCGCCATTTATAATAAATTTAAAAAGGAACTCTAAACTAAATTTCCCCCATTTCAAATTATCACGTTGCTAAAATATAGAGTTATATAAAAGAAGATGTATAAAAGTAAATTTTCTGAACTTCACCATTTGTAATTCTTTGGGTTTTAAAAAAATCACAAAATTCGATACCTATATTTATTTATGAACTTCACCATTTTGTGTTTTGATATTATAAAAGAATTATTAGAAACAACTTTGATAAAAAACATAAGTCATAACCAAACTAATTATTATTCAAATACTCCAAAAAATCCCCTTCTTAAATTATAGAGTTAGTGATGATGATAATGATGATTTATCACATGAAATAATGACCATACAATAAACAATATAAAGATTGTTCGCGCCTCCATGAATTCAGCCTAAAATTATTATTAATTTAAGATGCGTACTTCGAGATCGATCTTTCCTCTGAATTTATCATCATCAGGTTTCGTTTCCTCTAATTTCATTATTGCTCAGCAGTATCTCTCTTGTTTCTTAGGATCAAATCCCACTAAAATAAATGATTATTATAAATTAATCTTCATTGCATTATTTGAGAATAGTCTAAGAATTTTTATTCTTAGGCAAAAATATAATTGTTGAATCTTAGTGAGTATTTCCATATTTTTTTAAAAACCTGCGTAGGTATAATGGTTTTAAAGGACCAATCTGCCCTAAGTTTTAATGACCTTGCCCTATTTTCTTGTTTTTTGGCTCAATTTAAGTTAAATAAGTGATTGGTGTTTTCATTTTATATTAATTTGGGGTTTCATAAATTAATAATGTTCTCAAATACAGTTTGCATCCATAGTCTTCCCATCTCGTTGTTCTTTCATCTAGGCTATGTGTTAACTCTACTTTACGTATCATTTTTTGCTTATTTTCGTTTGCTTTCGTTTCTATTCCACCTTAGTGACTCATCTTTTTAGGTCACGGAGAAAACAACATTTTTGGTTATTCTCAGCACTTTCTGTACTCCGTGGACCTACTTCATTCACTAGAGCTCAGGTCTCTATCGTCAGTTGAAGAAATACTCAACACTCGAAGAAACACTTGTTGATAGACCTATGGCGCAGAATCACCATTTAACAACACGCACAAAGAGGCATCCAGAAACATTATTGCGCATCTTCTCCCAATCATTGCATTGATGGTCAGTCACTAGCTGTATATTCCAGGGCCTTTTCCTGATTGAAAGTTTTGCGCTCATATAATTATAAAGCCAATAGGTTTTGGCTAACTCCGAAGGAATTACTTTGGTTAGGTTAAATTAGGTTAGTTTTTAAAAGTTGGAGACTATTAATTATATATTTATTCTGGCTATAAACTTAATAAAAGTTTTGTGACGCTCTCTTTCCCTCATCGCCCCGTTTAACTATTCTTGGAAGCGTAGAATTTCTGACCCAGAAAACAAGTCCATCGAGCGGATACCTACATGGAAAGAACCACTCTATTAATAACATTTTATCTCGTTAAAGATCAAATTTATAACCTTTTAAACACATCACTCCCAAAGATTTCTGTCAGAGGATATTTCAGTTAAAATCATTAATATCAAAGAACCTTAAGTCCAAAGACCTATCGCAAATCATGAACTCTGAAGGCTGCCTCCTAGAACTTTCACTTACCGAGTCCTTCAAAAGATCAACTCGGGGGGGATGGGGGAGACTGGGCTCCTTTTGAATGGGTTTAATGTTAAGAACCTTTAGACATTCATGGTAGATTTCATTTTGGAAATCCTCTCTTCCTCCATTTTATATTTCTTGAACGGTTTTAAGCTGACCGAATAAAGGAGATTGGTACAAGTCAAGAGAGCAACCTTCAAAAGCTTTAAGATATGCCAAGGAGAATAGAGACTTCTTAATGAATCTCAAGTGAGTCGAAAGCCGATTACACCAATTTTACTTTTATAAAGTAGGGGCATATCAATGAGACTGAAAAGTTCTGTAAAATTAGTAGAGATATCTAACAAATATTGTTGGCATTGACCGTATAAATGACACAATTATTGGTAGAAACATGAGAAAATTGCTAACTAGATTTAAAAAAAAAATAAAATAAATAAAAAATAATAATTAAAATAAAATAAAAAGTTAAAAAAGATGAATAAGTAAACATAAAATAAAATAAAAGATCCGCAGTGGAGACATTTTTCAATCAGATCATGGTTAAGACTACTATAAATGAAAACTAAAAATTATCAACTTGAAAGATCCAAAAAGGACACCGAACATACAGGCAGCTCATGCATAGCGTTAGCAAACGAGTGATCTCTGCTGTCACAACAGACGGACTCAAGAATACAAAGGCTTGAATGCTCCCACGCAATACAAACGAAGATTGTTAAAACAAAGAAGCAGTAATGAAGCCATTGCCAGACGTACTGGCACACCAACTCTCTTACTAAAACACCACTTTTTCTAACTTTACTCTCTTACTATCTCACACCTATTTCCCATCTTTTATAAAAACTAAAACTAAACTATATGAGGACAACAAACAAAACGACTGAATAATGGTGTAAACACGGATACAGACACAAAATATATAAAAAAATCGCCTATCAAAGTTCGCGTTGGTAACAGAGATCGTTAAATATGGAAATTATATAAAGGATGAGAAAAGACAAGATGGATTCTTTCGGTAACGGTTTGAATCACCTCATTCAGCTTCGAGCCGAGAAACGAAAAAAATTTTTGCATCGCGCCAGAAAAGTTCATCTACCGAAGAAGATTTTAACGCTTTGAGAATTACTACTAAATAATATTACGGAAAAATATAAATATAAGCATATAAAACTGCGTATATACTCCGTTTGATGAGGAAGGGGACAACGTGCCAGAAGAATTTCAAATGAAACTCATTGGCATGCAATGAAGCAGTAGAATAAAAATTTCACGCAAAGGATGTATCTCTATTAGATTTGTATAAAAAAAATCTTTTTAAACCCGGGCTGAAACAGGTTTCCGACTCCTGAACTAGAGCTTCGGAGGAATGGGGGGGCTGGAACTTCTTAAATTGTTCTTTAATTTTTTTTTAATATTATTTCTCTACGTAAATCATTTTCCACCCTTTGTTCTTTATTTTTATAAATCATTACATTTACTACCTTTATGAACACCTTATTTTAACTTGTATATACATATACCTTGTATTGTATTAATTCCTTTTTAGCCTTTGTTTTGTTTTATTTTATAATCAAACATCCATACATTTATTACATTATTATTGTTAAGAAATATGCCTTCCTGTCCCCTTCTCTTTTACTATTTTCTTGTTTTAAATAGCTCCGACTGGAAAATGCCGTCTGCGAGGCTTTCCTTCGTAGACAGCACTACGCCACGGTGTTTTTCGATCTGGAGAAGGCCTATGATACCGCATGGCGATACGGTATCATGGAGACCCTCCACACGATGGGGGCGAAGGGACGCCTCCCAATGTTTATATCTGAATTTTTGCGAGATCGTCGATTCTGCGTACGGGGGAGGGGAGCCCTCTCCGGCCCAAAGGAGCAGGAAGAGGGTGTCCCGCAGGAAAGTGTCCTCAGTGTCACACTCTTTGCCATGAGCATCAACGGCATCACCTCGGTGCTGCCGAAAGATGTTCTCGCTACACTCTACGTGGAAGACCTTTCGATCTCTTTTGGCGCGGCCCAGATGCCAACTCTGGAGCGTCGACTCCAACGGGTATTGAACCACGTCTCTCACTATGCCGAAGCGCACAGGTTTCAGTTTTCTTTGGCCAAGACTAAGGTGGTGCACTTCTGCCGCCATCCACGGCTTCACCCCGATCCAGATTTGTTTTTTAGTGGGGGTGCGCCTGGATGTGGTAGAATCGCACCGTTTCCTTGGTCTTGTATTAGACCGACGCCTCACCCGGGAGGCTCATATTCGCAGCCTTAGTGTCTCCTGTACCCACGCCATGGACATTCTCCGTTCCGTGACGTTCAGCGCTTGGGGCGCTGATAGGACTACTGCCCTACTTTTTTATCGATCCTTTGTTCGTTCGAAGCTCGACTACGGATGCGAGTTATATGCATCCGCAGCCAAGCGTTTATTGCGGAAGGTGGATTCGATCCACCACACCGGCCTTCGCCTTGCGACCGGTGCCTTCCACACTTCCCCTATTTAGAGCCTGCTGGTCGATGCTGGGGAGATTCCACTCACTCTGCGCCGCGTGCAGTGCATTACTCGCCTGTACGCGAGAGCCCAGGGCCGCCCTCAGTCGCTAACAGCTCTCACTGCATCTGCAGCTGATCTCGATGGTACCTATGCCGCCGAAAGACGCCAGTCATACCCTTAGCCCTTTTGGCTCAGGGCCAGGAAACTCCTTCGAGAGCTAGATATAGCTCTCGGGCCGGTGGCACCCCTGGTTCTGTCCAGGACGCCACCCTGGAGGGTACCACATTTGGCTATTTGTCACCACGCCTCTGATCCCAAAGCTTGTACGGCGCCGGGAGTATTGCGTTCGACCTTTTTGGAGCACACATCGTGTCACGCTGGAACCGTGCCAGTGTATACGGATGGCTATAAGTCCCAAGAGGGGGTCGGCTTCCTCGCCGTATCCCCTCTGTTTGAAGTCAGTGGGGCTATACCAGGCACTGCGTCTGGTTTCACGGACGAGCTGGTGGCAATACACCACTCGGTACGGGAGATTACGCGACGTGCCCGGTTCGGAGACCGGATTGTGATCTATAGCGACTCACAAAGCGCCCTGAGTTCTCTCGGGAATTGGAATCTCCACATCCCCTGGTTCGCGATATCCGTGACGCCACGGTTTTGGCGAGCCGGGCAGATGTCGACATTATCTTCTGCTGGGTTCCTGGATATGTAGGAATTGCAAGGAATGAGCGTGCCGATGAGGGCACCAAAGAGTCCGCGAGGACTCTGCGACCGGACCAGCTTTTCGCTCTTCCTCACACCGACTACATGGCAGGAATACGGGCAGCTCTTCGGACTGTTTGGCAAAGAAGATGGGAGACGGTCGAAGGGAACTTAAAGTTGCGTGCCATTGCGCCGCGACTGTTCCCATGAACCTATCCCCCAATGCCGCGACGGCTTCAGGTCGCTTTCTGTCGTCTCCGAATCGGACATACTCGTGTGACGCATCGCTATCTGATGGAGCGCTAACCAGCGCCCTATTGCGACGACTGCGTCGTTTCCCAGACTGTTCACCACATTCTTGTCGAATGTCCCAGTCTGGGTGATCTTCACGCACGACACCTGTCCCAGTACCGGGATGGGCGGGGCCACTACCACCTGTCCCTTGTGCTCCGGACGAGTTAGTGCACATTGACTTGTGGACTTGTTGACTTCTTGGGGGAGGCCGGGCTTCTCCCCTTTATTTAAGGTTCTTTTTGTTTTTTGTTTGTTGTTGTTGTTTTGTAGGTTGCACTCTCCTGCACCGTGGTGAGGGGGACCTCCCCCCGCTGCCG
The DNA here is from genome assembly GCA_963969495.1 of Ceratothoa steindachneri. Lineage (NCBI taxonomy): Eukaryota > Metazoa > Arthropoda > Malacostraca > Isopoda > Cymothoidae > Ceratothoa > Ceratothoa steindachneri. Next base: position 60,397,338 of record OZ018331.1, on the reverse strand, counting down.
GAGATTGCTTCCTGGTTGTTAAGTTTTTCCAATTTATATCATTGTTATGTTTTCATATTTTTATTTTAAAGTAGCCTAGTTTTAGGCTGTCGTGTTTTTCGGCGACTTATGCCCAAGTGGGCAGTTGCCAGATGGGCTCTATAAAATTTAAAAAAAAATTGTTTTCAAATACACTTACTGGTGGCGATGACTTGAAAGATTATATTATTTATTGTATTCATAAAATCGCGGTCAGCTTCAACCACAGCATCCAGTCCGCGTCTGAACCTGCTGCAGGTATTCGCGACTATCCCCTTGTATCAAAACTGGTGATCCTGGACCTAAATCTACCTTGGTAGTGTAAGGAGATATCTTGGTCTCTATTTTAACCACGCCCTACATATTCCAGGGTGTAGTGTCTTGGGAGTTAGGAGGCCAGATGCTCGGAGTGACAACGATGACTGGGTCCTACTACTTGTGTGGCATAGTGGAGAGTATTGCTGCGACATGTACGGCCTTCCAACGGCCACCTTTTGGAATCAGGGCAACTCTAAATCCTCCAGGCACTTAATATAACCCTCCGGGAAGATAAGCAGGGGAAATAAGGTGGTCTTCGCTACTGACCATTCCAAACACCATGATGCGGACCGAGAACATGGTTTTCATGACTCTCGGTACATCTTTGGGGAACACAGAAAGCCAGCTGTTGTTTTGCGGGTTTACCACTCACTGGTCCTGGAAATTTTTTTTTTCTCCTAACAAGAACCAAACCATACCAGGCTTTGGAGGATGCTACAGTTTGTTCATAAGCTTCGCAGCACTTCTATCCTCTTCTCGTTCATCTTCTGCGACAAAGGCTGGCCCTTATTCATCTTGCAGGAGTAGTTGTGGATGCTCTCATGCAGTTGAAGATTATTGCATTGGATATACCGGTGTGGATCCCGAGCATTAAAGTTTGCCTTTTTAAAATTTGTGAAAGATTGAATTCAGTCATGGTATTGCTCACTTGACAGATGATGCACAACTGAGTCGACTATTATATGATGAAGAGAGAACTGAAGTCAGACAAAATTCATGCGCGGAATTCATAGTTGCTAACGGCAACGATTTACTTACCGCGCATTGAATGGTTTTGTCCTGTAAGTCAGGACCTATAGGGATTTTTTTATTATGTTGCCTGTAAACCATTTCACTGACTAGACAGTAAATTTTTCACGCTATTTCGGTAGTCGGGACCCCAAGTCAGCAGGAGGTAGTAAAAAAATTAAAAAACATGCATCTATATAGTCTTCGAATTACTCACACTTATTTTGCTAAGTTTGAAACCAAATTTAAGGAAACTGCATCAGTACCTAACAAACCATACAGCAGACCTTCAAGGATTGTTACGAACAAGGAAATAAGTGCCAACGTGATGATTATGTTCGCTGTCAGTCCTAATAAGCCATTTCGACGCATGTGCCGGGAAGCTGCGATCACCAATAGCATCAACAACCTTATCTTGATACTTCATCCCTGGCATCCACACAAACTGCAACTCTATCAGGGTTTAAGTGAAGATGACCCTAATAAACGAGTGTAGTTTTAAGTGTAAGCAGAAGAACGATGCATAAGTAATGAGACGTTCCCATCAAAAATTCTGTTCTCTGATGACGCGAATTTTTATGTTTCCGCGTAGGTTAACCGTCAGAAGACTCTACATTGGCCACCAACCAATCCTCATAGTTTTGGTTCTTCCAAGGAATCAGGTGCCCAACGCGACATGATTTGGTGTGGCATATGAACAGAAAGAATCGCCGGTCGCGTCTTCATTGATGAGACGTTACCGGTGACACGAACCTCAAAATCTTGCAGAAGGAAACATTTCCAAGTCTGTTGAACCAAATAGAGGACTACCTGGAGTGGTTTCCGCAGGATGGCGCTCCTGCGCATTACACCACAACGGTTAGAAATGAACTTAACACGCAGTTTTCAGAACACTAGATTGAGAGACGAGGTCAAGTTGAGTTTCCACTAAGGGGTCCGGATCTTACAACGCTGGATTTTTATTTGTGGGGCCACTTGAAAGATAAAGTGTACGAGGTCAAAATTAAGATAATTTTCTACCTTAAAGAACGCATTGTGGAGGTGTGTCAACAAATTTGTTGCAACTGTGGTTCATCGGGCATTATAAATTCACCGCTCTTCTGAATAATATGAATTATAATAATATAAAACATACTTTTTACTTTTATTTATACGATATACGCCCGAGTATTCTTACATGACGTCGGCGCGCTTCCATACCTAACTCTCCCTCTCATTTCAACTTTCTTCAAATATATATATATATATATATATATATATATATATATATATATATATATATATATATATATATATATATATATATACAAAGAAAGCAACTACAGGATCTGCGGGTGATAATACAACCACCACATGGCTATGCCATTTTTATTTTCTGTGGTGGTTATATTATCATCCGCAGATCCTGTAGTTGCTTTCTTTGTATGTGACATGGACAGTGAGCCTTTAAATTGTGAGCGGGTAAGATGATGTGGTATAAAATTCCTTGGAAGTTCCTAGCTTAGCGAGATACTGGGTTTGATGGGGTAACGCTTTGGGCAAAATATATTTACTGTGCCTGGTAGCTTAGCGGTAAAGCATCTGACCGGCAATCAGCAGACCTAGGTTCAAGTCCCGGCCAGGAATTCAAAACTTTTTTCCCTGGCGTAATTTCTGTCTTCTCGGTAAAGGATCGCCTTCACGGTGCCACCCTCTGCTCCCTTTCATTCTGGATTCTTCTAATGTCCCTCTCTCTTGCCTTTAATAAACAAACTCTGGTTTCTTGTCTCATTTGCTCATTCGCGTCCAATTCTTATTTTCTCTTGTATTATATGTATTTATAGTCAGCTACACCAGGTTTCTGCATCTTTCTTTCTGTCTTCAAATTTTATTTGAAAGGCAGAAAATAAAAATGGCATAGCCCTGTGGTGGTTGTATTATCACCCGCAGATCCTGTAGTTGCTTTCTTTGTATGTGACATGGACAGTGAGCCTTTAAATTGTGAGTGGGTAAGAGCATGTGGTATAAAAATTCGTTATGTTACTTGGTTGAGATAATTGAGCTTAGTTCCATTGTATGTTTACGAGAATTGAATGGGTTTGAAAAGATGCATTGTATATTTTCTGGAAATAGTGTAACTACTGTTCTTTTAAATAACCAGCTTATCATTTTGCTTACAAACAGCTCTGTATTTAGCCATAATGGAGAAAGTTGTGTTAGATTTAAAAACAAACCCATTTGGACAAAGAATAATTGCAAAAACGCGAGAAATTATTAAATAAGGCCGACCAAATCAAATACTAAAATAGGCCATCGTGCTTTTCGAATTAAGTGGTGTGAAAGGATTGATTGGTTGTGTGCAAGAGTCTCTAATGATAAATTATGGTGTTAGCCATGTTTGATTTTTCCATCGAAATAAAGTTAATCATGGACAGATAGATGGTGGTTATCATCATCATCATCACTAACTCTATATTTTAAGAAGAGGATTTTTTTGAGTATATGAATAATAATTTCATGTAGGTTTGGGAATGATTTATGTTTTTTGTCAAACTTATTTCTAATAATTCTTTTATAATAACAAAAACAAAATCGTGAAGTTTAGAAATAAATATAAGTATCGAAATTTTGTGAATTTTTTAAAACCCAATGAATTTCAAATGGTGAAATTCCTAAAATTTATTTTTATATATCTTCTTCTATAACTATATTTGAGCAACGTGATATTTCGAAAGGGAAAAAATTTAGTTTAAAGTTCCTTTTTAAAATTATTATAATTGGCGAAGTTCAGAAAATTTATTAAAATTTAATTATGGCTGCTTTTTTTTAGATTTTAAATTTTAATCTTAGTAGAGAAGCCATTGCCTGGTATCACTTATAAAAATATTCTAACTGCTCTTAGTGGGAATGTATATCTTTAAAAAGAACTGCCTAAAAAATCAGTTGAAGAAAATAGACAATATTTAAAACAGTTAATAAATGCCATATTATCTTGGTAAACAAGAACTTACATTAGGTTGCCATGGTGAAGCGAACGATAACCTTAATAAAGGTAATTATCAAGAGCTGTTACATTGCTTTGCTAAATTACAATCTTTGAGTCTTGACTTTCTACAAAAAAAGGATCGAAGCATTTTTCAGTAGTTTCGAGCGCAATATAAAATTTTAGCTCATATTTGCAACATATAGCTAATGAAATTCATACTGAGGTTGAAAAAGTTCCTTATTACTCAGTTCACTCTAAATGAAACTAGAAAATAGACCAACGTATGCCCAACTCTCAACTATAATTAGATATAAGTTTGAATGCCAAATCAATTACATTTTTTTAGGAATTATTAACATAAGTAAAGATAAAGGTGCTTCAAGATTGGCTGATATGATAGAAAAGGTATTGAATACATTTGATGAAGCTAAAACTAAATTGGTTAGTTACATGTACGATGGAGCAGCTCTAATGGCAGGTGAGGTAAATGGGGTGCAAAGAAAATTAAAGTACAAATGATTTAAATATGGTTATTTTATTCACTGATATGCCCCTAAGCTTTACTTAGGGTAAAAGTAACAAAAAAGTAAACTGTGTTAAAATGGTTTTTTCATTTACGCTATTTTAGTAAATTTACATCTTCAACGACAAAACGAAAAAGTCTTTCGAGATTTTTATATCAGTATTCCAACACTGTGTGAAACAAGATGGTTTTATAGATTTAGAACCGTGTTATCCATAAATTAGATGCCTGGAAACTTAAAAGTACATTTCCATACTTTTTAGACAATAATGAACGATGGTATGAGGATACTCTAACTCATCGTTTCCCAACCTCCTTTAACCCATGGACCCCTTTGAACCCAGAACTTTTCTGTGGCCCATGAAATTATTATAGCACCCCAATACTTTGATTTTACATATGCATAATATATTCAATGAAGATAGCAGTCATGTCTATTTATTGCGCATACACAATTCCATAAGCATCAAAAATATTTTGCATCTCCAATGAAACAACCATTTATAACCCTTATATATTTTTACAATTTTTCTAATATAATATATAACAAAATTTCTGTGGCTCATCTGAAATTTGCCATGGCCCATTTTGGCCATGTGGCCACAAGTTGGGAACTACTGCTCTAAGTAAAACTGACAATCTGTTGGAAAAATTTGAATGACTTCACTTCTATGTTTTTATTAATTGTTTTCATTACATATCACAAGCTTAAAAATTCTTTGATGTTTTGCAGTGTAAGCAGTTTGACATGAAGTTTGCCCAGGATAAAATAAATTACTTTATTCAATTTGTCCCAAATCATCTTAACGATAAATATTATGAAAAAATCGGAGCCGACTCCCAGAAAAAGAGTCAATCAGAGAAAAATTAACTATTTAGCGACGTATTTCGAAATAAGTGACAACATTTTAGTGTAGTTAAGAGAGCTTCCCTTAAGGAATTAATTTTTGTTTCCTACACTTTTTACAAAGTAAAGTGTTTAGGAAAGTAAATACCCAGATATTTTTGATTGACAATCCTTAGTTAACGAACTTAAATAGCTATATAATGAGAGTAACTTAAAAAAAATGTAAGTCGTTCAATGTCATTTTAGAGTTAATTCATAAAATGGATTTGTTGTCTGCTTTGTCCCAAAGGGTAAGCTAATTAAACTTTTGTTAACATCCCTGTAAGTTCAGTTGTCAATCAAAGAACTTTCTCAACTTTAGCGATTTCGATCTATTTGCGATGAACAATGGCTCAAGAAGGGCTTTCATCTTGGCTAGCATTTTGATCTAAAGACAAATACTGAATGACTTGGAAAGCAAAGTGGAGTTACACACGATTTTTCATGAATATGCAATAAAACCGATACGCTTAGACTTTGTCTTTAAATAAAATAAGAAAAGTTCATTATGTATTTTTTTATTAAATTATGTAAATATTTCATTATGATTGGTTGCATGATTATCGTATATTTTTGTTTATGTTGAATCTTTAAATTGTATTAGAAAAAAAATTTACCCTGCCCAAGTAATATTTATTATTACTAGGATGTTTTTTCTTGATTTTATAGTCACCCGTGATAATGAGCAGAGAAGAATTAAAACAACCATTTACCGAAAAATAACTTTCATAGGACTAGGCTTAAACTACTTTAGTTACTTTGATTTTAAATACAAAATATCCACAGTAAAAGCTTTCTACATAGAAGCTTGTAATGTCCACCTACCATTCAATTCATAATGAATTTATTTTTCTTAAAAAATATTTAAGAAAAAATTTATTTCTGACCTGCATGATAGTTTTAAAAAGCTGTTTGATCTTGTTGACCTCCCTAAACCTTCCATAAAAGTTCCTAAAATGCTCATATATTCTGTAATTCAAGAGATGGGTTTTTTAAACGATAGTTTTAAAAGAAAAATCTTATTCATTTTTCAAAGATATTTTTCCCGAATTAACCCAAATATAGTTTTTATAAACAAATTATCAATAGGGAGTTTCTTTAGCACTAAAGATCCTATCTCTTTAGAGTTCCGCAGTGATGCTGTTTATTTATTTAAATGTCCCAGTTGTACTGGAGCCTCTTACATTGATAGCATTATCAGCTCTCTTGAAGCTAGGTTCTCTGCTCATATGGGGAATAGTTGGCGCACAGCAAAATATTAAGTAAGAAGGAGAAGTCTTTTATTATGGAACAAACTATAAATTGTAAAACTGACATTTCTCTTGCTAATTTCTAAAGTATTAGGCAATCGTTTCGCCACACCCCTACAGGGGAGCTTGCGCTTCGCTGCTAAGATTAAGATTTTAAATCGAAAAAAAAATAACCATGGCTAAATTTTTATAAATTTTCTGAGCTTCGCCAATGATAATAATTTTAAAATGGAACTCTAAACTAAATTTCCCCCTTTCAAAATATCACGTTGCTAAAATATAATAATAGAAGAAGATATATAAAATAATTTTTTTTTAATTTTCCCATTTGTAATTCTTTGGGTTTTAAAAAAATTCACAAAAAATATCGATACTTATATTTATTTCTGAACTTCAACATTCCTTTTTTTGATATTAAAAAAGAATTATTAGAAATAACTTTGCTAAAATAAAAGTCATAACTAAACTAAGATGAAATTATTATTCAAATACTCCAAAAAATCCCCTTCTTAAATTATAGAGTTAGTGAAGAACCCTTGAAACTTTATATAGCAAACATTGCAAACCTACACTCAATGAAGATGTCGCAGAATAGGCCTAGGGGTGGTTTGGAGTTTTCCCCGACTCTTATGTATATATATATATATATATATATATATATATATATATATATATATATATATATATATATATATATATATCCTATTATCCCGAATGCGGATGAGTCGTCGTACTACTCCTTATACTTCGTTCGGCCCGTGTTCTGAATGGGTTTATTGACTCAGAGTGCTTAGAAGTTGGCTACGGAGGGATTGGAATGAAGTTTGCCAGCAAGCGTCCCAAAGGAAGTTAGATACACAACAATATGAAAATAAAGTTTTAATGAACACTAAAGAAGAAAATATATATATATATATATATATATATATATATATATATATATATATATATATACGATTAGATACAAATAATGTGCTTTGAGAGATAAATTAATAAGGGAACTCGGATATCTCACTTGGCTTGAAAATTACTATTCACCATACAAATCCCTATACACTTGTAATGCTGGTAAGCTTCACGGTGAAGTCGGGGAATGTGAAAGGGAAGGGTTACCTTGGAACCTGCTGTTTCGGTGGCGCTGGTGAGTGAAGGTGGTGAGATAAGGGGTGGAGACGATGATGTAGTTTCTCCAGGGACCGAACTGATCCCACAATTCCGTCACGATTCTGCTGGAAGAAGGCGGTGACGGGAGCTTCTTGTTAAAGAGGGTCCCACGCTCGTTAACCCGACAAATCTTGGGTGCCTCTGTGAGTGTAAGGGTTGGGGGGGGGGATGCGAAGTGATCTATCGACGAGTAGGGTCACGGAGAAGAGCTTAGATGTAGTTTTCTCGCTTAGGGAACAAGAGTGAGGCTGTTTGTAACTTCGGCTCTGAACGTGAGTACGAGCTTGGGTTCGCACCTACTTGCAGACCAATGGGGCAAGGAGCCTCCCTAACTGAGACCGATCCCCTCTCTGAAGACTTGATGCTTCGACGAATTACTGCTGCACCGATAGATGGCAATTTCTGCCCCGCCAGACGCTGTGCAAGCTCTACTACTGAGGGTTAAAAGAATTCGTCTTTTATATTCGAAACTCGGGAGAGGTTCTCAGGGCGCCGGAAGTAGATTAGATGTCAAGCTACTCCATTTCGTCCTTTATAAACTCCTGGCAACTATCGGGAGAGAAGATGGACTCTCATTTATCGATAAACAGTCTGGGACGGAACTCGGCGGTTAGCTGAAATGTCCGGCGGTTTCTTCCGGCTGAAGACTACCAGATATCGGTCCGGAAGGGTAAAGTTTGATAAGCGGCCCGCCCGGAAGAGAGGTAGACAAAACTTGCGAGCATTATGCTATTTTTCTACAGAAGATTTGAGTGCAATAGCGTTATTAATTAACTAAATTTTAACTACTATTTGGTTAGTTGTTTTTTAACTAAATTTTAACTACATTTTGGCTAGTTTGTTTTTTCCCTCTACCTCAAGCATCACCTTAGGGACTTTGCTGGTCCTTGTTTCTATAAATATTAGCACCTTATTAAATCCAACCTTCACTCTCTAGGATGGATCCACTAGGGTAAGTACCAAAAGCAACCCATTTTTCTGTTAAATGTTTTTTAATCTAACAGTTTTTAATTAATTAATTTTACAAATTTAAAAAAAGTTTAAATTTATTCTTGTTATTATAATTGATTATCTTAACTATTTTAAAACAAATTTAACTACTGCCAGATCAATTACTCTTAAAGTTTTTAATTAATTAATTTTTACAAATTTCTTTTTTAATATATTTTTTTATTATAGTTGTTTATCTTAGCTACTTTTTATTCAGTTTTAAAGAAAATGTAACTATTGCAAAGTCAAATAATAAATTTCAAAACTTAAAGTTTTACATTATTATACATTTTATTGATATTTCATAATTGGTCACCTTTTAAAAGCAATTCATTATCTTATTGACCATTACCTTTTCATGTTTTCTTCATATGTATTAATTTTAGTCACTTTTTATTTTAGCCTGAAGATGAAAACTTGTAGTTTTCGAAACGTTGCGAAAATTATAAGATGTTACATCCTTTTCTGGTCGCTCTAGAATTTATCCTCAATATCAAATGCAGGCTTCACGGCCGAGCTCCGTATAAATATATCTATACCAAATAGGGGCAGAAAGTCATCAGAATTCTTAGCCATCTTGAGAAAGAAACTATGAAGATGGTTAGGGTCGGACATGACATCGTCTTACTTGAAGTTTGTATTAACTCAAAAACATATCATAAATTTTTTTATTTTAAGCTACATCGCAAATCTCTGTGTAACTCATATTTCTATTAAGATTCCTTGAATCAACTTATTAACCTAGAAAATCTTCTATATCAAAAAGGTTTACTATTCATTAACATAATATATATATATATATATATATATATATATATATATATATATATATATATATATATATAACCCTATTGTACCCAACAACTATAAGGAGCCTTACATTCGTTAAGGTGTAAGGCAGCGTTTCCCAACCTTTTTTGGCTAACGCCCGCTTGGACACTAAATCTTTTGATATCGCCCCCTCTGCCAACGGAATTTCATCGTTCTTAAGTTACAAGACAAATTATTTTAAATATAAAAATTAGAAGAATCTCATTGAAAATCGACCTCAATATGTTTTAATGAAATGGTTGACTTGGTTATTTTTGGCTAACTCTTGCACCCTAGGTTCCATCCTAATAAAAAGTAACCTTAAATCTCCTCTTTTTGTGATTAGCCGGTGGTTCTTTGTTTTATGAGAAGTCGAGTAACTTCACTAAGCCCGCGTTCAGCCATATATGAAGATGGGAAAGCTATGAAATATAGTTTAATTGCTTCACACATTTTTTTATACTTTTTTGGAATTTATTTTGTAATAAAAATTCCTGGTATGATTGCATGAATAGAGACTTCAATTCAAAGTAATTTTTTAACCAATTAACTTTTCTTGCATTGCAAGATTAGTTTCATTTGAGTAAGCATCTGTAAATGGGATTATCAGCCAGTCAGGTATTTTCATGTCTATGACATCTTGATATCTGCAGCTCATGTCCTCGTGTAACGTTTTCAAATGTTCGCAATAAATCAAGAGGTTATCATCCAATATGGAATTATTAGTCTCATCATATTCCACTTCATTTAGATTTGGAAACAGAGATAGATTTCTACGTCTAATATTATGCTTGAAGAAGGGCAGCTTGTCCAAGAATGCGCAAATTTTAGATTTTTCTTTGATAAGAGTTACATCATAGCCGTGCAATTCCAAATTCAGATCGTTGAATATGCTGAAGATATCTGTTAAATAAGCAATGCCGTTCTTGCAAGCTAAGCGTTCATCACTCAAATGACCACATTTATTCTCTCGGAAAATTTGGATTATGCTCTTGAAAAGTGAATAAAGTCGCTTTAAACAGTTTCCTTTCGATAACAACCTCACTTCGGTATGTAAAAGGAGGCGATCAAATTCTTCATCATTGTTATCACAGAGCTGTTAAAATATTCGGGAATTAAGGGGATGGCATTTTATTTCATTTACTGGTGTAATAACAACGTTAAGAGATTTATGAAGCCAATCACTCAAGTTCATGTCAACCAGATATTGTCGATGAATTACGCGATGTATTGTAAAAACACCGCGCAAACAATAATATTGCTCATTGGGATATCTTTTTCTTTGAAAAACTATTCAACTGCAGAAAAAATAGATTCATCTTTAGTGTTTGTTTGAAGTTCCTTTGCAAAGAGCAGCTCTTGCTCAATTTTTTTATCCTTAATAAAGGAAAAAATACTAAAAGTAGTGATTCATTGCCTGGCAGTGTAGACTCATCCAATTGTAAACCAAATGGCTAAACCTTAAGTGTGTCATATAGGATTTCTTCAATGGATTCAGCCATTTCGTCAACTCTTTTTTTTAACAGTATTATTACTAAGTGTAATCGCTTTGAAAATTGTGCTTCATGAAGGATGATGTACTACTGTACACAAGACTTCCTCTATGGCTGGAAAAATCAGTTCTGCTCCAATTGCATGAGGCTTCCAAGACCTCAAAATCACTTTGGAGATATCATATAAACAAACAAGTCCATCGTTGTATTTTTGGGATAGTTTAGTTATAAAAGAGCCAATGGTTTTTCTATTGTTAAATCTGTCTTACAAAGTTTGAAAATATGACAAATTCTCTTTTTCTTTATCAGAATAAATCTTCTTTAAGTGAACAGAAAGTCGGGATGGTTTCATGGTCTCGTTAGAGAACACTTTGTCACAGAGAAGGCACATTGGTAGTTGGTTGTTATTAGGAGGACTAATATATCCAAACTTTCAATATTCAACACTATATTGTCTGCACTTTCGTTTTGAGGAGTATTCAGGCATGATTTTGGGTAATTAAACACGATCACTATATTTCAAATATATCAGTAAATGGCAAACACAGAATTTCACCACAAATAATGATTACAGGGAACACGCCTAACTTACAACTGAAATAATCGGGCACAGTAAACATAAAACTGGAAAAAGGAAAAACAGCAAAAATATGTGTTAGCAAGACACTGATTAAGTCTGTATATGCTATTAGTTATTAAAGTTATACAAAAATCACCATTCCTACTACTTGCATTTGTCACGATATGGGGAAATGTTATGAAAAAGATTACAACATCAAAACTTATGTGAAAACTATTGCAAAAGAGCGCTAAATAACTAATATCACGCAAAAAAACAAAACTTACCAACACCCAACTTACGCGGAAACTAACAGCAATCCAAAACAGACGTGGATCCAAGAGAGTGTGGTTGTTCCGCACATGTTTCATACAAGTACAAAACTGATCAAGTTTAAAGCAACAATAACCAGTGGAAGCTTTCTCTACTTATTTTATATAAGTACAAATCGAACCTTAAGCATGTTCGGCATTATTGAAGAAGTTATAGCAAACTATAAGTCAGCTATCAGAGGTTTATCAAAACGTCATCAAACAAACCTTTTCAGTAACAGTTTGCATCAAACACGTCACCGCAAACCAAATGCCGCGTGAAGAAGTATCAACAACTAGTCGTACAATACTGTTAATACAATGTGTTTACAATATTAACCTATGCAAATGATGCATAGAATTTTAAATCTGTATAACAATAAAATTTATAAGGTAAACATGAAGATCGGCGGCGCAAATGATGGGGCGCAAAATATTTCGTCCCTGTTACAATATATTTTACCTTTTTGGAGTAATTCAAGAGGACTGCTCGTGAGGGGTTTATCACTGCGGGGGAACCGCCCCTACGATGATCCTGAGCTTCAATCAATTCGAGGGTCTGGGGGGCACAGCCCCAGTATATAAACATAATTATTTATAGAATAATGTTCTAACGTTTTTATTTAACCAAACGCGCATGAATATGCATGCGCGGTCGAACGAAACATACACGCAAACCCCTTCCTTTTTCGGGCGCACTTACAAAAGTATCGACATTAATATTTTCATGGTCACAGAGTTGAAAGGTGATCAATTTTCACGAATTATGACTACGAGATTGCTACTTTGGCAACCCTGCGGTGTAACACCAACTGAGCGAGAAAACAAGCACACTAGCACGCATCACTGGCATCAAGGAGATTTTTTTGTAGAATTCTATAATATTTCTGCAATTCTACAGATTTTTATCTTTCCATAGAATTGCAGTATTTTTATAGATTTCTACAGGTTCATAAAGTAGTATGCTATAATAATTGAGTAATATTTAAACTTGAAATGATTAACATTGAATAAATGCCGAACACCCCCAGTGTCTATTCCACTTCCCTTAAGTGAAGCAACATCTTACAGCCCCTCCTTGTACCTCAACAACGCTCACAAGGGGGCGTTAGCGCCCACGTTGGGAATCACTGGTGTAAGGTATAAGATGATATTTAAGGAGGTGGTTTGTAACATTCCTAGACATGCGGGATTAATAGAGCTAGTGAGGATTGATTGCAGCGATGCTATTTGCTGAGCCCATTCATGTTACTTCGATGAGAGAAGGATGTAAGGCAATATATACGCACACACCTCACTTCCACCACCACCACCAAGACGAATAAATTGTCTCTTATCTCCACTAAACAGTTCTTAAAGGTAAAATTGAGAGGCTCATCCATGGGTCCACGAGCTCCAACCTCTAGTGGCCAAGGATTTGTCAGTGGTTCTTTTCATGATAAAGATGGAAACAATGATTATAGAGCATAATAAAATAACGATAGTCGATGACAAACATTCAGTGGTAATATAGAAGACACAAGAAATCAGGAATAAGAAAGTAAACAAAGAATCATAGTTAGGAACGTAAGTGACTGAAGGATTATAATGCCCATATAAGTTCGAAGGTAGTAATATAACCAAAGGATCGGAAATCATAGTGAAAACAAGACTAATGGATGATATTTATTTAAAAAATCGAAACTACAGCGAATTGAGAATATCCATCAAGCAGTTAAGGATGGCGGCTCTTGAAACACTAACAAGTAGAGAAATCGAGGGTATAACAGCTACTGTAGTTACGGCAGTGTATAATATAGTACTCGCAGTCATCAGTTTAGAATGCATAGCTTTGATAAAATTCTCCTTAAACGGGACTTATATGCCTTGGTTCTACTGCGTGTGGAATCAGGTGCGCAAAGAATTCACTCGTTGGTTATCGATTTTCTGTACGATGGATAAATGGTGAGATTAGTGGGGCATACGTTCGTTGCGATTCGACAATTGTACGTTTTTGTTTTAGATTTCTCTCTCATTACAACCACTTGGAAAGTGACTATTATAGAACGTGCCTGTAACACAAGTAGCGCGATCACTATTATATATCGTTAATATTGTCTTTATTCGATTGTTCCTCCTTCTCTCTCACCATATATTTATCTATGATTGTTTTGTTTGCCTATCTATGAGTGTCGTGGGTTAGCCGAGATTATATATATATATTTATTCGTTTTATTATTTTTAATAAGCCAAATAAACTTTGACTTGAGGCGTTGTTTCGTGTCTCGGTGATTGATTGAGGATCGTTCTCTAAGAGTGCTAAACTTTATATTTATTCTAGGGAATGAATAAAAGCGGTTTCTTGCTTGACTTTATTAAATATTGCCACTTCAACTCGTTCGAGGATAATTAAAACAGTACTTTTACTAAATAAATAGACTTTAATGAAAATAAACCGTCTCACTAAATAACATAAAAAAATACAGATCTAATACACGTATAAAAAGAAAATGGGATTACTGGGCGAGCTCTTGAGGCTCGATTCGAGATAAAATTTTACGGGAGAACAATTTTAAGTTAATATCTTTGTCCTTAGCCGGACATCCAATAAACTAATTTTTATGCACAGGGACATAAACAACAGGATTATTCTTTACTTACATAAGGTAATGGAGATTAAAACCCGATTTTAGTTAGAATATCTTCAGGATTTCGCTCCTAAGAGGCGTAGCTCTAGTAGTTTGCAGTTTGCTTCCAGGATGGCGTTACTCTGGCCTAAAAGTGGACGAGTGACGTCACACGGAAATTTTAGTTGGCGTAAGAGAATCAAAACAAAGACGCCGATGAGTTGACTAGGTTTTCGGACGTTTATGAGCTTGAACAGGTTTCCTTCAGCAGAGGTTGGAATACGTTTATATTCTTTTCTAGCGATTTGAGGCTCGCTTATATAATTTCAATTTTGGATGAGAAATCTATCTAGTTTGGAGTGTCCAAACTCAGATAGAATAAGATTTGGAGCCCTCAAACTGTGTAGATTGATACTCACTAATCTTAGGGCTCGAACGGCGCAGAGCTTCTTTGGTACAATCTGGTATTGTACAAGGAGTGCAAGTTCTCCTAAACTTGCAATAACTTTGTACCGGTGATTTTTGAGTTTTCTTGTCGAACTCGAAAATCTTCTGTCAACCGGTGACTTTCTTGTCTTTCCGGTGGGAACGAACAAAAAGCCTCCTTTTCTAGTGTCAACCTGTTTTATACGTCCATTAACCTCATGGGGTAAATAGGGTGTGGGGGACTCACAGAGGGGACTTCTGGAGTTTCCCTTTTTGTGTCGGTTGTTTGCGTATTCGGCATTTTGAACTTAGGGGAGCACGTAATATGAAATCGGCAAGTTTGCACTTATGAAAGGATTGTTTATAAGTACACCCTCGAATGGCCTGCCTTTTGAGCTGAGGTCAGGAATCTGTTTCCTAAAATTTACCATTTTGGCCGTTCTCCTATGTTACCGGAGAACATCGGAGGGGCAAAGCTAAACCCAGATGTCTTTTGTTATTATTTCCTTGGCTCTCCTCACAAAGAGGGAGGCCTCGATACATATATACACTAAACTCTTATACCTCTACATTACCTCTATGTAAAATGAATGTTGCTGACGGATTATCTATCAATTAGTTTAACTATGGGTGTTTTACGACTGCCACCATTATCATTTCTTTCTGTCTAACGTAAAATTATGAGAAATATCACAGGGGTAACTCATTGGCCGAATGGGTCAGACTAAAAAACAATATTATGGCAAAGAGCAACGAAAATTTCTGTCAAAGGCTGAAATGGAAGCAGTAGATGATAATAATAATATGAATCCTAATTCTTGTCCCTCTCTCCATCATTATAAATGTTTTTGTGTACATTTTGTAACTGAAAATTTAAACCTGTGTGTTATTATTATTCGGAAGAGGAAGACGTCATTGCTAAAGTATGTTCACTTGGTGGATACGGGCACCTACACGCCGTGGTGACCTTATCCTGGGTAGAAGGAACATTAAGACATAGGTATATGAATGAGATGATAGAAAATAAAGAGAAATAAATAAAGGAAACGAAAATAATGAATTAAGTGAGGAAGGAATAAGAAAGAAATAGGAAAGAAAATAGTGCAGTTTAATGATGAGGGTTTGATATAGGTTTAGCTTCTCCCATGGACCATATCCACAATAATAATAACAATGATAATAATAAAAAATTAATAAAAATAATAAAAATATAATAAAATAGAAAAAGAAAGAGAAGAAGAAGAAGAGCTAAGAATGTACGTAACAATGTACAGAAAATCATATATGAACGCGCGAAAAATTATACACGCTATGTGAATATTTCTACTCGGAATGGGTCCCACTACTACACACAGTCACTTGCAGACAATTAAGTGATATTTTAAAGGATAAATGAGGAGTAGGATGCTTTCCAGAGGTGGAATGTAACCCCAAATAAAGCCAGAGCAAAAAAAAGTAGATATAAAAAGTAAATATGTCAATAAAACCTGGATCAAGTTACAAGAAAAATCCAAGGGCCTTAATTATATTTTTATTTATAAAAAATTAAATTGAGGATTTTTGCCAACTCAAACCATACTTTTGTCCCGCTATTTTATTCACTTATAATTGGTAAATAGTTGGTTGTTACTGACAGCATTCTAAGCTGGTATAGGTATATAAGAGTAATAAGTGGTAAAGAAAGTGTGTGGTACTGTGGAAAGGATTTAAAGACTACCTAAACGCTGGATTTAATATAGGGTGGGAAAGTGCTTAATAGGAAGGATGATGACATAAGGACAAATGGATGATATTTTACATCATAGGTGTATATAGATGGAAACGGTAAGAGGATATGCTTACAGCATCCTGCCCAGAGCTGAACCCTGAGTAGAAGAGATTCTACACTACATAGTGCAATGAAAAATGGGTAGCTATGTGATTAATAGGAACTAAAAATACAAAATGGGAAGGTACTTTTAGCCAATTTGTTATCGTGGCACCTCCACTATTTGGGAAAATAGCAATGGTGTGTTGATGATAAAATATCACTGAATTTTTTCACCAAATATGTTAAGGCAGGAAAGAAAATTCTAATTCTCAATAGAGATTAAAATGATTTGTAATAATGAGAAAAACATTACCGAATGTCATTTCTTCTTGTTTCCTTGATGGTAGAAATAAATTAGGTAAGACGAAACCTTCCATTAAAGATGCAGTGTAAAACTTTCATAATTCTGCACTTAAAGATAAATTATTTAGTCGATATTGAAAAAACAAATGCGTATAAGATTAACCTAAAAAGGCCCGAGCAATTTTCTGAGTTAAACGTACTGCCGAAATTGAATGCAAATGAGGAACAGTAAATTCTGTCTTTGTCTATTCGTTTATTACATTACGGAGGAGAAAGAAAAAGAAGAACGTAAATTTGTTTTGAGTCTCGTTGAAACAGGTTTTTGATTTCTTTATATACATTTGTTATTATTGTTAGAAAATGCTTTAAGAATTTGATAGAGAGCAATGCCATCTTTTATAAAATTATTCTGATCAAAGTAAAAGTACTCCCAACGACTACTATTTTTATATTCAGAAAATGAAATTTGCAGGGTACCATGTTCTGATAAAATTTAGCCATTTAGCCATGCTAACTTAAATAATTAGGAAGCTAACTGTTAAAATCCCTTTGTGCGAATTAAAAAAACATTTAGCGAGCGAATTGTACCTGAAAAGTTAAAAGAGGTCAATGCAACGCCAAATTAAAAAATAAAGTATACTGCTCTTGTATATTTTCGGCCCATTTCTCTTACTAAGGTGGTTGGTAAGTTTTTCGAGTCTTTTGTAAAAATAAGATCGTGGAGCATCTAGAGGGAAATAACTGAATAAATAACTAAATAACGAATTTGCTCGAATTTCACGAAATGACCATAACGTTTACCCAAGATAACGCTGTAAAAGTAGTTTATCTTTGCTTTCCAAAAAGCTTTTGGCAACTTTACACATAAAATACTTTTAAATAATTCAAAATTACATAACATAGGAGAAGGCTACTAAACTGGAATGTACGGTGACTGTAGAACGCTAAGGCAGCGAGTTGTTGTTAATGGAAATCATTCATCATTGGCATCGATTACTTGCAGTGTTCTTCAAGGATTTTATCTTAGAGCCATGTTTTTTATAGAAGTTTTATCTATGGTAAATATACCCAAAGCAATGCTGTTATGCGGTAACAATAGATCTTTGTAATAATAAGAGTGATATGACCTTTTCCAGTTTGGGCACAAAGCGCATTTCAAAGCCATAGGGAAATCTCTTCTTCAGATGAGCTTAAGAACCTATGATGATGATGCTAATAACCGGAGAGGGAAGGAAATCTTGGGATTTAGTTTTAATCACACTTGTCAGTAGAAGCAAATGCATTAATCTCTTAATCTAAGTTTCGTTGTCAAGTATACCGGGGATCGTTGGGCCATAGAGGTCCAGATGACTTTTATCGAGGAGTCTGCCTAATCAAGAGTTGCCAACTTAGATTACCTGAATGGCATTTTATAAAATAGGGTTGGTTGATCTTGAAAATTGGTCCCCAAGTTATAATATTTCACCTCCATTACTTGACACATTTATGCATTCATTAGTACCAATATAATCTGCATTCTTAGACTCGCATTTAATCAGGAAATAATTCCAATTACCCTTTTATTCGTTTAGCCGAGCTAATTAGAACGCTGGTTCGATATAGAATTTTATTTGGTGTTATGTCGAATCGGTAAGTGTCCACCAACGAGAGTGAAGAATAAGCAGCCATTACTCTGCCCGTTTAAATTCTTAATCTCTCGTTATTACATTGTCGATAGAATCAGTACCTTATCGAGAGTTTACTACGTATACGCGGATGACCAGGCTTTAAATTCGTCAACGCTTGGAGTTAACAATGAGAAATGGTTCTGAAGAATGAGATTCAAAGGAAAAAGTGAAAATAATAAGCCAGAAAATGAAAAGAACACCATAATGCTATGAAGAATGATGAGATTGAAAGGAACATCATATTGGTCTGAAGAATGGGATTGAAAGGAAAAATTGGAAACCATTAAGGCAGAAATTGATAGAACATGATAATGATCTGAAGAAAGAAATTGAAAAGAATATCACAATACAAGGCAGAAATTGAAAGGAACATCATAATGCTATGAAGAATGAGATTGAAATAAAATAGTGAAAATACTAAGGCAGATATTAAAAGGAATATCATTGTAGAGAAATGGCTACATTAAGTATCCTGGAGTAGGATATGTACATTAACCCCCCTCTTCCCCTTAGTGGAGAAAGACGGACAAGCGAGCCTCCATGAGGAGAAGCGTGGGAACGGTAGCCGCCGAATAAAAGTAACTGCCTACCCTGTTTGATCTCCCTGCCGCGTTGGGCAGTTATGGCTAACATCTGTTTTAAGGCGACCACATAAGGCCTTTAAACGACGCTCTAACGATCGAATTACCTACGATACCCATAAACCCGTGGTTAGGTCACAAAAAAGCGTTGCTAGTCTAAAGGCACGCCAAGTAGTGGGGCGGGTGAGGTTCTCTCTAATTAGCAAGCCGAATTGGACACCCCAGTGCCAACCTCTGCACTTCTCGCTCTCACTAGATGCGAACTCACCATTCGCGTTCCCCTTCCTGTGGACTGGTCACTTCTCCCTTTATAGGCGGTGATCCGCCTATAAATAAGCCCCGAAAAGAAAAAGAAGTTATTAGAAGTCGATACGAAAGTAGAAGGATCAGTTCGTGAAGATCGATCCTTCAGCCAGACAAGAAGATTAGAAGTCGATACGAAACTAGAAGGATCAGTTCATGAAGATCGATCCTTCAGCCATACAAGACTATTTCCGTGAGAAACGATAGGATCAGATTGAGAAAATCGATCCCCCCTTCCCGGGACGAATTAACATAAATAGTCAATCTTGATATCAGTGCCATACCAAAGAATCCTTTACAGACTGAGAAGAAGTCTGACTGGAGAAAAGTAAATCCGCTTACACTCGAGTAACTCTTACATCTCAAGTTCCGTAAGAGTGAGAGGAGAAGAACCCAGCCCCAACGAGCTCCCGTTCTATAATTATGGTAAGAATTTCCCGAATACCCCAAAAGCTAGGAAAACACTCTACGTTGAAGTATCAGACACCAAGAGGCGTCAAGGTCATTCCCAAGAGGACTCTTGGAGCAAAGAGCACCGTAACTCTCGCCGTCTTCTTAATTTAACCAGAGGCAAGTGTGCAATAATAAGTTACATCGTCGCATCTCTCTCCTGCCATATCACCTCGACGAAATTCAATCCTCGGACACAATAACACGCCAAAGCGAGAAATAAGCCCTCCAGCGACATCCGGAAATCTCTAATCCCTCTTGTCATGTAAGTTAGAAAGAACATTTCTATTCATATTGCGATAGTAGGAGTTTAGTACGTCTCAAGTTTTAAGGGGAGTAGAAACCATTGTTCGTGAACCTCGGTCATATTTGCTTGTAGACGAGAGTACGTTAATTTAATGTTTAACGCTAATCACGATAAAAATACTAATCGTCAATTGGTGTGTTTACGTGTAGCCTATTTGTTTATTTTTGTCATCGCAGCCTTTGTAATTAGCTTAGTGCCAACCGGATAACTGTTTGTTTTTCATAGTTAAGTGTTACACTTAAAATATATGTTAATTTTGGGATAATTCCTGTGTTTCCTCTTATCCTTACGTGTTGAAGTAGCTCTTACTTAAGAACAAAACAACCAAATTAGCACTCTTAGATCAAAGCCTACTTCATCAAAGAAGTACCTCACGTACCACAAAGCATACCGCGACAAAAGTGGTGTCAAAAGTGAATTGATAAAAAGGGGCATACTACTACAATTATAATGCTCTTAAGAATGAGATTGAAAGGAAATAGTAAACATGCCAAAAATGAAATTGAAAAGATTATCATAATGTAAGGTAAAAATTGAAAGTATCATCGTAATCCCGTAAAGAATGAAATTGAAAGGAATAGCTCCTCGTCGTTGCAGTGGACGGGAAGTGTTCCTTTATTTACGAGGCACACTAGATTTATAATTTTCAGTTAAACCTCTATGTACGGTTCTGTTGGTATAAGCATCGTGTACACCGATGAAACAAATAATAATTAAAAGAGCAACTTGAAACAGTTCTTTTCAGAGCTGTCGGATATATCCATTAAATACAGTCGGTAGAAGTTGTTGATGAGCAACCAAAAGCAGAGTCGTTTCCCAATGTTATTGGAAATTGCATACAACATAAAACCATTCTGTACTGTTGGTTGCTAGTGATCAAGTTAATGCTACCAGCAATAATATTCATTTAGTTACCCTAGATAAATATGGTTTAATAAGTGTCTTTGGCAAGGATGCAGCGTATGTAAAAATGAGTCATTGGTATTGAGTACTGTCCCTTTTAAAAGGAAAATACCAAAGGGTTTCTAGAATTCTGTAATAAAAATCATATATTTTTTTGTCAGGGGCGATTTGGTATTGCTTGAAATGGGGGCTATAAAAGATCGTCGGTCTTTTGAATGACAAAATTATCAGGTGCCAGAAACAGTTCTTGTGATTTGAGGGACTTATGTGGATGAATTCTAACCTCGACATCTATTCCCTGAATGGGCGATAAGCTGATAAATATTTTGGCCCTTTTTTTTAATTCTAGTGTAATCTTTTGATACATTTGAAGTGGATTTAATTGATCGCATTATTAACAATGCTTCCAGGTGGTCCTGCGAGTGGGTAGTTACAACCGCTCCAGATTCATAAGGTCCTATTAGTGTATTTTTTTTAAACAAGGTCTACAGACCTAAGTCGCGTGCTCTCAATTATTCTGACATATGACCTTACGATCTTCAAAACTTTCAACAAGTGGGTAAATCTGACTCATAGATGGTTTTCTTTTAATAATTCCCGAACTAACCTTGGAAGGACCTTGCCAATTATATAATTCGGAAGAGAATGCAAAAGAACATAGGAGTTTCAAATTTCGTTAGAATCAGCTAAATAGTTGCGATATTATTGCCAAAAACTCATTGAAAAGTATAATGGTTACCATCAGACAGATCGACATAGTAACTTATAGAGTCACATACACACGACTAATAAAAATTATGCATTTCTTTTCGTCCCTATCTCTATTGTTTATCAGTAATAGTTTCTATGACTCGTGAAATTCGCTATTAATGTTTTAGAGCAAATAAATCTCCGTTTTATTACACGAAAAATATTAACTGAGACCCCAAAATATAAAAGATTTATTAGCGATCTAGAGACAAAGATTTATCCTACTAATAATCCTTTGTCATCGAGGTCTTCCCATTGTTGCCATGACAACGACGAAAGAATGTTTATGAAGTGAAAATTGGAAAGATTTGATTTTCTATGATCAGGCACAGTGGCGATTCTGGCAGGTATGGTGCCTTAGGCGAACCACTCATTTGGTACCCCCTTGAACTGTTTCGCCCATATAATAAACAGTCGGGAGAAGCTATTGATTTTATTATTACTATTATTCATCTATTTGGAAAAATAACAAATGATCATTTCTTATAAAAGGGTTTATTTTTTACATGTCGTACTTTTGAAGTTAGATAAAATCAAGAATACTTTTGTGATCAAAATGATACTTTTAGAAGTTGTTGGTAATAGTTGTAGGTTTTTTGTCCTAAAATGGCTAATTGATTCATTTATTATTTTAGAAGTTATGTCAGTTTTAGTAAATAGGTATTTTTTTATAGAAAAGGAAAGCGTAAAAAGTTTTGTTAAAAAAGTAATTTTTGGAGGGTTGCGTCAAAAGGTCGAACGGTCGCCGCAGAAATCATGAAAAGAAGATCAGAACAAGTGGGATTGTCAAAAGGTGCAACATACAATGTAGTGAAGAAACAACTGAAACTTAAACCATACAAGATTCAGGTTGTGCAAAAATTAGATGACAACATTTCGCACAAAGAAGATCGTATGCAGAAGGATTTAGACGCAAATTTGAGAAAGTTGATGTACCGCCCGGGATGATGTCTGACGAAGCGCACTTTTATCTTAGCGGATAAAATAATAAGCAGAACAAAAGAATATAGTCGGATCACAACCCAGAAGCTTTACACCAGAAAGAGCTGCATCCTGCATAAAACACTGTGTGGTGTGCGATAACACCTCAGAAGATCATTGGGCCTTATCTTTATGAGAATGAAAATGGAAATTGAGTTACTGAATAGCGAAAGATAACGACACATTCTTGAAGAATATTTTTACCGACTTCGAAATAGACGACTGTTTCTCCAGCAAGATGGTGCAACATCACATACATCGAATCAAACGATGCAGTTGTTAAGACAAAACTTCAGATGAAAAATATCATTTTTCGAAACAGTGAATTTAAGTGGCCTCCAAGATCCCCCGATCTAACACCTTTTGATTTTTATGGGGATATTTAAAAGATTGTGTTTGCCGTAATAATCATAAAAGTATCCAACAACTAAAAAATAGTATCGGGGAAGAAATTAATAACATCGATGAAGAACTTTTGAAAGAAGTAATGAGAGTAACTTCGTCACGAGTAAATGAATGTTATGAAAAGATTGGTCAGCATTTGAAAGGAAGAATCTTAAAATAAATTTAGTTATTTTGTTAATTATGCAAACTGATTATTAGTCCTATTTTTTTGTTAATTTTAAGCAAATAAAATTAGTTCAAATAAAATTAGTTTTAATAGTCGATGAATATCCGAAAGTTGAGCAAAAATAGTTAAAAATCAATACTTCACTAGAACTAGCATAACTTCTACAAAAATAAATAAATAAATTAGCCATTATAAGACCAAATACCTAAAAGTATTTTAAACAATTCCTGAAAATTTCATTATGATCACTAAATTAATCTTGATTATATTAAATTTCTAAAGTAGGATCTGTAAAAAAAAACCGGTACATGTAACAACAAAAATATATATATAAATATTAAATAACTACACAAACTATATACAGTAACAACCAAAAATAACAAAAATAAAGTAACAGGAATAAAAAAACGTTTGTAAATATAAATAAAATAGTGATTCATTACACCACTTCATTTTAGGAATTGAAAATAACATACAAGAGCCGATCGTGCTCCGTACTGGGTACTTGCATCTCCCCCTCTCCGGGGGGGAGATGCAAGTATATATATATATATATATATATATATATATATATATATGCATGTATATATATATATATATATATATATATATATATATATATATATATATATATATATATATAAACATTTAGTTCAAAAAAAAGCTCCTTCCACCTTCTCTACACATATAAAACAAGCAGATTTCAATCTCACATTTTCAGATGAACATTATTTTCACATTCGATCACGTCACTTCATCTTCGTGATGTGATCCGTCCACTTTGGTGGATATGATTCACATTTAAATCAAGTTAAAAATAAAGTTATTTTTCATCAAGTTGTTTATAAAAATCCAAATACGAACTTATTTGGTGGACACCCTAAAGAACGAACTCCAATCATGTCGCAGAGAAGGAATATTGCTCCAACTGTGGAACTGGTGATCCTCGCCACAATTTAAGAATCAACCAACTACAACGACTCATATCGCTACAAGAAACAACTACAACCTCTCTAGCCACATATATAGGATATGAAAGGAGAAAATAGGTAGAGCTGTTCTTCAATTGTGAGGAAGAGATAGAATCAGTATCAAAATGTTTATATGTAATTTTTTTAGAAAGACGAAAAATAAAAGGTGCAGTGCATGGTAGACACGAGGGATTATAAGATGAATATAGTAGTGCTTATAAGAATACAGATGAGCTTTGGCTAACCTAGTGGATATAGGGATTTCTGATTTTAAGCTATGGGTTCAATCCCAACGAGCGTAGACGCAAAGCTTTCAGCTGCGTCGTGAGCTGACCGCTCAGTGGCGGATACACTGGAGCTTACTCCGGCATAGCTAATCACAACACCTCTATCATTCCGATCCCCTCTTCAGATCACAACTTACTCTCCTCTCTGTTCCCTGACCCTGCCGACGGGGCACTAGGATCCCGTTTGGGTTAGGCCCCTACAAAAAAGGACCGGCCCATCTTACTTACGGTCTTGCCAGCGATTGTCATTCTAATCTTTATGCGTGTTTCATTATCCGATCGAGGAATTTCGTCCTCAATGCGAAGGAGGAACCTGCAACGGAGTGTAAGGTGACATCTGGAGACTGGCGTGCTTTACCCACCTCAACACCAGCAACACGGTGTAAGGTGGTATCAGGAGGCATTCGGGCCTTACCCACCACAAAACTTGCAACAGGGTGTCAGGTGACATCTGAAGAGTTGCGTGCCTTACCCACCCAAACATCGCAACGGGGTGTCAGGTGGCATCTGCAGGCTTGCGTGGCTTACAAACCCCAACACCCACAACGGGGTGTAAGGTGGCATCTGACGGCTTGCGTGCCTTACTCACCCTAACACCCACAACTGGGTGTCAGTGGACATCTGGAGGCTCAGATGGCATCTGGAGGTTTGCGTGCTTTACCCACCACAACACCGGCAACGGGGTGTCAGGTGGCATCTGACGGCTTGCGTGCCTTACTCACATTAACACCCACAACGGGGTATCAGGTGGCATCTGGAGGCACGCATGCCTTACACACTACAACACCCGCAACGGCGTGTCAGGTGGCATCTGACGGCTTGCGTGCCTTACCCACACCAATACCTGCAACGGGGTGTCAGGTTGCATCTGGAGGCTTGCGTGTGTTACTCACCCCAACACCCGAAACGGGGTGTTAGGTAGCATCTGGAGGTTTGCGTGCCTTACTCACCCCAACACCTACAACGGGGAGTCAGGTGGCATCTGACGGCTTGCGTGCATTACCCAGCCCAACACCCGCAACGGGAAGTCAAGTGGCATCTGACGGCTTGCGTGCCTTACTCACCCTAACACCCACAACAGGGTGTCTGGTGGCATCTGCAGGATTGCGTGCCTTACACCCCCCAACACCGCAACGGCGTGTCAGGTGGCATCTGACGGCTTGCGTTCCTTACACAAACCCAACACCCGCAACGGGTTGTCAGGTGGCATCTGACGGCTTGCGTGCCTTATTCACCCCAACAGCCACAACGGGGTGTCAGGTGGATCTGGAGGCTCACGTGCCTTACACACCCCAACACCCGCAACCAGGTGTCAGGTGGCATCTGATGGCTTGCGTGCCTTACTCACCCCAACACCCGCAACGGGGTGTCATGTGGCATCTGACGTCTTGCGGGCATTACATACCCCAACACCAGCAAAGGGGGTGTAAGGTAGCATCTGGAGGTTTGCGTGCCATACTCACCCTAACACCACAACGGGGTGTCAGGTGGTATCTGGAGGCTTACGTGCCCTACACACCCCAACATCAGCAACGGCTTTTCAGTCAGCATCTAGGAGCTTGCGTGCCTTACCCACCCCAACACCAGCAAGTGGGTGTTAGATAGCATCTGGAGGTTTGCGTGTCTTACACACACCAACACCCGAAACGGGGTGTCAGGTGGCATCTGGAGGCTTGCGTCCCTTACCCACTCTAACACCTGCAACGGCGTATCGGGTAGCATCTGAAGGCTTGCGTGACTTACCGACCCCAACATCTGCAACGGGGTGTCGGGTGTCATCTGAAGGCTTGAGTGCTTTACCCATCTCCAACACCCGCAACTGGGTGTCAGATAGCATCTGGAAGCTTGCGTGCCTTACCCATCCCAACATCCGCAACGTGGTGCCAGGTGGCCTCTGAAGGCTTTCGTGCCTTACCCACCCCAACACCCACAACGCGATGTCAGGTAGCATCTGGAGGCTTATGTGCCTTACCCACTCCAACACCCGCAACGGGGTGTCAAATTTTATTATTGATGCTTCTGCCTCTCCTGACCAGATTCTCTCTTCTTTGGAGCAACCCCTTATTACTTATCTTGATGCCCACTCTCCCCTTGTCACGCCTTCGAACTCTCGTTGTCACCGTGCCCCTTCGTATTCTATTGAACTCCTCCGTCCTAGGCAGTCCATGCGTGCCCATGAAAGAGTCCTTAGAAAGGCTCGCACCCGTGGGCAAGACACGAACCCTCTCTCGCTGGCGTTCCGACTTGCGACAGCTTCCTACGTGACGAAATTAAAATCTGCTCGTGAAGCCTACTCACGTAATCTGCTTACTGATAGTAGGAATAATCCCCGTACCGTCTTCCGCCTGCTCTTTCGTCTTATTTCCCCAGTCCAGGTATCCCCACCCATTAGCCCTGCTACCCTCTTGAATTTCTTCACAGATAAGGTCACTAACCTCCATGCCTCTCTCCTTCAGCCTTCTGTCCCGGCTCATGCCATTCTCCCTGACTTCCCGCCTCAGCCGCTTATCATTTTTCCCGCTGTGACTACGTTGGAGCTTACAGCCCTGCTCTCGCGTTCTAAGAAATCGGGCTCCCCAAAGGACATTTTTCCGTTTAAACTGTTATGTAAAATTCTGCCTGCTATCCCTTCAACGCTTCTTCACCTGTTCAACACTTCACTTGCAACTGGTCTTGTTCCCTCTTCCTTCAAACATGCCCACATCCGTCCGATTCTTAAAAAGCCTCAACTGAAACCCACGGACTCTTCAATTATCGCCCAATTTCACAACTTTTTTTCCTCTCTAAGGTTCTGGAGAGAGTGGTTGCTTCACGCATCAAAAGTCACATGGTGGCCTGTAACATTGATGAAAACTATCAATCTGGTTTCAAGTCAGGTCACTCCACAGAAAGCCACGGACAAGGGTTGTGTGTCCATCCTCGTTCGATATTATTGACCATACCGTCTTACCTGATCGTTTCCACTCTTTCCTCGGCATATCAGGCACCATGCTTGACTGGTTCCGCTCTTACCCCTCGTCTCGTACCCAATCCGTTGTGATTGACGACGTTCCATCCGACTCTACCCCCATTCGCTTTGGAGTGCCACAAGGCTCTGTCCTTGGTCCTCTACTATTTCGTATCTACCTTCTCCCTCTAAGTCCCCTTCTCCATAATCTCAGTCTATCCTTCCACCTATATGCTGATGACACTCAAATTTTTGTTTCCTCATCCCCCACGTCTCTTGCCTACTCCATCACTGACCTCCTCTCTGCCTACTCCTCCATTTATGACTGGCTCTATACCAATTTCCCCAGGCTTAATCACTCCAAAACGGAGCTCCTCCTCGTCGGCACCCATGCTCTTGTCAAAAAATCTAAATCTCTCTTTCCCTCGCTTACTCCGGGCGGTAATACTATCATTTTCTCTGACTGCGTTAGGAATCTGGGTGTTGTTTTTGATAAGCATCTCTCCTTTAAGCCTCATATCGGCAATGTCAGCAAATCCTCTCTATGTTTCCTTCGTAACTTCTCTCGCATTCACTCTCACTTTGATCGCCAAAGTCTTGAGACTGCTGTTCATGCCTTCATCACCTCACGCCTTGACTACTGTAACTCTCTGCTTGTAAATCTGCCATCCTCTTCTCTCCGCCCCCTTCAACTTGTACAGAACTATGTCGCCCGGATTCTCCTCCGTCGCTCGCTTCTTTCCTTCGAAACTCTTGCTGCATGAACTGCACTGGCTCCCTGTCAGATCCCGTACTCTCTTCAAGATACTTCTCTTCACATTTAAGGCTCTGAAAACCAAGCCCCTTCTTACCTCTCTTCTGCCCTCTCGCCACGCTATGTCCCTCGAGCCCTTCGATCATCACATGCACCTCTGCTTGTGAATCTGCCATCCTCCTCTCTCCGCCCCCCTCAACTTGTACAGAACTATGCCTCCCGGCTTCTCCTCCATCGTTCTCGCTTCTCTCCCCCGAAACCCTTGCTGTATGAACTGCACTGGCTCCCTGTCAGATCCCGCACTCACTTCAAGATACCTCTCTTCACATTTAAGGCCTTAAACAACATGGCCCTGTCTTACCTCTCTTCTGCCCTCTCGCCACGCCATGTCCCTCGGGCCCTTCAATCATCACATGCACCTCTTTTGAATATTCCTCGTTCATCCCTCTGCCTAATGGGGGACTGCTCCTTCTCAATCTGCGCCCATAAGTTGTGGAATGCTCTTCCTGCTGAAATCAGGTCTTCTCCATCTCTTACCACATTTGAGCGTCTCCTGAAAACGCATCTTTTCAGAATTGCCTTCTCCCCCTCTTGAATTTCCATTGAATTTCCATTCTCATCTCAGGAAACGTGCGCTCTGAGAAGGCCTCAGGCCTTGAAGAGCGCATTACAAAAGACTTATTATTATTATTATCATTTTTATTATTATGAATTATTATTATGAATTATTATTATTATTATTATTATTATTATTATTATTATTATTATTATTATTATTATTATTATTATTATTATTATTATTATTATTATAAATCATTATTATTATCAATTATTATTATTATTAAATGAAGGTTTTCGAAGCTTCCTTTTGGCTTCTTTTATTCCGCGGCCGCCATTTTCGAAATACCCTTTTTGAGTTGAATCAGACTCAAATTTTGTGGTGGGAGAAACACCAAGGCTTTTTCGACCTCCTCAGAGAAACGAAATTCAGGTGGAATTATCGCAGTTCTTCCGAAAACTTAATTATTTTTGAGGATTGTTCATAAAGTTCGTGGAAAATGGAATAAAATTAAAAGTATAAATTTAATTTTTCTACATTGAGGTCAAAACACTGATAATTGCTAAGTGTTTTATCCCTAATCAACAAGCGCTGAGAACTCTTTGTTGTCCAAGGCACAGCCGCTTGAGTCTTGTCAGGTGAGTGTGGATTGACAACCCTCTCGACGGATTTGTAGATGGAAGAGTGATGTGTGGGTATAGGAAGAGGGGAAAGATACGACGGTGGCTTGAATGGTTATGCGCATGATGACGTAACTACATCTGCCTACTTTATGCAATACACGGCCAAGTCATTGGCCACTCACTCGCTACAAGGACCGAAATATTATACATCTGTTTTCGCCGGGAATTGAACCAGATAGTTAAGCGCGAAAATCCAACGACCCTTCTATCAGGGCTCTATTTCGACACGCTAAAAAGGTGTGAAAACTAGTGGCAAATTTTCAGTTAAATTGCATTGTATGCATTCGTGGTTACGGTTACAGCTGCAATAGTTTGCAACCACATCACTGCATCGTGCTTTGGTAACCATCTAACAATAGTTTCCTCACACAACAAACCAGAAACCGCTGCACAATAGATAAAACCTTACCTCAACAGAATACACACATGGACAATTTAAAACTCACTAAAGCTAAACGCCACCAAAACAATGACCACTCTTTTAAAACCAGACCCTGCAGAATACAACACAACCCTAAATATAAACATACAAAACATAACACTATCCATCACAAAAGAACCGAATATCTTTGGCCTCACTTTCAACCCCAAACTCACATACTCAAAACATATACAAAACACAACAATCAAGGCCACGAAAACCCTCAAAGTCATCAAGCCACTCACAACTACACACTAGAGGAAAACCAAGGAAACGCTCATTAACACATACGAGACAATCACAAGTCCAGTAATAGAATACTGCAACACAACCTGGTCTCCAATCACTTCAGAAACCAACACCAAAAAACTACAGACAATAAAAAACACAGCCCTCCGCACTGCCATAGGATGCACGCTTGACACAAACCCCCAACATCTACACGACGAGATGAGCATT
This sequence comes from Ceratothoa steindachneri, assembly GCA_963969495.1. NCBI lineage: Eukaryota > Metazoa > Arthropoda > Malacostraca > Isopoda > Cymothoidae > Ceratothoa > Ceratothoa steindachneri. Next base: position 60,366,583 of record OZ018331.1, on the reverse strand, counting down.
CTACCAATCAAAAATCACCTAAAACTACATGAATCACAACTCAGGCAGAAAATGCAACATCCACATCATACCCTCCACCACATCAACACACAACCTCCCAATCACCGACACAAAAAAACAGGCCATTGTCGATAACATCAACGACACCCCCAACTTAGACACACACCCTAATACAACAACAGAAGACACAATCAAGCAAAATATGAAAACAATACTTGACCCACAAAACCTACAACAAAATACTAATTGCACCACCTAAAACAATACACAACTCCGAAAAAACACCCACAAAGCAGATCAGAAGAACACTAGCACAGATATAAAAAAAACACATCACCACTCCTGACATCATACATGCACAAAATATCTCCCACCACCCATACAACACCAAACTGCCCCAAATCCCTAACACAGATACACGACACCACGCCACATCTCTTCAACTGCCCACACATATACACAGATCTGGGCCCGGTGGATCTCTGGGAGAGACCGCGGGAGTCGGCGGGTCTGCTCCTGCGATGATCCGGGGAGTTGGGGTGGGGCCTAGAATAGGTGTGAGGGTGCCCGACCCATTATTGGGCCGGGGACGGGGTCGCCACCACCACCAGTAGGTAAGAATAGCCATTAAATACAGTTAATTTTAGGACATTTGGCGTCCCTAATAGACGCATTTAAAACACCCTTTGGAACTCAACGGCCTCATCGACCGACCTATACTCCTCAACTGTGACAAAGAAATCAGTCATTTCCTGTAATGACGACCACCGCGCCCGCTTTAGGCACCACCGAGAATGTTTTTTTTAAGCAGCAGTAGACCATAAAATGATAGTTGAATAGGAAAGTGGTCACTACCATGAGGTCACCGACCACCTATTAACACCACCAAGGTATTCCAACTCGGCAATGCCCATAGATTACGAACTAATTCAATAATTTATGTTATTCCATAATCTAAAGAATCACAAGCAGTTTGGGCCTTGTACTTTTTAGTATAACAAACATTTCTTGTCATTCACTGCATTGGTACATACGAGGGGCGGTCAATAAGTTTTGCGAATCAGTAAGGCAAAACAGAGGAAGGGGGATGGCTGTTTGTGGGGGTGTTAGGACAAGTTATGACAAGTCAGGACCTGCATCTGCACGCTCCTGCCTTGTCTATTTCAGAAGCAGTAGCTGATCGCAGATCGTCAGTCACAAATTTTTAAACAATAGAGAAGGTTGAGCACCGCGCAGTGATCAAATTTTTGACCAAGGAAGGCAAGAATGCAAAAGAGATCCATGAACGCATGGTTGCAGTGTACACCGATACCGCCCCTTCCTATGCAACCATTGCTCACTGGAATAGGGAGTTTTACCATGGTCGTGAGTCCCTTGAAGATAACCCCCGTACGGAACCCCGTCAGACGTGACCAACGAGAACAATGTGGCCCGTGGGGAGAGGATGATCCTCGAAAATCGACGGGTGAAGGTCGAAGAAATTGAGCGAGAACTTGGAATATCACATGGAAGTACTCGCTTACACTAACTCCCAGTTTAAATTCAAATATAAATCTAACCTCTACGTTCGTGCTAGCTTTCTCGACTCGTAAACTATATCCGAAATGGAAGACATCAATTACTTCATCATTTCCCCAAACTCTTGCAGGGAAGAGAGAGTAAATTAAGGTGGGAGTGAGTTTCTTCCACGCAGTCATTCAGCACTGCACCATTGCCGCAATCATACTTTTTAAAGGTTTGCTCAGCCTCGCCGTAAGTTCTAAATTGGCGTCGTTATGAGGCCTTTGACAAGATCTTTGAACGCCGGAGAAAGACACTCAGGGGTTAGGGGCTTTAGTCGGATAAAAGGGATAGAAGGGATAAAATGAAGAAAAAATAAGAAAAAAGTAAAAAGTGAGGTGTTATAATGTTTGTCAGATTAGAGAGCATTTAATGGGAAAACACATGATAGAAAGGAAAAATAATTAAGAAAAAATACGAAAATAAGTGAATACTGAGGTGTCAAGATATTTGGTGGGATAAAACCATGGTAGAAAGGGATACAATGAAGTAAAAATAAGAAAATAAGTATAAAGTGAGGTGTCAGAGCGTTTAGTCGGATAAAACATGATATGAAGGAAGAAAAAGAAGAAAAAATAAGAAAATAAGTAAAACCTGAGGTTTCAGGACGTTTAGTCGGATTAAAGTAGGATATAAAAGAAAAAAAATGAGGAAAAAATAGGAAAAAGGTAAACGTTGAGGTGTCAGGGCGTTTTTTCTGATAAAACCATGATAGAAAGGTATAAAAGTAATAAAAAAATAATTAAAAAATGAGTGGTCATGGTCTTTTGTCCGAAAAAATAGGATATAGAGGAATAAAATGAAGATAGAATAATATAATGAGTAGAAAGTGAAGTGTAGATGTTTAATTGGATAAAACCATGATAAAAAGAGATAAAATGAATAAAAATAATAAAATAATTAAAAAGTGAGGTGTCTGTGCAATTAGTCGGATAAAACCATGATAGAAAGGGATAAATTGAAGAAGAATAAGAAAATAAGTAAAAAGAGAGGTAACAGGGCGTTTTGTCTGATGACACCATGATAAAAAAAAATAAAATAAAGAAAGAATAATAAAATAGGTAAAATATAACGTTTCTGGGTGCTTAGTCGAATAAAACTATGATAGAAAGGAATAAAATGAGGTAAAATAAGAAAATAATTAAAAAGTGAGGTATCAAAGCGTTTAGTCTGATAAAGCCATGATATAAGGGATGAATTGAAGCAAATAAAAGAAAAAGAGGTAAAAGGTGAAGTGTCAGGGCGTTTAGTTAAAAAAAAGCATGATAGAAAGAGATAAATGAAGTATAAAACAATAAAATAATTAAAATTGTGGTATCGGCGTTTAGTCTGATGAAAACATGATAGAATGGTATCAAATGAAGATAAAAAAAAGAAAAAAGTAAAAAGTGAGGTGTCAGGTCGTTTAGTCGAATAAAATCATGGTAGAAAAGAATAAATTAAAGAAAACATTAAGAAAATAAGTAAGAAATGAGGAGTCAGGGCTTTAAGTTGGGTAAGAGCATGAGGGAAAGCCAGTAAAATGAAAATGCAAAAAGAATCTACTTTTAGATCTAGTCTAAGCAGTGATTCTGATAACATTGCTACAAAACGTGGTTATTTGCTATTTTGATATGGAATGAAAGCATCTGATTTTATGCATGTTTCAAAAGGACTGATGCATTATTTAATCCAACTATGCAACTAAACATATCGATAAAAAAGACATTCTAAGAACCATTTATTACAACTATATTTTAAAAACACATCTAGTCCACCTAAAATGTTACACTATTACCATGGATATTTTTGTCTTCAGTTCGATCGAAGCAAAGTCACATGGTTACGTTTCTCTTGACAAAAGCTGCCTTTGCAATTTCCTCCCCTGAAAACAAGATATCCTGGGCCTTTAATCAATGATTCTTCTCCGCATTTTGACAAAATTACTATCCCTCTAATCTCATACATGATAGCTAGCCAAATTATCCTTTCCCCTCCAACGCTATTCATCATCATATACTGAAAGCGGTTCTCGTTGTTGATCTATTATGCCATTTTTACTCCGAAGTACTAAATTGGCCGCTAAGTCAACGCTCTGGAGCTAAATGCGGCCAAGTCGAATGGAATTATAGCTCCCTGATAAAGCGAAGTCTTATCGACTGTAGTCAACAGAGTAAGTTACATAAATTCCATCGTATGTAATTAATCTAATAATTAAGCTTCACAGAATCAAGCCCCGGTGTGGGTCAACTTTGCAGCGAAGCAGTGTTCGGATCTCGCAATCTAATGTCACCAATGAAAAAAAATCTGAGAAATTAGTGGTAAATAACACTTCCCAAAACAAAATTCTAAAGCCATTATTATTTCTTGTTATTGGATTAGACATGGTAGAAGAGATTATTTACTGGTCCCTTCTCGGCTTGATTAAAGACGGAGAGTTCTAGTATTAAGCTACCTTAATATCATTGAACATTCATTGCTATTTAATTGGTCATAATATCACTACTTATATCAGAACATATAAATAAGTCTGTTAAATGTAATTATAATTTTCTCTTCACAATTTAGATAATTAACCAAATTGCCTTCGAGAATAGGTCAATAGTGTAATTAATGGCATCCATAACCGCTTTTCTTGTCACACTTTAGAAGTAAAATATACACTAAAGAGTTTGGCGAAGAAATATAGCTGCAAGTATGTGTGAATTCATATAACTCTAGAAAATTTCAATAATTATTCATTATGAATTGCAGATCCTAATACATTTTAGAATTATTTCGAGCTAAATAGTTAGCTAATTCTACTGAACAACTCCCAAGTTTCTTTTAAAAAGGTACTTTCAATTAAATCTATAGGCCTATCTAAATTGTCTGTTGCTATTTATTTGGTGCGCAAAGCAATATTTTCTGAGCTATTAGTACTTGAATATAGTACTTTGTAAGTTATAGAGCTATTATTTGCCGCTGCTATGACGCCATAAGCCTCTGGGAAAAATGTTTCATTGTACCGACTCAATAAATGCATATTCGGAAAAAGCGGCAGAAAGGGTTTAACTATTCTTATGACGATTTTGGGCCCAGTGGAGAAATCAGGTTTTCCTTTATTGCTTGAGGAGTTTCAGAACTTGTGAGGAAAGTTTTTGCAAAGTTGAAGGTCAGGGTTAGTAGGCTATTTAAACACGTTTTGTTTTAATCTTCGACACGGCGTGTCACAAAATAGGCCTCCTGTTTGGTTCCTTTCCGGCGGGAAAACAACACACCAAATCTAAGAACTTACGATAAAAATAAGCGAACCCATGAATATTAACCTAGCCTTAAAAAAACCCCGTAAAAATACTAACCTGCTAAACTACAACCTAACCCAAGCATTATCTTGGGGGGATCAAAACAAGATATCGACGACAAGGCGGCTTCCAATCTATTTTATATTATGGCTTATATAACTAGACATTGGTAGGTTGGCTTTTCTTTACTTATTCAATTAAGGGATGACTTATCTTGCCTAGTCTTTAGTAAGCTGCTCATCTTTACTTGATCTATTTAATGAATTGATTATCTTGCCTAATCGTCAGTGAGTTGGCTTATCTTTACTTGTCTAATTAAGGGATAGCTTATCTTGCCTAGTCATCAGTCAGTTGTTAATCTTTACTTGATCCAATTAAGGTCGAAAGGCAAATTCGTTTGATAGATCTGTGGATTTGATCATTACTTTGTAACTGAATTAATGGGTTTGTTGGCTGGTTGAATATAAAATAAAAACCAACGAGAGAATCATCACAGATTTTCAGGGAAGAATTTGCATTGAAAAGTGATGAAGTGAGAATATGTGGAATGTTATAAGCTTACGTAGCGTAGTTCCATTGGGTGATGGGTGTTTTATACTAAAGGTTGTTGGTGTGGTTCTCTCTGACAGGATTGGAAACAAGTCAGAATAACTCCATTTTAAGTGATATGTGTAAGGTTGATAGATAGTGTTAGTTTTTTTTGTTTACATTGGGGATTTATGGCCGATTCAAACTGTCTGTTGCTTTGGTCAGTGGCTATCTACAGTTAAACGTGTGTTCCAATTTACTGAATACTTCAACATATTACAGCCGTCGTCAAGTTGCTCCAAATCTGGACTTTATTCAGTAAGTAAACATTCTCAGTGTGGCGTAAGTTAGGACATAGCCCGTTTGTATGAAGCAAAATATTGTTGTGGTACAACTAAGACTGTCATTAAATTAAGTTTGCAATTTACCCTTTTAAGAGTATATAAAGCCTTTAAATAAAGTTGCAAACAATCGCCTGTTTGCAGCGGTCAGGGCCTCAAGAAAAACCAGGATGAAATTTAAGTTAAGGCCTTTACTGGCACCTCATTGCTAAAAGGATTTTAGTGAGCTAAATCAAGCATCACAAGGGTGAACTGTAACGTCTGAGGTTCTCTATGCAACTTGCGAGCAAAATCCTTTCAAAAGAGTTTGGACAAATTCATCTCTCGATCCTCATGGTCTAAGTTTTTCAACCCTCAAAGGTTGAAAATCTTCGTCCACTCCCTCACGTAAGATAAAGAAATTATCCCCTGTGTAGGAAGGGATTTTGCTCTGTCACTGAAGCATTGCCTTCTACAAAGATGATTTAGCAGCTTCTAAAATTTTACTATATACCTCAGTGTCTTTTAATTTTATCTGCTCATGGATCCATGAGATGACATATAAAGACTTTACCGTCATCAGAAGAACACGAATTCAAAATTTTAATCCTAATTGTACAAAAAAACAGTTCTCGTGACAATTTTACTCTCTCGAAAGTAGACTAAGATGTCATCTCCTTAGAGCGACTCCCCAACAAAGTCATAAGTGTTTCTTTTTTTTGTTAAAAAAAGAGGAAAACAAAAGTCTCTCATACCAAAAGGGCACAAGGATAAATCTTATGAGGATGAACATGTTCTAGCAAATCTTCCATACAACTTATACCAGGATAACCATCGATTGCGAGACAGAAACAAATATAATATATGAAGCTAAATATAACTGTTTATTCTTCTTGTTAATTATTATTAATTAAAACAGAAGGGGAAAACAAAGAGAAGCTTCTCCACCAGAAAAGCTTTTAAGTGGTGAATTTAGAGTGAAAATATGTGGAAAATATATAACGCAACACCTTGGGGCATTGGGATAGGTATGGGAAGCAATCCTCCAGATGACAGGTGCAGTATATGGGGTACATGTACTCTACTTCTGTTTACTACTAAATTTAGAAATTGAAAATCAAAGGTTCCTTCATTAATAGGGAATTTATAAATTCAAAACAAAAATATTAAGAACAAATTCAAAACAATTATAAGATCATTGGAGTACTAATTTTTATTATTCCTATATTTTTTTCTCTTTCCTACCATTTGATGAGAGGAGAAACATCAGGATATTTTTCGGTAAGGTTATTACTCAGTGGAATAAAACAAAACAATTTGGATATAAGTGCGGAATAACTATAATTAGAAAGGATGAGAAGAGTGAAAAAGATCTCATCGACGATCTCTATCTACACCTAGGCTATTTTAATGAGAGTTTGTAAAATCGTATCCATTAGAGGATATGCTACGTTTCTTGCCCATCTCCACAAAATTGAAGACTTTTCGACATTAATTTGCCTTTCCTCCGAATTCGCCGTAGAGATGTACCTTAATTTTGTAGATTGAAGTGTACTATCAAGTCAAATTCGTGTTATTGTAGGTTCCATTTTACCCGTATTGTGAAATATAGCTGATGTTTGTGCATTTTATTTCGCCTGAATATAAAATCAATGATTTCGTGTCTCAGGTTATCCATCATTTATTCAAATTGTGTAATACAGAAAGATACAGAAAGAGAAACTCAAGCTCCATTTCTGTATTACACAATTATGATAATAATGCAGATTAGGACCATAATCGGTTTCACACAGAAAAATGGTCGTTTCTTAGGTATTTTAAGCTGCTCTAACTGAATCTGACATCCATTCTTGTCGGAAATAAGGCGTTATCGAGATAGATCTTCTCTAACCAACCTAACTTACTACTATGATGCGCCATGCGTCTTTCTTTGGGTGGTAGAGATCTCTTGTCCTGAAGACGAGATCCTTACGACTGCAAAATGATACCAACCTAAATATCAATATGACAATCGTTGGTTGACCCGATGACACCAGTGGCTAGTCTTAGTTTGTGGGTAAGGGGAGTGTCGATGTATAGCCTATATATATATATATATAAATGAAAAAGAGAAAAGCGAAATTGGATGTGAATGAGCAATGAGACAAGAAACAGGAGTTTTTTAGAGGTAAGAGAAAGGGATATTAGAAGAAGAATAAAATCAAAGAGAGCAGAGGGCGGCACAATAAAGGCAATCCTTTACCGAGAAGACAGAGATAATGCCAGGGAAAAAAGTCTGAAATTCCTGGTCGGGACTCGAACCCGGGTCTGCTGATTGCCGGTCAGATGCTCTACCGCTGAGCTACCAGGCACAGTGACTGTACTTCGCCCAAAGCGTTAACCCCATCAAACCCAGTATCTCTCTAAGCTAGTAACCTCCAAGGAATTTCTATACCACATCTTCTTACCCACTCACAATTAGCTTAGAGAGATACTGGGTCTGATGGGGTAACGCTTTGGGCGAGGTAGAGTCACTGTGCCTGGTAGCTCAGCGGTAGAGCATCTGACCGGCAATCAGCAGACCCGGCTTTGAGTCCCGGCCAGAAATTTTAAACTTTTTTTCCATGGCATTATCTCTGTCTTCTCGGTAAAGGATTGCCTTCATTGTGCCGCCCTCTGCTCTCTTTTATTCTAGTCTTTTTCTAATGTCCCTTTCTCTTACCTCTAAAAGACTCCTGTTTCTTGTCTCATTGCTCCTTCGCGTCCAATTTCTCTTTCTTATACTATATTGTATGTAGTCTGCAATGCAAGGTTTCTGCACCTTTTTTTCTGTCTTCAAAATTGTTTTGAAAGGCAGAAAATAAATATGGCGAAAGCCCTGTGGTGGTTGTTATCACCCGCAGAACTTGCATTTGCTCCTTCTTCTATATATATATATATATATATATATATATATATATATATATATATATATATATATATATATATGGAGGGAATTTGATTAGCCGAGTGGTGTGGAATAGGGTGAAAGGGCGCTCAGATAACCTTTCCTCGGCTCTGTTACCAGATGATAGGGTTAATCTAATGAAGGAAGGAGGAAGGAAAAGTGAGGCAATCAGGAAATTTAATAGAAAAGTTAAAACCTACCTAACTTCCTTCTATAATCTACTCAACACTACGTTTGATACATATTCATGGATTACCTCATCTATTCTAGATCTGAAATGTTCTATGGACGAACTATTCACCATCTTGGCTGGAAGACGTTCCCCTTACCGCAGATCTTATATGAGAAGTAGTTCCCGCAAATACTAGTCTGGAATGGGGGAAAATCCAGCTTGTATTGTGAAGACTGGATTAAAGATAAAGGTGTTGGAATATGTTGTGTGCATAATGACCTGTGTAACTTTATTCGCTAACACGATTCACTGTTGAGAAAGCAGCGCTTTTCTCATTATGTTCAAAACAGTAAAAAATGCAAGCGGGGCTTCGGAGATATACGCAAAGGATACCTCGGGCTAAATTTGACGGCTTTTATAAAAGCCTCCCCCTCCCTCACAATATTTTAGCACAAAATAAATGTTCTAGTTTTTTAAAAATATAAAGTAGATTTTAGCTGGGAGATAACAGCTTACTCAAAGTAGCCGCCTTCAGCTCCCACCACGACCTCAAGGCTGCTCCGAAAGCTGGCGCATCTGAAGCCCACTGTGCCCCTGGGAAAATCTTGATCTTAGCTACCAACTCGGCTATGGAGTGGTAGGCAGGGCATTTGGTGGCTTTCTTAACTACGGCATTCACATAATAATCCATGAGATTATAATCTGGGGATCTGAGAAGCTAGAAAGTGGTTCAGGTGAAGTCGTAGAAATTCTTCGACAACCACTTCTCCCTCTTTCTGGAGGTATGGCCATCCAGCAGCAACTAGCTACAGTCAGATTCTGACTACAATCTCCAGTAGGTCCAAATATCCGTCTCAATTGAGTCTAAAACCTTGCTCAAACATGTGACACAACTAGTGACAGATCCACAGATCATCACAGTTTGGGTGACCTTAGTCTTCCTGATACGCGAATTATAGGAAAGCCATAGATTATAGGCAAGCCACCTGCTTGTCTATAATCCATGCGATGTTCCAACTATCATAAAGACCATGTCCCCAAAACGAAGGGCTCATATAAATATAAAAGTTTTTTTACAATTTTCATGGTCCAAAACTTGCTTCCAATATCATCCCAAATTTATATTTTTCTTCATCTCTCTCTTTCTCTCTCTCTCTCTCTCTCTCTCTCTCTCTCTCTCTCTTTCTATATATATATATATATATATATATATATATATATATATATATATATATATATATATATATATATCATTGTTTATTGGTCCTAGACATCTTTTGACTGTCAGAATCATCTTCGTGAGCACGAATGAATATTCAAATGAAATAGAATGTAAGTGAAAGTGGGAGGAATAGATAAGGATCGCCGAGCACCCTCCCTCCACCAGTACCCTGGTCTTCCACGGAGGAACCATGGCGAGGAGGGGGGAAATCCCCATTTGTCCTCCAAACTTCTTCCCCAACAGATACGTGGTTATAGCTGTCGTTGCCGTTATGAGTGGTTTGTTTAACAAGGGTGACTTGTGATAGTTTTTAGTAAGACCTCCTGGGTAGCCAGATAGAATTCTTGGTTCACATTGGTAGAGTTTTCTTTCTCCTCGATATAAGGCTGGTTAAAGGGGATCAGGGATTCTTTAAGGGCAAAGAAATTTTCGGCGCTGGATTCAGTATTCTGTATTCGGAGGGAACTTTGAAAGTCCTTAGATGTTGCTATCGCCATCTTGAGGTACTTTCCAATTCCCCATCAATGCAATTAATTTTTGCACATTCAATATAAGTTTCAAATAACATTAAATTTGTACATTCTACTTACATTAATTTATTTCACAATTATTTACATTATTATAGAATTTTACAATTGTTTTATATATATATATATATATATATATATATATATATATATATATATATATGTATTTAATAAGGTAGTTTTATTTACTATTTCTTTGATATAATAGGATCATAATTAGAGCGTTTAATAGATTCAAATAGAGGTTTTTTAGTTTAGTTTATCGTCTACGGGTTGTTTTTAATTAAAAATATATTAATTTTAGCAGAAATCAAACAAGGCCATTAATATTTTTCTCTATGATTAAAGTTATTTAGAGGGATAAGTTTCTATATTTAATTAACTGACATGGTGACATCTGCAAACCAACCCTTCAATGGTTACCAAATGCTACCATATCTCTTATTTTAGAGTTCAAAGCACAAATTCTCTTTATCAAATCCTACGTGTAATTTAATTGAAATTAAAAATATAGAGGACATTGCATTGTAATTATTACCTAAATTCTTATATACAGTTTTTTATAATTATTCAACTTAAAATATTATATTCTTGTATTTTATTTCGTTTTAAAGCGGTACTAAAGTTCATCAAAGTAACGGAAAGAAAAAAAATGATTTAGGGATCCAATAAGAAACTGTGTAAGAAAATTACAGTAACGTTGAAAAATATTTCCGAAGATATTTATTCTTTTACATTAGAGGACATATCGATTATAATGTTGGCGGTAAAAGTTTACTAATTACTTTTCGGGCCTAACGTTGAACTTTAGGAGAGCGGTTGTCTTAGCTAAGAACGTATTGTTCCTAAGATCCAGTAAGAGCTCTCCTCAATTCCTTAGGCGCCGTCGACATAAATGTCTGGCAGATTTTTTCGATACATCGGTAATATTTTGAATTTGTTTTTGATGCTACTTGTATTTTTCTTTTAGTTATTTTAAGTTCTTTGTTTCTGTTGACGTCAACCTGGACTACCTATTTGCTTTTTCAAACTGATATGGAATCATTTGTGTTACCTATCTGCCAATTGTATTTTTAGCTAGTTCTCGTTCCTAGATAAAGGAATATCTGATTTGTAAACCAAGTATACCGGCAGGTTTAGGCAGGTACCTTTGGGAAAACAGCTTTCAGCTTAAATCTTTATCCTTGGTAATTTTCTCTGTCTTTATATGCATGCCTTTATGTAATACAGGCACACAGGCTCCCTTTTAATTTGTTGTATATTTCAAGGCACAAAAGCTTGTATTGTATACGTATTTTCCCCGTAATGAGGCTAAGAGTCATCCTTCTATTTTTGTTTGTCTTAAAGCCAAAGAGGGTGTTTTTCAATAAATTACTTTCAGTTAAATATTCATTCAATCTTCGATTCAATATTTTTGCATGAGGTCAAGAAGGGAAAGTTGCCGGTAATTTTTGACCTCAGATGGTGGTTTTCCAAATCTCAGAATGAATATCATACGAGGGGCGGTCAATAAGTTTTGCCATTCGGATATAAGAAAACGAGATATGAGGAAAAGTGTTTTATTATTTTTCAATATAACTACCATCGACTTGAATCCACTTGCACCACTTGTTCCTGGATGGCGAGCTGGACATCTTCATCGTCTCCAAACTGGCGTTCACGCAGTGTCGCCTTGAGCTGGTGGAATAAAAAGTAGTCGCGGGGGGGATGAGGGGCAGATCTGGTTGAGCTCCTCGAATTCGCACTCGCGCAGGGTAGCTTGTGCAACTCTGGCCATGTGGACTTTGACGACGTTGAAGTCGATCATGGGGCGTGAGGTTTCGTGAGGTTTCTAGGGACCCAATGGGCATAGACCTTGGTCATGGCCAAATTGCTGCGTATAATGTTGATAACACTTCCATGTGATATTTCAAGTTCTCGCTTTATTTCTTCGACCTTCACCCATCGATTTTCGAGGATCCTCATCTCCACATGGGCCACATTGTCCTCGTTGGTCACGTCTGACGGGCATCCTGGACGGGGATCATCTTAAAGGGACTCACAACCATGGCAGAACTCTCTATTCCAGAGAGCAATGGTTTAATAGGAAGGGGCGGTGTCGGTGTACACTGCAACCATGCGTTCATGGATCTCTTTTGCATTCTTGCCTTCCTTGGCCAAAGATTTGATCAGTGCGCGGTGCTCAACCTTCTCCATTGTTGAAAGTTTTGTGACTGATGATCTGCGATCAGCTACTGCTTCTTAAATAGACGAGGCAGGAGCCTGCAGATGCAGGTCCTGACTTTTCATAACTTGTCCTAACACGCCAACAAACAGCCATCCCCCTTCCTTTGTTTTGTTCTACCGATTCGCAAAACTTATTGACCGCCCCTCGTATTTTCAATGTTTAATTTATCTTGTTAATTTAAAAAATTCATTAGTCTGTCAAGTATATTATATGGAGCCTCTACGTAGTTCTTTCTAATGAGGCGTGACTTTCCTGGTGCTTAATGCTGGAAACTTCGGAGGGAATGTCTTAGCTCTTCGGTGGTGTTTTGCGTCATTTCCCTCATGTAAGGCTTTTTCCTTTTTATCAAGAGTTGTGGGTATGTTTTTTAAATTTGTTCATTTATTGACTCCCTAATTGTTCCTCAAAGTCTATATAATTTTTTTATTTTCTTTCGCGCTTATGCTGAACACTCCTTTACAGAGTTCTTTAAATATTCCTTCGATTTTACATTCATCTTTGATAGTGTTTCCTGCTTTGTTTTTTCTCTTCATTTCTTTCGTGCTTTAGATGGCTCTTGTTCCTTTTGCCTTCTTTTAAAATTCTCTGGGCGCTTTTTCTATGTCGATATTTTGAATAGCTTCGTCTCATTATTATTTTTGTTTATTGGAAATATCCATCAGTAATTCTCTCTTTTTCCGCCTAAGATTTAAATGGCTTTCCATTTTTTCCATTCCTTTTGATGCTCTTGTTTAATACCCTCAACTCCAGGCTATTCCGTCGCATCTGTGGGGTACATTTGAAATATTTAATTGTTTAGTAAGCTATTCTGGGAATAGCTTCATTATCTATTGCTTATATGGTGGTCCTTATTCTGTCTAGCAGCTCGTCGATCTCTTTTAACGTAACTACATTGAATTTGTGTGGTAAGTATTTTCCAGTTGGCTCTTTTATATGCTTTCCATTTCTTCGTTGGGATCTAGATGTGTTGCCACCTTCTTTCGCAATAAATAGTTGGACGATTTAAATGAGACGCTCTGTTTCGTTCTAATGAGGCGTAAGTAATATGGATTTATTATTCTTAATGTTTCTTTCAAATGATCCCAATAACAAGGAGAAATTTGCAATCTATTTTTCTCCCTGTCGAGAAAAATAAAGCAGCAACCAGCCAAAATAGAATCTTAATTGATAAATGAGAGTGAGATATCTTTCATTTGTTTTTCGTGCGCATTGCCCGCCAGGTTTCCAGATAAATTCAGAAAATAATAGACTGATTTATTTTTATATTTGAAGAAATGGAAAAGGTCGTGTGAGGGGATTGTTTAAGGATTAAGATTATATAGAGTGGATATAATTAGAACCATTTTTCCCTTTACTTACTTCATCTTGAATTGCTACGCTAGAGTCAATCTACGCGTTTATAGTTCTCAATATCCGTTGTCTATCTTTGCTAATTGTTGGAAAATTACCCACGGTTAACTGTTCCCATAAAGCTAGAAACAAACATCTTCCAGCATCAGTTACTAGAAGCCTTGCAAAAGAAAAGTGGTAAAAATTCTAGACCAAAATGTACGAGTATATAACAAAAAGATGGCAGACTTTATGAAAACTTAAGCTCTTCTAAGTGATTTTGTTTATGAAAAAACAGAGACCTTGGAATTAAATTCATCTTATTTCCTATGAATATGAAAATAGCCGCCAAGTGAAAGGAAATAGGACATAAATTGTTTCTGAATATAAATTAGTCGGTGAAATAAATCAACCCATTCAACAGAGAGAAAGGTCCGCCCTATTAGTAATACATGAAAAAATATAGCCAAGAGTAACAGGTTTCCAAGAGACGAAAGAGTTAACAAGATACCAATAACTCGATATGATAGAATAGTATGTAATATCAACAAATTCACCTGTGCACCACATAGAGCGAGCAAGCGATACTTCCAAGTGGCACGCGGTGCCAAAGCTAATTAAGACGTACCGCAGCTTTTTACAGTTTACTAATTATTAGACTTTAAGATTTAAGATGGCTATTAAGAATGCTATTAAGATTGCTAGGTTGCTCTCAGTTGGTATTCTTTATTCTTGTAATAGAGTGAGCGCGAGAGAATATATATATATATATATATATATATATATATATATATATATATATATATATATATATATATAAATATATATATATCTCTCTTTCTCTCTCTCTCTCTCTCTCTCTCTCTCTCTCTCTCTATATATATATATATATATATATATATATATATATATATATAATGCAAGTTTCGTTCGTATGTCACACTTTTTGGTTTCTTATACCGCCACTTAATTCTTAGAAATAATAAGCGTTTTTTTCAGACCCATTGCCAGTTTCTCAGATGTGAGTCGGTTTCTTAGACACCAAATGGGTTTCTTCAGATCCAATGGGTTCTTTAGACACACAATGGGTTTTTAGACACTAAATGGGCAGATAAAAAGCATCAATTAAGCTAAAAAATTGTTATTGATTATCTTGCTTTTTTATAACCAGGCCCTGATTATGATTGAAGATAAGGTGTTGGATTTAGGAGGCAAAGAGTTGCACCATTTTGGCCTTACAAAAAAAAACAGCAGTGCAGCGATTGCGTATATTTCTAGGGATATTCTGAGGAAGATGTCCTATGATGTTAAATTTTGGGGTTAATATATTGAAGGAGACGAAGCAAAATTGTTACCACACCAGAGGGAGGCATAACTTAAAGTCTTGAACAGTATATAGAAAGGAACAAGGGAATCTTCTTTCTAGATGCTCCAGGATGAAGAGGGGAAACATTTGTTAGTAAACGAACTCCTTTTGGCTACTGTTAGGAATCAGCGAAAAATAGCTCTTGTACTTCTATCTTCTAAAATAGCTGCTACACTCTTATCAAGAGGACGAACATCTCATTAGAACTTAAATCTACCTCTAAATCTGGGTTCAACTGAAAATGCAACTTGCAATGTCAGCAAAGGATCTAGTGCGGCTGAGCTTCTAAAATAAAGTTGTCTAATTGTGTGGAATGAATGCACCATGGGCCACAAAAGGGGTAATGAGGCTTTAGATAGGATGTTGCAAGACATTTAAAACTCTAAAACCACAATGGGCGATGTGACGCTACTGTTGTCTGGTGATTTTAGGCAAACCCTTCCAGTGATACCTAAGTTTACACGAGCTGATGAAGAGAAAGCAGGCTTGAAGTAAACTCATCTTTGGACCAAAGTTTAGAGGCTACATTTATAAATTAATATGCGTGTCCAATTATAAAGTAAAAGTTTGTGGTTCTTTGCCAATTCATTGCTAGAATTGGGAGAAGGGAGACTACCTACGTCCTACATATACACTGTCTCATGTGGGCTCTCTAGTTTATGACCTTCTTTGGCTTATGAAAGAGGTCTTTCCTAATCAAATGACTTTGTAAAAGCGCTCGCACCAACTAATGAAATGTGCTCAAAATCAATTACAGGCTATTAATAGATATGCCAGAAGAACACTAAAGTTATAAATCGGTTGACATTGTATCAGACCAAGATCAAGCGGTGCGCTACCCTAAAAAATTCTCAATTACTTGTAAACAGTTGCTCTCCTCCTTATTGCCTGTCTTTGAAGGTTCGTTATCCAGAATTACTGCTAAGGGACTGGACTGTGTGAAAAAGATGATGACCAACTTAATTGAGATAAGAATATTCACTGGGCAATGTGACGCTACTGTTGTCTGGTGAAAAAGATGATGACCAACTTAATGGAAGCATGAGAGGATGTACTAATTCCTCAAATTCCTCTTATTCCAAATGATCTTCCACTTGAATTTAAACAACTGCAGTTTCCATTGAGGCTGTGCTTTGAAAGGACTATCAACAAATCGCAAAATCGCAAGGTCAGACAATGAAAGTGGCTGGGCTCCAGTTGGAAGCATCATGCTTCACACATGGAAAACTGTACGCAACATGATCCACGGTTGGTAGTGCAAGAAACCTATACTTTAACGCACAAAGAGTAAAAGCTAAGAATGTGGTTTACACGAAAGTTATTAAATGACTTCAGAATATTGTGTTACAACATGCCTCTACGTGAATAAATTATCATTTATTAAAATACAACCCATGTCAATCAAACAATTTGGCAGTTCCTGTTTATTGCCATAATAAAAATAGCAGGGAGCGTTTAGAGAAAGTAATTGGCACGACTTTGAGCGAGTAATTTCAGCTAGTATATATTGTGATAGAACGAGTTGAATCTGTGTTAAATTCAACTCCTATCCTATATTAGTTAAAACCTCGAGGAGGCCCACGTGCATCTTCGATTCGAGGCTTGGAGTCTTATCAACAGCTGCCGGACGTCAATGTTTAAACAAGGAGGTTATCGTCCCCCCGTTCACCCCCATACGCCGACCTCGCCAGATCGAGTTAGGCTTATGGACAGATAAGGCATTTTTCTCCGGCCCAGCTGTGCGTTCCCTCGAAGCTTCCACCCCATTCTCCCCCACGCCAAGGAGATGTCCTGGCTATATATATGGAAACTTTACCACTAAGATCAGATTGGAGATCCAGATTTTCGTCGCGAAACATCACCACGACCCTCTCTCCCTTTGTGCGCCAAGGGACCTCGGCCTCGAGATTCACCATCACTTGTCCAGGAGGACAATATTCCTTGAGTGCCAAAGGTTCGAGCCTTTAGTGACGTCAAGTCCCCAAGGCATTCCCCCCTGCTGTTCAAGGAGAACAGCATTAGAACAGCCATTGTTCGTTTTGAGCCCTTCGCCAAGAAACGGTTCTCATCTTCCCCCTATTGTTCGAGGAGAACAGTATTAGAACAGCCATTGTTCGTTTTGAGCCTTTCGCCAAGAAACGGTTCTCATCCCCCCTGTTGTTCAAAGGAGAACAACATTAGAACAGCCATTGTTCTTGAGCCCGTAGACAAGAGACGGTTCTCATCCCCCCTTTGTTCACAAGAGAACAACCTAGAACAGCCATTGTTCGTCCAGCCGTTCGTCGAGAACGGTTCTCCTTCCCAAGACGCCACGTCAGGATCCTTTCATCCCCCCCCCTTCTGCTGGAACTCGCCAGCGGACCGAATATTCCTTCAAGTACCTTCGACTGCACCCTAACGAAGTTACGTAAGCCAAGCGTCACCTTTTGAGTATTGATCCCTTATTTGTCAATTCTATCCTGTGCTTTAAATGGTTTATCGAACCATCCCATCTCTTTAACTCCATAATTGTTTTACCTTTTTTTGATCCCTTAAATCCTTGGATTAGCCCGAGTCTCCACGACCCTTTCCATTCTGTTTGTCAATATTTTCCGTTTTTGTGTTTTGTTTATAGTTATTATTAATAAAACTCTATTTTATTAATGATAGCAATATTATTATCTTTGAGCTCAGTTCCACTTCTTAAGCATTTTTGAAGATACATAATATCGGCCGCCAAGACAGTAAAACGCACTCTAGAGATAATTAAAGAAGTTCCCTCAACGAATAGTATATATATAGTATCGTCTGGAGTCATTCTACGACATATATATATATATATACTATTTAATTTGGTATCAGGTGTGTAAGGTTTAACGCTATATCTTTGCAAACACTGGTCTCAGTCGAGTAAAGCATAGTGTTATTCGTTATAATAATAGAATATAGTAGTTCCCTTTTGTTTTAACGATTGCTATCCCCTTTTTTTTTTTGAAACTTAAGAAGCTGGAGTAGCTCAAGGAACGGTTATAATAATTTGTTGTTTTTGTGATTTTAGTCAGTGTTTATTTAGATTGAGAAACCAAGTACGAATAGGTCAGTGCCCATATTTAGGTAGGCTAATTCTATAGAGGCATAATTCTTGTTGCGAGGAATTTTAGTTGGTTGACTAGTGCGCCCCCAAGTGCAAAGATGACTCCATTCGAAATCTTTAAAGCGCAAGGAGAGTCCTGTGGACTTTCCGGAAAAGAACTAATTAAGTACATTCAAGAGGAGCAAAGAAGAGAAATACAACGAGAAGAAAGAGAAAGAGAGGAACGGATAAGACTAGCTGACCTTCAGATTGAATTAGCTCGGATTAAAGCAGAAGTTCAAAGAAAAAAGGTAGAAAAAGAAAGAGAAAGAGAGGAACGAGAAAGAGTAATCCAACGAGAAGAAAGAAGGACGGATTCGCGCCCCTTCCCAGGAAAGCTGACAAAGTTTCCGAGCCCCGTAAAACCCCAAAACTTCTTTCCCCAAAACCAACAACGGGACTCCAAACCTCCCGTTAAGACTTCTCCTCCATTTCTCTTCCCGAAGCGACCAACCATATGCTTCACCTGTGGAGTAGAAAACCACATGAGCTGGAATTGCCCCCAAAATTCTAGGCTTAAAAGCGGACCAGGCAACCAAGTTCACCAGATTAATGCGACCCCGGCTCCTTCGGTGGTGCAGACCCAAGCAGAAACTTCTCCCCCTCCGTCAGGCCACCAGGTAAATTTTGTTTTTGGTAAAAGTTCATCGGGAACTTTGAAATATGAGGAGGGCAGCGTGGACAGCTGCCGAGTTTTGACTCTCGTCAGGGACACAGGATGTACATGCTTCATCGTGTCCGACGAACTCCTCCCAGTGGCCTCTAACCACGAAAAATTTGCGGTGGTACATGACCAACTTGGGCGGGCGAACAGATTCCCCGTCGCTAGATGTTACCTGCAGTGTCAATATTATAATGGCTGGGCTGAAGTCATTGTAGCACCCATAAAATTCTGTTCCGTACTTATAGGAAAGAGCCCCCAAGTAAGTTTCGACCCTGTGTTTCAGGCCGCCCTTCCTCAAGGCCGAGATAAGGAAGAAGCCCAGGAGCCCGTCCCCATCAGAACCCCGATACCGTCCGATTTCTCGGAGACCCCTAACCAGGACTTTAGGACGGAAAAAGAGGAATGTGATTCACTAAAACCCTTAGGTGATAAGGCCCCAGACAAGGACACGGAGACTGTCCCTGGACCCCAAGAAAAAAAGAAACCCCAACGCGCCCATGGAGATACCTTCGTAGAACTGGACGAAGCATCGGCGCTTGAAGAGGATTGCCCCGCGGAGTCCCTTAAGGTAATCCAGACAGTGTGCATCCAACCTGATGCCGATTACACTCCTCATTCCCTACCAGGCGAGTCTTTGGAACCCTCTGACCTGGATAGTGACGCGCAGCTGACACCACGTCAGAAGAGTCAGCTCCAAGAACTAATTAAATGGAATCACCATTTACCCGCCCTATTAGTTCTTTTCGAGCAACTGCGTGAAAATGGCCTCACCATTGGCCCCAGCAAATGCCATTTTGCCCACGAACCCATTAAATATTTGGGTTTCAAAATAGGACGAAGCAAGTTAGGTCCCCACGAGAACAAGATTAAGGCGATCGCCCACATGCCCCTCCCGATTACAAAGAAGCCATTAAGATCGTTCCTAGGATCAGCTTCTCCCTATCAGCGATTTGTTCCGAATTTCACTGCAATTTCGGCCCCCCTATGCCCCCTTCAGGAAAAGAATTTTTCCGATCGTTTACGTTGGAATGATGTCGCTGTTTCCCATTTTAATCAGCTCAAAAGTAAGTTCATTTCTGCCCCCATTTTTAAGTTGCCCAACCCGGAAAAATCCTTTGGGGTTAAGACCGACGTGATCAACGAGGGCATTGGAAGTGTACTCCTTCAATACGTGGATGACAGAACGAATCATCCAGTTGCATATGCTAGTCGTCAATTAATACCACGCGGAAAGAGATATGCCACTAGAGAAAAGATAGCTCTATCAATTATCTGGGTCATAGACAAATTCAAGCTGTACTTGATATGTAAAGAATTTCGAATAGGAACCGACCACCGTCCGTTAGCCTATATTAGGAATTTGAGACACTCAAACGGCCGCATCATGCGCTGGAGTTTACTCTTGCAAGAGTATCGATTTAAAATAAATTATATCAAAGGTTCCGATAACCAGGTCGCTGACGCACTCAGTAGGAATGCGTTACCGAATAGTGTAGAACAATTGTATTCATAGGATTAGTATCTCCATGTAGGTATATACCGTCTTGTACGACTTAATTTAAGATTCTTTTGTAATATAGTTATTTAATGTATGTCTGAATTTTGTAACGCTCAATGTCTAATTTTTTTTTATGTATATATATTTGTTCTTATTAATTTACGTATAAATTATTTTGTCCCGTATGTACTAAGTTTATAACATTTCATTGTTCCATGCCCTTTTTTTTTTATTAAGTTGTATTAAAGGTTATTTTCCCCTGTAATCTAAAGATCAAAATAATCATGTATTGAGGTAATAATAGTTAGGTGCAGGAAGATACGGTTGGTACAAGAAAACGAGTTCCCTACAACGGAGCTCTATCGTTGTCCCTTCTCTCTTTTTTTTCGAAGTGACAACTTCCCCTGGAATGGAGGGGTGTGATAGAACGAGTTGAATCTGTGTTAAATTCAACTCCTATCCCATATTAGTTAAAACCTCGAGGAGGCCCACGTGCATCTTCGATTCGAGGCTTGGAGTCTTATCAACAGCTGCCGGACGTCAATGTTTAAACAAGGAGGTTATCGTCCCCCCGTTCACCCCCATACGCCGACCTCGCCAGATCGAGTTAGGCTTATGGACAGATAAGGCATTTTTCTCCGGCCCAGCTGTGCGTTCCCTCGAAGCTTCCACCCCATTCTCCCCCACGCCAAGGAGATGTCCTGGCTATATATATGGAAACTTTACCACTAAGATCAGATTGGAGATCCAGATTTTCGTCGCGAAACATCACCACGACCCTCTCTCCCTTTGTGCGCCAAGGGACCTCGGCCTCGAGATTCACCATCACTTGTCCAGGAGGACAATATTCCTTGAGTGCCAAAGGTTCGAGCCTTTAGTGACGTCAAGTCCCCAAGGCATTCCCCCCTGCTGTTCAAGGAGAACAGCATTAGAACAGCCATTGTTCGTTTTGAGCCCTTCGCCAAGAAACGGTTCTCATCTTCCCCCTATTGTTCGAGGAGAACAGTATTAGAACAGCCATTGTTCGTTTTGAGCCTTTCGCCAAGAAACGGTTCTCATCCCCCCTGTTGTTCAAAGGAGAACAACATTAGAACAGCCATTGTTCTTGAGCCCGTAGACAAGAGACGGTTCTCATCCCCCCTTTGTTCACAAGAGAACAACCTAGAACAGCCATTGTTCGTCCAGCCGTTCGTCGAGAACGGTTCTCCTTCCCAAGACGCCACGTCAGGATCCTTTCATCCCCCCCCCTTCTGCTGGAACTCGCCAGCGGACCGAATATTCCTTCAAGTACCTTCGACTGCACCCTAACGAAGTTACGTAAGCCAAGCGTCACCTTTTGAGTATTGATCCCTTATTTGTCAATTCTATCCTGTGCTTTAAATGGTTTATCGAACCATCCCATCTCTTTAACTCCATAATTGTTTTACCTTTTTTGATCCCTTAAATCCTTGGATTAGCCCGAGTCTCCACGACCCTTTCCATTCTGTTTGTCAATATTTTCCGTTTTTGTGTTTTGTTTATAGTTATTATTAATAAAACTCTATTTTATTAATGATAGCAATATTATTATCCTTGAGCTCAGTTCCACTTCTTAAGCATTTTTGAAGATACATAATATCGGCCGCCAAGACAGTAAAACGCACTCTAGAGATAATTAAGGAAGTTCCCTCAACGAATAGTATATATATAGTATCGTCGGGAGTCATTCTACGACATATATATATATATATATATATATATATATATATATATATATATATATATATATATATATATAAAGAGAGATAGATAGATAGATAGATAGAGAGAGAGAGAGAGAGAGAGAGAGAGAGAGAGAGAGAGAGAGAGAGAGAGAGAGAGAGAGAGAGAGAGAGAGAGAGAGAGAGAGAGAGAGAGAGAGAGAGAGAGAGGGGGTCATAGGTATTGTCGATGTCCGTATCCGGATCTAGGAAATTTTATTTTTCTCTCAATCATATAAGGGTGGTACATGTTTTCACATATTAGGGAATTTCTTAAAAAAAATAAGGTAAATCCGCGTCAATGAAAAGAATAAACATATTAAATTGACTAATATTTATGAATGTAAATTAGTGTTGGTTTGGATAGAGCTAAAGATCTATTCGTTCTGAGACCAAAATGAAAAATTGATATTTATGGGACGCAGATAAATACAGCCAGTCACTGTCTGTATCACAAAAATTAAATTAGAGACTATAGAATTATCGGCTAAAAACATCAAATTTAAAATAGAACTAATAAAATAGGTGTGAAAACATTTGGGTCTATCTTTTTAGATATTTTCATTATCTTCGGAAATACATCTATACGCATACAGAGTGCGTTGGGTTTACTTGTCGCTATTGGCAACATTGAATTTCGCGCATGAGTTTTCTGTCGTCGATTCTCTCTTTTTCCTATCATAATAGACCCAGTTGTGCATCGTTTGGGAAGGAAGAAAGACCATGACTGATTTAAATCCTGCAGAAATTTGGAAATCGCAAGCTGCTCTGTTTGATATTCACGTCAGGAGCTCCAATGCGAACTGTTCCGAGTGCTTGGGTGTAAATTCTGGGAAGGTGCAGAAGATTAGGAAAGAGTTTGATGAGTCAGAATGTAATTAGAAGGGTAGGAAGGCTCGGTAAAACGAAGGCCACGTTATGCCCCCGTTTATTTTCCAAGAGGACTTCAGACTTATACGCTCGGCCCCCGATTAGCATCTCCCTGTTCTTTCGCTAACTCCTAGCTCTTTTTCTGTACCAAATCTCTTTCACATTTCCTTCCATCTAACCCCTCAGTGACTGCCTAGTGTAAAGTCGCTGGCTTTACCACTCTTGTTATTCGCTCAACAGGTGGCTGTATGCTGGACAAAGACATACATGTTCAATCAGAGCAGAGCATAAGCTAGTTTGAATGGTAGAGGTGTAAAGGCGACCCGTTTCTCGGACGGAAGCCTTCTGGCGAATGCGTCGAACTCTTTCGAGATGGCCATGTTTAGTGCCCTTCGTTCACTCAATGGCTCGACGGTGGGTGTAACGCCGCACTCTACCATGAGTTATGTGAAAAGAGTGGTTTACGTGAGGGAACTCCTGAATACTTCTTAGAAAACATCACCTTTAAGCTGGCTGACCATGGAGCCGTCAAGGTCAAACGTGTGATGAGAAAACAGGAAGGGACTACGAAACCCACTGCTACACTTTTCAACATGTTCACTAACCCGTTACAAGCTTCTTGAGTCGGTTCGGGCCATTTGGGATCGCTACCGCGTAAAGGCATTCGTGCCACTGCTGTACAGGGGCTTCTACTGCAAGCGAAAATTATGAATCGCTCCTGTAGAGATGCAAAGTCGGGTTTACCCGAAGTTTGTGTAAGTTGCTCCAAGGCCGTACACGATAAGTCCTTAATGTTTATGGGCAAGTGTGTTAATTTTGGAAAACCGGACATTTCTTCCTGGAAGCAAGGTGACGACTATCTCCTGCAGAAGGGAATTCTTGGGCATTCAGACGGCGAATCGTCTCTCATTTCGCCAGGCTAAGAATTTGTGCTTGCGCGCACGATGTTACATGAGACATCTTATGCCCAAATTTTAACAAATGCACACTTTGCTCATAGAAAATCAGGTCTACCAGCACTGTCGCTTTTGCGCCCATTCGGAACACCTCTCTGGGTTCTACTGTCCTACTGGGTGCTCCCTTGGTATAGTTGGCGGCACAAAGGGTTCAAACCAGCCTCAGCTAAAACCAGGGCTCCCAATTCATTTGTCAGCGTGACCGTTAACTGTAAGGTTTCCATGCGGAGGGAGGAAAAGATGCCTTTAGCGAGTCCAACCTCCCCAGATACGAGGGGCAGTCAATAAGTTTTGCGAATCGGTATGGAAAAACAGAGGAAGGGGGATGGCTGTTTGTGGGGGTGTTAGGACAAGTTATGACAAGTCAGGACCTGTAGCCGCACGCTCCTGCCTCGTTTATTTAAGAAGCAGTAGCTGATCGCAGATCGTCAGTCACAAATTTTTAAACAATGGAAAAGGTTGAGCACCACGCACTGATCAAATTTTTGACCAAGGAAGGCAAGAATGCAAAAGAGATCCATGAACGCATGGTTGCAGTGTACACCGACACCGCCCCTTCATATGCAACTATTGCTCGCTGAAATAGAGAGTTTAGCCATGGTCGTGAGTCCCTTGAAGATGAACCCCCGTCCAGGATGCCCGTCAGACGTAACCAACGAGGACAATGTGGCCCGTGTGGAGAGGATGATCCTCGAAAATCGACGGGTGAAGGTCAAAGAAATCGAGTGAGACCTTGGAATATCACATGGAAGTGTTATTTACCTCATCCACGACAATTTGTCCATGACCTAGGTCTCTGCTCGTTGGGTCCCTAGAAACCTCACGAAACCTCACGCCTCATGACCGACTTCAACGTCGTCAAAGTTCGAAGGAGCTTCTGCTTCTGTACACACAAGACCTGGAGGGATTCGAGTCACGCATAGTGACAGCTGATAAAAGATGGGTCCATCACTGGGATCCCGAGACCAAATTCGAAAGCATGGCCTGGAAGCACAGAGTCTCTCCAACCCCCATCAAGTTCCGGACCCAACCCTCAGCCAGGAAGATCATGGCCACCATCTTCTGGGATTCTGAGGGAGTGTTTATGGTAGACTATGCACCTCGTGGAAGGACCATCGCAGGCCAATATTACGTCGAGGAACTGGCTGGGTTGAAGAAGTGCATCCGTCAGAAGCGGCGTGGCAAGTTGACACGCGGTGTCCTGCTCCTCCCCCCAAATTCCCCTGTACACAAGACCAGAGTTGAAAAAGCTGCCCTGCGCGAGTGCGGATTCGAGGAGCTCAACCATCCCCCCCTACAGTCCAGATCTGGCCCTTAAAGACTACGTTTTATTCCGCCAGCTCAAGGCTGCACTACGTGGACGCCAGTTTGGGGACGATGAAGATGTCCAGCTCACCGTCCAGGAGTGGATTGAGCAGCAGTCGGGAGATTTTTGTTTGTCAGGAATTCGTGTCCTCAGGGACAAGTGGCTCAAGTGCATTGAAGTCGAGGGTAGTTGTATTGAAAAATAATAGAAGATATTTCCTCATATCTCGTTTCCTTATGTCCGAATTGCAAAACTTATTGACCGCCCCTCGTAACTTCTCGGAGGCGATAGCTCCTTTAGTGCCTTGTTTGGCCAACAGTACCTAGAATTCTGCCTGCGGGAAGCATGCCATTCTCGTGAGGTTCCTTTGTTCAAAGAAGGCCCACACATAACCTCCGAGCTAGGTCTGGTAGTCATATTCCATCAAAAGATGTGCCGTAGACTCCGAGCCAACTGGAGGATGGGGGGACTACAGAGGATCGTCTTTTCCTCTTTTCGTTAGCTAATTTTTGCAGGAGACAATGCTGGGCGAGTGCCTGCTGCCTACTTTCCCGCGGGATGTGTTTTGTAACCTCACCACCAAGGAATGGGGGCCGGGCTTGAGGATGCGCAATTTACAGCTAGTATGATATTTCCATTCTTATATTTGCTCTAAATACCTCCTTTCAAGCAGTGGAATCTAATCTAAATCTGGAGAAGAGGTATCCTGTGATTTCTGCGTACATTCCACAGGCAGCTGACTTCGACGGGGGAGGGGGGATTTCCGCCGCGTCGTGTCATGGTTACCGAGGCCCTTTCTTCTGCTCGGAAATTTAAACGGTAGACACCCCATCTGAGGGCACTACACGATCAATCCCTGGACTGAAC
Source organism: Ceratothoa steindachneri (assembly GCA_963969495.1). NCBI lineage: Eukaryota > Metazoa > Arthropoda > Malacostraca > Isopoda > Cymothoidae > Ceratothoa > Ceratothoa steindachneri. The sequence continues at coordinate 60,340,131 of OZ018331.1, read as the reverse complement.
CACGAGCTGGAGAGGGGTATCCTAGGTATCCTAAATGAATATAAGTTTACGCAACACTGTCCAAGAGCCGCTTCATTTTGATGCTTTCATCTACCCCTCTGTTCTCCTGATGCACAGCCCGATTTGGGGTGCAAGGTGGTCGAGAATTGAAAATGCGTTAGAAGTGAAAATGGAAGAAGTGAAAATTTGGGATGTGAAGATGTAGGAATTAAATATGTGGGAAGCGAAGATGGGGAAGTGAAGATGTGGGAAATGCAGATGTAAGAATTGAAGATGTGCGAAGTAGAAAGTGAAGATGTGGTGGAAGGCTAAATGGAGGAAGTGAAGATGTGTGAAGTAAAGATGTGGGAAATGAAGATTTAGAAAATGAAGTTGTGGGAATTAAAGATGGGTGAAGTTAAGATAGAGGAAGTGAAAATGTGGGATGTGAAGATTTGGGAAGTGAATATGCCTGATCTAAAGATTTGGAAAGTGAAGATGGGGGAAGTAAAGATGTGCAAAGTGAAGATATAAGTGAAGGTGTCGGAAAGGGATGTAAACAGACATCCATTTCCTGCTGCTGAAAAAGGATAGAGCCAAGAGTGAAGGGGAAACCAGGCCCTCATCTCTTCCTCGACCCGACATTGAATGAGTGGACGAAAGATGGTTGGCGACTAGCCTGCGATATTAACCGCCGGCCAGGAATTTGGAGGAGAAGTTTCTAAAGAAAAAAGGTCGAGTGCAAGGGGTTATAAGGGCTTCTGGAGCCCGGAGGGCGTTACGCTGATCCAGATGCCAAATCTAACAGTCTACATGGGGTACCCATTTGCCCCTCCCTTGTTAGGTTTGGAAATCAATTTGAGAAATGAGTAAACAATAAGTAAAAAAATTGAGAAATGAGTAAATAAAGAGTAAAAAATTTGAGAAATGAGTAAACAACAGGGTCAATAATTTGAGAAATGAGTAAATAATGAGTCCAGAATTTGAGAAATGAGTAAACAATGAGCCCAGAATTTGAGAAGTGAGTAGACAATGAGTCAATAATTTGAGAAATGAGTAAATAATGAATAAAGAATTTGAGAAATGGGTAAATAATTTGAGAAATAAGTAAGCAATGAGTAAATAATTTGAGAAGTGAGTAAACAATTGGTAAAGAAATGCGTAAAGAATGAGTTAAAAAATGAGAAATGAATAAACAATTTGAGAAATTAGTAAACAATGAGTAAATAATTTGAGAAATGAGTAAAGAATCAGTTAAAAGATGAGAAATGAATAAACAATTTGAGAAATTAGTAAGCAATGCGTAAATAATTTGACAAATGAGTAAACAATGAATAAAGAATTTGAGAAATGAGTAAACAATGAGTAAATAATTTGATAAATGAGTGAACAATAAGTAAAGAATTTGAGAAATGAGTAAATAATGAGTAAACAATGAATCTTTAAATAACTATCTATTAGAGAGAGGAAAAGAAGGGGTCTCTATGAGTAGTAAAAGCGTAGAGATTAGGTCAGATTATCTCGCTGTAATTTGGACCAGCAACTGAAGAAAAAGTTAAAAATTAAGTTTAAGAGAAAATAAAAGAGACCTTAAATTTAGAATATCTGTTTAGGAATATTCAACGTTGAAAAATAGGTACTTAAATGTGACTGCTCATATAAATGACGCTAATTTTTCTTTTTATCTAAGGATGGTAAACATTTTTGGCTCATTATCTTCTGAAAACGCTGTAAAAGCAGTATGGCTAAAATGGAATTAGTAAATAGAACTCACAACATTGCAATTTTTTAAGCAAATTCCGTCTACTTGAGTCGAAGCTAAAAAAATAAATATTTCGGCTACAGCTCTATATATCACCAATCTAAGATCCAAATTAGTTAATGGACAATCAATGTGCTATCCTTTTGAAGTATCATCATCATCATCATCATGATCATCATCATCACTAACTCTATAATTTAAGAAGGAGAAGTTTTTGAGTATTTGAATAATAATTTCATCTTAGTTTGGTTATGACTTATGTTTTTTTATCAAAGTTATTTCTAATAATTCTTTTATAATATCAATAAAAAAAATGGTCAAGTTCAGAAATAAATATAAGTATCGAAATTTTGTGAATTTTTGAAGTTCAGAAAATGTATTTTTATATATCTTCTTCTATAACTATATTTTAGCAGCGTGATATTTTGAAAGGGAGGAAATTTAGTTTAAAGTTCCTTTTTAAAATTATTATAATTGGCGAAGTAAAGAAAATTATTCAAAATTTAACCATTGGCTGCTTTTTTAAGATTTTAAATTTTAATCTCAGTAGCGAAGCGCGAGCTTCTTCCTTAGTGGCGAGTGGCGAAGTCATTGCCTGGTATATCTATATAGTTATATAATTATTAAATCCTCCTAACCTAGACTACATTAATTAAAGTAAAATACAACCCATTAAAAATAATACCAGAATTTTATGGCTTTGGGTCAGACAATCTGTCTTCTAAACCTTTCATACAAGATAAACTCTATCTTCACACTCCTCGAAAGGCAATGGAACTGTCTTTCCTAGGACTGGGAAGGCGTGAAGGTCATTCGCTTTCAGTTATAGCAGAGAGAGCAATGTTCCCTGTTAACCGCCCCCCCTCCCTTGTTCGATTCTACCTGATATATAAAGACAACGTACGATCTTGTGGTAAAGTACTTACAGTAGAATACAATGAACCTTTACTAACATTTACATAGTGCATATAAATACTCAACAAAATTCAGAAATGGTGGACCTTGGCAATTATATCATTCAAAAGAGAATGTAAAACAACACAAGGGTTTCAAATTTCGTTATAATTGGCCGAATAGTTACGATGTTATTGCCCCAAAACTAATTGAAAAGTAAAATGGTTACCGTCTGACATATGGACCGACATAGTAGGTTATAGAGTCGCGTTCACGCGACTAAAAAATAGGCAATAATGTTTAATTTCATTAACTAATTTTTAGTCGGTGCCACTCTATATCTCACTATGTCGGTTGATCGGACCCCGTTTTGCCTTTTTTTGTTTTGGTAATAACATTGTAATGGGCCGATTGTAACAAAATATGAAACCCTTATGTTGTTTTACATTCTCTTTCGAATGATATAATTGCCAAGGTGATCCCAAGGATAGCCCTGGAGTTATTTTCTTTTTGGCAATAACTTCATAACTATTCGGCAGATTCTAACGAAACTTGAAAACCTTATATTCGGATGATATAGTTGTTAAGGTCCTTCCAAGTTTGGTCCGTGAATTATTGAAAGTTTTTAAGGTCGTAAGGTTATAAATCAGAATAAGGGAGATCACGCGACCTTTTGTATGTAATTTTCGTACGGTTATCAAGTTTGCTTTTTATGATTTGGTCATCCTTAACCTCAAGTTATCTTGTTACTTTTATTTCTATATATTATCCTTGACTCCTTTACCCTTCATTACCCCCAGGGAGTAAAAACACGCCAATTTAAACTTTTCTAGAAACTTGGTTTGGACAGGCTATGACTGACCGCCATAAACTAAAGCCTCCTTTATTATTGTCTCGTGTAATTCAACCCTTTTGGGCGTCCTTCGAAGAATCTGAAGTAGAACTGTGCCGGGTGGTTAGACCTATTTCATCCGGGGATGTAGGATTTGAAGGGCAAGGAGTTTTTCTCCCCCTTAGCTGATTAAAAACAAGAAAATGAGGTCTTGGATCATGACTCTATAAGATAAAGCCTATTCTCTCTACTTTGATGAAGAGATATTTAGCCTATCGTTGGTTTCACTCCGGCCTATTTAATTAAGTTTTTTGGGTATTCTTTAAAGACTAAACTATCATTGTTTTGTATTAAATTGCAAACATAAATTGATTGTTCTTAGGAATTTTCCTGGAAAAAGGATAAAAAGATTTTAAAAAGGTTAAACTCTCTCTAAAAGTCGATCCTTTCACACTTTACATTGCTTCGTGCCCTTCGCTAACACTTTATCACATTTAGCCATGGAATTTAAAATTATGGTTTACACTCACGAAAGCCAATTTCCTTTACGCTATCAGATTATCCTCAATTGTGTTAGCTACATACAATAGGTAATTTTGTTAGAAATATGTCTACATTTAGAGGGATTTTATTTCTTATTCTTAAAAAATATTTTCGATTATTTTTTAAAATATATGGCCATACCCTATCAGACATCAGATGGGAATTCCACCCTTCAATTAAGAAGCTTCATCATATAATTATTTAATGTACATTAATACCCTCAGCGGATGTAGGGGATGGGATGGTTTGGGGCACGTTATGCAATTTTTGGAGAGGAGGAAAGATTTAAAAAATAATTCAATGTGGACGCTGATTCCGAATATTTATTCATTTGTAGCAGGCGAGTAATATTTTTAGTTGAATGCAGGCGACTGTATAAGTTACTATGTTGATCCTTAGGTGGGTCGCTTGGATGGTAAACATTTTATTTTACAATGAGATTTTTTTGGCAATAATACCGTAAATATTCAGCATATTCTAACAAAATTTGAAACCCTTATGTTGCTTTACATTCTCTTTCAAATGATATAATTACCAAGGTCATCCCAAGGCTAGTTGGCGAATTATTGAAAGTTTTAAAGGTTGTAAGGTAATATGGTCATAAGGTCATAAGTCAGTATAATTGAGAGCACGCGACTTAGGTCTGATGACCTTTTTAAAAGGTAAATAGCGTTTCTTTGCTCTCTTACAGGTGTTAATTATCGAGTTTTATTTATAGTGGATATGATGCTAGAGTCCAAATATTTTCTAATATGGTCAATTGAACCCTCTTCAGTTTTACCTTTGATTTGGTGCTCCCTTCGAGTATGAAATCAAAGATAATTGAAACATTGTGTTTCTAGAATTAGCTCGATTACTCTCCATTGGGTTTTTCCCATTCCATTTAACTCCATTTGCAGCCAAGGTACCAAGAGTGAATTGTATATTCAAACTAAGAATGGACTATTTCTAGTGTGAGACTATTGTGCTCTATTTCTATATGTGAAATGCTTAGAAGAAAATTTAGGGAACTGTTTGTTTGTTTGAAAACTTGAGGACAAGATTAATACACCAACCACAAAGTCTTCTCTTACTTTAGAGTAAGTTCTCTAGAGATACATTAAAAATTATTACCTCATTCATATGTGCAATATTACCATTCTAACTAAATTATATTTATAATAATTAAATCTATTGAACATATTGCACAAATCATCATGACTTTCATCTCTATGATCAAGTCGAATATCGTAGGATTTCAGTAATTTGAAGTTTTAAGTTGTATCTGCAGACGGGTTCGACCATTCATGGCACAGGATGATGGTGTTATCCTTGAGCATAATCAGTGTGAGCTCAATACCATGGAATTGCTGTGTATGACGCTTGATGGCACCTCTCTCTAGATGTGAAGTTGAGCGTCCTGACAGCGTAGTCGTAGCCATGCCAATGTACCTAGAATTGTGATGCTCACAGGCACCAACACTGCACTGCATGTCACACCCAAATCACCTCAGTCCAAGCTCCATCTTCTCCTTATTAAGAGGAACAGTTTCCTGCCTCGGTCTAACACTTTTACGAACTTCTATGTCATTTACAAATACATCCGCTGCGTTGGTGCCTGTAAGCATCGCAATTCTCGGCGCATTGACATCATTATCACTACGTTGTCAAGCCGTTTAACTTCCCATTTAGAGAGTGCTTCCACCAGGCGCCATAGTGACTCAAATGGATAATTCTTAATGATACCCCCCCATCCGTGAAAGTGCTCTAAACCAACAAGTGATGCAAACCAAGACTGTTATGAAAATTCAATCAAATCAACCCCGAAACAGTCCTCCAGAAAACTGGCAGGAATAGTTTCTAAATGCTTGCTTACATTCCTTCCCACTTGCCTGCCTTTGTTGCTTGTTCTGTGATGCGTTAATTACTTTCTATTTTCAAATTGTTTTTAATGTAAATCTTTCTCCATTGTATAAACGATATCCCTACATTACAATACGCACTGTAGTCGGTTTGAATATCTATTTAACAGAAAGCAAGTCAAAGATAGAATCGCCAAAGCTTTCCACGCATCAGTACTCTATATAGGTTCAAGAACCTTCGAGAAACAAACCAAAATAAGTACATGATACTGGTCAGAGCAACAACGTTCACCACTATCCTCCAACTCTCTAAAGTACCTCTAAATCAGTCAAGCTACAAATGCAAAGATTACAAACAAGTGCCTTTACATTATCACAGGCACCCAACGGAGAAAGAGGAGAAGGCTGGTTGACGTCCACTAGTCAGTCAAAATCGAACCCCTAAACAAATCCATAGAGAAAAAAACAAGAAAAATCTATAAAAGGATAACCTTTAGCCTCCGAGGTGACCTAAACGTACTCCTAGAGGAAAATAAAAGAGGTAGAAGGCACGCAAAGGTTTCCAAAAAATGCCTAATTGCTCCAACAAGGAGAGGAAGTTGTTTCTATATACTTGAGAACCAGAAACCCAATGACTCGACTTACCCCAAAATGTCAATAGCAAACACAAGAATTGAAAAATAGATTAAACATCAATGGGACAAACTCTACGAAACAAAAACAGATAATATGAGAAGGAACAGAGAGAAATGAAAAAATAAAAATAAAAGAACAAATAACTACCTAAAAAGAAGAATAAGACAACAACTAAAGCGAAGAACTAAACAGGATAATAACAGATTGAACACCAATAAGCAATCACCTAAAAACAGAATATGTAAATTTTATACCGAATGAATATAACAAAACATCATTTAGCCGATTTATCCATTTATAGGCGCTTTGACAAACTTTCCAATTCTATTATTTCTTTCCTATCTCACCACTAAGTTTCCTCCATTTCTGATCAATACTAACTTCACCCTTTATCCCAATATGAATACGAATCTTTTAGAATATTTTTTCTTTCGTTTTAATCTAAGCATTATACATTATGCATTGGTTTTAAGAGTTTTGGTTGCATAGAGGAATGGAAGGAGAGGAGTTAGGTATTGTTGAAGCTGTGTTGATGCGTTCGACACTGTGGAAAAGCAACTTCTTGCAAGTATGATGAGATCTTTCGGTGTTCTTCCAATGCGTTAACTACCAGGTGTTTTTTTTACCTACTAACCTTTTGAACTCCTCTTATTATAAGGGGGTTACATTGAGATAATAATAATTTATAAGTTTATTAAAATAAATTGCAAGTTAAAAGTGAAAAATAAGAATATAATAACGACAAATTTTTAATATTTTTTTGAAAACAACTTTAACATCATTCATAAAATCTGAGTACCTAACCTAACATAGATTAGGTTAAATTTGGTTAGGTTAGTTCAAGTTAAGTTAGGTTAAGTTACGTTGCGTTAGGTTAGGTCAAGTTAGGGTAGGTTAAGATCTCTTATTTTATGAATGATGAAAAAATTTTTTATTGCTAAATATCAAATATTATGTTTCATGTTCATATTTTTAGTTTTAACAAACATTTATTTGCAAATAAGCTTACAAATCATTATTATCTCATTGTAACCACCTTATGATAAAAGTGTGGTTCCAAAAAGTTAGTAGATCTAAAAAAAAATTGGTAGATCACGTATTCGACTAAAAAAAAATAGTAGATCACATATTCGAATGAAAAAAGGTTGGTAGATCACATATTCGAATGAAAAAAGTTGGTAGATCACGTATTCGAATGAAAAAAGTTGGTAAATCACGTATTCGAATGAACATATTAGTAGATGACGTATTCGAATGGAAAAAGTTGGTAGATCACGTATTCGAATGAAAAAAGTTAGTAGATCACGTATTCAAATGAAAAAAAATGGTAGATCACGTATCCGAATGGAAAAAAGTTGGTAAATCACGTATTCGAATGAAAAAAGTTGGTAGATTACGTATTCGAATGAAAAAAAATTGGTAGATCACGTATTCGAATGAAAAAATTGGTAGATCACGTATTCGAATTAAAAAAGTTGGTAGATCACGTATTCGAATGAAAAAAAATGGTAGATCGCGTATTCGAATGAAAAAAGTTGGTAGATCACGTATTCTAATGAAAAAAAAGGTAGATCACGTATTCGAATAAAAAAAAGTTGCTAGATCACGTATTCGAATGAGAAAAAAATGGTAGATAACGTAGTGGAATGAAAAAAAAGTTGGTAGATCACGTATCGGAAGAGCACCGATTTTCTCGGTTAAATTTGGAGGCATTGTTTCGTTCAGTTTCCTCGCCCTCTTAGAACAGGCCCGGCCATTGCACTAATCTAACGACTGACCAATCTATAGATTGCAACTCGATTTGATTTTTACGCCTTTAATATATTTCCATAGCAATCACAATTTTTATTTTCTGATAATTAAGTTTCCATTTGATGTGCCATCAATTTATAATCATGCTTCTCTAAGCCCCGTTGTCCTATTGGCTGACTGGTATTAGCAAAGAAAACTGCACTTTACGTAGTGATGGGATGTGATTAGTATATTAATGAGTAGGTAACTTCACACTTCATCCAAAAGACCTATCTAACAACCGTAAAACAAACTGAATCAATTGGATATTTTTAAACTTAACATTTTCCTCTAAATTTGAAATAAAGACAATTCTATGTACCCGTTTCTTTCTAGAGGCTTGTAAAGAATGATATATACAATTTGAATTGTTTATTCAGGGTGTAAGGATAACGTAGACAAATAACTTAAATAATTTAAAATTGTATGATTTCTAGGTTAAAGTAGGTTTGCTTCAAATCAAGGGCCTTACAGCTCGTGTGGCTGGATAGATTTTTGGAGGTTGATGCGAAGGCTGGAACTTGGAGGGGAGCAATAATTATATATTTATTTATTTTGGGTCTAAACTTAATAAAGATTTTGTGACGCTGTCATTCCCCCATCGCCTCATTTGATTTTTCTTTGGAGTGTATTATTTCTGATCCAGATAAAGAAGTCCATCGATCGGACACCTGCATGGAAAGAGCCAACCAATTCCATAACAATAAAGCTCAACACATTAAAATATTATAATATTTGTATATATTAAGTAAAAAGCACTGAAGAAAAGGAAAATACTCTCAGAACATTTTTTGAGGATACGTTTGCAAAGAAATTAGTAAAGTTAGGGGAAGTGAAAATTATGAGAGGACATAGTACGGTAGATGAAAATTGATCAACGAATGAAGGTGAACTTTAATGAATAGACCCTGGTAAAACAGTACCAAGTGTTTTTACTATATTGGTGTAGTAGTCGTAGTAATTCACTAACCTGCCTTTATCTAGGTGGATCCCGACCGGATAATGAAATAGAAATAAAGGTCAGTATGACAATTGCTGTTGAGCGGGAAGGCCACAGGGGCCGGTCCGCTTTTGGGAAGAAGTGTCAGGAAGTATTATGTTTTGACACCAAACAGCGTTAAGGTGGAACCTTCGTCGCACCGAGACAGAGGTATGTGGATATAGATACCCATCCCCAGGATTCCATGAATAGAGCGTGTGTGTGTTGTGCTGCGAAGACAGAAGAGGAAATAACGCAGTGTTTTAATTAGCTATGTGTGTGAGAAGAAGTGTAAGATCTACCCTCCCCCAGTAGGGGGTCTAGCACAGCGCCTCCACCAATTGGTAGCCAGATCTCTACGTGCGTTAAATTTTCTGTCCGTTCATGCCAGGATCGAACCCGGTGTAAGTAGATATAATACCTTCTAATTGTTGAGGTAATAATTAAGTTAAGAGATATTTCTTATTTTAAACTTCATGGGGTTATATGAAGTTCTAATCACATAGGGGATCCATCACCCAAAGTTGTCCTAAGAAGATTTGTAGCTATTTAGTTGAAATGGTATGGTGGCGAATATTCTTCCTGACGAAGATTGCCCTGGTTCTTTTAGGGCAAAGAATGTCTACGGAATATAACTTCTTTATCCCAACTTTCCTAAAGATATTCTTTAGAACAATGAGATCTAAGAAGACTAAGGGATACTTCAAGTTTAGAGGGCAGTGAAACTAAGACCAACCACCCCCTTTATGTTGATATTTACAAAAAGACGAGTTTGTGAAGTCCTCAAAACGTCCTAAGAAATAGTAGGGAATCCGTCTTCAACAAATGAACTCCCTGAATTCAATATTTCGGATGTATTCTCAAACTAAGCAAAATTATAATCTTATCTACAGAATTCTCTTTGCCACTTTGGTAGAAATATCATTAACTAATTATTCTTTCACCCTCTCATGTCAACATTTTCAGCTTACATTGGACATAAAATATAGTGAAAATAAAGTACAGGATGTCCCTAAAGTTTGGACACAAGGAATATCACAAGGGTCTCCTCGTTCGCCAGACCTTACACCTATTAACTTCATTTCCCGCTGTATACTAAAGGAGTAATCAATGGGCTCATCGTACACAAGACATTATCCCCGTTGACTTTATTTGGGGGCTATGCTAAAGAAGATGGTGTGGTACTCAATGTATGTAAAGATACGAGACACCTGAGGCAACGGCGCACCATAAATGAATGTGCCCAAATTGACCGAAATTTTGAGTTGTTGCATCGGTTTCAACGCGTCAATCTCGCAAAGCGCATTCAGCTTTGCATCACAAATAGTTAAAATTACTTCGAAGATGATATTTATTATGATTTCAATTAAATAATTTTCATCACTAATGTTGAAAATCACATTGAGGATGTTTTTTATCATAATTTCAATTAAATAAAATATAGTTTAAATTCAATAAAATGTAGTTCTATTTTTTATCGAAAATATTAATTTTTCCTTGTATTATCCAGATTTTAAGGATACCAGGTAGAAGATAATAGAATATAGTAAGGAATTTGGATTAAAACGATAGCAAAGAAGAGAATATTCGAGTAGAAATTGGGTACCTGGTGAAGGGTAGTTCCAGCATTAAGTACAGTAGAGTGAATTTGAAATTCAAATAGTCCTTGTGAAATGGTATCTCGGGCATGTTTTGATATTTGGTTGGGTACGTTATTTTGTTCTCTGACTTGTGTATAAAGATAATGGCATTCAAACGGCTGCAGGAGGAGAGAAGTTGCTTCAACGAATGCGGCAGGTCCCGATTTGAGATGGCAAAGATGGAGATGTTTTGGTCAAGTTGTGGTAGTTGACAACTTTGTCTTTTTTATACATGTTTACAAGGAACACTACGCTCGTTAGTTCACGTCCCTGTTTATGTGTCTGTGTAGTTTATTCCACGACCCTCCAGAGGATCGTCTCTTATTTTATTCCCTCTGGACTTTCTTAGAGCTGCATGCTCCCATTGCATCGTTTTGTGCTTTTGGTACACAAAGAGAACAATATTTTTATATCTTTTCATCGTCGTCTGAAGACAAATCACATTAAAAGTTATTATCTTCATCTTCATTGCTGGAACTGTTCGGATCAGTTCTTCTTTTCTAAGAAATATAAAAGCGATTTGCTAGAATTTTGCTTGGATTTTGCTCATTATGGGGTTACTAGTTTTATTTATAATTTTGCAATTTTTAGAATTCATGAAAAGAAAGAAACAAAAGATAGTATTTATTTAATAGTTATATCTCTGAAATTTCCACACGAGGCACGGGTAGGTCGTGTGGTATCTATGACTTGATATGAACTAGAGTACCACACCACCCTCCAGTGGGATGTGGGTTTATACCACTACATGATCCTTGCCTCACATGTGGTATAGTGTAAAAGAATTACGTCGCTCATCTCAAAATTAAATTAGATATTGTTTGGAGGCTAGGGAATAAAACGCAGATTGAGGCTCGGGAGCCAAAGTGTTAAGGTTATCTTCATGGATAATCGTTTAGATTTAATGTTGAATAATTTTGACCTTTATTTCTAATACCCCGTCTTTTCTTCTTATTTTCGTAACTAAAGAAAGTATCTTACATTTTAACGAACTAGCCTAAAGAATAAGGAAGGCATACCCTACAACAATCTTTTACCTCGCTCTAGAAGCTCGTGATTGAATTAGAACATTTATGGTGCTTCTTGTATTGTGTTTCTCTGAAATATCAGATAATATTTTCTTATAGAAACTGCTGGGGTTTCTTTCTATTGTCTGTGTGAGGCAAATACATTTTTTTTTATTATAAAAGAAGATAAGGTCATGGATAGACTCATAAATGGTTTGGATAGCTTGCTCAGTTTGATCGGATTTGTTATCAGGTTTATGGTATCTCTGGGTTTATTTGGGATATTTAAAAGATAACTTATGCTAGGATTTCTTCTTTTGAATGGTTTTGAATGAATTTGAGCACTTTAGTAGGTTCTGATGTCAAGGACGGGGTTGCCCAAGGTAACGAACTTTTTCTACTATTTTTGGCAGCTACAGCAACTAATTCATTGGTTTGTGATTTCAGATCGATTTTGGAAGGTAGTGAGGGATTATTTCTCTACCTGTATAATAAATCTCACAAATTAGAGTGAGAGTAGAAATATTTGCTCTACCCGATGGCCCGTTCTTAGAGTAACATATTTAGGTCTGTTCATATGGTTTTGAGCTATAATGGCCTGGCATAAACCTCATTTGTGATCACCTAAGTGGGTGAGGAACAGTAGAGCCTGGATATTTTATAATTTTTCTCTTTTTTCACAACCTTTGTTTAGTTATTATTAATGAAGAATTATGGCTAATGTTTTATAATTAAGACCCACAGACGTTATGATAATTTTAAAACATGAAAAAAAAGTTGTTATTTTTCTTCATCTGTAGATTTGTGGACCAGCAAAGGGCAACAGAATGGACTGTTTTATGGCAGATTGCAGGTTCCTTCAGAAGGGAACAGATGTAGGTATATAAAGACTGAGAAAATAGGGCATAGCGTAACAATAATTGTGGATGAATGGCATGGAAAATTGCCGTCATCACAGCCAGACCTGAATTATCAATTCGAAATGGAGTATTTTTTGCTTTCAGAAAACTTTCAACTTACGAACTTAAGTTCTTTTGTGGCAAAATAATAAACAATTAGAACTTCAAGCTCCCTGGTAATGAAGATCACTAAAACACCTCATAACACGTAGGTAATTCAAGTTATTCCCACATAGGAGACCTCTAAGCCATACTTGCGACCATTTATCTATAGATAACGTTTATAAGTTACCATATGTATGAACGACAGATTATGGTGATAAATAATTACCCTGGAAAAATGGTAGTGATAAATAATTCTGATCTCGATGATTACCCTGGTAAAAATGGGGAATAAATGAAAGTAATTAGAATGTATAAATTTATCTCTCACCAACACATAATCGACACCGATGATAAACACTGATAAAAAAATGTCATAATAATAGTTAAAATAGATTAGGAACTACTAATTACGCAAAAATAAATAAAAACACAAAAGGATAGTAATTTAAACTACAAAGTAAAACAAGTTAAGCAACACTATTGCATAATTAGGTGACTTCAAAACTATTCCATCTGCATTAATCAACAAAGCACTTTTCTCCTAAGTCATAATCACAATATTGAGGTATTAACCCCAAATAAGATAGAATTTCGCTTTTCTTCATAGAAACAAGAAAATAACTTAAAATATAGTCTAAAATTTAATTCTTTTTCTTAGAAGAACTTTTGAAGTTCCAGAATTCGAAAGTGGCTTTCCTTATTTCTAGTGGAGGTCGCTTTGTCCATGTTCTATTTATCATTCCACCAACGCTCGTCAATTTTCTAAACAAGCTTCAAATTTGCAAGGGTACACGAAATGGATGAATAATTACTAACTTTAAGTAGAGAAATGTCAAGGCACTCACCGTAATGTCTTGCCTTATGTACAAGTTATGTCAAACAATCAAGGAGGAGAAATTTTTGCTGGACTGGACTGAGTTTTGACAAGAAGTTCTCAGCCAGCAAGAAAAGTACGCATAAAAACAAGCAAAAATATTTGATTAATTTACATAACAATTGAATAATTATCAAACTCAAACTGGTAAAGAAAAATATAAGTTAAAATGAAGAGGCGAAAATGCCTAAAAATGAACATAATGTCTGTTTAGTTCAACTTTTCACTTGATATAGACTAGATAACTTATGTTTTCCTAGACAACTTACCATCTGAATAAGCACAATTATATTGTTTGGCCATAGGTAATAGTACTAGTTAGCTGATTGCTTTTATCAGTTCATTATTTATTCATTGCTAATCATAAATATTGCAAGGAAAAATAACACTTTAACCCTGACACGTTCAATAGGCACTATTAGCAAACGGTGACAGCTTTTAACTTATCTATTACACAAGGCGGTTAGAGGTTGTGTTTCGCTCTATTTAGGTGATTATTATCGTATCTGCAAACAATACATAAAAGTTTGTATACAAGGGGTTAGCAAACCTTGTGGTATTTTTTGCTTGCCTATGCCTGTCACTGTTCAAGTTATCATTTTTTTACATACTTATTTTTTTCAGATCACGTCTGCATCTGCTATTTCTCTTTTAGTATAAATGTGGCAGTTTTAACTTTACAAATCAAAGGGCAAATATCAGCGCATTTGTAAAGCAAGCCTATTTTGCATATTTTAAAGTAAAAAGTTGTGATCAAGACAAATGTTAGGCACCTCACAAGGTGTGCAAGCAGTATGTCATGAGTTTACAGATGTGGACCAACAGAAAACGTGATAGTTTGGCATTTGGCTTACCTATGATTTGGCAAAAGCCAAAAGATCATTTCATAGGCTTCTACTTTTTTAGTGAAAACTTAAGGATATCAAAAGAAAACCAATTGTAAAATAGAGTATCCTAGCCTATCATAAATTATAAATACAGTTCCTCATTGAGCTGAAATCTGAGTGGCAGTTTTCGTTAAACTATCATCTCTTTAAGATCTGGATCCTCACGAAGAACTTAATAACATTAATGCTGCAGATTTTTAAATTGAAGATACGAGAAGCGGTCAATAAGTTTTGCGAATCGGTAGGACAAAACATAGGAAAGGGTATACCTGTTTGTGGGGGTGTTAGGAAAAGTTATGACAAGTCAGGAACTGCAGCCAAACGCTCCTGCCTCCTCTATTTAAGAAGCAGTAGCTGATCGCAGATCGTCAGTTATAAATTTTTCAACAATGGAGAAAGTTAAGGACCGCGCAGTGATCAAATTTTTGACCAAGAAAGGCAAGAATGCAAAAGAGATCCGTGAACGCATGGCTGCAGTGTACACCGAAACCGCCCCTTCCTATGCAACCATTGCTCGCTGAAATAGAGAGTTTAGCCATGGTCGTGAGTCCCTTGAAGATGAACCCACGTCCAGGATGCCCGTCAGACGTGACCAACGAGGAAAATGTGGCCCGTGTGGAGAGGATGATCCTCGAAAATCGACGGGTAAAGGTCAAAGAAATCGAGCGAGAACTTCGAATATCACATAAAAGTGTTATCAACATCATCCACGACAATTTGGCCATGACCAAGGTCTCTGCCCGTTGGATCCCTAGAAACCTCACGCTCCATGATTGACTTCAACGTCGTCAAAGTTCGGAGGAGCTGCTGCTCCTGTACAACCAAGACCCGGCGGGATTTAAGTCACGCATAGTCACAGCTGATGAAACTTGGGTCCATCACTGGGATCCCGAGACCAAGCTCGAAAGCATGGCCTGGAAGCACAGGGGCTTTCCGACCCCCATCAAGTTTTGGACCCAGCCCTCAGCCGGGAAGGTCATGGCAACCATCTTCTGGGATTCTGAGGGAGTGTTAATGGTGGAAGGATCATCACAGGCCAATATGACGCCGAGGGACTGGCTGGGTTGAAAAAGTGCACCCATCAGAAGCGGCGCGGCAAGTTGATACGCGGTGTCCTGCTCGTCCACGACAATGCCCCTGTCCACAAGGCCAGAGTTGCACAAGCTGCCCTGTACGAGTGCGGATTCCAGGAGCTCAACCATTCCCCCACAGTCCAGATCTGGCTCCTAGCGACTACGTTTATTCCGCCAGGTCAAGGCTGCACTGCGTGGACGCCAGATTAGGGACGATGAAGATGTCCAGCCTGTCGGGAATTCGAAGCCTGAGGGACAAGTGGCACAATTGCATTGAAGTCGAGGGTAGTTATATTAAAAAATAATAAAACACTTTTCCTCATATTTCGTTTCCTTATATCCAAATTTTTTACCTATTGACCGCCCCTCGTACCTTAGCTTGTAAGGAATTCGAACAGCATGATTTGAATGATTTGGCATGAGATTTGCGACTATCTATAAAAGCTTTAGCACTCTTAGAATCAAGACTGAATGAGAAAAACTTAATTGATACAGGAGCGAAAGTATTCTGTATTCGTCGAGAAAAAGTACATTTCTGCAATACTTTCGAAGTGACAGTAGTTTTGTGCATTGCAATAAAATACAGGGTTCAGTAGAGGAATTTGCAATTGCGATCTACAAATCAACTGAACGGCAACTGTTCATCAATAGCTCAAAGCAGAGCTTAACGTGTGTCCTATTCCACAATAGAAATTTATAAGTTACAGCTACCAATTGGGCTTTCAGTTAGTATTCTTGAAGAAAATGGATACAAAGAGAGTCATTTTGTTGCAATTCTACAAAGATTCATTTTGTTGTTGTAATATCTAGAGAGTTATCGCGTTGTTGCAATATCACAAACACAATTAGATCATCTGCGTTGACCTTACACTTGTATGTGTTCTTCTTGGTAATCAAGGCAGGTGCAGGAAGTATCCCTGCTTTATGTGCATGTCGGACAGCAGAGTTCAAGAGGAGCATTGTGTGGTGAGAAATTGTCCTCCAATATCTGACCTCAAATCTCATGATCCCAATATTTTACATGAGCCACTTGTTGATAGAAAGAAAATTATATTCCCACCTCTGCACATCAAACTCGGACTCTTGGGGTAATTCGTTAAAGCATTGCTAAGTGAAGGCAACTGTTTCAAGTACCTCATTTTGGCATTCTCAGGCCTTTCAATTGAAAGAAATCAAGGCCGGTATGTTTGACAGTCCATAGATTTGGCAGCTCAAAATACTTGAGTATCATTCAAAGAACTTTTCCAGAACCTTTTAGAAATACAGGAGTAAAGAGTTACAGCGAAATTGTCCAGAAATAAATTATTATCCAGAAATTTCTAAAAATAAATTCAATGCCATAATTTAAGTCTTGTTTGGTTCCCAAAAGATACCGCTCTCTTGGAGGTTGTGTTCATAAATGGTTTGCAATTTTTGCTTCGTCATTTTCAAGCAAATCCATCTGGTTCTCTTGAGGATTTGGTCCTAGTTCTTTCTTTAGCACAACTTCGAATGGATCATCCACAGGCAAATAAAGAACGACAGTGGGAATATGTTCCCACCCAATTTGAACATTTCAAGAATAACGAACTCAAAATTAGTTATGTCAAGAATAGAAAACTCAAGGGTATTGGCATCACATTTCTTAACATTATTCAATATCATTACAAAAAATTTGTATTTAGTAAATAAAAACATATACTAGTACCAAAAAGCTTAGAAAAATAGGCTCATAAATAAATTAGTTAATTTAGGGGGGGGGGGGAATGTTTAGAAGTTCATAATTACACTTTGCCCACTGAGTAATAGAGGTTCAGAGAGTTTCTCTGTCTCTCTTCTTACCATGTAGCTGTTGTTATTAAGCTATAGAGATATGTTTATCTGCTAATTTATCAGCTTAAAACGTTGTGAAAATCCTTGGTATAACAGACCGCTTTCCTGACCTCAACATATTCGTTCAGTATTAAATTGGTCTCTGCTGCTAGAACCATAACGCACCTTCCTCACAGAGGGTATTTTAAGATAGCGTTTAAGTTCAGTACTGTTGTTTAGTCTAATGTGAATTCGAGATAAAAAGAAAAGAGAATTCAAGTAATGTATTGAGATAAATAATTAGCAATAACCTACTGTATTTACAGGTCTGTTTAAAAAGGATCTAGAAGCCTACCTTTTAGATGATGTAGACGGTAACTCAGTGGTTAGATACGGGGCCTGAAAAGTAATGAAAGATTAATGGCACAGATTCTAATGTTCACCACTTTTCTGACGGGTATATCTTTATTTAAATGCTTTAACGGTGAGTGTGATTTATTTTTTCAGGATTTTCTTTTTCGATTTTTCTGCCATTATTATGACTAGTATTTGCTTCCATCTTGTTTTTAGTTGAATATTGTAACAAACTTTCTTGAGAGAAAAATTTCTAGGAAATCTTTGATTTTAAAAGAGAATGGAATATATGTAAATCAGAAGGTGGACTTCGAAAAGATAAATTGCCGGAAATCTTGGATTACTTTTCTTCCATTAACATAATTATAGTACAATTCAAAGAATATGTTAAAATATCACCGAAGTTAAGACCAGGTAACACTGGGACATCTAAAATTTGTCTTACTGCTGTTTGAACATCCATTTAGAATAACTCAAGGTTAAAAGCTTCTGAAGTGGCAGAAAAATTACAAATCTGCCCAAGAATATCAATAAATTACATCCACTCTTTGAAATATTATATAGGCATAGGCAGGGTAAATAAAGCCTCTTTTAATTCAGACCAATAATGCACTGGGGAACACGTATTTTATTGAATGATATTTGACACTTGATTGTAAGTAATTTATGTGTGCTAAAAACGAAATTCACTTCAGTTTGGCTCTATCAGGTCTTGATTATTGTAAACAGCCCATGCGACATTTCCCAGTTTTTTTTTTAAATAAGGTTTAAAAATTAAGTCATGCGTTAACATTTATTTCCAATGTTCATGAATACATGCAGTTCAAACTATTGTAAAATTACATTACAACGATAAAAATGACTTAAAATAAAACAAAACAAACACATATGAAGCTTTCACTCTGGTAAAGTTTTCTTTTATAGGACTTTCGAGAGTATTTCGTTGTTGACGGCAGGTTTCTTTTCAAGCACCAGCAATAATCAGCCATCATGTGGCAATCCCAGCCTCCTTGATAACGTTCCTCCTTAATTTTAATATCTTAGTGGAATATCTTTCCTTGTTCGTCATTTACAGCACCTAATTTACTTGGAAATTGGTCAAGAATAGTATTAAAAAAACTCATTTTATGCACATATTGCAACCTAGCTCTTTGTAGTCGCTTAAAAGTTTTCTTACAACTTCTTCGTAGTTATTTGCCCTATAATTTCCTAGAAAGCTTTTTTTATCAAGTATACGAATGAGAACTAGGTATTTCTTTCGCGTTCATTAATGAAATTAGAAAGACTGCTGTCATTAATTAATGTTCTCATTTGTGGACCGTCGAAAATTTCAGCTTTGATTTTTTCATAACTTAAACTTGGGAATTTTGAAATTATGTGTTGGAAACACTCGCCGTTTGTATCTAAAGCTTATACATATTGTTTCATGAGACCTAGTTTGGTATGCAGAGGAGGAAATATGATTTTATCTTTGCATACTAAAGGTGGATTAATTACCTTTTTTTTATCTGACATTAAGTAATGTTCGTGCTGGTCAAATTTGTTTGGAACAATGTTCTTCGTTAGGTCTGCTGTCCCATAAGCAAAGGAAGCAGGGATATTTAGTACACCTTGCTTGTTGCCCTAACAGAAACTTGACCAATTTAAGTCAACACATATAATTCTCTCGTGCTCTCTATATTTGATAAGTTTTAACACAGTTTCTATATGATAATATTTTTTTTTTAATGTTATTGAGTGCCCAATTGTGTTGCCATTATGCAGCAACACACACTTAAGACTTCTTTTGGAACTATCTAAAACAAACGCTAATCTTTTGCATTGTAAGACTGAACCCCCATTTCTTTTAACAAACCTGGCATATCACAACAATAGACTAAACTATGCTCTGTCCTAAAATATTTAAGTTCTTTTTCTCTGTTTCTGTAAAGTGAAATATACTCGTATGTTTTTGTACTAAGGATGTTTTTCTGTTTAATTATTGAAGCTAAAATTTCCGCAGCCTTTTTGGCAAATTAGTTCCCTTACAAGATCATTCAACTCGGCTTGGTTAAACCTTTGCTGATCACTTTCACTTACAACTACACTGGAGTCAAATTCGGTGTCTGACTCCTCAGAGTGCACAACAATATTTTCAGAAACATCTTCAAATAATTCCTGAGATGGCAGACTCTTAAATTTTGGAATGAGAATTTCATTTGAATGTAGTACAGGTCTTATTGCGGTATCAAAATTTAGGTACTTGATACTCGTCTCATGGTTAGTAGGCTCTCGCCATACCTGAAATTGAAAAAAAAATGTGAAGCGTTAACAAAAGCGAATTTTATCAAAGGTTGTTTATGTATCTAAGTTACAATTACACTTAGGTAATTTACAGTACACAAATAACTAAGTTATGTAGATTTATGAAATTATAAACTTACCATTGGACCTAAAAATAGGTATTTTTGACTCCAACGCTTTGTCTAATGTCGCAGTCTTTTTATGCATACAGTGCAGGCTTTATGGGTAACCGATGCTTTATTTTGATCCCCCAAGTTTTATGCCAAAATAAGCTAAGTAAGCTCTTTTTATGAAGTCCGTTATATTTCCTCGTTGAGGTGAAAGTGTAAAACTTTATATATGTAGCAAAATGAATCAGGAGAGTTGTTGCATATAAACTTTTTAGTTCTTGATGACATATTACTTGATTGTTTTGTCACTTGTCAAGGTATTTCAATTCCTTATTTTCAAAATCTGAAATATAAAAACAAACATTAGTTTAAATAGGTACCAATAGATAATTATAATTATAATGTGCAACTGTTAAAAGACTTTTTATGAATATGAGGAAAGAGGAAGTGTGCTGAACAAAATCAGGACCTGATAGAGCAAAACGGTAAAGATTCGTGCTTAGCGCACACAAATTACGTATAATTAACTGTCAAATTTAAGTCAATAAACAAAAAGTTGAAATTTGTTCCCTAATAAGTAGCGGAATCAATGGGCTGAACAAATAAGCGATTAGTCTTTGTAATTTTGGTACTGTATAATTTTTTATAACGAATCAAAATTTGGTCAATTTTCAGACTTTGGGTGAATATGGGTTAGGAAATTACCCTTTAAGGAGTTGGTTGAATGTGTTGGCAATATCAACTTGGCAAAATATTTTTCATTAAAAAATGGCCGTCCATGAGCGTTTTCAAATGATCAGCCTTAAAATTGTCTTCAATCTTAGAAGATGGAACTTCCTCTCATACATGAAAAAGGACAAAAGAATCGGAAGTACAAAGGGGCATCCTTCCGCCTTCTTTGGCTGAATTAGTCCTATGACATGAGCCCAATAGCTTATGTGTGAGAAAAACGACAGGACTTTACGGAAAAAATCCCCAAACCAGCAACAAGGTCAGAATTAATGAATGTGAAACGCTAAATATGGTCGGAAATACCACAAACTGTAATCTAAAACTATTAAATCTCTGCAAATGGTTTACGAGGTGTCTTCAGGCTGTAGTTGGATTTTTATTGCGTCTCTACGTTACCATGGGGTGACAGCATTTATTTATTTATTTATTTATTGCACACTAATCCAATGTACAGTATAAACATATTACATTTTAAATCTTAATGACAAGTTAAAATAAGTACTTATACATACTCGTATATATGTATATACATACAAAGATTAGTTATAGGCCCAAAATAAGTCAGTGACTTTTAGGGCAGAAACTTAAGACTAAGCATAAAATTATCAAGAATAAAAATCCCTTTATTTTTATACAAATATAAACAACTTAATATACATTTGAGAACCTAACCATTGTAAAGATTGCAAATAACGAATAATTATATTATTTAAATTTAGAGATAAATTAAAAAACTATTTTATTTCCAGCGATTATTTCAAAAGATCTGTAGTTAACATAGTCAACAGTCTTATATAAATAATAACATATTTATAATGTATAAATCAAAGTAATAGTACACAGTATAACAAAAGCTGAATAGAAATTTAGTAAGCCGAAATTATATTGTTTTTAAGAGCTTTTTTGAATTGAGCTAAATTGGTTTGGGATTTGATATTGTCGTCCAAGCTATTCCATATTTTGATAAATTTGTACAGAAAGCTACATTGTTATTTTGATTTTTTCAATACAAGGGTAAAATAAATTTTGTTCTATTGCGGGTTTGGTGATTATGGGTATTATCAGATGTTTGTACCATATTAAATATATAGTTATTATAGGAACAATTTATTGTTTTTTAAAGGAATAAGGATGTTTGAAAAACAAAAAGATCATTTAATTTTGGAATTCTGGATTCTTTAAAATATCGATTAGTGTGCTCTTTGTAGTCAAGTTGATGGATGGCTCGAATTGCTTTTTTCTGTAATTTGACTAATTTATTGAGATAATTTTGATATTTTCCATACCAACTCTTTATGCCATATGTCAAGTAAGGTTGCACCATTGTCATATATAAAAAGTGGAGAATATATTTAGGAATAAACTTATTTAATTTATATAATATTGCAATCGATTTTGATAGTTTTGTTGAGATATTCGTAATATGTTGTTTAAAACTCAGATTTTTGTCAATAAAGATGCCTAGGAATTCGATATGAGTAGTTTCATAGATTATTCCGTCGCCCATTTTAATATGGGGCAATTCAAAAGAATTTTTGTATGAGAAAAGAATATATTTGGTTTTATCTACATTTATTGATAGTTTATTAACATCAAGCCACCTGAAGACATTTTTGAGTTCTTTATTTATTGTAGATGCAATGTTGCTCGGTTTGTCATATGGCAAGGGAGTTGATAAGGCACTATCATCCGCGAATAATATAAATTTAAACAGAGAAGATGATTTACCAATATCATTAATATAGATTAAAAATAACAGTGGCCCTAGCACGGAGCCTTGTGGGACCCCATTTGTAATACGAAGGTGGAATGAGTAATGACCATTGACGGAGACAAATTGCTTTCTTTCAGTTAAATATGATTTGAACAAATTTTGACAGTTGCCTCTAATTCCGTACATAGCTAATTTTGGCAGTAGAATATTATGGTTGACACAATCGAAAGCTTTTTTAAAATCGAGAAAAATTGAGAATACTGTCTTGCCCTTTTCACTGTTATCATATAAAAATTGAAGTTGGTTAATTATCGCGTGAATCGTTGATTTCTGACGTCTAAAAGCATCTTGGTGTTTATACAACAGTGAATTAGATTCCAGAAATTTATAAAGTTTATTGAATGCTATTTTTTCAAATATTTTACTGAACATGCTAGTCGTTTGTGATCCCTCTCAAAGAGAAGAATGGTTTTGCTTAGTATTCATCGAGTGAGAGTCGTATGGTAGGTTGCAGTTTGGTAATCTTGTGTTTAGTTCATGTACAAAAGAGAAATAAACAAGAAAATAGAAAAAAGGGTTTTATTAAAATAAAAGACTTTCCTTAAACAGACCAACGGAAAAAATGTAAGATCAAACTAACCCAATGAACGCATGTAGCAAAATAAATATTTGTAGAAAAAATAGTTTAATATATTAAATTTATACTGTTAACACATTTTATTAATTAAGAAGTCTAATTTTTAATAAATCTTTGCCTAAATGGATAACGACTTACGAGAATTTTCAGATGGCAGACTTAACCATGTTTTTTTCAATACAAATATTTGTCAAGAAAATAAATGATTTCCCGTTATAGAAAACGATTTCTAGTTAATAATTTTAATAAATGAATTATTGTCATAAACAATAACATTAAAATATTTCAATAATTTAGGTACATTTGGGAGGTGTTTTTTTATTACGGAGGGTTAAAATATTTCTCCCCGTGAATGCAATTTTTTTTTCTTAAAAGGAATTTTAAACACGGTTAAAAAGTATCTTTTTTAAAAACTATTTTTTTTTTCAATTAGACCAATAATCTAGGGTTAGGTACGATTCATTGCTACTAATACATCGCCGGCTAACTCGTAGCCAGCTAATTCATCTCCAGCCAACTCATCGCCAGCCAACTCATCGCTAACCAACTCATCGCTAGCCAACTCATTGCCAGCCAATTCATCGTCAACCAACTCATCGCCGGCTAACTCAATACCAGAGCAGTTGAACTGATATACCACATGATTGTCATTTAAATATATACCACTAATACACTACCAATCATAGCACAACAACACTGCTTCAAACCTAGCAAACTTAGGGAACACTTAAAAACAGTATTAAAGCAAAAAAAATAGACGACATCAGAAAACGATAAAACTATTTACTAATCTAACACTGAACAAGACCGAAAATTAGCAGAACTATTTCTAATTAAAGACAAATAAACAAATTTGAACATCATAGGGAATGAATTTTGGAAACATATATTTATGAGATTCTTTCCCAATATTACAACTCACTAAATTTATAAAAAAGAGCACTATCAAGAAAATATAGGGCCTGCAATAGTTAACACATGACTCTACATTACTATAAATAGCGTGAAGATATTAGGCTATTTTTACACTTTAATATGTTATTAGTATAATTACAAAATGCCAGTAGAAATAAATAAAAATGAATAACTAGCAGATATTCAAAATCAGTTTCATATTTTCATCAGAGATCGTTTCGAAGAAATTGACATGGATTGCTAAGTAAATTTTCGCAATCTTGAGATTAAATTAAAAAAAGCGTAAAATTAAAAGCTGTTATCAAATTACATTATTATTTTCAATTCTGTGGTACGCCACGTAAATATTCCAATAGTGATCTGTTGTCCAAACCTTAACCAATACTTAAAATGCGATTATCAGCATCTCTTGCTTTTCAACTTGACTGATGGAGTTGTCTTAATACAAGTTCATAATAAAGATCTCACCCTGTAGAGAAATGGCTACACAAAGCCTCCTGGAGGGTCAAGCGGACATATTCCTTAAAGTCCCCCTCCCCTTGTGGATAAAGCTGGAGAACCGAGCCCCATGAAGAGACTCGTGGAAACGGTAGCCAGCGAATAACCGTAACGGCCTACCCTGTTTGATCTCCCCGCCGCTTAGGTAGTTGGAGCGACCATCTGTGTTAAGGCAACCACCTAAGGCCCTTAAACGACGCTCTGACGATCCAATTACCTACGGGATCAATAAACCCGTGGTTATGTAACAAAAAAGCGGTGCTAGTCAAAAGGCACGCCAAGGAGTGTGGCGGTTGAGGGTCTCATTAATTAACAAGCCGACTTGGGTACCTCAGTGCCAACCTCTGCACTTCTTGCTCTCACCAGATGTGAACTCACCATTTGCACTCCCCTCTGTGGCCTCGCCACTTCCCCCTTAGATGAGGAGAGGTGGGGGGAGGTCCGCCGCCTATAAATAAGGCCCGGAAAGAAAGAGAAGGAATAGAATTCGGTAAGAAAGACGAAGGTTCAGTTCGTGAAGATCATTCCTTCAGCCAGACAAGACGGTTTCCGTGCGAAACGATAGGATCAGATTGAGAAGATCAATCTCCCCTTCCCGGGCCGAATTAACATAAATCGTCAAGTTTGGTAACGGTGCCATACCGAAAAATCCTTTGCAGACTTAGAAAAAGTCTGACTGGAGAAAAGTAAACCCACTTACACTCAAGTGACTCTCACATCTCAAGCTCCGTAAGAGTGAGAAGAGAAGAACCCAGCCCCAACGAGGTTCCGTTCTTTAATTACGGTAAAAATCTCCCCGAATGCCCCCAAATCTAGTTGGGCACTCTACGTTGAAGAATAAGACACCAAGAGGCTTCAAAATTATCCAGAAGAGGACTCTTGGAGCGAAGAGCACCATAACTCTCTCCGTCTTCTTAACTTAACCAGAGGCAAAGTTGCAATAAGAAGTTCATAGTTCCTTACCTCGCTCTCTCTCTATCACATCTTGGCGAAATTCTATCATGGGCACTTCAAATCCCCGAAGGTGAGATAAGCCCTTCAACGACCTCCGGCAACCCTTGATCCCGTCTGCCATGTGAGTTAGCAAGAACATTTATATTCATATTCCAATAATATGAGGTTAATACGTTTCACGATTTAATAGAAGTAAAGACAATCGTGCGTGAACCGCGGTCATATTTGTTGGTAAAAAAAGAGTAATTTAATTTCATGTTTAACGCTAATCAAAAAGGGTCCCGATAAACATACTAATCGGCAATTGGTGTGTTTACCGTCAGCCTATTTGTTTACTTTTGTCATTGAAGATATTGTAATAGGCCTAGTTGCCAACCGGGATAGTCTAGGTTAGCTTAGAACGAAGATATAAATGTGATTACTGTTTGTTTTTCATAGTTAAGTGTTAAATTTAAAATATATATTTATTTTGGATAATTCCTGTGTGTTTCCTTAAATCTTTACGTGTTGAAGCGGCTCTTCCTTAAAACAACAAAATTCGCACTCTTAGATCAAAGCCTACTTCATCAAAGAAGTACATCACGACCACAAGGTATCCTATGACACACCCCTTCTGAACTTTTCTCAATTATTCTATAAATTTCCAAATACCAGGATGATGTTATTCCAAGTTCTGTTTGGAGTCATCTGTTGGCAGCATCTGCATGATTGTTAGTCCTGAATTATCTATTTAAAGTGCGGGGTATTCTAAATTTCAGGAGAAAATGATACAGGATGTATAGCATTTCCTCGTCGATTTGGGCAACGTATGTAATTGTCTTTAAACCAATTAAGTATTTGTTTCAATTAGTAAAAAAAAACAAGCAAGGGCCAATTTTATCCTCAATGCCAATGTTGCATTACTGTCATACAAATGAGAAGCTCCAACTGCAGCTACATGCCTTTGAAAATTAGTCCAAGAAAGCCATCAGGGAGGAGATCAGAGCCAGTAGTCAGTCAGTTTGTAAGGACGTCATGGACAAATTTGTCCATGACGTCTTTGAGAGTCTTTGCACTTTTCTTTTTTATTCTAGAGCACGTGTTCGAGATGACCTCCATTTAGCTCTGTGCATTTCTTGAGGCGCAGCACAAAGTTGTCCATGACGTCCTTACAAACCGATCGACTAATTGCTCTGATCTCCTCTCTGATGGCTTCCTTAAGTTTTGTGTTGGCCCTGCGTACACTCTGTTTTTAAGGTAGACCCAGAGAAAGAAATCTGGGGTCTAAGGTCTAGGCTGTGAGGTGCTCACTCAAAATCAGTCTTGAGATTGCACACACGGCCACCAAAGTTCTATTTCAGCCAATCTCGTGACTGATTTGAGTTGTGAGAGCCTGCTTCATCTTGCTGGAACTATAACTTCCACATAAGCGACGGGAACAGGGTCTGCAGCTCCCTCTTGAAGGTTTTGAGGACCTCAACAGACCACTCCTTGATGACTGTCATAGCATTTCTCCGCTCCTTGTATGAGGCTGTAAGGGTCTTCTTCGTCTGTATTATGTATGGGTAGGCCTTTCAATCCATTACTAGCACCCTCATGCAAATCTCACGGGATATACCGAGAGACTGACATCGCTTGCGCACAGAGCGTTTTGGACTCTGCTGAACTGACTCTCTCGCGCTCTCGACCAGCTCAGCTGTACGCTTACTGGGGCGTCCTGAATTACTTGGACGGTTGTCACTGGCTGCATTGAGGTTCTCCACTGTTTCATACTTCTCGAAGTGGTCTCCCCAGTCCTGAATTCTCCTTTTGGAGAGTATTTTTCACATTCGAACTGATGCACGAAAGTGTCTAGCACTGTCTTGAACGAGCCTATCTTGTAGTAATGTTTGCCCAGTATATTCTTTGCTAGAGCTCCCATTGGGATCTAGTTTTGTTCACAGGCTTTGCTTCTGTCATTTCCTGCAAAGTAAGGGTGATTAGTGAATGAATGAGGGATATATCACAAAAGTGTGCTCAGGCACATTTTTGGGGGGTCACCCTGGATTAATAATTCTTAAATATTTACAGGATTAAGCGGTTGAATTTTAGTGTTATCAAATATTACTTAAAAGTAATGAGGAGTATTAGATAGAGAGATAAGAAGGAGGTTTGTCTTGGAAGAAATGGACCAAGTACTGTCTGCCTCACTCAGATATGATAAGATCCATTTGAACAGCATTAAAAAAAACAGTGGTGAGAATGAGAGCGAGCAGGGAAAGAGATGTTTCATGAGGAGTGGAACATCAGCATATACATAAGTGTCACAGGAGCGGGTATGCAGGAGGCCATTGATAGAACAGGGATAAATCAGAATCCTGAATGTCGAGGAATTATGAGTGTACAACCTAGTCCGGTGGTTCGTATATGCATAAATAGGCAGCCGAAAGCTAAGAGGCCGCGAGTGAATGACGAATGGAAAGGTAGGCCTAGCTCCGTTCCAATGGGAGGCTCAAAAAAAGGGGGCGTAAGCGAATGCAAGAGGTTGGCCTTAAAGGGTTCGTAAAATGCCAGTATTCATTCAAAGGTTATTTATAGAAACTACTCCAAAATAAATTATTTAATTACAATAAAAAAAGGTAATCACAAATAAATACACGGGTGAAGATTGAGATGTTATGCAATTGCAATGTACAGATCGGACATGGACTAATGCAATAGGGAAATAAAAATGAGACTCGGTAATTAAAAAATTAAGGACAGCAGGGAATAACCTCTAGGGATATTTTAAAAAAATGGGCGAAGGGACCTTTTCCTTTTGGAATATCTTCTCGAAGAAGGGGGAAGTGGTGACAGAACCAAGACTCGGATTGCACGGGATGAGAAGATCTTGCAGGGCGCCGATGAGATCTTGCAATGGAAGTCGATTACTTCAAGGAAGGGAGAGGTGAGGTTGTAGCAAGATGAATTATTCGTCTGTGGAGTAGCGAGATACACTTCGGCTTGGGCAGTGCACTCAAATGTGGTGACATAATTTCGTGAACGGGATGAGAGAAGTATGTCGTACAAACTCTTCGAAGAAAACGTTTCACGAACTTGCCTATAGAGGATGGTCAAATGTTCACGGCGGTGATCTAGCCGACGAGACGTTTAAACTTTACCGGCTCGAATCGAGACGAAATAGGGACGTATCTTCGAGGAACGTGAGCTGTACTCTCTATCAAGTAATGGGGGACATTGAATATATATATATATTCAGCCGGCTAAGTCGCTAAAAGACCTCAGGGCACGGCTGCTGTATCAAGAGAAATCTTGGCGCCGAACCGATTAGCTCTGTTTCAGATAAGAGTTTGAAAAGATGCTCGTCTGGCGCACATTCTGGGCTCGAAGCATGGAGTTGACTGGAAGCTCCTGTCTGGTGGTGTATTAATTAGTACGCGGGTCATGAGAGAGGGCAAAAAATCGGCTGATTTAGGCAAACACAGGTGGGGTGTCTCACCTGCTTTTACGTGAGAATCTTCTTTATTGTCCTTCCTTAGGACGCGGTCTCTGCTTGAAAAGGGGGGTGGCGGGGTCAAGGTGGTGCTCCGAGGTCGTCCTCAAATAAGTATAAATTTTGGTCTAAGAGGGGAATAGGTTCAGCATTGAAAACGGTCACCGCATTAAGCTTCCGAAAATGGACGCATATGCCAAAAGACTGGTCAGGTTTCCGAACTATGACGACGGGAGAACAGTATTGGAGTTGGAAGGTGCAATGATTTCCAATTTTAGAAGATTTTCCACCTCGGTGTTAAAAGCCTCTGGTAAATGAATTGGTAAGGGATAGGCTTTGAACGGACGGTTTCCTGGGTTATGAGCGTGATTGTGTGCTCAAGGTAGGTTGAACAGCCGGGATTTTCAGAAATTACGCCTGGGAATTTTGACTCGACCTCAAAGTAGGTGCGGCAGTTCTAGAGATTGAGATCGGCATTTTTATTTTTATACGCTATGTACGCACACTCTTCTAGACGATTGCGGAGAGCTAGAGATCTAATAGATAGGAAGACAAAAGTTCTTCATCCAGCCGGGGGTTGGCGAACCACTCGTTCAGATGCTCATGGGGCCTGGTACATTCATCCCATAGTGGAGTTCGAATGGAGGCAAATCAAAGGGTTTGATGAGGGATTTCCCTACAGGCCAAAAGAGCCACAGCAAATACTTTTGCTTTTCTCGGGGCTGAGCTTGGCACAGTTTCTTTAACATTGATTTTAAGGTTCCGTTTAATTTCTCGCAGATCCTGTTCGCAGCGGAGTGATACAGGGAGTTAAACATAGGTTTGATGGTCAGGAGCCTGCTGACCTACTCCATCAATTCTGAGGTGAATTGTCGGCCTTGGTCGGAAAGGACCTCCTTCGGGATACCGACGCGAGAGAAAATTGACATGAGGGCCTCCGCACAGGTAACATTATCTCTTCTCTTGAGGGGGACTGCTTCTGGGAATCGCGTCGCAAAATCCACAAGTGTGAGGACGTAAAAGTGTCCTTCGCTGGGGGAAGCGGAGAGAATGAATCAGACCGATCAGATCAATGGCCACACTGATATAGAGCTCAGAGATTATCTAGGTCTTCTGGAGTGGGGCTGGTCGCATACGCCTTTTTGCCGTCGTCTTTTGGCAAACACCGCAAGACTTACAGAACTCGCAATTTCTCTAGCCAAAGCGGGCCAAAAGAAATATATTAATATTGTTTAAGCCGTCTTATTGTGACTAAAATGTCCATCCAATACACCGTCATGGGATATCTTGGGGACGTGATCGCGGGGAATATACAAAGTATGAGTAGCGGGGCTACTCACCTCAGAACAGGCACGGTACAGTAGGCCTTCCTTAATGAGGGAAGAGACCTCCTTTTGTCCGCGGGCAGAATCCTTTTCCTGACTCATCGCTTTTTCCAAAAAGGGAAGGAGGGTTTCGCACTTTTTCTGGGCTTGGGCAAATGCCTCGCCATGGAGAGCGATGAATTCCAGGTCATCTGGGGCTACTAAGGAAGGGGGACTCGGGATTCTTCTGGGCCTGGGCCAGGGTAATTACGGACTAAGTCACCGGAGAAGAGGTTATTTGAGGGCTTTCATCGATCAACATGACACATAATTCGATCGGATTCGCTACTACATCGGCCCATCCAGTAAAGTATTAACATTGTAGGTAGCATCTAACGACAGGGAAGTGGTTTGCTCGTTTAAGGTAGTCGTGGACCACCACGTGTTTGTCATGATTGGGGCCTACTGGGGGAAGCAGTTCGTCTGACACCACAATACAGGTGTAACCAGTGTCCCTTACTAATGTAGACATCCTGCATCCATTTACGGATCCATGCTCAAATTTTCATTCACCGGGGAAATTCTTATTGAATAGAAAGTTCACATGGTGTCCCGTTGAAGTATCCGACGTAAGAGCTGTTGGGGCTTCCGGGCGAGAAAATGGAGAAGTTGGTGCAGCGCTTATTTGGTGAACTTGATGGTTAGGAGCCGATTGGAATTGATAATTTTGAGGGCAGTACGGTCTGGTGTGACCCTTAGCGACACAAGCGAAACACGCAATGAGTCTTCGGCGGTACGTCGACGAACGAGGAAACGTAATGCGGGGCTTGATATCCCTGGGCTCAGACCTGGGACGGTTATTCGGTTTGGTGGTTCCAGGAATCTTCACATAACTGGAAGCGTTTTTAGAGGGGGGGGGGGAGCCAGGAGTTATTAGTCTTACTTCGGGTGAAGGAGGATGTGTTTTCTTGGGGTACTTTCGGTAGATGTTGTGACTGGCCGCGTAAACATCTGCCTCTTCAATGCATTCTTTGAAAGTAGTGCATCGCTTATCTTTCACGAATGAGAGGATTTCCGGGGGTAGCGCACCCAACAACTGATCCCTAAGTAAGAAATCAACAAGGCACTCATATTCGCGGGTAACCTGGGCTAAATCTACCTAGAAATTCAAGTTCCTCATCAGGATGAATCCAAACTGACGTAATGTCTGTCCGGGCTGATTTTTTAGTGGCGGAACTTCGACCGGTAAAATTCGGGGTTCATATTAACTGCAGGGTCGAATAATCTATAGTTGCTTCGGCAGGAAGGGAAATAAAATTTTCACGGGGTTGAGTATTGAGGAGGGGAAGTAATCTGGCGACACCATCGGCCTGTATGTCCCAGTGATTAACCTCAAATATTTTTTTTAAAATGGTGAGGTATGCGCAAAAATCCTCACCAGCTTTGAATACTGGTAACATGATGACGGATGAAAACTGTGGGGCTTCGGTTCTTGAACTGACGGAAAGGGTTTCAAACTGGTTGCGACTGGTTACCGAACTCTTTTCCTTTCTTCCATCTCTCGCTGCTCTCTCTCTTTCTTTCTCTCGCTGTTCTCTTTCTCTCTTTTCTACCCTTTCGTTTTTTTCCTCTTCTTGCACATATGCAATTAGTTCATTGCCAGTTAAACCTAAAGCTTCCGCCTGGTTCTTGAAGCGTTCAAAGAAAGAAATATTAGCGTAAAAGTTCGTTTAACCGTGGCACGCGAAAAGAACTTATAGTTACGCTCGTGGGGCTCTTGCGAACGCAAACTTTTCCGTAAAATTGACAAATATATTTCCTATAAATTTAACCCTGTATTATCAAAGGGGTCTGAAAATTTTTAATCCTGCTCAGATATTGAACAAATTATTTCGGAGCGACTCGTCTCCGAAACTGAATAGGACGAAATGCTCAAATAAAGAATAAAAAATTATAATAATCACCATAACCCAATATACCTTATATTTTAAAATAAAGGTAAAGTTAACTCTGCAAAAAATAAAAAAATAAACAACTTGAGCTAAATAAAGAACATAAGTTAATGATTAAATACCTTGAAAGTTAACTCTGAAAAAATGAAATGAAACAAGTTAAATAAATGACATGCAATGTAAAGTAGCAAACGTAACTAGTACGCAACAAAATAAAGGCAAAAGACAGCCGCGTAAACAAAGCCAATCAACAAACCTCAAAAAGCAATAAATGACACCCTGCAAAGTGTCATCGTAATTAGTTCCCCCAAAACGCGGGCAATAGCACAGCCGTGTAAACAGAGGAAATCAACAAGCCTTAAAAGCACAAAAGGCTAATAATCTTAAGCAAACTAGGAATTCACTTCCGGGCCACAGACAGTGAATGCGCTTTCGAGGAGACTTACACGCCCAAAAAGAT
Source organism: Ceratothoa steindachneri (assembly GCA_963969495.1). Lineage (NCBI taxonomy): Eukaryota > Metazoa > Arthropoda > Malacostraca > Isopoda > Cymothoidae > Ceratothoa > Ceratothoa steindachneri. The sequence continues at coordinate 60,307,234 of OZ018331.1, read as the reverse complement.
ATCTGCACCAATCGTAGCAAAGCGCTACTAGTAAAGGCAAAACGAGGAACTAAGTTCCCTAAGCCCCAATACAAGATATAAATAGGGCCACAGGGTGGTGATAAGATATCTGCGAGTGTATAATAATAAAATGAATGATTCAAATATATTAAATAAATAGAGTGCACAAATAGGTGCATTAAATATGTCATGAGATTAAACCAACAACGTCCAGATTTTTAATAGATAGAGGGGATATATATATATATATATATATATATATATATATATATATATATATATATATATATATATATATATATATATATATATATATATATATATATATATATATATATATATATATATATATATATATATATATATATGGTCAGCTGAAAGCTGAGAGGCCGTGCGTGAATGACGAATGGGGAGGTAGGCCTCGCTCCAGCTCAATGGGAGGCTCAAACAAAAGAGGGTGTAAGCGAGTCCGTGAGGTTGGCCTTAAATGGTTCGTAAAATGCCAGGATTCATTCAAGTTATTTAAAGAGACTTCCAAAAAATATATGATTTAATTCCAAAAAAAGGTAATCACAAAATATATACACGGATCAAAATGGAGGTATTATGCAATTGCAATGCACAGATCAGACACATGGACTAATGCCATAGGAAAATGAAAATGAGACTCGGTAATTAAAAAATTATAGACAGCGGGGAATAACCTCCAGAAGGATTGTTAAAAGTGGGCGAAAGGACCCTTGCCTTGCGGAAAAGCTTCTCAGAGAAGGGAGAGGGGGTGACGGAACCAAGACTCAGACTGCAAAGGATAAGAATATCTTGCAGCGCGGCTATGAGATCTTGCAATGGGATTCGATTACCTCAAGGAAGGGTGAGGTGAGGTTGTAGCAAGATGAATTACTCGTGGGCTGAGGACCGAAATACACTTAGGCTTGGGGAAGCACACTGGGACTGGGCGACGTACTTTCGTGAACGGGATGAGAGGAGTATATCGCATGAACTCTTCGAAGAAACCCCTTCACTCACCTACCTATAGAGGATGGTGAAAAGGTTACGGTGGTGATCTAGCCGACGAAACCTTCAAACTTCAGGGGCTCGACTCGAGACGAAAGTGGGACATATCTTCGAGGGACGTAAGCTGTACACTCTATCGAGTAACAGGGGACCCTGAATATATATACTCAGCCGGCTAAGTCACTAAATGGCCTCCTGGCACGGCTGCTGCCTCAAGGAAAATCATAGCGCCGAATGGATTATCTCTGTTTCGGATAAGGGTTTGAAAAGATGCTTATCTGGCGCCAATTCTGGCCTCGAGGCATGGGATTGGCTGGAGGCTCATATTTGGCGGTGGATGAATTTTTCCGTGGGTCATGAGAGTGGTGGGGGAAAGAATCGTCTGATTTGGGCAAACGCAGGTGAGGTCTCTCACCGTCTTCTACGTGAGAATCTTAATTATTGTCTTTCCCTAGGATTTTGTTTGAGAATTTGTCTGAGTCGTCCTCCTACACTGAAGGACACCAATAGAAATGGGTAGAAAGGGTGACAGCAACATTAACTACGACAAAAATTCAACGATCGGACAAGAAACGAGAGATCATGCCATATAGTGAAACAGTAAAGTCAAAAGCAAGAAGTTCGCACAGGGTATTACAGAGTTACGAAATTTGGAGGTAAAGTTTCAACAAGTTTGATAGAAAAATAAAATAATAAATATTTTAATCAAATTTTTGTATCAAAACGTATTCATACCAAATAAAAATTTCAAATTTAAACAATTAGTATAGCTTTAGACAAGTTTCAAACAAATCCCGGTACAATTTTCCACTCGTCTTTGCAATGGAGGATTTTTTTTTTGCTTTCTTCATGGACGGGAACCTTTAGTTTATACCATAACATTGTCTATCGAGTTTGATCTGGCGAGCTTGATGGCTCTTCCAAAATTATTATTTTAGCTTCTCTCAACCATACCAGGAAGAAACCAATTTTGACCTGTATTTGGGGTCATTGCCGTTCTGAAAGCACCATATTATTTCCAGGCCATGCTTGTGAGCATCACTCTTGAGATAATCTTCAAAAGACTTTGTATAGTATTTTGTATTTATTGTCCCGTTGTTCGATGAAGTGGACTTAAGTCTGGAGCAGAGGAATGGCCATATAACATAATAGAGCCAGTATCATTTGAAACTGTCGAAATAGTGTTTTTAGAAGACCAACCCAACCCTATGTTCGTTTCACCTGGCCATACCACATGGCTCTAAAGAAGAAAAAATTCTCTAAATGGTCGTTGGCGTAAATTAAGACGGATTTTAAGTGTATTTTTTCAATAAAAGATTCTCCCTCGGACGATGTCCATACATTTCCGCTCTATACAACATATTGGACACTGTTCAAACTAACATAGATGCCTTTCCCTAAAACTGATCGTTCATTTCCATTCTTCGGTTATTCTCAACAGATCTAAGGATCGTTCGAACAGTCGAGGTAGAAATTTCCGAAGACAACACGAACGAGGGAGATTTCCAATTGACCCAATTTCCCAAACTTTCTTGTATTGTAGATGTAGGGACATTTAATTCTTCACAAATCTTCTTTTAGCTCATCTTAGATTTGAATTTAGTGATCATTCTCGATTTGATGTGGGAAGACAGTAGTCTACCTTTCGCCATAATGATTCATTGTAGAAAAAGACTTTTGTGGTTGCAATGCCGATGAAAGGATTGTTGTTAGAATTTTCTAGACTATTCCTGATTAGTCCAAATTCTAAATATATTACAGAAACTACTAGGGTAACTTCGAAACTATGTCCTTACTTAAACCATATAAATTAAAATTATGGATTTGAAAATTATATCGTATGAATACTATTGGGTTTCGAACTTTCTTATAAGGTGTTATCAATCCTTTAATGGCCACTCAATCTTGGTTTACTTTGTAGGTGTCTCTTAATAGATTTCTCCTAATAACCCTAAACTCCATTACCCTGCAATAAACGCTTCATAAACTGTGGTGAGAAGTTGTGGTATTAGGTAGGGGTATGAATAGTTTCTAGAGAAAGTGTTCTTGGGTTGTAAATGCACGAATCTACTTTACCCGAGTCATTACGGTCCTTCAAAATATTAATGCAGTTTATAAATTTGCCCGAGTTATTACGGTAGTTGGCGTCATAATGAGCAAATTAAAGCACTAAAATAATATTCCTTTTTTTTTAATTTGTTGATGATAAGGTTAATTAAGTAGTTACAGGAGAGGAAGCCAAAATAAAAGAAATACTACCAGAACTTTGAATGAAAATTATGAAAACGATTAAAAATCATGTTTATATTTATATAAAGCTGAAAAATGGCGAATTTTAAAAAAAATAACGTTTAAAATTTTTTTTCTTGAATAAAATGTTGAACTTATGAGAAGTTGAAGGTAGATTGACTGGCTGTATAAAATGAAAATACCATTTTGAGTATAAACTATTTAGAACCAACCAATAGTCATACGGCATTAAATGAGCTATCTTCTATGAGCAGATAACGGGGAATGGCTCCATTACCCACTTCTTTGTGCATTAGTTCCCTCGTTTTTAAAAATCTTAGCAAAGTCCATTAAGTTTCGTTTTAAAATACAATAAATTCCAAAAAGGGGCTTTTCAAACAGCATTGAAATCTCACTAGAGGAGGTTTATGTGCCTTACCGAGATACTTAGGGAGAGCAACAGATATATGCAAGAAATATGTGCAAATATATTACATTCACAAGTTACGTAGCGATTAGTTTAATAGGGGTCAAAATACGCCTCGGAATAGATGCGAAAATGTTAGTAAATTATAGAATATCGGTTTAATCGCTCATTGCGAATAAACCCCCGAAAACTGATGTGTTATTCAGTCGACTATGGGACTTGAAGCGCTGTAGTGGCGAATCCAGGCTAAAATTTAGGGAGGAGGGGGGCAAACCTGAATTCTTTCCTCTGAGGAGTCTGAGAAAAGATCATGGATTATTAATAATCCAAATTTTTCCTCATACAACAGAAGATTATAAATTATGGTTTATGGAAGTTTTTGAACTTCAGCCAAATTGTAATACTGAATTTAAAAATTATTTTTGCGATTTACCTGTATTTTTGAAATGTATCATATATGATACATTCGATTGCAACGAGATAAAAAACTGTTTATATATATTCTATATTATTACATAACTCGTTCTGAATAGCAAAATACAAGTATAGCTTAAAAAAAATATAAACATAAATGAGTCTTAAATTCTTTTAGGGGGAGGGAGGCTTCAGATCTCTAGCTACCTTACCCAATCCGTGCCTGAGACACTAATAAATAAAATCGATACGAAGGTATGTGAACGTCCCAGAAAATATTGACGCAATTTCTGTCCGATAGATTAAATTGGAATTGAATTTGACACCAAATTTCGTTTTGAAAATTAATGAACTTTGTTACCACCGATAAATTTCAAAGGAGTAGTTTTCTATATTCATAAAGGTGTAGTTATTCTAGGACTCTCTGCATGTTTATGCTTTTGATATTGATAAAAGCTTCAGTCATCATGTAGCGTATGCACCAACTTGAGGAAAATACATGGTTTACATAAATTTTAACAAATGAGTATTAATAGAGGGTGTCCCAAAACTCATCTAGAAATTTAAAAATCAGAAAATCGATTTATACTAGTTATTTATGAATTTATTAATAAACTAAAATCTAGGAAATGGAGATAAATTTGCTTCATTCGCGAAAAATAATGCTGCAAACGCAAAATAAGAAGACATGAAAGAAACTATAAAAAAGCCCTAAGGCGCTGGAAAAACACGAGCTAAAGCGTTTTTAAAAATATGCAACTAGTCAGGTTACCGAAGGTGTCTAGTGACGATCCGGAGTATGTGTCGAAGATATTGAACGAACAGACAACTTATCTACGATACAACACGTAATAAATTTTGGCGAGAACACTACAAAATATTGACATAACCGAAAATTAAATAAATTTTATATTAAGAAAATAAATAATTCCAAAGCACTGGGTTCCAATAAATCTATCTGATCCACCTTAAAGAATTACAAAGCTATCAAGATTCCTTGGTATAATTATAAAAAAGTCTATTACCGAGGGGATAGTTCTAAAGGATTCCAAAAAGGTAAATGTAACAACAATTTTATAATAAAAGGTCTTAAGACTGATCCTGGAAACTCTCCCCCTAACTTCCTTACTTTAATCTTTGGTAAACAGTTGGAGTCCATTGTCAGAGAGAGGATCCTGGAGCTTCTGAAGGTAAATAAATTAATAAATGACACACAACACGGCTTTCGACGCAGCCACTCACGATTATCTAATTTGGTTGATCTTTTTGATGATGTTATCACAATCTTTGATTAAGATAAAGCTGTAGATATGATTTTTCTCGTATTTAAAAAGGCTTTTGACACCGTTCCACCTAAAATACACTTACTACAGCTAAAATTGCATGGAATAGGGGCAAGGATATAAGGCGGATTGAAGATTGGCTGCGGAAATTACTCGGAGAGTCTTTTTCAGCATATTATATCAGAAGGTCGGGGGATGGTTTACTTCAAATCGTACGCGTATGATTGGATCAGTTTCTTCGACGACACTATAAAGTTACCACACTCATATTCTGGAACCATTCATAGACCAGCTCAATGGGAGTATCTGGTAGACGCTTAGTTTTAACAGGACGGTGCGACTTCAGACACACTCAATTGATCCTTCAGGTTTTGAAAGCCTTCTTTGCTGAGCGCATAATCTCCCGCAGAATCTGGACTGCTAGAGGTGGGAATCGAACCGAGCACACTGAAGCAGCAAACAACCATTTTGATCTCACTCCCCACCTCTACACGGATATTTTGGACATTGGAAAATTAATTTTTCCGAAGAAAAACTTCTTCCGTTTATCTTCTCTTTCCTTTTTGGTTTGATTGATTTATTTCCATCTTTCTCTCACGCATATGAGAGATATACATTGTATATTGGTCCAGTGTTTAATTCTATTTTTCGTTTTTCCTTCGAATTCCCAATTAATTTTTCTCTCTTTAAGTGATCTTTCACGTAGCCGAATGGTCTAAGGGGTGGCTTTATTTGAGATAAAGCGGTTGCTCGCTGCCTCAGTGTGCTTGGTTTGATCTCCTCCCTAACTCTGCACGGATTTAAGAAAAAATATTTATAAGGTGCGGCGAAAATGGGGAATAATAAGTTTTCCTTTCTCTTCGATAATCAGGGGTGATATTTGAAAAGGCCAATCGAAAGATAGTTTATTTTGGCTATCTGAGAGAGCGCTTATTTTAAGTATTACCTTCTCGTGAATATGAGAAGAGCTCTTTCCGAGAGCTTTGATGAAGACTGTGTTTGCCAGAAATAGCCTTTTAACCACATATTTATTTGCGTTACTAAAATATTTTTTCTGAATTTATAAGGTGTGGCGAAAATGAGGAATAATACATTTTCCATTCTCTTCGATAAGCAGGGAGGCTCTCTGAGAGAACGCTTATTTTAAGTGTTACCTTCTCGTGTATGTGAGGAGAGTTCCTTCCGAGGGTTTTGATGAAGACTGTGTTTGCCAAAAAATAGCCTTTTAACCGCATATATATATATATATATATATATATATATACAAAAATCCCACAGGAAAATGAAAGGCGGATTCTAAGTACTTTCGAACTGGTTCAGTTCATTCTCAAGGAATGAAGTGAACAAGAAATGAAGCACTTTGTAATTGGAATGGGATAAGATGCCTTAAATTACGATCATAAATTTGCGTCTATCACATTTCGATTACAAAGTGCTTTGAAAGAACTTAAACGAAACAAGAATATAGTGATTACTAAATCTGACAAAACTAATCAGGTAGGGATTTTGGATAGTGAGCAGTATTCTACTAAATTGAACGAGTTGCTAAATTACAGGAACACGTACGAAAAACTAAATAATGATTCTCTGTTAAACATAACAAAATCGTTTAATAGCTCACTCAAAAATATTCCCAAAGGTAATTTCGATCTTATTAAACAATTCAAAGTGTGCCATTCCTTGCTACCGTACATGTATGGTTTACCGAAAACACACAAAGATGGTACTCGCTTAGGCCGATAATTTCCAGCGTAGATCCCATGCGTACAAACTCTCTCTATGGCTAGTGAAATTTCTATCTAAATTAATTCGTAGCAAATCCGATGCTCAGATTATCCATTCTAGTGATTTTGTGAATAAAATTAAAGAGGTTGACCTATCGAATAAGCAGGTCTTAAGTCTTGATGTCAATAGCCTTTTCACAAAAGTTCCCGTTGATGAAGCCTTAGATGTAATTATGAAAAACTTGCCTTTGTCTTAACTAACATTACACCTACCGGGTAATAAAATTGTAAAGTTAGTTTGTTTGTGTGTAACGGAAAATATCTAAAATAAAAGACAAAGCATATTGTTCCGTCTATCAGAAACCAGTTAATTCTAATGCCTATATTCATTATTTCTCGTGTCACAATGTATCCGTTAAAAGGTCTGTAGTTTCGTCCATGCGCCAGAGACCATATCGCATTTGTAATCCTTGTTTCTTGCAAAACGAAGTTAATACAATCATCCAAACATTCATTTAACTGCAATATCCCCTTTGGTTTATAGAAAAGTGTCACTATATAGCCAGAACTATCTATTACTTCTCAGATAATTATATGGAAAACAAATGTGACAAATATTATGTTACTTTTCCATAATCCCCCCAGTTGATGAATTTCCAAAAGTTGGCACGGACCAACAACATCAATGTTGCCTTTCAGTACGAGAATACGATCAGAAATAGCCTATCCAAAAATAGATCGATCGATAAAGAACAGGGAGTTTATTTTATTCGGTGCAAATCATGTAATGAATTATATATATATATATATATATATATATATATATATATATATATATATATATATATATATATATATCGGTGAAAGCAGCAGATTTCCAAGCGAATGAATGAACATAAATGCGATATGCGACGTGGTGCCCTCTCCTCGAGTTTATTTCTACATATGTCCAAAGAAAATCATCAAATTGATATTGATAATGCTAAAATAGTTTGTACGTTAAGCAACTTCTGTATCTCACCCTGTTCACCAGCGACTGACGATGACGGATGTTTCCGTCGAAACCTGGTTTCGCATATAAAATTAGTCCTATTACTGTGATTTTATCCTTATATATATATATATATATATATATATATACATATATATATATATATATATATATATATATATATATATATATATATATATATATATATATATATTGTTTTTTGTTGGATTAATTACCATCTAAATTTAATATGAAACAAAATAACACATAGTTTATTTATACAGATCTATTTACCAAAGTTGATGTAGTATTACTTTTATTGCTTCACTAACACTTCATATATGTATGTATATATGAGGATTTGAATGGACTATAATGTGCATAAAACTGCTGATTTTATTCTTAAAATGCATTTAGCTGTCTTCGAGAAATGAATTTACTTTTAAAGCAGGTCATAATTAAATTAAATTCTCTATAATAATGACTTTATACCTTTTTAATTTAATTTAAGTCACTTATTAACCAGATTAATCTCTAATATCCATACAGCTTCGCCAATTATCAAAGAAGCAAACGCATAACAACAAAATTTCATGGGTAGAGTACAACCCGGGCTTATTGTGTTTGCCTAAGAAACCATGATTTTGTTGATCTTTTCGCTGAATTTATTACTATAGACTAATAAAGACATCGTGCTACAAAAAATAAATATTATTATGTAATTTCTTCCTCACTTCTTTCTCTTAGTTGCCTTCATAATTACAAGGCACAGGAAGAAAATTCATCTATGAAAGAACATCAATTTATTTGGGCATGATAATACAGAACAGATCTTCTGCTTCGAAGATTCGAATAAAAATCGCTATACGAAGCGCAAATCCCAAGTTTAACTTTAGGAAGTCATCGACGGTTTAGTGTTCTTAAGGAGCTCAATTTATTTCCTGGTAAGAGCTAACGGATAGAGATTTTTTTTATCTTGTCCTATTTCGGGTAAAGTATGGATGATGATAATAAGCAATGGAAACATAGCAAGCACCGATGGTTTTCGAGCCGGCAAGCTCTCTTTGAGTGGCTTCAATGTTTTAAGTTTAATGCAGTAAAGTTCATTCTATTTTTTTCTTTAGTAAACCAAAGAATTGTCTTAACAACGGAACCTCTTATTCGAGGGGGAGGTGAAATCAAATCTATGTGAAAGATAAATAAAAAATTAAATAAATGACTTAGTTTTTAGATTAATATCGAAGAGGGTGAATCTTAAGAACTAAGCAATATAAATAGGAATTGAAGTTAAGGAATAAGGATTTACAAAAATTAAACTACTGTATAGACAAATGAATGGGATAAATACAATGATTAGTGAGTATCTGTATTAATGTGTTAGAAAACCAACTAAAACAGAAAAAGTTAACTTCGAAAAGGACGAAATAGTAATAAATTTCTAGAGTCACGAGGAAGAGGCACTTCATAGGTGCCATGGAGTAAGTAAGTACTTGAACCGTAATGGCTTCACTTTTGTATCAACAACATAGATACCAAAATGAAAACTAGCAACCCACTAAACTCATTGTATAGGTTATGGTTTGATCCAAACCAGAGGGCAGTTCAAAATATGCAAGCTCTGAGGGGTTCTCGATGACAGTGCTGTTCACTTTCAAACCAATGGGACAAATCTGCAGGGTTCTCGATGAGAACGCTTTGCACTTTCAAATCAGCGGAGGAAAATCTACAGGGTTTTCGATGACAGCGATTCACAATTTCAAAGCATTTGAGTAAAATATGCAAGGTTCTCGATGAGAGCGCTTCGCACTTTCAAAGCAGTGGAGCAAAATCTGTAGGGTTCTCGATGACAGCGATTTTCACTTTCAAAGTATTGGAGCAAAATTTGCAGGGTTCTCGATGAGAGCGCTTTGCACTTTCAAATCATTGAAACAAAATCCACGTGGTTCTCAATGAGAGTGCTTCGCACTTTCACAGAATTTAAGCAAAAGCGGCAAGGTTCTCGATGAGAGCGATTTGCACTTTCAAAGCAGTGGAGGAAAAAATCTAAAGGGTTTTCGATGACAGCGATTCGCAATTTCAAGGCATTTGGGCAAAATCTGCAGGGTTCTTGATGACAGCGATTTGCACTTTCCTAGCATTGGAGCAAAATCTGCAGGGTTCTCAATGAGAGCGCTTCGCACTGTAAAAGCAATAGAGAAAGGTCTACGGGGGTTTCGATGAACAACGATGCGCACGTTCAAACCATTGGAGCGAAATCTGCAGGGTTCTCGATGAACAACGCTGCGCACATTCAAACCATTGGAGCAAAATCTGCAGGGTTCTCGATGATCAACGCTGCACACGTTCAAACCATTGGAGCAAAATCTGCAGGGTTCTTGATGAACAACGCTGCGCACGTTCCAACCATTGGAGAAAAATCTGCAGGATTCTTGATGGATGAAAGTGCTGCTTAGATTTAAACCATTTGAGTAAAATCATATGAAAAAGTCAAACTTGATTTACTGATCAAGTGAATTCCAATGACTGGTTAATGACCAAAACCTATCTGAACCAAGCACACTAGAGATTAAAGAAAAGGAGTAGGAGAGCAAGATGGTCCAACAACGCATATTTCATCGATATACACTGTAAAAAACTCTAAAATCTGTCCAAATGATAATGTAGAGCCTTAGATTTGATTCCGATCTTTGAAGTCCTACGTTCATACCACTCAAGATTTAAAGTGGCAGGTAAACTTCAAGGATCACCCATTAAATACAGATTGCCTATACGTCCTCTATTTCTTTAGAGGTTATTTGTGTATAAATAATTGTTCTTTACCTTAATATTTACGAATTAAATTGTTCTATACTACATTGTATGATAAATAATAAAATAGATTAACCCTTAATATATCTCCCTAATTAGGGTTGATTCCTATTTTACTGGTATAATAGGCGGCTTAAGTATGATCTATCTTAATCTAAGTATACTTTATGATTAAACTGATGATCCAGTTTATTTTTTGCTGACATTTTAAACTCTTCTAGTGGTTAAAGGACACCTTGAACCCAAATTTCGCAATCAGAAAACCAAAATAATTTTCACTAGTCACTGTAACAGTGACTGGTGCTAACAATCCATATGATGATAGTATAATTACTATGATAGTCGAGAAACGGGCCCCTCGCGAAAGCACATAGCATTGAAGAGCATAAATACAAGAATATTTATTATTATTATCATTATTATAAATAGCATCCCCACACAAATACTCTCCCCATACGATGTGGCTTAACTCTGTTCTCGGCTGTGTAATAGCCATTATAAAATACGAATAGGCTGTACAAATAGCACAAGTACTTAAATGTAATCCCCCTCTAGAGTTTGGCTATTAATAAGAAGGGGAAACTATATGAAAATCTAGGAGGCGAAGAGCAGACACGAGAAGATTAAATCGTAATAATTAGAAGTAAAAAAAACAAAATTATAGCCTCAATAATGCCTAGCTTCATGAATCCTAATTACTAGGGCAAGGTGTGTTTTAAACATTTGTGAAGGTTCGTAAAAAGGGTATAAACGCTCATAAGTAAAAACAAGAAGTCTTTGTGACTCGTTCTTATGTGAAACCAAAGCTAGCATTTGTATACTGTATTTTTCCACCACCTTCGGTATATTCATACAAGATCTAACAAGGTCAACAGACCTAAGTCGCGTGCTCTCAATTATTCTGATTTATGCCCTAACTACCTTCAAAACGTTCAATAATTCCAGGAGTTAATTTGGAAGGACCTTGGCAACTATCTCCTTCGAAGGAAAATGTAAAACAACATTAGGGTTTCAAATTTTGCTAGAATCGGCCGAATAGTTACGGTGCTATTGCCCAAAAACGCATTAGAAAATATAACTGTTACCATCTGACCAGTCGACCTACGGCCTGTCATATTAACTTATAGAGTCGGGGGAGTGCACGCGACTCACAAACCTTTTCTTGCAAGACTTACCTCCACCTCTTTCCCTCTTTATTAAAATGAGATTTAAAAACGCATTGAAACAAATAATCGTGTAGTGGAATCGGATAACTATCTTTACCTTGTCATTTAATCCAGAAAGAGAAATAAAAGACCACAATTCAATTCCAAGAATTTACTCAATAGTAATTTTAAAATAAATCGCCTATATTCGGTCACATTCCATTCGCAAAGGACGGTACATTTAATTCAATTTATTCAATTTCTTCCTTGCAAATACCAAATTTACCTGAAATGAATAAATTCCGTAAAAAATCCATATAAATATCTCAAAACTCTCAGCAAATTACACGTTTATATTCCCTTATACATAGATGCAAATCATTAATATTTAATTAGGATTAACTCGGCACTTTTCGTTCAAAACTCCCCTTAAATTTATCACACAACTATGGTCATACAAGTACTATAAGTTGGTGAGTACTTACTGCGTTAACTCCCAAGTGTATGAAGCCTCGGACAAATTATAGGAATAAAACAGGACAAATTCATTACAATACGATTTGATTTAACGCGAAATCCATTTTTTAATTATAAATAAGCAGTCAATTGCTTCGCCAACCTCCCCCTACGGGGGAAGCTTGTGCTTCGCTACTAAGATTGAAATTTAAAATCTAAAAAAAGCAGCGATGGTTAAATTTTTATAAATTTTCTGAAATTCGCCAATTATAATAATTTTAAAAAGGAATTCTAAATTAAATTCCCCCCCCTTCAAAATATCACATTGTTAAAATATAGTTGTAGATATAGAAGAAGATATATGAAAATAAATTTTCTTAACTTTACCATTTGTAATTCTTTGGGTTATAAAAGATTCACAAAATTTCGATACTTATATTTATTTCTGAACTTCACCATTGTGTTTTTTGATATTATAAAAAGAATTATTAAAAATAACTTTGATAAAAAAACATAAGTCATAACCAAACTAAGATGAAATTATTATTCAAATACTCCAAAAAATCCCCTTCATAAATTATAGAGTTAGTAAAGTGAAGTGATGATTAGTAATTGCAATTTGTTTGTAGTTTTAGTAAAATTAACTTTCGAATGAAAGCCAATATCATTTTGTAGAAAGTTTGAAATTCATGTAACAAATGCCTATGATATTATAAAGTCAATAATAATATTAATAATAAAAGTTATTGCTTGAATTTTGCTGTCATTTTGGACGGCCCCGGTACACTATTACTTTTATAGAAGCATCCTAGAAATGCTGGGCTGAAGGAACCTTCTAGATCAGATAAAATCGTGATGATAGATCTTGGACCATCAATATTGTTTTATGTACAGTTTATTTATAAAACAAACAAATACTAACAAATCACTATGCGTTTGATTTATTTGTTTAAAGACTGAAAATGGAGAAAATATTTTCATATTTAATGGGGAAAATGTTTATTTAAAAAGTCTAAGGGCAAATCATGACTGAAATTCTCCAATACGTTCAGAAACATGAAGGGTTTAATTTTCAAAATTTCTGTTTTACCGTAAAAAGAAGCTAAAATGTGGAACTCTCCTTTTTTAACCACGCATTCAATCGCGCATTGGGACACATTTTGAGCCACGCGAACTTATCAGGTAAATTGTTGGACACTTTTGCGTTATAGGACCTTTCAGGTCTCAAGAAGACTTCATTGGCCCCCTCATCAGAGGCACCTAATCTAGCCTAACATTAGGCTCTAAGATGATTACGGTGACTTTTCTCTGAAAGGCGATCGCCAGCTCTGAAAAAAGCATGCTGGAGACACAATTTGTGAAGATTTCTTGACTAATATTGGTATATTTTTCACCCACGCCCTCAATCGTACAACGGGACACACAAACACCTGCAGCTCCTCACAATTGGATTGCTTCTGTTTATCAACCGACAGTTTGATCATCGTCCACAAATTCTCTATTGGGCTCAATACTGGCGAATTTCCTGGTCAAAGTTCGATTTTATTTTCAGCCAAGAACTTTTTTATTGTTTTCGCTTTGTGACAAGATGCATCATAACGAAATTTAAAGTTACCTCCAAATTGGTCCTGAACCTTTGGGAAAAGGGGTTGATGAAGCTCGTTTTGGTACAATTTTGACTTCTAGGGCAAAATTGTTTCTGTTCTAGTTTCGACGCTTCACCCTGGGTACGAAACAGGACTCAGGAGAGCAATCATCTTTTCCCGAGTCGAGAGGATCTACAGGAGACTCATCTCAACAAAACATCCCTTACGGATATGCTCCAGTTTTTTAGGAACTAAAAAGAATGAACTCGTGAAGATTGGGTCAAAATAATATACTCTGATGAAGCTCTCTACTAGTTGTCTCGAGCTTCTGGAAGATCCCTCATTAGGAAGAGAAATGGGATGATAACTATATTTTTCAGCATGATGACGCACCTTCTCACAAAATAAAAGCAATAAAAAAATTCTTGGCTGAAAATAAAATCGAAACTTTGGCAACTTGGCCCAGGAATTCGCAAAGTTTTAACCCAATAAAGAATTTGTGGGCGATTGATAAGCAGTAGCCGGCCAATTGCGGGCAGTTTTGGTTGCTTATTGAACAAAGTGAAGCTGTAGTGTAAGAATCACATCGTATAATGTAGATATCATCGGAAATTTGGTCTCCAGGATATCCAAACAAATTGAAGCAGTCATGAAGAACAAGAAACATCATTGGGAAATATTTACTGCGCCCATAAATTGACTATATTTATCAAGAAAATTTAATATTTTAGTTTCAATATTATGATACAAACACACTCAAACAAAATGTAACGTTGATTCGTTCTATTAATCTTCTTATATGAAAAAATATAGTAGTCTCAAAAGTTTTGGCCATGGCTGTAGGCGAAGAGAGACGTTAATTTATCACATGTGTTTTTTCAACTTCCGCCTCAATCCTCTAAATTTAAGAGCTAAAGTAAATTTAGACTAATGTAAAAGCCATTGGTGAAAAACAAAAGCACTGAGAGAGAATGAGAGGCACAAGAAACATGGAAGAAATATTTATGAAGGGCTGGATCTTATTAAAGGAAGTGATTCCTGCCATCACCCTCCGGTCGCCGTGACCTACGTATAGTTATCAATACCCAAGCTGCCCTCCAGAAATCTCTGTCGGAACACCTCAATTTGACGCTTTCAGACTTTAATGGTGAGAATCTCTGGAACGATCAGTAATAATACCTTCGGCGATATTACTGCTTTAGATGAGAAAAAACAAAGAAACAAGCCATGTTTTGACCTAGCATTCACTTACATTTATTTCAATTGTATTACATACTTTATTCCTTTTTCTCTTATTAAAGTTATCATAAAAATAGTATTTTAACTGTTTGGAGATATTTTATACAAAATTTCAATTTGTATCCTTTAATTTTTAAATTCCAATAGAACTACCTTTATGTTTGAACAACTCGATCACTTCAATAATATCGATCCAGACATAAACCATTTTGATGAATTATATCCAAATTTTAAAGAAAATAACGTAAGAAACCAATACTACGATTGTGATAAATTTAACACTACATTTTCATTTGAAAAAACAGACCTGTCCATTTTAAATCTTAATATTCGATCTTTGCACGCAAACATTGATGAATTTTCAATATTTTTGTCAACACTTGATTATAAATTTTCCGTTTTGGCATTCACCGAGACCTGGCTAACAAATAATAATAAACACCTTATCAGTGTCCCAAACTATAGCTCTTTTCATTCACTACGCGATGTAAACAAGATAGAGGGAGGTATAAGCGTGTATATATCTGACAGACTGAATACTAAAAAAGTGACGAAATTAGTATTTCCTATAACTATATTGAAACTTTTTTTTTCGAAGTAAAATCAAATGGTAAAACAATAATCATTGGAACCGTATATAGACCTCCTTCTGGTGACCCAAATATGTTTATAGATAAGATTACTGAATTAATCAATTACTTCAATGTTACAAAATATGACGACATAATAATTACAGGAGATTTTAACTTCAATCTATTAAACTTTGAAAACCACGCATCAACTCAGTCTTTCCTCAATACTTTTTATTCTCATTCCTTACTTCCAATTATAACAAAACCGACAAGAATAACCAAAAACTCAGCAACACTAATGGACAATATTTTCAGAGTTTCCCCCGAAAATTACTCTTCCGGTATTCTGCTTTGTGACATATCGGGCCATCTTCCTATTTTCATGATCCAAAAGTCTTTTTTCAACTCGAACAATATTCATCCAAACCACACAATAACCTACCTCATAATTAACGAAAATACCTTATCAAACTTCTATAACTATGTTCTAAATCAGAATCTATATGAAATTTCCTATATAAATGACATCGATTCTGCTACCGAAGAGTTAATTTCAAGGCTAGACGATGCTTTTAAACTTAATTGTCCTCTAAAATCTAAAACCATATCATATAAACACAATACAAAAACTTGGATAACAAACGCAATTATAAATAACATCAAAAAACGTCAAAAATACGTTTCTCTTTATAAGCTTATACAAACTCAAGAACACACATATAAACATTTTCGGAATCAAGTTACTAACCAAATTAAAATAGCCAAGAAAAATTATTACCATGAACGATTTAATCAAACGAAAAACAATATACAACCAACTTGAAAATTAATCAATTCTGTGATAAAACCTGAAATTACTAAAGGAACAAACCAAATTAAACAAATTATAAATGACAATAAGGGAAAAGCGAATGAATTCAATAATTTTTTGTCAACGTTGGTAAAAAAATCTCAGACTCCTGCAAAATAGTCGATAAATCTTTTCTTTCGTATTTTAATGAGATTAATGTACCAAATTTCTTGTTCTTTTCTCCTGTAAGCGTAGCCGATATAAAAAAATCCTTAGTTCACTAAGAAATGAAAAATCAGGTATTGAATCAATCTCCACTAAAATTTTAAAATACATCTCTGATATAGTTGCTCCAATTTTAGCATCAATAATTAATAAATCATTTACGCAGGCTATATTCCCCAGTGTTTTCAAAGTTGCTTGGGTAACACCGTTATCAGGGGCCGGAGACCTCACAAACGTCAGCAATTACTGCCCTATTTCATGTCTTACAATGTTCAGTAAAATATTTGGAAAAATAGAATTCACTAAACTTTATAAATTTCTGGAATCTAATTCACTGTTGTATAAACACCAATATGGTTTTAGACGTCAGAAATTAACGATTCACGCGATAATTAACCACCTTCAATATTTATATGATAACATTGAAAAGGGCCACATTGTATTCTCAATTTTTCTCGATTTTAAAAAAAGCTTTCGATTGTGTCAACCATAATATTCTACTGTCAAAATTAGCTATGTACGGAATAGAGGCAACTGTCAAAATTGGTTCAAATCATATTTAACTGAAAGAAAGCAGTTTGTCTCCGTCAATGGTTATGACTCATCCCACCTTAATATTACAACTGGGGTCCCACAAGGCTCCGTGCTAGGGCCACCGTTATTTTTAATCTATATTAATGATATTGTTAAATCATCTTCTCTGTTTAAATTTATATTATTCGCGGATGATAGTGCCTTATCAACTTCCTTGCCATATGACAAACCGAGCAACATTGCATCTACAATAAATAAAAAACTCGAAAATGTCTTCAGGTGGCTTAATGTTAATAAACTATCAATTAATGTAGATAAAACCAAATATATTCTTTTCTCTTACAAAAAATCTATTGAATTGCCCCATATTAAAATGGGCGGAGAAATAATCTATGAAACTACTCATATCAAATTCCTAGGCATCTTTATTGACAAAAATCTGAGTTTTAAACAACATATTACGCATATCTCAACAAAACTATCAAAATCGATTAGAATATTATATAAATTAAATAAGTTTCTTCCTAAATATATTCTCCACTCTTTATATATGACAATGGTACAACCTCCTTGACATATGGCATAGAGAGTTGGTATGGAAAATATCAAAATTATCTCAATAAATTAGTCATATTACAGAAAAAAGCAATTCGAGCCATCCATCAACAAGACTACAAAGAGCACACTAATCGATATTTTAAAGAATACAGAATTCCAAAATTAAATGATCTCTGTTTTTCAAACATCCTTATTCCTTTAAAAAACAATAAATTGTTTCTATAATAACTATTTATTTAATATGGTACAAACAGCTGATAATACCCATAATCCCCAAACCCGCAATAAAGTAAAATTTATTTTACCCTTGTATTCAAAATCAAAATCACAATGTAGCTTTCTGTACAAATCTATAAAAATATGGAATGGCTTGGACGACAATATCAAATCCCAAACCAATTTAGCTCAATTCAAAAAAGCTCTTAAAAACAATATAATTTCGGCTTACTAAATTTCTATTCAGTTTTTGTTATTGTGTATTTATTTTTTACCGTACACTATTATACTGTGTACTATTACTTTGATTTATACATTATAAATATGTTATTATATATATAAGACTGTTAACTATGTTAACTACAGATCTTTTGAAATAATCGCTGGAAATAAAATAGTTTTTTAATTTATCTCAAAATTTAAATAATATAATTATTCGTTATTTGCAATCTTTACAATGGTTAGGTTCTCAAATGTATATTAAGTTGTTTATATTTGTATAAAAATAAAGGGATTTTTATTCTTGATAATTTTATGTTTAGTCTTAAGTTTTAAGTTTCTGCCCTAAAAGTCACTGACTTATTTTGGGCCCATAACTAATCTGTGTATGTATATACATATATACGAGTATGTATAAATACTTATTGTAACTTGTCATTAAGATTTAAAATGTAATATGTTTACACTATACATTGGATTAATATGAAATAAATAAATATAAAAAAATAAATAAATAAAACTAAGGGATTAAATTTGAAATTCTTTTTCTTCTCTCTCTCACGGAGTATATAAGGAATGTATTTAGGTAATATTTTTCATTCTTTCTACAGCTGAAGGATGAAACATGTTGTTCCGAAACAAGTCCTGTACTTGTAAATAAAAGGTAATTATCTCTATGAACATTTGCCTTTCATTAAATTGAGATCAGCTCACACAACACCTTTGTTAAGATAAATATAGATATTTACATAGTAAGATTTCATAATTTAATAGACATTGTGTTATTTAATTAGAAAAGGGAAGACTCGTCAAAATATACCACGCTTTTTATTAATAGAACTCAAGTTGAAAAAGTGCGTAGATTTTCCATCCCGATTTCGTGTTTAATGCTCCGTTTTCGTCGAATTCTCTTTTTTTTTCAGTAATTAATTAACTAAATTTTCATTGATAATAACAGAGTTTGAATAGGCGGAAGAATGAAAATGGTAATTTTATATAAGGATATTATTACACTCAATTGATAGCAAAAGAATGACCAAATATGATCGGCTAATTTATTCGTTGTTTTATTCGACTAATTTACGAGAAAATAAAGTGAGCCGAATATTTTTAGTAAAAAAAAATATTCCCGCTCTCTCAATCCTGAATTGATGCAAAATGGATAGCAAGAGCTTTATTTAATCAGTGGTAAATGAATGAATAATAAGAAGATGTAAAAAAAATTGAAAGCACTGTGATATGGAAAGAGTATAAATGGCAAAATAAGTTAAAGGGTGACAAAGATTTGAATGCAAAACTTGGGAAACCTAATGGCACAAATACTGCTAGTATAAATCGCCAGAAGATTGTACAAGAAAAATCATATACCAAATTCCAGACTCAAAATCCTTTAGAGGTGCAACATGAATAGAGCAAGGCCAGAGAGAATCGATTAGAGGTAAATTCAGACTGATTTTCAAGGAAATGAAGAGAACGATGCCAAATAGAATCTATCATAGGTGATTACAGCCTTATCTGCAATGTAATGAATAGAACAAGAGCAGAGAAAATCTATTAAAGGTTATTTTAGCCATATGTGCAAGGAGATGAAGAGAGAGAGGCCAGAGAGAAACACTCATAAGTGATTTCAGCCATATTTCAATGGAACCAAGAGAAGGAGGCCAGATACAATTTATTATAGGTGATTTGAGCAATATTTGGATAGAATTATTATTTTTCAATATAACTACCCTCTACTTCAATGCACTTGCACCACTTGTCCCTGAGGCTTCGAATTCCCGACAACCAGAAATCTCCCGACTGCTGTTCAATCCAATCCTGGACGGTGAGCTGGACATCTTCATCGTCCCTAAACCGGCGCCCACGCAGTGCAGCCTTGAGCTGGCGGAATAAAATGTAGTCACTAGGGGCCAGCTCTGGACTGTAGGGAAATAATTGGGCTTCTCGAATCCACACTCGCGCAGGGCAGCTTGTGCCACTCTGGCCATGTGGACTTTGACGACGTTAAATTCGATCATGAGGCGTGAGGTTTCTAGGGCCCCAATGGGCAGAGACCTTGATCATGGCCAAATTGTCGTGGATGATGTTGATAACACTTCTTTGTGATATTCCAAGTTCTCACTCGATTTCTTCCACCTTCACTCGTTTATTTTAGAGGATCATCCTCTCCACACGGGCCACATTGTCCTCGTTGGTCACGTCTGACGGGCATCCTGGACGGGGGTCATCTTTAAGGGACTTACGACCATGCCTGAACTTTTTATTATAGCGAACAATGGTTACATAGGAAGGGGCGGTGTCGGTGTACACTGCAACCATGCGTTCATGGATCTCTTTTGCATTCCTGCCTTCCTTGGTCAAAAATTTGATCACTGCGCGGTGCTTAACCTTCTCCATTGTTGAAAAATTTGTGACTGACGATCTGCGATCAGCTACTGCTTCTTAAATAGACGAGGCAGGAGCGTGCGGATGCAGTTCATGACTTGCATAACTTGTCCTAACACCCCCACAAACAGCCATCCCCCTTCCTCTGTTTTGCCCTACCGATTCGCAAAACTTATTGACCGCCTCTCGTAGTTTATATCAGCAATATTTGCTAGAAAATTCAGGAAAGGAAGCCAGAAAGAATCAATAATACGTGATATCCACCACATTCGCAAAGGAATGAAGATAACGAGGCCAGAGAGAATTAATTATGTGTAATTTCAACTATATTTGCCAGAGAATAAAGAGAACGAGGCCAGAGAGTATCTATAATAGGTTATTTCAGCCATTTTTCAAGGCAATGAAGAGAACCAGACCGGAGAATATCTATCATAGGTTAAGTCAGCCATATTTCAAGGCAATGGAGAGGACTAGACGACAAGAGAGAATATATCATAGGTGATTTCAGCCATATTTGCAGGAGAATGGTTTGTCTAGATGATATAAGTCTATGTGGAAATATGCAAGGAAATTATAGTTCTACGCACAGCCTTCTCATAACAAATAGTAAAAAATACACACCACCCACAATAATACATACATAGAGTCGTGCATGATATATGTGATCGATTTGTGGGTCATTGTGTCTTTATTTACAGGTATCATCTTAAAATGACTGAGTATCCTGAACTACGAAATTCTATCGTTTTTTCTTGATCTATTTTTTTCTCGATAGAGATCAATCAAGTTGTTTAAAAGGTGGTTAAGGGGTAATGACCAAAATTTTAGTAGCTAAAACTTTTCTAACCAAAAACTTGTAGGTATTCTGATGGTATGAGAGAATAACTTTATCCTTTCCTTAGAAACGCAGGAGCTGAAACTAATCTACGGTTGATCGATATAAAAAGTGATCTGAAATGGTTGATTTACAAGGGAAAACTTGGCAGTAGGGACAATCACAAGAGCATTAACCATGCATAGAGTTTTTGACATCTGAACATGCCCTTGAATCGCTACTGGACTGAATTCAGTTGGGATGAACTCAGAAACTGAATTTCCTGTCATATTTTTACTCATTAATTTTATTCATACTTTTTTATAAAATAGCCCCCTTTTAGATGAGTAGCCTTAAATTCCTTTCTTTAATTTTTAATTATCCCTAGCCAGGTAATATCAACCGTCTCGTCTCGAGGCTGAACTCGATGTTGCACAGAGTAGCGAATCTCAATCTCGACTTAACGCTGCCTTGTAGAGTTCTTTCAATGCAGAACTCTACGTTCAACAAATGCATAGACTCGCCGAAGCTATACGTAAAAAGCGACAATGCTCGTTCTCATATTGCAAAAATGACAAAAGACGCCATCCAAACGCTCAATTGGGAAATCTTGCCGTATTCCTCATATTTGCCAGACTTGGCTCCATCGGATTTCCATCTGTTCCGATCGCTTTCCAACAATTTGCGCGGCATTTCGTTCAATACTGATGTGGAATTAAGAACCTGGCTAGACGAATTCTTCGACTCAAAATCCCGAGATTTTTATTGCAGAGGCATCGAAAAACTAGTTGAACGTTGGGAGGAAGTTGTAAATAACAACGGAGATAACATTATTGATTAAATTGCATATTGTTATCAATTAAAAATGGTAAAATTGTTAATGGTAATGAATAAATTTGATAACACCGCAAGAACTTATTCTTTAACCCATACCTGCTAATTAGTCTCCCGGTCGCTTCCTCAAGTAACCAGAGAGTGTGGCTATTGTTTCAAGTTCCAGAAGCCTCCCTAGTACAATTAATTAAGTAGGTGATAAGAACCAATTAATTTTAACACCACTTAAATATCATACCAATATGCACAACACCACTCTAAAACCGCATATAGATGAATTAAGTATCATAAACAAATACACTCACGATCCACAAGGTTAGGTAAAGTCCAGAGTACACAGTGATGGTATGCGGTGGGTATAGCAATAGGTAGCCATCTTTACCCTGCATTGTACATGCCTAGGGTAAGATTTTCATCCACGCCAAGCAAGTGTACTAGGACAGCAAAGGTGAAGATTAAAATACCCAATTGATACAATTGAATGGTGTCACTTGCGTGTCTAATACAGTGTGAAGATGGCTACTTATATCTATACTAACCAAATTCCGATCTAAAAATAATATTGGTACGTTAAAGTGATAAATAAAGTAAATTGGATATAAAAAATAATAATTCATGTAAAAAGAATAAATATATGAGAATACCAATCAAACCTCACTCATACAAGATGATTAAATAAGCTGTAAGCTAAAAACCCAATAATAGACTATCATTAACATAATATCAACAACTAGTCATCCCAGAATGGTAGTAATATCTGTAATCGTAAAAAGAAAATGAGGAAGAAAGAGAAAGAGTGAGAAAGAGAGAAGAACTCATCACACCGAAATACGCCAAGAATGCCCCGAATGTGGCTTTGGAATTTATTGGAAAATTATAGAAATGCACATGAAGTCAAATTTACACCATTTTTGATTTATTTTGATCTATTATTAACTCAAGACCAATACCAGGTATCAGTTTAGTTCTCTAAACTATATTTGGTCGACCAATGCAGAATTTATCTTTTAAAATGAGAGTTTTAACCCCATAAATTGGGAAGTTCCATCTTCTGTTTGAACGCTTATTTTCCTACATCGTTTTGCTAGCGAATATCATTAAACCTTTCAATATTTACACCTATTCTTGAGTAAACAGAGTCATAGTTTTCATACTTTTTGTGTTGATCAACTCTCCCTTATTTTCCTCCCTACTAAACACCAGAGAGCCAAATTGGTCTCTTAGAATTCCCGTTGGTTTGCATTAATTCCGTCCTTGTTGGTTCAACACATTCTCCACTTATTCGCATTAAATTTGCCAACAGGACTGGATTGACCGACTATTTCGTTCATAGTAACTTGAATTTGAACATTCATCGATTTTAAAATTTGAGAAGTAATTTACTTTACAACTTGAGTATCTGTTTGTTGAAGTTACTTATAAGTATTTTCCCTTTATTCTAGCAACGCAAAATCCACTGAATTCGCAAGTCAACTAAGTGACAAAGAAATATTAATTTAAATTTTTTAAAAATCCGTTGTTTTTCTCATTTCGCCCCACAGAATATTCTGTATAGCCGTATTGCATTCGTCTTTCCAGAAGATTATATTGGTAAATTAGAGCCTAAGAAGTTCTCAACTCGTCTATAGAGCTTAAAATAACCTTGCTAGATCATTCACAACTTTTTCTCTCGCTCGCAATGAACAACAACACGAATGAATAATTAATACTTATAATAGTTACCGTCTTATCCTTTGCTCAATACGGCATAAATAAAACAGGAGAGCTTTTTCTAACTTAGGAGAGCATGAATGAAAACAGGTCATGAATCTAGGCAGACGTCATGGCATATGACCTAAAGAGCAGTGGGGGATCCAAGATAAAAATTGGGGGAGGGGACTAACCTGAATTTCTGCCTCTGAGTAGTTCGAGAAAAGGACATTGATCATTAATAATGGCTACCTTAAAGAGTTTCATAATAAATAACAGCATCTCATAAAGGAGTGAGCAAGAACTCTCTTATCCGAATCTTTTTCTACACATCATAAAATTAGGAATTCGAGATTTTGGGCGTCAGCTAAGCTATAATACTAAATTTAATCCTTATTTTTAAGAGTTACCTCTATTTTAGACATGTATTATATAAGATAAATTCGATCGCAACAGTTTAATAAAAATGTTTATATATTTATTCTATTTTATCACATAACTCTTTCTGAATAGGAGAATACAAGTATGGCTTAAAAGGAAAATATAAATATAAACGGGTCGGAAATTTGTTGGGGCTTCAGCATCCTACCCCCCTACCCCCGTGGATACGCGCCTGTTAAAGAGTAACAATAATGCGTGATAAATTAAGGACCTAAACATAATTTGGTTACCCATATATAGTTACTTTAGTTATGGACAAAAAGAGGATATGGATGAGATAATAAACGACAATTGTAATCCCGATACAATCATACATGTTTGATAATCTCAATCGCATTGAATTAGTCTAATTATTTTCTATTTTGAAAAAAAAATCTCTACAAAAATTACCATAAAAGCTGATCTTAGCCAAATGTGAGAGGACGGCCTCAAAGGACCACCTTGACTCCTCCCTTTCGAGCAGAAGACACGTGGCCTTAAGCAGGAGTCTAAAAAGCGAGGAAGCAAAGAAATTCTCGCGTGGGAACAGCCAACGCGAGTCTCCACAGCTGTGTTTGCTTAAGCCGACCAATCCCCCACTGAGACGCCTTTACCGAGAACCTCATGCCACGCGCATATACTAATTCCCCGCAGACACGATTCTCCAGATAATCCACATGCTTTGAGACCAGGATCACCGCCAGAACGAGCGTCTTCCCAAGGCCTTATCGCGTCTTGGTGGACGAAGAATGGCGCTACTAAGTTCCCCCAAAACTGCCATGCCCTGGAGGCCTTCTGGCGAGTAAGCCAACGCAATATTTAATCCTAGGCCTTTCCTTATTCCCTTAGTAGAGAGTAAGTACCACCAGCTTTTCGCAAAGATACACACCCCTCGTCTCGAGTAGAACCTTGTAGTTAGAAAGTTTCGTCGGCTAGACTACTTGCCGTGAATTGTGGCCACAGTCAATAGGAAAATTCGCGAAGCGGCATTTCTTCGGAGAATTGTGTGACCCACTCATCTCATCCCGTTTTCAAAATTACTTCGCTCCCTCGTTCGAGATTACTAATTCCCGCATCCAAGAGCATCACGCCCCGAGTTCAAAAATATCTCACCTCACTTTTCAAGACTAATTCGCCCAGTATTCAAGATTATCTCATTCGTGCCCAAGGTAATCCAATCCCACCTTTGCGATTATTTCGCCCTTACCACAAGGTTATCTCACCCCGTAAGAATCAGAGCTTTGATTCCCCCCCCCCCTCCATCACCAAGAGTCAAGTCTGGTGAACAACATTTTCATATTTTAGACTCCATCTCAAATATTATCCCCTTTTGTCATTATTTTCCTTTCTGACCGAGTCAAGCATTTATCCCTTAATTGTCTCTTTAAGTCATTGAGTTATTATTTCCTTTGAGCCCGACATTATTTCTCAATTTATTCTTATGTGTACTTATATTTCCATATTTATCTTGGTTTTTGTTGTAATTAAACCTTTATTTTGGGTTTTAATCTTTCAATAACCTTGAATGAAACCTGGCATTTAAAGAACTCTCCGGCCAACAATTACGCACTCGCCTAGATTTAATCGCTTTAAAGTCTCCCGAATCCAGGAAAGACTTACTTTCCCACTTTATTAGCTCCGCACAGTCGATAATCTTTCGGCCGCCTGCTACGTGAGTATAATTGCCCTTACAGTTGCTAAGGTATAACCCTACGATACCACGACACCAAAGATGGATGTACTTCAAACTAACTTTGCTTTTGATGTGGTTCGAGCCAAGTACTCAACCTTAATCATCCGTTCCAAGAATCTTTCTATCTATGTGAAATGCAAGTCCTCTGACTTGAAGCATTACAACCATAGACCTTGTCAATAAAGATAAATTTTGAGCGTGTTTACTTACCTCTCCATTCCATTAGTAACTGTGGTGAGCATTTGATCCTTTGGAGTCCTATTTGCTTTTCTAAGTTTCAGTTATTTTCCATTTGATGAGCTTGGAATAGACAAACCCATGAAATGTCAAGAAGCAAACCATTCTAGAGCTTAGGAGAAACTACAGAAAGGTCACGATAACCCAGGTACTCTATTCATTTTTGGTTAATAGAGGTTCGTTTGACTGTGATCGCAAAATGATTTATGGCCTAAGGGCCTTGCCTTAGTTTGGAAAGGCAAGAAGGCGAAAATAGGCAAGTGGTCACTTATGTCGCATTTCAAGACTCGCATTTCCAAGACTCGGGTGCAGTGCTGGGCCCCTCCGGGAGTAGTGGCCACTCCAGCGGTTCCAGCACCAGGTACGCTTTGCACAGCGACCCCTCGGCGGACGAGGACAGATCTGCAACCCCCACTACGCAGATCCCCGCACCTGAGCGCGCCTCCCCTGACCATCCCCTCGATAGGGGTACGTCGGGCGTCAGGGGATTTATACTACCGGACTTAGAAGAGTTGCGGCTTGGCGCAGGGTTACCTCAAGCTTACCCTCAGATTCCACATACCCCTAGGTCGCCGACGCGACCGCTGCCCGCGGAGGAACTTGTTTCCTTGGGCCCCGAAGCCACAGATATACCCACGGCTGAGGACATCGCACTCTATGCTGCATTTAAATAGGATGCAGTAATTAGAGAATTGCGCGATCGGATCAACACCCCTGTCTTTAAGCTACGGGACCGCGAGGAGATAGAGCTGCTCATTGCTTTATTTCCCTTTCGCTACAACATATCTCGGAAAACTATCACCGCGTTCACGCAAGACTTCGCCTCTACTACACCGTAGCCATTCACGGCTGGGGCGCGGCCCTTAACGACGCTCGGGAAAAATCATCTCAAGAAGTAGGTTTCGACTACTCCGAGAAGACCCTTCATCGCCCGGCCCGCCCCTACTACCCCAGTCCTCCGCAAAATGCCCGAGGCCGGGGCCAGGCTCGACGCCCTCGTGGGAGGAGATCTGCAAGTCGGTCTCGACAGGGCACGAAGGTTCCTCCAAAGCATTAGGAACTCCACTGGCCCCCAACTGGAAGCTCGCATCATCAGAAGCCGCCGGGCTCTCGGCCTCGACACCCGCTCCCTTTCCGACACTTCAGAGGAGTTCGCCGCCGATAGCCCGGGCCCCCCGATCCACTTCCCTTCGCCTTCCTTGTCCATTGACTCCTCCGCCTCAGCCTTTGAGATCTCGCCCTGCTCTTCCCCCCCCCCCTGTGCCCCTCAGTGATCCCTTGTGCAGGACTGATTTGTTCGAATCGCCCCCTCCCGGCGCTCATCTCCCCCGGAACATTCACCCTCAGATCCTTGCGTGTCTTAGAAGGAACATAAGTATCCTCCAGGGTCGACCTCCCCCTCAGTCCACCCCTGTGCTCCCTCGGGTGATTTCTATTTTTAGTAGTGATAGTGGCTCTAAAGCTCCTAGTGTCCATAGCTCCTCTTCTGAGGCTAGTGTTTGTGTTAATTCAGTGCCGCCCTTACAGGCCTATTTTGAGACGGCTGCTGCCGAACTGGGGGCGTTATTTATTGAAGAGCCTCCTCTTCCTCCTTTGCCTCCTCCTTGTGTGATACCGACCATTACATGTATACCTCAGGTCGGTTTAGCTGTTCCCACCGTGCTTGAAGTGATCCGTTCTCCTTCCCCTGTGAACTCCCTTCCGGAAAGTGATATCCCGGAGAACCCAGCCAGTGGACCCCCCGACATCCTCAGAGGAAACGACAACAACAACAATGAAGACAACCAGAACAATCAGGACAACCAACAAGATCGCCAGCGGGACAACGACAAAAACGAGGACAGAAATTGGGAGAGTCCAGGGATGGACCCGCTGGAGCCCAAGGCAGAAAGGCTCAAACCCAACATCGACCTCGACGTCCAGCCTCCCGGACACACCGGAAATACCCCTGGTAACGGTTCAATTAAACTAGCCAGCGGTGACCAGGGTGTCAAGATCTTCCTGAAAAAGAACTACCGACACTGGGAATCCACAAAACCCATTTGCAGGCCTTGGATTAAACACCTTCTGGACATTGGCATCCTGGAGGAAGGGAAGATTAGGTGTGCTCACCCCGTGTTCGGGGTCCCTAAGCCTAACGGCTTGGCTCGCCTCATTTACAATATGTCGGCCGCCTCCGAATTCTTCACTCCTCCCAAGTTCCAGCTGCCCTCACTTACCAAGGTCTTTGGTCACAAGGACTTACACAAATTGTATGCCGTCAAGATCGACCTCAAGGACGGCTTTTACCAAATAAAACTCCATAAACAAGCCCGGCCTTGGTTCGGCATTTCTCTTGAGGACAAGAGATACCGTTTTACAAGACTCCCCATGGGCTTTGCGGGCGCCCCCTTCATTATGCAAATGACTATGAGTTGCATCTTCAACGAATGGGCTCGCCTCAGTAACACCACCTGTTTCACCTACTTGGATGACATCCTTTGTGTAGGTACGTTAAAGGATCTGAGGAACTTCCTGAAGCTCATCAGGGGCAGCTCGCTCCTCTTTAATTGGAGAAAGTCTATCACATCTCCTTCTAGAACCATTTCCTACCTGGGGTTCCATATTGACCTTCGCCACCGTAGGATTCGTCTCTCCGAAGACACAGCGCGGAAGACTAGGGAGGCCCTCCTGGTCATGGCCGACACTCCTGTCTCTGACAAGGCGTGGCAGAGGTTGGCCGGCCTCTTGAACTTCATCTCTGGCCCCCTCAGACTTCCCTTTATCTGGACGCAGCTGGCTCACCATCATCGGGCCATTGATACCGGCCACTTTTTCCACCTGGTCAAGTTTATACATACTGCCTGGGTCAAGTGGGACCCTCCAAAAGGGCACCCCCCTCGGATTTATGTTGACGCCTCCCCTTCCGGCCTCGGCCTCTTTGCAGAAGGCTACGCCTTGGCCTGGGACTTCTGGGGAACCAGCCTCAATATTTTCGAGCTGGAAACCCTGGCCCTCACTACCGCCATGCTGCTTCGTCCAAAAGGCCTTTTGTACAGTGATAATATTGGAGCCATTTGTAATACCATTAGAGGCAAGCTCCCCCTCTCTTTCCTTACCATCTTGGAGTCTAGACACCTGGTGGATTTTACCAGGGCTTTTCGCCTATTCTCAAAGAACGTCTGCTACGTACGTTCGGCGCGAAATCCCGCCGACTCTCCGTCCAGGACCTTTCAGGATCAATTGTGATGCCTTGCACCTGCCTTGTACGCCTCTTTGGGTATATAAGGCGGGTGCTCCCTGGACGGAGACGGACGTTTTGCCTTGCCACCACAGGTACCAGACGTTCTTTGAGGATATATATATGTAAATATTGTGCTTATGTTTAACACCTTTTCAAGTGCCCTTTTTTATTTTGTGGTTTATACAATGTTTCTTTCATCCCTTGTGGATCAATTTTGTATCTTTGCTTGTATGTTTGAAAATAAAAAGAGAGGACCTCCTCACCCGAAAGGGGGGGAGGTCCAAACAAACAATGACCCACAATGACACAATGACCCACAAATCGATCACATATATCATGCACGACTCTATGTATGTATTATTGTGGGTGGTGTGTATTTTTTACTATTTGTTATGAGAAGGCTGTGCGTAGAACTATAATTTCTCCAAAGGATGTGTAAGAACATTATTGTACCAGATAACGTCAATACAAGATAAGGAAGTAAAAGAGAAGTGGGTAGAATGTGTAATAAGAGGAAGAAATCAGAAGCTGTGGCAAATATTAATGAAATAGTGTTTACTATTGGAAGGATTAATTATGTCAATAAATCATTAACTAGTATTTTCAGATGCAAGGGGTTGCATTCAGAATGTAACGTAGAGGTGACCTCATTAAAACGAGGAAAGTAAACCTGCATGGCAGGTGCTATACACTCACTATAGTACGGTTCAATGAGTTAACAGATTTTCTAGCAGTACAGAGATCAAATATATCATTGTGAGGGAATTCCACGTGGAATCTTTTGTTCAGAACGGAACTTCCATGCGCTGTAAAAGGCTCGGTTAGGCTTAAATTGGTAAGCCTACCCCCCCCTCTCCTTCCACAAGCGGTAGCTTCGAACCGCGCCCACCACGATTCGCTTTTACACGAGCTAGAATAGCCTCTGCAAGAAGATTCGAGGCCATTCGAGAGTAGAGCTGTTTCCCGCCCCCTCCCTCCCCGACTTCTCTCGTCAACTCCTGTCGAAGCTCTCTTCGTTCCCCTGGACCGGACGTTACCCTCCCCCCCCCTCCCTTTTGGGAGAACCGTCATCACTTTAACATCCCGCTCAGAAGCTTCGAGCGGCCTCGTCTCACGTGCAGAAGACATCCGTGAAGCCTTACCCGGACGTCTCACCCGGAATCTTCTGTAAACCAACACTTCTCCCCCTCCAGTAACCCATTTGCATTAATTCCCCCCGTCCCCCATTTGAATAGTCTCCTCCCGCAACACCTTAAGTTTTAACTTCATAGTCTGATTCATAACTACAATTTCCCCCCCTTCGTTCCTCTGATGTAATTTTTTCCCTTTTATTCTCTGATGAAATTTTTTGCCCTCCATTTCTCTCATTATTTTTATGTAAATAAAATTATATTTTTGTATATGGCTCTTTAAATACCCTTGAACTTTGCCATTCCCCATAATACACCTGACCTCGTTGCACTCTTATCTAGTTGTTTCGCCCGTCGAAACTCGTGGCGTTCCGTCTCTTTTGTCGATTCTCCTTGAAGTTATTGGTCCCTCCCCCCATAGATATAATATGGTATTGATATAATGTAATGTCATACCACGACAATTATGAATGAAGACTAATCGGTTTTATCATTCCTTTATATCATTAATAAATGAAAAATCGCTTTTATCATTCCTTTATACTATTAATAAATGAAAAATTGATTTTATCATTCCCTTATATCCTTACTATATAATCAATCGATTTTATCATTCATTTATATTATTAATAAATGACTAATCGGTTTTATCATTCCTTTCTGTTATTACTAAAGCTGCTTTATACGAGGTTCGTACATACACAGAAACTCTTCCACTTCTGCTGTATCTGAAATTGTGGAAGGAGGTATAACCACGAATATCAGGGCATTAAATATATGAAAATAAGGTTTCCACCAAATTTATTATATGAGATTGAATGTCAATTTGAGCGAAATATGCAAATAACTCTTCGCAGTCTTTTGGTAAACGAGCGAATATTCGAATGGAAAAGATATTCTGGATTAACTTAGAACGAAAAAGGTGAATGCGCGCAGGTGAATGGGATTTTAAGAATTACACTGGGAAATAATGTATTTGGTGAATTGACAAAAGTACATTTTCTAACCTAATTCGAGCATACTGAATTGAATCTGAAATCAGATACTCTCTAAATGCTAAAGATTTTTCGTAATATCAATAACTAATATTATACAATAATTTTCATTTTATCACGCCTATCATCATGCCCTGAAGTAATTTTGAATCATCCTTTTGCGTTATTTATAGTAAAGCAGGTTTTTTGCACAACTATTTTATTGCATACGAGAAGAAACTTGAATTACACATTAGGATTACAAATAGATGGTAATTTATTAATGACTGTACATTAGGCTGGAGGACCTCTTCTTGATTTAAATCGGGTAAAAAATTGCGTTTGTAACCCTTTCTCTTTTAAGTCTTCTCTGGCTGATCTCTTCTAATCGTCTAGCGGTTGTTCCCATCATGTGTTTATCCCAGTCACCTTGGTAAAGCTCTTCCAACGTCATCAAATCCTGATGGAAGCGTTCCCATTGTTCGTCGCTCACGGCTCCCAGATTCTCTGGGAATCGGTCGAGGTGACTATTTAGGAAATGCAGCTTCACACTCATGTTGCATCCCAGATCACGATATGCTAAAAGCATATTAGTAAGCAGATCCTCGTAGTTATGCGCTTTTTTGTTTACCAAGAAGTTACGAGCAACGGCAGAAAATTAGAGCCAGGCTGCCTTCTCTTTTTCATTCATGGTGTTCACGAATCTAGAATCATTCAGAAGTCTTCGTATTTGGGGACCATCAAATACTCCAGCTTTATTCTTTCGTATGGCAAAGCAAGAAACGATGATACTATGTACTAAAAACAATCATTGTCAATGCTCAACGCCTTGACATACTACTTCATCAACCCCAGTTTGAGAAGAAGTGGAGGGAAAACGATCTTCTCTCGACTTACGATTGGCTCATTAACAATGTTTGGCATTCCTGCTTCCAAAGTTTTCCGAACTGGCCAATCTTTTTGGGATCAGTGTTTGTCACGGGCTCGACTATCCCACACACAGATATAGCACTGAAAATTTATATATCCCTTCTGCTGGCCAAGGAGGAAGTTGACCATCTTAAGGTCTACGCATATGATCCAATTGTGTTCATAGTACTCAAGTAAATTCATGACCATTCTTCTGTCATCGTGAGTTTCTTGCGGATGGTCAGAGTAACTGAGAGGAACTGCACCAAAGTTATTGCCATTATGCAAAAGGACACACTTGAAACTACCCTTGGAGCTATCCAAAAACAGTCTCCACTCAGCAGGGCTATAGGTGCCAAGTACCATCTTGGTAAACAGACCAGGAACATCGTGGCAGTATACCAATTGTTTGTCCTTAGAGAAATACTTAACAAATGTACTCTCCCTTGTTCGGTAATATAATAACAGTACCAACCTCTCAAGCATATGTCTTTCACTTAACCTGGAGGCTAAAAGTTCTGCAGCTTTCTTGGAGAGTGCCAAATCACGGATCAGTCATTCGATTCCTCTTGATTGAAACAGTGAGGAGCTAATGACTTTTTAGCATCTGATGATGAATCTGCAGACTCTGAATCCATTCCGTGGACGTTCATATCAGGTAATACATCATTTTCATCCTCGGCGAAAGCATATCCACTAAAAATCGGAACTGGTAAAGACTCAGAATGATGTACTGGCCGGATCGCCGGGGGAATGTTGGGATAATCGATCTTTTGCCGATTTTTCTTGCCAATCCATTTAGTATTCAGCAGACAGAAATAACAGTCCGATACATGGTCTTTTGGTTCTCACCACACCATGGGGATTCCAAAAGGAAGACCATTTCTCTTTCCTTTCGTCCACTAACAAAAGTTTTCCACACGACTATAGCAAACATCATGTGGGGTCCACTTCTTATCTTGATTGCCAAGAAGAACATAAAAATATGCCTTATAAGTGCGGATCGCAAAGTTTGATATATTGCGCCTTTGAAGAACTAGCACGTAACAGCCACATATGTAGCAAAAGGTGTCTGGATCATTAACGCAATTTGATCTTGACCAACCCATCACTCTAACAGGAGACCTGAAAAAAAGAAACAATAATGTCAATATTTTGCACAATAACACTTATTACTATCTTACTACTATGTACTGTGAAGTATCTGCTTTCTACAAGCACCCTCTCTGTCCGCCCAGATGGTAGTTTTCGGGGAAAGGAGAAAATATACATTACAGAATAACTATAGCATTTAGGTAAATATGGATTATATATTTAAGATCAGCATGAAAAAACAAATTAAAATTGGCAGATAAATCTAAGTCACCAGAAAATGTGATTAAAATTGTTCCCATGTGTTATCATTAGCCATTCATTCCATTTCGGAGATCGACATCTGACAAAGTGGAGTATTTTTTAGTTAAATTCCTTTACGGCAATCTCCCTGACGTCAGATATTAGTTTAGGATCGTAGGTAATGAACTTAAGGGCGCTTACCTGTTAGACCGAAGATTCAATATAGAATTTACCTCGCTATGTAGGGTTTTTAAGTTTTTGCTTGCTATTTGGAAGCTGTTTTTCTTTTGTAGATAATTATATTTTTTGTTTAAAAGAGTTTACAAGCTGGTGCTCTTGGTCTTGGAGGACTTCCGAACGCTCAGCTAGTATGGTGGAAGAGGAACGTAAATAATCGGAATTGTTGGTAGATATGTTGAAATTGGTGTTTTAGTGAGGTGGGACGAAGATTTGGAGTTATCATTATTGGTAGAGAAGTAAGATATTGTTGTGAGTAGAGCAGATGAGATATTTCCGATGGGAAATTTGGATAAGGCGTGAGATCTCACTAATTTATTTAACATGATGAGAAAGATCCCGCCCGAATATTCGAAGCATTAATCTGACATGGATGATTTTGCGGTGATGTCAGAAAGATTGTTTGAGGTGAAAGATGCCAAACTTAAGTCGGTTTGATTTGTAGGAGAGTAAATAGTTTGAAATGGTCAGATGAAAAGATTCTTGCATTTGTCTGCTGTCAATTTCCAATGAATAGGACAAGATGAGAATAAGGATCAGTGAGGATCCAGTGACGCATTTTCTAGAAGGGTTTTAGCTGTCAGGAGATTTAGAGGAGGAATCGGTCAAGTAAAATATATAACAGAGCATTTCGTGGGCAAGCGATGGGGGCGTAATCAAATTTCTAGCATTAGTGACGAGTTGGGTGGAAAAGAATTTAGGGCACCATCGACTTCACTATTTGTCATAATATAGAACCAAAAAGTTAATTTTAAGAATTTTGTTGAGGAAAACACATAGAGGGTGTGGATGGTATTCGTTTGCAATCTCCAACTGCTAATTTCACGCATATTTTTTCCCCTTCGTTGTGGGTCCGTTTCTTCTTAAAACAATAACCATTTTTGTTGGATTTTTTTTCAGAATAATTTACTATGGAAAATTTTGAACCCTTCAATTTGTGGAAGTGGCACGAGGTTCTCCTTGGAATTTACGGCGGGGGGCTTCATACTTCCACAAGGTCAGCACAGGGAAGATAGAAAAGGTCAGCAAAGAGATAGAAGATTCAAGATTCGACTACGAGCGACAGCATCGAGGAAAAGCCACTGTTTTCTATCTGACGCCACCAGAACACCGAAATTTGTCGTTGAAATCAAGGAGATTATCAACAATGATTACAGAAAGGCAATGTCTGTCATTGCAAAGGAGAAAGGTGTGGATGAAAAGCTCATCAGGCCGGTGGTGCATAAGGACATTCGCTACTTTTCATATATGATGAAGAAGGGATTATTTATGTCCAAAACAATCCAGAAAATGCAATTCAGGCACACCAAGAAGCTGATCAAAAGGTTGAAACACTCTTTGGAGCGAGACACGCTGTTGTTCTTCTCCAACGAGAGAAGGTTCTTCCTTAGGTACTCCTGCTGGTACCTCATCCCTACTTACTACTTCTTCCATCGTTACCCCATTTGGCTGGATTTCCATCGATGGTCCCTTTCTAGGTACAGGCCGAGCTGCAACATCCTCGACCTCCATCTGGCCTTCGATAGATGCACTTTCGAGTGCGAGCAATCTTTCCTTTTCTTCTCTCTCTTGACTCTTTTTTCCTCTTCATTCTTCTTTCATCTACTTCTTTTTTTATCTTTATTCCCCTTTCTTCATCTTCCATTTCTATCCCTATTCTGAATTCTTTTGCTTCTCTTTTCAACAGTATTATTCTTTCGTTTGTTTTACTTCCTCTCATTATTCTTCTTTCCTCCGTTTCTATTTTGCACTGTATTCTGTCTTCCTCTAATTTTATGTCCATCCGTATTTTCATTGCTTCAAATTCTCTTTCCCCTCTCTTCTTATATTTTCCATTTCTCTGTCAAACTGTATTATTTCTTCTTCTTCTATTAGTATTCTCAATTCTGACAGGATGTAGGCATCCATATCCTCGCCTTCAAGTCCCAAAATTTGGGCTTGTTGGTTGAATCTTTCGACCTGATCCATTTTGTGTTTGTCCGTCGATTTTTTCTTGCTGTACTCTCAGGTACATATGCTGCCACTCACCAGGTAGCGCGCAGCCTAACCTACCCTTAATCCCACTACTATGCTGGTTGTAATACCACTCCGACAACAAATTTACCACTTGGCCTAGCAATTACTTTCCGAATGTTTCCACGACTAACATTACCAATTTTCTTCTCGTCAATTATTCTCTTATTCCTGGTATTCCTTTACGTGTTGGCTCTCCCTTACTTAGACGCTCCTGGGTTCTTTTTAATAAAAACCCCACACCTGGCACCACTTTTGTCGTAGAATACCTCTTTTGATCACTCCTAACCTGACACCTCTTTTGTCGTGATATACCTTGTGGAACGTGAAGTACTTCTTTGATGAAGTAGGCTTTGATCTAAGAGTGCTAATTTTGTTGTTTTTAAGGAAGAGCCGCTTCAACACGTAAGAATAAGAAGGTAACATACAGGAATTCCCCAAATATACTTATATTTTGAATTTAACAATTTACTACCCAAAGACAAAACATGAACCACAGAAATACTCCGAATTTTAAAATACACAAAAATTACTTGAATTAACTTGACCCTCTAATATTGGCTAATTCGATGCTAACTTCAATTTTAAAAAAAAAACAAACACTAACGGCCTTTACTGGCCGCAACTACGTTTGTGGATACCCCTTGGAACGGGTTTGCGTCTGACCTTGAACCCAATGAGCACTTTACCTCGGGAAAGTTATTGTCTCCAAGACGTGTGCCGAACGGCCAGATGGAGGTTGCGGACGAATAACTTGAAAGCCACAACTGATTTAGAGAGTGTGGCAGCTGGGGTCCACACGCTTTCGGCAGGAAGGGATATCCCCACGGGATAGTGAAAGAAGGTTCCTTTCTCCTCTTCGGATTACTCTGAGGAGTAATTTGCACTGTCTAGCGATGCGCTAAGGCTTAAATACCTTAACTCTCAGTGGAGTGCTGGAGGGAGTGTACTCTAGGAGTGATCTTCTTCTCAAAGGGCGAGGACTGTACTCGGGGGGTCTTCTTCAAGGGCGAGGATAGAAGAGGGGGTGTTTCTCTGACGAGAATTAGTTGAACTTGAACAAGTTAACTTAAGGGTCGGTTTGGAAACTAGGAACTAGCTCGAGGATGAGCTTCTTCTTAGTTCCAGTCTTCCTCAAGGGTGAGGCCTATCTCAGCTTTTTGGGCCCCCCCAGGATAGAAGGGCGCGAGGGAGTTCTCTGACGGCAATAAGTTGAACTTGGTTCCTAAACCAACTTAACTTATGAGTATAGGTGTGGCCACCGGGTAACGGGCTCGAAGGGGGGCCTTTTTCCTCTTCGTTTCGTAATTCCTCAAGGTCGAGGAATATCCCTGGGCTTTAGGATGAACCAGGATATGAGGAGTCTCTCTGACGAGAATAAGTTGAACTTGAACAAGTTAACCTAACGTTCGGTTTGATAACCAGGGACTAGCTCGAGGATGAGCTGCTTCTTAGCCCCTTTGGTAGCCCTGCCTCTCTTGCAGAGGACTTCGTATTCTGGCGACTCACGTATTCTACCTGTCTAGTCTTGGTAGCCCGGCCTCAATCTGGGGACTTCGTAGCATGGAGACTGACGTATTCTACCCCGTTTTTCCCAAGTCATTGTTATTTATACCTCGTCACCACACTGAGGTAGGGGTAGGAGGGAGATGGGGCTTGTGGACGGGCCCAGGATGGTTCTTATTCTAATGGTTTTTCTCAACAAGTCTTACCTCAGCTCCCGTTGGCCTTCAAGCTTGAGAGAAACGCGTCTCCAATTTCTTACATGAGGTGAAATTGAATATACTCTCGTAGGGGAGATCTTGCAGTTTAAAACCGTTCGGCTTTTAATAGAGACCAGTGGCGAGGGGCTGTGGTTACGAGTTTGACTCCACGATGCCGGGGCCATATGTCTTTGCGTTTACCGTCCCGTGTCTCCACTGAGAGAGAACGGGGTAGTGACGATTCGCCTACAATTATATACAAGTAGGGTGGTATAAACTCAATGATTGCATCTAGGTTGGGAGGTATAAACTCAATGATTGCATCCAAGTGGGGTGGTATAATCTCAATGATTCCATCCATGTGGAGTGGTATACACTCAATGATTGCATCCAGGTGGGATGGTATAAACTCAATGATTGCACCCAACTGGCGTGGTATAAACTCAATAATTATATACAAGTGGGGTGGTATAGCCTCAATGATTGCATCCAGGTGGGGTGGTATAAACTCAATGAATGCATCCAAGTGGG
The DNA here is from genome assembly GCA_963969495.1 of Ceratothoa steindachneri. Classification (NCBI taxonomy): domain Eukaryota; kingdom Metazoa; phylum Arthropoda; class Malacostraca; order Isopoda; family Cymothoidae; genus Ceratothoa; species Ceratothoa steindachneri. Next base: position 60,268,677 of record OZ018331.1, on the reverse strand, counting down.
GTGGTATAACTCAATGATTGCATCCAAGTGGGGTGGTATAATCTCAATGATTACATCCATGTGGAGTGGTATACACTCAATGATTGCATCCAGGTGGGGTGGTATAAACTCAATGATTGCACCCAACTGGCGTGGTATAAACTCAATAATTATATACAAGTGGGGTGGTATAAACTCAATGATTGCATCCAGGTGGGGTGGTATAAACTCAATGAATGCATCCAAGTGGGGTGGTATAACCTCAATGATTGCATCCAAGTGAGGTGGTATAAACTCAATGATTGCATCCAAGTGGGGTGGTATATACTCAATGATTGCACCAAACTGGGGTGGTATAAACTCAATAATTATATACAAGTGGTGTGGTATAAACTCAATGATTGCATCAAGATGGGGTGGTATAAACTTATTGAATGCATCCAACTGGGGTGGTATAAACTCAATGATTGCATCCATTTGGGGTATTATAAACACGATGATTGCACCAAGTTAGGTGGTATAAACTCAATGATTTTATCCAAGTGAGGTGGTATAAACTCAATGATTGCATCCAAGATGGGTTGGTCGAGTCATATCCAGTTGGAAATGACTGACCACTACAACTATTTTAAAGTTTATAAAGTATTAAGTAAATTACTTTGCATTTAACTTGGTGTCTTGTTTCAAATGTATAATAATACTTAAATTTTAGTTAATATCGCAGTAGATAGTGTAAAGTTAGCTTTCATAAGCCTTGATGAAATCCAAGTTGCATTAAAGTTGTCTTAGAACACTTGCAATTGAATAAGTATTTTTGATTTATGCGCAATTAGAGTTTTAGAAATAGTCTAAAAAGTCAGTACAACCATATACAAGATAACAAACAATCTATGGTTATAATGCCTAAAAATATAGCTTTTTTAATATTTGCGATATCTTTGCTCTATTTCGATCTCACCAATCCACCATACATTATAACTTCGATTACTGCCAAGAAGATTGGAAATTATCCTTCAATTTGTTCGTAATTAAGCTATTTAAAGTGTGGTAAGTCGTATGAATTTCCGATTCCGAGCTTTTTGCGGCGAATGCCATTCACAGTATCTAACGAAGGAAGGTTTAATTTCTTCTTATCTGCTCCCTTTAAATCTTGAAAGCCTGGTCAGAAAATATATCTTAATCCATTCTCTCCTAGCGTTACTATATTGCAAAGCTCAGAATAAATACAACTTATAATAATATTTGTATCTTTTTCTTTTGTTAGAGTGACTCGAAAATTCCGACATAAAGATAGATATAGTTATATATATAGAGAGAGAGGCATAGACCTAGATACAAATGGTGATATAAATATAGATCTTTTTCTTTTTTAATTTAAGATCTCATCTGGCGACTGCTTACTAGAGAAAAAGTCGCTGTAATCATGCTATAGCCTAAAACCAGGCCAAATTTAAACAAATGCGCTAATTAGAAATCTAGGATTGAAAATTATGTCACTGATAGATAATTTGTTTTTCATAGTGCATAAATTCACGCAATAATTGTTCTTATTACGAGAAAAATAAGAATATCTTCCATTTGGTTTATTATAAGATAATTCAGTTCTTGGAACAATTACGCTGTCAAACTATGAAATCGTTAATACGCCATTATTTAGTGATTTACCGTAGATAATTATTGTCGAGGAGTTGTAACTCCAATTTTGTCGGACAATTGTTCTTCAACTGTTGGCCATTTAACATTTACTGCGATACAATAACTCTTTGTCAAAGTCTTTATTTACTTACTGACTTTTAACGAGCCAGTCTGACAACACTTATGAAGGGAAAAAAATTCATCTATTGGCTGAGTGGACTCCGGATTCGTCTAAAGGATTCTAATTACTAAATTATGAGACTACCACAGCGTTTAATCAGTTTTAAGGAAATTTTCGGTAAGCACGTAGGGATCCAGTGAAACACCAAGAATAATCCAAAATATATATCTCTTAATTTATCAATTATCTCAAATATTTATATTTACAAGAAATTCTCTCAGTTTAACATGGTCTTAGATCACACGATTTGAATATTGCCCTACTCCTGACGAGAGCTCTGATCAAAAGTAGCCTTCATGTAAACAAACCAATTGCCAGATAGCAAATTTCTGGAGGCCTCTCAGTTACAGAGTTAAACCCCAATTTACTCTCCCTAATCTAACTAAAATATTACAGAAGTCACGGAATAATATTTCTCCCTTAATTAGCTTGGGACAGTTTTAAAAATCCTAATTAACCCCCAAAATATATATAGTTATTCGGACTTACATGACCTTTATCGGAACAGTGGTTGATGGATGTCGCTATACTGGGATTTTCAGTCAGTCTTCCGGAGACACCAGACTTCACGACGCAGGAGAAATTCAGGTGTCCTGTTATAACGATGTCGATCTCTTCTTATGATTTTATCGACCCAGTTATAAGTATAAAAGACGACCTTAGACTTCTCAGCTTATAAGCAGTTGCTGCGATTTCTTTATTTCAATGAACGGCTAGGCATTTGTTGGAGAGAGAGGTTGTGCTCTCTGGCTCAAGGAGTAATCTTCTTTGTAGCTCTCGAGTTCTTCTTGTACCTTCGTCTAATTCGCAGAGTTACCAAACTAGGTTTTGGTATATGAAGTGATCCCGAAGGTAATTAAAGGGAACTTACTTGGCAATCAATTCTTCTTCTTTCAAAATTAATGAGATTTCGACTTGAGAGTCCCACGAGGGTGAGCTGATAACTTCTTTTATCTTGCTCCCGAAATTCCTATTTGTCACTTATAAATTTTGATCCAGCCCGACCTCTTGCTAAGTGTGTGATGGATGAATTGGTATGGCATCTATACGCGATGGCGAGACGGACTTCTAAATCTTAGAAGTCGAGTCAGGAACTGTGCAAGGGACTGATCATAAAAATCTAGTCCTCTATCGTCTCTAACAGACTAATCTGTTTCCTTGCTTAGGAGGCGTATTTATAGCCAGGGGACAGCCTAACTAAGGGAGACGGGGCAATGCCACTGAGGAGAGCGCGAGGGAGGAGGGGGAAGCGGCGACACCGTAGAGCCCAGGTCTGCTTCTCACGGAGAGGCACCCATAACCGTCCCATTATTTCTCCTCGGTGGTCTTTTGTTCTGATGCCGCTCTTAGGCGCTCTAACCGCGGGTTTCCTGGCCTCGTAGGTAATCGAATCTTTTGAGTTCCGCGATTAACTATGTGTTTTGCCTAGCGAGTTGTTCAAACCGTCAACAAGATGGATTTCTTCCGCAGTTTCACTGTAGCTAGTTTCTTATTATAGCTGCTTAATGGCCTTTTGCGGCTTCCTTGGGACAGACAGATCGAGTTAGCTACCCAACGGGTGGGAAGATCAGAGCCATTTGGCAGTTTGACTGTAAGTAAAACGCCTACCGTTCTCACGCACCTCAATTTCTTGTTCTTTTCTCTCGCTTTCTCCGAAGAGGGATTTAAATATATATGTCCGTTTGGCCCTCTATGTGGCGTTACGTTTTAATTTCTCTACAATTATAATAACATTATTATTCACTTTTACATTCCTAAATACAATTTTAATAAATGTGCTTTAAAAGTTTTAAAAATAATATTTATTAAAACATATTTATACGTAAATGCCAATATTCTTTGACTTTGTATAATATTTTTCGATTTCGAATCAGCGATTTTAGTTCGTCTGGAAAATAAATATTCATTTCAAATTTTCACAATAAAAAAATATCTTAAAAAGTCTAACAAAGTACATTTAAAATAATAAATAGATGATAAATTTTTTCTAATTCGTTGAACAATTTTTTCGGGCGTTTCATTCATTAAGAAGCCGCCTATGGTTAAATTTGGGATTCGTGATATCCATATTAAAACTAATTTATGAATCCATTTTTCACTAAAAAATATGTTTAGGGATTTATTGTTCAATTTACAGGTAACCTGACTACCCAAAGTTAGGCATCTTTTTGTTTTAACTTCAATTCTTTGATTCGGTATAGCAATATCATGCGCAACTTTGAACGGTGTATTTCCAATCATTCTATGATTGTTTGTGTGCGCGTCTGTGGTTCTCTTATGAAGACAAACGAATTAGCAATTTCCCTCCATAAAGTTCGAAAATAACACTGAGGGAAAGTTTTCTCTCAGGATTGGATAGCTATACTCTGCACAAACCCGTGCGAAAAAGATACATGAAAAAACATCTAAAAGCGCAAGTTAGAAATGAGATTTGGCAGATTAATCTCAATGTAATGCAGAAATTTCAAAGTTTTAATTATTGTGTACGCTATATAATGTTTGTAATTAATGTATATTCTAGATATCTATTGTCAATATCTTTGAAAAAGAGGACGGACCAGGCAGTGTTAAATGCTATACGATACCTCATAGAAAAGACATGATGGATTCAAGCATATATATTTTCTGATGATAAAGGATAGTTTAAAGGAAAGATGAAAGGCCAATTGAGCGATTTTAATATCCGAGTAAATCATGTTCATTCAATAAACAAAGATAGTCGTGTATATAGAATGCGTACAAGAATGGAAAGACTTTTCAGATATTTTACCTTTAATGTACATGGAAATATATAGCGTATAATAATTCTAGACATAAAATGATCGGAAACACATCTTTTAAAGTCATTTATTATGTTGCTATACGAAATCAGAGAATTGGAGGTAAAAAAGGCTTCTATATAGGATTGCTGATTATGTTACGATCTCACACGCCATTTCAGTAATTTTAAAAGTGTAGGGAGACAGGGTGGAGTGAAAAATCTATAAGATATATAGAATTTTAAAAGTATTAGACCTGTATTGTATTGAAAATTTAAATGGAGAACGTATTTAAGGGGGGATTTCTGAAGAAGAACTACAGAAAATAAAGTTTGATTCCCGTACGTAATACGTAGTGGAGAGGATGTTAAAGTGAAAGAGCATGAAAAAAACAAGTTATGCTTAGTAAGATTAAGATTGTACCCTAAGTTGTTTAACTCCTATGTGAAGGTATGTGATATCACTCACTACCCCGAGCCCACCCATTCGGGAATTTGTATATAAAAGTAGGAAATGAGAAAGGTTTTGCCAGTTTTGATGATGGAATCAGAGATTTTTTATATCACCCTTCCTTTCTCATCATCCGTGGATGTTTAGCCCCAAAACACCATGTCTCACTATAGAGCTGAATTAAATAAATCCATTAGAGGAGACCTTTGTCAGTATGCGGTGGGACTCTTTGAGTGTCACTTAATAGGAATTATCTAGAATTATTACCAAGACTTTATATTATTTCAAAGACTATCAGTAAATGACGGGAGGTTAATAATTATGCATCAGATACTATATAGAAAAGAGGAAAGGAAACAAAATTAGAAGGCATTGACTATGCTTATGATGATAGATGGATAAACGTAGGTTATTACAAAGATGGGAAAGAATTCCTAAAGAAAATGAATCTGGCAAAAACAACGGACAATATCCAATGAATATGTACTAATGTTTGCTTCATGTTTAATATTCAATGTGAAAAGGAAATAAAATCTATTATTTCATTTGTCGAAAGAATTTTCCAGTGTAATGAGGAGATCTATTAATTATAGATTATATTACAAAATTAAATGATTCTTGAGGGAGATCATGTTACATTTACTCCAACCTTGTAGACTACTAGTTTATTGGCGTAACCCAATCGCGGCGACTGCAAATTATACACCGCTCTTTCAAGGATGGTTCATTTTGTTCATGTTTTTATGACCAAAACTATTTGTCTCTAATCTCTGGAGAGTTGAGATCAATTTATATCAATATAAGAACGTTTGAATGTGAAATGTTTCGATTCATTGTTGTAGAGTTGATAATAGAGTTTAATCTACGGAGGAGACATTAAAATAAAAAGTGTGAATGTACGAAGCATGTTGACACAGTTAAGAGATTTAGAATGGTCATGGCCTTTGCTCCCTATTCCAAAGTGAGGCAAAATATCTGAATAGTGGTGTTTAGAATTTAGGAAAGAAGGCCATATCTACTGGTTTCAATGCCGTTCAGGGTATTATACATGCAAAGTTTGCAAAGCAAGCTTCAAAAGATCAAGTTGGAATTATGAAAGAAAGTATTACTAAAGATACTAGACGATATATTAGAAGAAAGTTAAAATCCGAGATTGATGATATGGTGAAATCTGAGAAATTAGGTGGAATAAATAAGCAAAAATGGATGAATATGAAATTGAAGCAAAGAAATAGTTTCAAAGTAGAGGATGAGGATTTTTTATCATAATTTTAATCAGTCACACCCTTCATAGATGTTCTTATAAAGTTAAAAACGACTGGAAATCCCACAAGTGTAAAATAAATGCTATTCATCCATCAAGTTATATATGTTCGAAGAAAGAACTCGATTTATTTAACGTTACACCAACCTAAAATTACATCGTGGAGAATAATTAGCAATCTTACTTTTCACTGAGCAATATCTCATCCAACTTAGTTCGGTTGAAAATTATGTATCTGGCAGCTCACAGTATTATCTAGGCCCGAGGGTGGTTTATCTTTACATTAGAGCAAAATTTGTTAAGGCAAACGGTAGCGAACTTAATAATAATGGCGAGCATATTTATTCTGAAAATGTATTCTTCACACTTTGTTCAGAAATGTTGATATTTATTTAACTGAGTCATCTGTAGGCTCCGTGGTATATAATTACCCCTCTAGTGCATATTTAGAGACCCTGTTGAACTATACAGAAGAATAAAAATATACATTTCTTCCCATTGCAGGATATTTCTGTAATAAAAAAGTTTAAAATGAAATATATTTAATCGAATAAAAAATAATTGATGTATATTGGAAACTACATATCTAGGGTTCCACAACGATGTTTATATTCGCAAAATTTAGTAAAGTTGAATACAATTGTTATCGTCAATCCAATCAGAGTTCAAAATTACTTTTCAGACTCTTACGGTCTGTATGGCATTTATTTTGTTCGTCAGATGATTAATAGTAAATCGTATCAAGATTTTCTGCACAATTTGATTCTTATTATAATCAAAGTAACGGAGAGATCGTATTAAGGAAAACTTGTTAAATATAAAGGAATCAATATTATATGTTCAATAAATATTCATTGATATGATAGTTCGAAACGCATATCATTTGATGTAGTCCATTATATGTATATACAGTGTGTCCGAAAAATTACTATGCACTGGAAATAAATAGTTTCGTTAAAATCAAAGTGTAGTAAAGTACCACGTGACAGTTCTTCCTACAACAGATATTGAAAATCCCCACTCCCTACCCCGAATATGTCCCAGAACAGTTGTAATACCTACGACTGTAACATGCTTGGGAGATTGGAAGACAGTGATAGTTTCTAACCACTGTGATCCTGGCGAGATTCTTTTTTTCTAGTGCATAGTAACTTTTCGGACACCGGGACTATGTGGTATTATGTTATCTGGATGGTAGCATGTAAACAATAGATGTAAATAAATAATTCCAACAAGTTTGTTAAAAGAAATAAAATTACTCTTCTAACGTTGCGATGAACCGAGAAACGTGTATCTGGTCTAGAGGGGATAGAGTTGCCACTTCACTCTCTCCTAATCTTAATTGGTTCGCGAAGGTGCCATATCTTCCAAACTCCCTGTTTGTCAAAATGGTGTGTGCGTGTGTGTATGTGTGTGTGGAAGGAAGGAGGTGAGCTTGCCTCGTCGCAAATTCGTCCAGCTAATGGTAAGGTGGATTGAGGCTCGCTTCGCTCGCATGTTTGTACAGGTAATGGGAGATAACGAGACACTTGGGGCTGGGAGGAGGGATAAAACTGTGGGAGATGGACCCTTTATGACGTCAAACCAATCAGTTTCATTCCGAAATGTTTGTTGACGTCACTATAATGGCAGACTCAGCATTAGTCTAACAAAATGGCAAACTTGGCATTTGTGTTACCATACTACTAATAACAAAAACAAACAATTTCAAATTATTATAGAATGAGAAGTAACTACCATAATGGAAAAGCCGAATGACAACCGACCACATCGGAGTAGATGACCTGGGCCATCAAAGAACTCACTAATAATGACTTATTCTATTCATTCTGAGGGAGACGCCATTGCTGATATTTTGCCTTAAATTCGAGAAAATATTCTACAAATCGTTACTAGTACAACCATAGTTAGAGTGGAGTATAGAAACGGGCTATGAAAAAATAAAACAAAAGTAGCGTGGGCGAGTTGCGAATGGTTTCCTGCCTAGTAGGAACAACGTTGCTGAGCAGCGAATCGACTGCGCCAACCTGAGTCTCTAAAAAATGACTCATTCAAGGAAAGCTTTTAAATCGCTTGCTTGCACTTATCGGAACGCTACACAACTATAAAGTAAACAAGGATGACTCATAACAAGAGGCAAATGTGTTCCCAAACTTGAAGATCATTAACCTCAGATTAGAGGAAGCGGATTGGAAAACTGTATTAAGAGACTGGTTTCGAGAGGTATTGGATCTGGTCTCCAATCTGAGGGGAAGGTTTAAGGAGAAATAGCTTCTCGACTCCCCCCCTTTCAACTAACCTATAATTATTGGTTGGAGAATTTAGGAAAAGGAGTTGTAGTATCATCTCCTTGTAGACTTCATCCCGCCTCCCTATGAGACCATTTTGTCTCAAAAAAGAGGGTTAAACGAGGAAAGACTGCAATAGAGGGGATAGGGCAAGGAAATGAGAAGTTAGGTAAAAAGAGAAGAACTAAGAAGGAGAAATGTCTAGCTGACCAGGCGTTCTACTCCTGGGAGATATAGAAGAGAAAGAGATATACAGCCTCCTCTGGCTATCCCTACTCTTTTTTTCCATTTCAGCTGGAGACCTACTGATTAACGTGGAATTTGAACCATGTTTAGTTTTGTAGGTTTTGTCTTTATTCCTCTTTTTTGTAATTTGAATTTTGCTTCCTCAGTTTAATTATATCGGTATAAACGAATAAATTTTTGTGTTATTATATATTTTGACTAGTTTTATTTTATGATATTAAACCTAGAATTTGTTTAGAGAGAGACAGGTAGGACTAATCTGGATAGTCTTTTTTATTTGATTTTTGAATGGTATATACACTTGTAGCGTTTATGCCTCCATTTGTATTTTCTATTTAGGTTTAGAATGCTGGCCTGGTTAAGCCTATTTTATATATGCGAACACATCTCCAGTTTGGCTCTGTTGTGCTGTGCTGTGCTGTTGTGTTCGTCTGTTTGTGCGGTATTGTTTGGGTTATGTATATTAGCAATTGTTGAGTTATGGTATTTTATGTGCGTTGTTTTACTGTTAATTTAAATGCTTATCTTTGTTATATTTATTCTCCTTTTCTTATTCTTGTTTTTTGGTCTTTTATTGCTTTAATTGGGTCTTCTCCATCTTCTAGACAAGGTGGGTTCCCGTTACGTTTTTGTCTTACTCCGAGATTAGATTTCAATTCCGTTTTAGGTTCTTAACTGGTCATTTTAGGTTATTTGGGGCCTTCGGTTTTCTGTACTTAAAATTATGCTCTTTATCCAGTTTCTGGCCTCAGTTCCGGGGGGTTTTCCCCCTTTTTCTTGCGTGTTCGTTCTTTTCCTTAGGCATGGAATTGTTATTTCTCAATTCTCGGGTCATGTTTACCGCTTTTGAATCGAGAATGGAGAGGTGTCACAGCTATATTTATCTGAACTCTTATTATTGGATAGCGGTCGATAATTTTGTGTAGTATTAATTGACTCGCACTTTAACTCGTTGTCCTAGTCTCTTTTTGCCAGTAGTCTCTTCTCTTTCTAGTAGTGATGAAATAGAATTTGATTTTCATTTGTGGCACCATTGTTCTCGTTTTTAGGGCGTAGTTTAATGAGACAGGGCTAGATAAGTATTGGTATTCTTAGTGGTATATATACTTTTATTTCTTTCAACCACTTTAGTTTTTTGAGGGTGTACACTGGTCTTACGTCGGTGCGGCTTTGTTTAATCTTTTCGTTACTTGAATTTTGTAACCATTCTTTATTTTTTTATCGCCCCTTTCCCTGCACTACTGTAACTACAGTTGTACCAGTAACGAATTTTTCGCCATATAACGGAAAATAGTGCTTGCTACCAAGACGTCAGCTAACTTATGCCTGAAGATTTATATAATAGCCCATTTTTGTTGGTCTTGATCTTCCAGTTACTCTTGAAACCAGGCAAGTTTTGGATTTCTTTTGTTAAACTTTTCTGAAATTGTTCGTTTTTGTATGATGATGGAGGAAGACAAGTGGAACGAACCGTTTTATTCAATATTCAGAACATAAGTTTATGAAACGTATGCAATCACCAACTTCAAAATTGTTCCGTTTTTTAAAAAGTCCAATCTATTGCTCAATTCTTAAAGGCGGCAAGACAATGGAGAAGTGGTAAAGTAGTCAAGAAACGGTTAAAGACGAGAAGCAAAACCTTTCAAATCTATGTAGTCTCTTAATATAAATATCATATATATTGCGTTTGAACATGCATTGATCGTCAACGTCTACAACATCGATCAGTAAGTTCACGAAAAAAGTTTTTCAATGAAGGCAATCAAGTAGAAAAGTGAAATTTCTCCAATATTCGATCATAATGGAAACCAAAATTGCGGAAAACTCAAAGGTCACAATGTAACCAAAGTTAATGTTAAAATAGGAATTTTTCACATTTTGGACGTCATTGATATCCTGATCCTAAAATATCGACAAGTATTTCGCTTTTGTTTTGATTTTTGATTAAATGATTCTTTCTATCATTACCAGCAGAATTAATTATATTATACTTTCGCAGCGCAGTACACACATATATATGTACATGTCATACTCCAACTTTTTTTACGAAACTCAACTTATAATGTTTCTGACGGAGATACGCCCGTTAGTATTTGCTTTTTACATTTAAGTAATAGTTTTTCGATGAGCCTCACCTTTTGTATCAATGGATGGAGGTTCGGGAAATGACAGATTCCTGCCCAATTAGAAAAGTTAAATTTAAAAATAAAAACCTAATATTTATAAATGAAAAGTCAACATTTACATGAAAATATCCAACATTAAGAGGTAAAAAAATCCAATAGTTATGCCTAAAAAGCCAACATTCTGAATTTAATAGATTTCTAACCAATTCTTGAATCCCTGATTTGATGACAAATTCCATTTCGTAAGTTCGGGTTAAATTTAAGGACGGATGAATCGTACTTATTTATTCATTTAAATCACTCAACTCTCCTGCTCTCTTACTGGGGCAGAAAGAGCGCAACTGTACCAAATAACAGGCTAAAACAACAATTTCGCTTAAAATTTCTCGTTGATGTTGTTGTCAATTTCCCGGGATCGGGTGATATCTCTGTTCTCCGCGACCGCTTGAGAGATTAAGGGAAAAAGCTTTAATTCTACAGTCTGTAAAGTAGGATCCCTGCGGTTACCAAAATTAAGGCAGCGTTTTCTGTGAGGCTGTATTAAGGAACCATTTAGAGTGGAGAGAGGCTAATGCATGCTATAGGAAATTTATAGCACTACCCTGTGCTTCATGCGACAGCTAGGAAGTTGAAGTTCTATTTCAATTTAACCCCACTTGAATTACGTCCAAGCGGGGTTGGTGATGCCATATTCACTTGAAATGACTACCACTCTTTTTCTATTGTATTACAGGGTGGCTAGAGTTTAAAAAACACAGCCTTCTTCTCGATTTGGAGGATTTATTCTGTGAAAAGTTCTTTGTTACTAAAAATCATTTTAATGTTTATAACCATAGGGTATCCCCCTTGAATCCTATCTAAAGACGTTGAGATTCAACATTAGCTTCATAAGTTCTTGGAATTTGCCGTTTACTCATAATATTCTAAGAGTGTAAAGAAGCTGATTTTGTGACAAGTTTAAAATGATTTTATTGCTACTTTTAGATATTTTGTGACAAGTTTAAAATGATTTTATTGCCACTTTTAGATATTTTGTGACAAATTCAAAATGATTTAATCCCGCCTGTAGATATTTTGTGATAAATTGAAAATGATTTTAATGTCACTTTTAGATATTTTGTGATCGATTAAAAATGATTATTTTTCAACTTTAAATATTTTTTAATAAATTAAAAATGAATTTATTGCCTCTTTTAGACATTTTGTAATAAGTTCAAAATGATTTTATTGGCAATTTTAGATATTTTGTGCTAAATTAAAAATGCTTTTAAGGCCACTTTAGATATTTTATGATAAATTAAAAATTATTTTATTGCTACCTTTAGATATTTTGTGATAAATTCAAAATGATTTAATTAGCACCTTTAGATATTTTGTGATATATTAAAAATGATTTTATTGCCACTTTTAGATATTTTGTTATAAATTAAAAATGGTTTAATTGCCACCTTTAGATATTTTATTATAAATTCAAAATGATTTTATTGCTACCTTTAGATATTTTATTATAAATTCAAAATGATTTTATGGCCATTCCCGTGAGGGTCTTCTCTTCAAAGAGGGCATCCGCATCTCCTCCGAGCTAGGACAGAAAGGCATATTCGTTCAATGGAGTTGTCGCGGACTCTGGGCCATTGGGATGAGCTGCAGAGGCTCGTCTCCTCCTGTTCCCCGTTAGCAATCTTTTTGCGGGAGAGCATGCTGGGCACGTGGCCCCTGCTCACCCTCTCGGAGTATAAATAAATTTTTATCCAATATTTATTCATTCGAAAGTTGGACATACAGGTGCAGGAGAAGACAGTTTGATGTTTATTATTACACATCGAAATCATTAAAATTCTACAATCGAAGGCTAACATTTTTACTCGGTCAAACTTATGTTTAATGAATTTTTAGTTTATTTCTTATTTATCTTCACCCGGAGAGATTTTGTACAATTTCCGCTCGTCAAAAAGATTTTAAAAATACCCAACGAATTAAGATGGAGAGGCAAAAAACTGTGATTACATAAAATAGAATCTATACCCTTCCTAAACTATTATTTTTATTACCATACCCATTTCTTTCTGAACTGTATCCAGCACCTACAAGGTACTGTACAGTCTGATCAAACAGGTGGATAAAGTATTGTGAGAAATGGATTTTTTTCGTCCATCGAACTATTTTCGAGGCTTCTTCCTTAGCGAAATGACGAGGCAAATACTGGAAACGAGGCTTATAGTCGAAATATAAATCCAAGTGTAAAATTAAATCGACTTTCACAACGCTTTTGAAAGGGTGGAGTAGTTAGGTTTATTTTAAAAACGAGGCTATGAGAAGATGTGTTCCTTAGAAGAAGCCTTTAGTACCAGGGTCAGTAGAAAACTAGAGAATTAGGACCAGCAAAGAGCCATGGATCCACTCTAGGCCAGTCCAAGAGCTAATAATTTTTATACCACCTCAACCATTAGAGTGCATTCTATATACTTAATAGGTCTATATCAAGAAGGTATAGATATATATACGCGTGTATCTTCTCTTCACGCAATTTATATCAACATATTCACTGATATACGTCTTTGCTTTCATATCTTACAATTTCTATCATCGTACACACTTATAATGCAAAATCGCATGACACATCATATACAATAGATGTAGTTAAAAGCCCAAGGAAAGGAAAACTGGAATCATAACCCAGTAAAAATCTGAGCAATACGAGGGGCGGTCAATAAGTTTTGCGAATAGGTAGGACAAAACAGAGGAAGGAGGATGACTGTTTGTGGGGGCGTTAGGACAAGTTATGACAAGTCAGGACTTGCAGCTGCACGCTCCTGCCTCGTCTATTTAAGAAGCAGTAGCTGACCGCAGATCGTCAGTCACAAATTTTTCAATAATGGAGAAGGTTGAGCACCGCGCACTGATCAAATTTTTGACCAAGGAAGGCAAGAATGAAAAAGAGATCCATGAACGCATGGTTGCAGTGTAAACCGACACCGCCCCTTATTATGTAACCATTGTTCGCTGGAATAGGGAGTTCAGGCATGGTCGTGAGTCCTTTGAAGATGAACCCCGTCCAGGACGCCCGTTAGACGTGACCAACGAGAACAATGTGGACCGTGTGGAGAGGATAATCCTCGAAAATCGACGGGTGAAGGTCAAAGAAATCGAGCGAGAACTTGGAATATCACATGGAAGTGTTATCAACATCACCTAAGACAATTTGGCCATGATCAAGGTCTCTGTCCGTTGTGTCCATAGAAGCCTCACGCCCCATGATCGACTTCAACGTCGTCAAAGTCTACAAGGCCAGAGTTTCACAAGCTACCCTGCTTGAGTGTAGATTCAAGGAGCTAAACCATCCCTCCTACAGTCCAGATCTGTCCCATAGCGACTACTTTTTATTTCGAACTCAAGGCTGCACTGCATGGACGCCGGTTTGGGGACGATGAAAATGTCCAGCTCACAGTCCAGGAGTGGATTGAACAGCAGTCGGGAGATTTCTGGTTGTCAGGAATTCGAAGCCTTGGGGACAAGTGGCGCAAGTGCATTGATGCACTTCTTCAACCCAGCCAGTTCCTCGGCGTGATATTGGCCTGTGATGGTCTTTCCACGATGCGCATAGTCCACCAATCAACACTCCCTCAGAATCCCCAAAGATGGTGGCCGTGATCTTCCCGCCTGAGGGTTGGGTCCAGAACTTGATAAGGGCCTGAGAGCCCCTGTCCGTCCAGGCCATGCTTTCGAACTTGGTCTCGGGATCCCAGTAATGGACCCACGTTTCCTCAGCTGTCACTATGCGTGACTCGAATTCCGCCGGGTCTTGGTTGTATAGGAGCACTACCTCCTCGGAACTTTATATGGATCCAAAGGGCAGAGATCTTGGTCATAGCTAAATTGTCGTGGATGATGTTGATAACACTTCCATGTGATATTCCATGTTCTCGCTCGATTTCTTTCACCTTCACCCGTCGATTCTCGAGGATCATCCTCTCCACACGGGCCACATTGTTGGTCACGGCTGACGGGCGTCCTGGGCGTGGGTCATCTTAAAGGACTCACGACCATGCCTGAACTCCCTATTCCAGCGAGCAATGGTTGCATAGGAAGGGGCGGTGTCGGTGTACACTACAACCATGCGGTTAACGATCTCTTTTGCGTTCTTCCCTTTCTTGGTCCAAAATTTAATCGCTGCGCGGTGCTCAACCTTTTCCATTATTAAAAAAATTTGTGACTGACGATCTGCGATCAGCTACTGCTTCTTAAATAGACGAGGCAGGAGCGAGCGGCTGCAAGTCGTGACTTGTCATAACTTGTCCTAACACCCCCACAAACAGCTATCCCCCTTCCTCTGTTTTGCCCTACCGATTCGAAAACTTATTGACCGCCCCTCGTACGTACACACTTATCTACGAGTGAACCTATTACTTTAGATTTCTGATCCGTCTACTCATTGGCCTTGCTGTGAGATTCCATAAACTGTGGTCGTCTGCAAAACTCAAGTCGTAATGCACAATATAAGATTACTTTCTCCTCTATCCGCCGGGATTCTATTTTGATAGAAAAGTACACACATTGAACCTCTCTTTCCAATTTAATCAAATTAATTTATATTCAGAACTAAATTTACACTATGGAAAGAAGTTAAGTTAAAGAGTAATTCATTCTACACCTGCTACTCCTTTCTACTGTGACTTCTTTTATTCCATTCGTTTGCTGCGATTCACTTAACCTTTTTTTGTTGTTAAGCGTCTTTTGAAAATTGATTCTTGGATTTGCAGGAATTATTTTCAATGTTACTTAGTAATGAAAAGGTTTTCCTATACTCGGGTGTTAATTCATATTTTAGCATTTTTGCGGTGTTGAAAATATATACATAAGAGATTGTTATTTTAACCAAAGCGAGTCTTCCAACAGCCTCGGCCAAACATTTTCGGACACCACGGAAATTAGATGCAAGAAATTTATGCAAGGTCGTAAAGTTTGTATTTGTCTATCAATATTAATATACGAATGAAATAAGTTGGAATGAATGGCATTTAGTTATATATGCTCCCCAAAAGCAACAAGAATTAACAGAATAAAAAAAAATGCTAAATCATGTCACATGAGAAACATATCTGTATCTATAAACGCTCGCTCTGTTTCTGCATCAACAACGTTGTTTGCTCTGTTCCTGCGTCAACAACGTTGTTCGCTCTGTTTATGTCTACAACATCGTTCGCTCTGTTCCTGCGTCCACAACGTTGTTTGCTCTGTTCCTGCGTCCACGACGTTGTTCGCTCTGTTCCTGTGTCCACAATGTTGTTCGCTCTGATCCTGCGTCCACAACGTTGTTTGCTCTGTTCCTGTGTCCACAACGTTGTTCGCTCATAACTAACGAGCATTCTCGTATGCGCATAAACTGCCGGGCGCACGATGTGAAACGTTTACTCATTCTAAATATATTATATGATAAAATATAATATAAAACGTGCAAATAAATTAAAACAAAAAAAAAAATCCAAGACAAACAAAAAGCAAAAAAAACAAAACAAACCAAGAGTCCAAAAAGCAACAAGAAGGAATCACGGCCTGGCGTCAGGAGCAGATTCACATCCCCCGGGGCGCAGGATGATGTGAACAATAACAAAGATAATTAAATAAAATTGAAGAGGCCATCCTCCTCCAAAAAGTCAAATAGTCCACAAGTATGTGTGCACGAACTTGACCCAAGTACCAGGGACAAGCGATAGCGACCTGGATCATCTCGGTAACGGGACAGAAAAACGTGCGCGAGTATCAACCAGAGTGGGTCACTCAACAGGAATGTACCGAAAAGTCTGGGGGATAACGCAGTGCTCGCAATAAGAGGTAGGTGAAGTCTCCGTCTAATGTCGGTGTGAATCTCGGCTATTTTCAATTCAAAGACAAAAGAAAGTGAGCTGAAGCCGTCGCAGCATTGGAGGGTAGGTCCATGGAAACAGTCGCGGCGCATTGGCACCCAAATTTAAGTTTCACTCTGCCGTCTCCCATCTTCTTTGACAAGTATTAGATCTGTCGAAGAGCAAAATGCTGGTATGGTCGCTCAGTCGGCGCGCTCATTGCACGAAATTTCCACATGTCCAGGAACCCAGTAAAAGATAATTTCGGCATCCATCCGTTTCGCGTCAAACGTGGCGTCACGGATACCGCGAACCACAAGATGGGACGATTCCAATGCCCCGAGAGCACTCAGTGCGCTTTTTGAGTAGCTAAAGATCACAATCCGGTCTGCGATCAAGGCACGACGCGTTGTCTCCCGTACCATTGCAATCATCTTTGTCGTGAAGACGGAATCAGCACCTGGTAGAGACCCGTTAACTTCAAACAGAAGGACATACAGCGTGGACCCCCCTCCCCTCTTAGGACTTGAAGCCAGCCGTGTACACTGGCATAAATCCATCGGGACAAGAAGTGTTCTCTAAAAAGGTCGAACACAATACTCCCGGTGTTGTTAAGGCTTTGGAAACAAAGGGGTGACGACAAATAGTCAAAGGGGGTAACATCTTGGGGGGCATTCTGGGCAGAACCAGAGGCACTACCGGTCTGAGTGTTACACCAAGCTCCCGGAAGAGTTTCCAAGCCCCAACCCTAACGGGTTTATGGTATAACTAGCGTCTATCGACGATATAGGCACCGTCGGGATCGGCCATGGAGGCAGTGAGAGCTGTAGGCGTAAGAAGGAGACGCCCAACTCGCGCGCACAGGCGCTTAATACACTGTGCAGTGCACAATGCGAGTGGCATCTTCCTAGCATCGACAAGTAGGCTTTCATTTGGGAACGGGCCAAAGGCACCGGTCACAAGGATTTGGACCGCGTTCAAAACGACCAGATGTTCTAGGAATAACATTTAAACCTTTATATATGAGGTTGCTGGGTGAAATCTCAACGGCCTCATCGACGGACATAAATTCCTCGACGGGGAGAAAGAAATCAGTCATTTCCTGATAGTTGAATAGAAAAGTGATTACTACTATGGAGGTATCGACCATCTTCCATCCAAAATAGCGCTGTTTCTCCGGAGTACACAGGGATACATCAGAAGAGGGAAAATAAACGGCAATTGGACAGTGATGCGTAAACTCATCCAGGTCGGCACGTAAGTCCCCCGCGTCGAAGTTGGCTGAAGTGGAATATCCCCTATAATTAGAGTATACCTCGTATCCAGGTGTAGTAGCAGTGCCACTGCCTAAATGGCGGTATTTATAGCAAATTGAAGAACGAAATATCATGCCGGGTGTAAATCACAGATCCTCCTGCAAGGCCCCCATCCACTGGTGATAGGGTCGAAAAACCCTTATATCCCGGGAAGATGGGCAAAAAGCACGCGCCCAGCATGGTCTCCCTCAAGAAAAATAGCCAACAAGGAACGGAGGGAGACAAACCTGGCCAGCTCCTTCCAGTTGTCTCGGATTTTGCGGCAATTGAGGTAAAGGTATACGGCCTCCAGTCCTAGCTTGGAGAAAATGCTGGGGCTGTTTTCAGAGAGAAAACTCTCACGGGAATGTCTATACGCTTCCTGGAGGCAGAACATTTGGTGCTGTTGGCCAAAAAGGCGCTAAGTGTGCTGTCGACTTCGAGGATATATTGAGAGAGGTTGGAATTGTTATGCAAGTCTTTTCATCCGTCCGCCTAGAAATCTTCAGCGATTGGGGCGGCTTCGGAGGGGGTGGTCCTTCCTTGGTAGGATCCACTGTTTCTGAGACACCCATTTAAGCCTTGGTTGGGTTGGGGCACAAGAGCCAAAAGTTTCTTTGTGCTATTATCCTGTCATGGAAAAACTTTACAAACATTGGAAGACGGCCTCACGACCACCTTAATGAATTGTTGCCTCCTGTGAGTCTAGCCACTCTGTGGAGGCGGGTGTTCATTTCGCCTTACGGGAACGATCAGGCTTGGGGAGGGGAGAAGTGATGATTTTACTCGAGTATGGGCGTAAATACTTTGTGCCACTAGCTCTACCATGGGAGAGGCCTCGAGATGGGAGGGTGGTAGAACCCGCAGACGAGTTACCAATGGGCGCAGAAATGATCGTGCTAATAGGCCGTGAGGGGCCAGGAGCTGATGGTGTCTTTTTAAATTTGAGGCCTACGACTTCCAGGCAGCGCCTGGATCGCCAGGACCAAGTCCTTAGCCTAGTGAAATAAGAGACGATCCTTAACCAGAATGGCTTTGATTTCCATCTCCAGGAGATATGTACCCCAATGCTTCGAAGGAGTGGGGTGCAGCTCTCCGCAATTGGCACATTTGTTCATATACAATAGGGACTCTTCGGGTACACCCTTGGAGCAATTTACACATACTTCGGGTAAACCAGAATTTGCACGTCCACATGAGCAATTCGTATCATCGAAGCTGCTGTAGTAGTAGCACTTCTGCGGCAATGACAAGAATGCCGGCACGCACCGACTCAGGGAGCCTGTCACAGTTGAACGTAACGAAGAGTGTAGATGTAGAGGTGCTCCTTGGACACCTCTCTGTTTTCTCACATACGTTCGACCTTGACCGCTTCATCGTCAGCCAACTCTAAGGTTTCTTATATGGTTTAGTCTACAAGTTTCCTTGCATAAACTACTTTCACGAAATTCACGATAGAGTGCCGCGTCTCACTCACTGGCGAGTCATTAAGTTTCCGAATGGCACTAATCATGGCCGTCTTTGAGGGGCTTGGCGCATTCGTCAGAAAGTTCCCGACCTAGAAACGGGTCACTTTCGGCTCTGTACCAATCAAACTAGCTAATACTCTCATCTGATGGATCGTGTTGATCTAACCCAAAATGCTGCTATTTGTGGAGCGAATAACCAGAAAGCGTTTGAATCCAGTCGGCTCAAAATCGCCAAGTAGTCTGAATGAAAGGCCGACGTAATCAAGGCTCAGCACACTTGCGACTTTGGTCATTGTATGTGCCTCCCTGCCAGAGGGTAACACGGGACAGGACGTGCCGATCATTGCATGATCGCTTACCGAAACAGCAGCGCACCTGTCCTTCCATTGAGCCCCCGAGTGGGGAGAGGAATCCGCAGTCATCTTTGATTTTTTCTTCTTTTTCTTTTAAGCAGAAGAAGTCGTGGTGTGAACTCACTTATATACACTCCCGGAAGGCACAACCAGGCCAGACGGTCTATCCTCAGCAAAAAGCCTCTCTGAGATGGAAAGAGGCTTGGCTGTTAAAGGGAAAACAGTCGTCAGAGGAGGTCTTTCTTCTCCTTGTCCTCGAAGGCAGAGCCACTCTGAGAAGATACTTTCAAAGGGGTGGACTTAACTTCGGTGTTTGGAACTAATCCTGGTTCTCCCCCATAGAAGATCATGCTATCTATGCCTGGAGTCACATGCCAAACCATGTACAGCTCAAATGGCCTAGATGTGGCGATCCTCCAAAGCAGCACGGAATACAATCGAGGACACTTCATCCTTGTGGTCTTCAGTCATTTTGGCTGACAAGCCGACCTCCATTGGGTAAGAGGGGAGAGGGGGAGTAGTTACGTCGACTACCTGTAAACTCGAAAGGCAAGATTGCAGGAGGTGCCATGCTATCCCATCTCTCCAAAGAAGTTGGCCCTATCCGGCCTCCACTACCAGGATCAGTCATTCCTGGTACGTCTGCGTGTTTTCTTGAAAATTCTTTGTGAAAGAAGGAGGCATGCCATCCACAAATGTGCGAGACCTAAGGGGTGTAATGCTGGTCAAATGCTCGGTAATGACTACCTTCAGTTGCTCATTGGAGGCTAGCTGACGCCGTCTTACGCCTTCTTTCAGGTCCTACCGGAGGTTTTCCAGTGTATTTATACCTCAAGAATGAAATAGCCAGTCCATCACTGTGATATGGTGTCTAGAAATCACTGTATGGTGGAGGCAGACTGGTCCTGCTGAAAAATAACATTTCAGTCATTTGTAGAAAGGTCTCTGGCTGCGGATAACATCTAATCTCTCATTACAGCTTAGTACTTCTCTGAATTAATGGTGACATCACAAACAGTAATAGGAGCTACCCCTGAATTTAACGAGCTGCCTCATGCCATTGCAGAGTGGCCACTATGCTTTACCGTTGACGCTATGCACTCTTAATTTCACTGCTCTCTTACCTTTTTCGGATTCTAACTTAGTTTGTGGTCGAAAACCACTGGAACATTAACTCGTCGGACTATAAACGCATCCCCTCTCACCCATGGTCTAGTTTCAGTAAGCATGTGCCCAGGCAAGTCGATCTCGCATCTGCTGAAGGTTCATCAGCGGCTTCTGGCGAGATTAACTTGACTTTAAGCTTTGTGAAAGACGTCTGTGACGGATTGTTCTGATGCAGGCTTTAACATAACCGCCATGTCTATTCCTGTTGCAGGTGGACGGTGGTTTTCTTACGATCCAGAAGGTTCATGCGACGCAGAGACCTGTCTTTAGGCTGTGTACTGACCTTCCCTCGTCCAGAATGAGGTTGGTATTTATGTCCACCTTTCTCGGATTCTTTTTAACATTTCCGCAACACCGGAATGGCACCCCTCGATCTTTTGGGCGATTTGTCGACATCCGAGACCTGCCTTGTGAAGCATGCGCATCTGATACCTTTCCTCCACGTTACAGTTACGTGTTTTTACTATTATTATATCATTATAATGATATGATATCTGCCACTTGATTGTAAGTAATTTTTATGCGCTGAAAACGAATTTGGCTCTATCAGGTCCCGATTCTTGTAAACAGCCCATGCGCCATTTGCCAGTTTTTTCAAAATTAGGACTAAAATGAAGTCAGGATGATGGTGTATCTTATTAATCAAGAAACATGATGTTTTATATGAAGATATTTTTTCTGCAAAATACCGCATACTGATACCAAGATACTAACATATTCTTAGACATACCATATTTATCGGGAGATATGTGCGCAGGTGGATGTGTGCGCCGGTAGATGTAGGTACCAGTAGATGTGTACACCGAGAGATGTGCATACAGGGATACGTGTGTACCTGGAGATGTGTGCGTAGTAGATGTGTTTACAGGGAAATATGTGCGGTGGGAGATGAGTATACATAGAAATATGTGCTCCGGTAGATGTGTGCGACGGGAGATGTGTGCGCCGAGAGATGTATGTACCGGAAAATTATGTACAGAGAGATATGTGTGTCGGGAGGTGTGTGTGTGTGTGTGTGTGTGTGTGTGTGTGTGTACCCGAATATGTGTCAAGTTATCTTTGATTATCGGCACCAAATTCGGTGGATGATAGCAACTACTTAGGAAGAAACGGGTTTCCAGCTGATAGCTAGTAAGTAACTAGTTGCTTGTAAATATAAACTACACCCGAATCCACCCCTTTCATCGCTTCTAAAAACAAACAAACGAGCTAACTTTAGTAGGCCACTGTTGGGAATGATCTTAAAAGTAGGCAACTTGGGTCGCATGAATCTAGAATAATATAAAAAGGTTTAAAGATGCTTCGAACTTAATGGCGGAGTATATTCGAAGAAGCTTGATTAAAACTCACCCCATTCTTCTGTAAACGGCTTGGAACTTAGTTCTAAATACATAAAAAAGAAATGATTTAAATATAGAAGGAAATGATTTGAATATAGAAGGAAATGATTTAAATATAGAAGTAAAAGATTTGAATATAGAAGGAAATGATTTAATATATGAGTAAATGATTTGAATATAGAAGGAAATTACATAAATATAGAAGGAAATGATTTAAATATAGGAATTTTTTAATGAGATATAGAAAGAAATGGCTTAAATAAAGAAGGAAATGAATTAATATAGAACAAGAATAATTTAAATATCATAGGAAATGGTTTTTATATAGAAATAAATGAGTTAAATATAGAAGGAAATGATTTACATATAGAAGGAAATTATTAAAATCAACAAGGAAATGATTTATATAGAGAAGAAAATGATTTAAATATAGAAGAAATTATTTAAATATAGAAGGAAATGATTTAAATTTGTAAGGATATGGGTTAAATAAAGAAAGAAATGATTTAAATATTAAAGAAAATAATTTGAATACAGAAGGAAATGATTTAAATATAGAAGGAAATGATTTGAATATAAAAGGAAATGATTTACAGATAGGAATTTTTTAATTAGGTATAGAAGAAAATGATTTAAATAGAGAAGGAAGTTTTTTTCTATAAGAACATTAATATAACTAATAAAAGTTTCATTTTGTTTTAGTATGTTTGTAGCAAAATTGAAGGTGAAATATATACAAATTTAGAGGCCAAGTCCATTTTATTAATAAATACAGTCAATTGATGAAAGTAGTCAATATTTACAATGATGTCTTTTGTTCTTGAGGCCTGCTTCACTTTGTTCTGGCATGCGAGAGAGCATATTTGTAATGATATCTTGACTGAATTTGCGCCATATTTATTCAATTAGCTCCCGCAGATGTTTATAATTGGAGGCTTCTGTTTATCAACCAACAGTTTGATTATCACCCGCAAATTCTCCATTGGGTTCAAATCTAGCGAATTCTAGGGCTAAGGTTTTAAAAGTTCTATGATATTTTTAGCCAAGAACTTTGTTATTGCTTTTGCTTTGTAACAAGCTGCGCCATCATGCTGAAAAATATAGTTATCATCTCCAAATAGGTCCTGAACTGTTGGGAAAAGGTGCTGATTAAGCTCGTTTTGCTACCATTTTAAGTTCTCAGCAGTGTTGTTTGGAAAGATTGTTAGTGCTCTAACTCTCTTATACGAGAAGCACCCCTGACATGGAGTGTGTCCAGATGCTTAACTTTGGACACGACACAAGACTCGTCAAGGAGCTCGCCTACTCTCCTTATAACGGAGGATCTTCCATAAGCGCCAAGCAAGCTGAACGGAGCTTCATCAGTGAAGATCATTTTGCCACTTTCTTTAGCAGTCACTTCTTTATATTTCCTTAAAATGTGGAGCCTATCTGTAATGTACTTGGTGAGATGAGGCTTCTTCGTAACCCCTCTCGGCTTGAGACCTTGGTCACTGGAGGTCAAGTTTGGCACTGGAGGCAACCCGATTCTTGACCTGTGGCGATCTTACCAGGAGGCGATCTTGGCGTTCATTTAAAAATCTTGGGGATCCAGAAGACTTCTTTACGAGTTTAATCAGTCTTTTTTAAAGTCATTAATGACCCTTAACATGATGCTTGTTGATGCAATACTCTTAGCAACTCTCTCCTTGCATTTCAATCCACTTTTGAGCAGAGCAACAATGGTTACACGCTTTTCTTTTAAAAGAGCCATTTCTGAAAATCGAAAAGATTCAAACATTTATTTAAAAAATATTACGAAATAGATTCTAATTATCTCACAAGATCATTCATTCAACCCATATTTGACATCATTTTAATCATTTTACCCCTTTGATCAAATAGCGTGGCCTCCACAACCCTTTAGAGGCGACTGACGGCTCACCTACAGGATGAGGCGATTAGAAAACATGCATACTCTCACAGCCCTACCTTAACCTGTGAGACGCTAAATAAGAACACCCCTATCATCCCGAGACTACAAAACCACAGAAAATTGCAAATGGCCGAAGCTGTCATTATCCAAATGAAGAAACCGGCAATTAATGCGCAACTCCAGCCCGAAACCATACTTCCGACAACTCGGCGTCTCCGCGTCGACCGCTGCTAATACAAAATCGCAATTCTCTTTACATATTGAACATTATCTGAACTAAAATCTTGCCTTGCATGCGTTCCGTCATTTTGCAGCGCTTACTTCTGAAAAAGTCAATTATTATGTAGTGGCTATGATTTAAATGCTAGTTTGTCCTTAAGAAAAAAAAAATCCTTAATTCTGATTGGCCAATTTTGTATCCCTTATGTTCAAATACAACAAATTACAAATTACAAATTAGGTTAAAGTGGTAAAATTGTGTGGTAGGTATATAACGGTGTGAATATGTTTTCTAGTTTGCCCTGGTGTTAGGGCATCACTAGCATTCTTCATGTTGTGTTTAAAAAATAAAATTCCTCCGTCAAAAAGTAGCTGACTGTCATTGACAGCCAGTTTCCTCCGTTATAATATATATATTTCTTTATGTGATAGGTATTTCCACCTTCGAAGCATTCAAGCCTTTCAAGGTTGTCTTTCTTGCTGAATGAATCTCAGTATTGAGTACTTTGTAATCTCTTAATATGGGCATTTAGCCTCTTATCTTCGTTTGAATTTTGTTGACTTTTAGTTTACTCGTTATCAGATGGGTATTGGGAATTGGGCACTTCGCCTCTTTTTATTCTTAACTTTTGATTATTATTAGGTTTGGGCACTTCGCCTCTTTTATATTCAAATTTAGTTTTAATTTTATTAATTCTTACTATGTTTATATTGGGGGGGGAGGGGGAGGGGACTTTAATGTGGGCACTTCGCCTCTTTTTTCAATTGGTTTTTTAAAATTGTCAACTTGGTTGGACTAATCGTCAAACTTTTGAGTCTTAGAATCTTAGAATCACAGAATTTTAGAGCAGTGAACTAACACTACGTAAATATAGGTAGTACCACTTCTCTCGCGCAGGTTCTACTGCTTGGGAACAAAGCAGTTCTACCTATAGCGCGTCTCCGGTTTGCACGAATGTTTAAATTCAGGTTCAAGTTCGGGAGTATAGTTTGGTCTATCTTGTCCCATGTCTTTCTCCCTAGCCTTTGGATCTCCATATTGATCGGCTTTAGACCGATTCTTTGGTGAAGAGTCGATTGTCGAGTACGGTCGATCCTTCGCGTGCCTGTAATCAGCAGCGTGGCTTTATTCTGCACTCTCTGCATCATTCTGAGAGAGGTACAGCTTGCCATATGCGTGATCACGGCCGGGTACACCAGGACTGAGCGTACCAAGGCCATATACAGCTTTTTGATGTTAGGCACGCTGAGGCCTCGGAAACGGTAAAGTTTCTTCAGCTCTCGTTTGGCTAGGGAGACTCTGGTATTCATGTGGGTCTTATATCCCGATTTGAAGAGTCGTAAGCCCAGGACATTACCCTCGTTGGAGTACGGATAGTTTTCGTTATTTACGACAACGTCATCAACTTTTCGGCGGTTCATTGGAATGATCGTGAACTTCTGGCGGTTGGTCTTTATTTTCCACTTTCTTTCATATCTATTGATATTTTCAATTTCGACAGCTGTCGCCCTCGCCTGGCTTCCAGAGTTCCCGAATGGACTCAGGACGATTTGGGTGATGTCGTCTGCGTATTGCAGATACATCGAATCGTACCTCACTGGAGCAGGCAGGTCTATTGTGTACACGAGGTACAGCAGAGGGCTGAGACAGCTGCCTTGTGGAACTCCCGCCTCGAGTTCGAATTCGGATCCTTTGCAGCCCTTGATTGAAATTCGGGCTCTCCTATCGGAGATATAGTTGCAAAGGATCCTTTCCAGGAGTGGGTTAGGCTGGAGGTTGAGGATCTTGTACTGTAATCCTCTCAGCCAAACCTTATTGAAGGCCTTCTTTACATCACGCAGCACCACGTCTACGTACCGCCTCTCAGCTTTACTGCAAGCGAGTTTCTCCGCAAGAAGGGCGATGGCTGTTTCCGTTCCTCGACCCTTGCGGAACTCGTGCTGCTGAGGGTTGTGGGCTCCTAGCTCGGCAAGTTGTTGTTGAAGCCTGTCAGCTAGGAGTCTCTCGTAGACTTTTGCAATGAACTTCAGCAGGGCGATTGGCCTGTAGTTTACCAGTTGATCAGAGGGCTTACCTCCCTTGGGTATGAAGATCACCTTCGCAATCTTGAAACCTTCCGGGAAGTAGCCCGTGTTCAGGGAAGCGTTGTAGATATTAACGATTCCCTGAATGATCTGCTGTGGGGCGTTAACCAAGTTGTTTCTGGTAATACCCGTACAGCCTGGTGCCTTTTGTCGAAAGGCTTTTACAGTGGCCTTGACGTCCTCTGATGTTATGGGACGTCCGTGACCCGCCATCTCCCTGCCTTCGTTGACTTGCTATAGTGGGTGTGTGCGATGCATTTCATGATTAATTTGTTCAATCAGTTGGCCTTCGAATTTCTGGTCGAACTCAACGTTTTCCTCGGGTGTAATCCTGAAAACGTTTTTCCAGAAGTTCCTGAACATATCCTCGAGAACTACCGGGTTCTCTATGTAGTCTCCGTTCTCCTTTATCCGAGTCTTGGGTCTTGGTGTAAGTCCCTTTAAGTTCCTGACTTGGCGCCAGAACTTGGCCGGGCTAAGTTCGCTGTCGACTTTGGCTATCAAGTTGTTCCATATTTCCCCCTGTTGGAGGTTGATAGCCTCTCTAAGCTCTGAGCTTAGGCGTCGAAGCAGCAAGCTCCTTTCCCGGCTGGGACCCACCCGTCGTACTTCTTCGAACACTTCCCTGTGAACGCGAGCGATATCTCTCATCTCCTCTGTCCATCTAGGCTGAGGAGGTGTTTTATACCCTGTAACGGGTATGTTCTCGCGGTCCGCGTTTAGTATGGACGTTGTTATCCTTATGTTCAAATAGAAAAACAAGCAGTGCCTATGTTTTGAACGTTAGTTTGCCTTTAAAACTTTCCTAAACTGTGATTGGTCAATTTTGTATCCCTTATGTTTAAGTAGAAAAGTATACATAGTGTAGCATTCTGTAAAGATGGGAGCAAAAAAAAAAAAAAAAGACGAAAGCGTTGAAAACACGAAGAATAACCCTAAGGAGAAGAGACCAAAGAAGAAGAGGAACACCATACCCGCAACAAAACAAATAGAAGAGGAGAGGCTTGACGGAGAAACCGAAGACTACGAATCTTACCCCGGAGTTCCGCTGACCGAAAAAGTCGATGTCCTGGAAAGAGGACATTTTTTCGACGGGGAACAATTAAAGTTACAATTAAAGTTAAAAATTTTCAGGACTACTGGATGTAGACCTGAAAAAAACAACCAAGCGCAGTTAGTGACAGGCATTAGAAATGTCGAGTACAAGTAGACCTTTGAGGGGCCGTGGTCCCTAAAGAAAATGGAAAGCCTTCTGTGCAGCGGTACGATGTACATTCCGAAGTCTAGTGTACATACAGTAAACGCGACTACCTACACAAACATAAGGTGCTGGATGATGACCTCATCAATTAGCTAACAGTGAAAAGTGACAAAGTGTTAAATAAATAATAAAGCAAAAATGATAAAAGTGGTAAATAAATAAGCGAATAGATAACAGTGTCAAATAAATAATCAAGCGAAAACCAAATAATCAAGTGTTTTAAACACGTTACGTAAGTGAACGTATGACGTATACTCTACGTAAGTTCCAGTGTATATAAGAAATAATAAAATTAAGACGTATCAAACAGTGTAAAAACGAAGAGAGCTGAAAGTTATAATTCAGTAAATCATAAAAACATAATGTGTACAGTGCTATAAATATAGAAGTAAATATCATTAAACAAAACCATTAAATAAAATCCAAACTGTAGTATATACAACAATAATAGACAACAAGTAATAAAGTAATGTTAAAATTGTCAGTGTAATCCAAGTGATGTAATTAAATTGAAATGAAAGCTAACAAATAAAAATTTAAACGAGTGTAAAGAAGTAAGTCTTAAATCAAAAGACCAATATTAATGTAAATAATAAATAATAATGTAAATAAACCTATTAGTGGGTACAACTTAAGCGTAAAAGCAGTAAATTAACAAAAAGCTGAGCTCCTGCGTTTATTTCTCTAGGAGAAACCTCTTTATGTATCTTTGCCTTCGACTAAATCCTTTCCCTCCTCAGCTAAAATTTTTTATATTTTTTCAACACTTTGTCTATATATTTTTTTGCATTGTACGAATTTATTTATTTAATGTAAAACTACTTGTACTCTTTTCCAATAAATATATCATCATCATTGTATCCCTTATGTTTAAGTAGAAAACTATACATAGTGTAGCTTTCTGTAAGTTTCTGTTAATTATCTGGACATTGTTTATCGGGATGTATCAAAGGCGTTTTATAAAGTGTGGCAACAGGGGATGCAGTACAAGATCTTACAGCTGGGCCTAAGTGAAGACTTAGAGAGAACTCTTTGTGATAATGTCATGGAGAGGGTGGCGTATATCAGTTTAGGGTGCACAGACGGACCGAAGTTTTCACTCACTGCGGGCCTCCCGCAGAGGAAGGGGGGGGAGGGAGTTTGTCCCCCACTCTCTACTCGATTTACACCGCAGATGTCTCAGCACCTGCGAACTCCACTTGCCTAAACATTTAATACTCCGATGATTTCAGCCAGATAATAATATGTCCTTGGCGGAATGCGCCTAGGCAAACTCGAATGACAGCAGCAGAGATTGTAAGAATAAACATCTACGAGGCCAAATGGAAAATTAGAACTAACCAGGACAAATTCAAAATAGTCCCTATCGACAGGAGACTACTTTCTGATGTCATGGTGGGGGATAGGCGCTATCCCTATTCCACGGAATGCAATGTACTCGGTATGAAAATCACTTCTTCCTGGTACAGGAAGCACGTCGTAGAACGAATTTCTAAGGCCTCAGCTGCAGCTTGGACTCTATATATGTTTAGAAATCTCTGTGAAACCAACAAGAAAAAGATCTACAATGCAATTGTAAGATCTAAGTTGCTATATGCCGCTTCCGCCCTCTCTTGCGTCTCCAAGAAGCAAAAGAAGAGAGTACAAACTGTGCAGAATAAATGTGTATACCTAATTACGAGGACACGGAGGAGAGAAAGAAGACGCTAAGAAGAGCTACACAGGGAAGCGGGAACTTCCATTAACGTTGTCAACGAAGAATGAACAGGGAATATGCACACGCTGGTTAATCAGTAATTGAACGAGGAAATTGTTCAAATGATTAACCAGAACAGAAGAGCTCCAACTCACGCCAGATTTCCGAGCACCGCCAGACTACTGAACGGCGGGGCTGAAGTGTCGTTCTACGCATAAAAACAAATGTATTTAACAAACTGATAACGACGCAAACTAATCATGAGAACCAAACTCCGATGAACTAAAAATCACGAATTAATGTCAAGAAATTTACCGATGAAGACCAAAGAAAAACCGAACATGACCTCAAGAACGAAGAGACAAAAGATACAAAATACACTCCCTACAAAGCAAACCAAAAACAAATAAAATAAGCACATTAGTTAAAAATAATTAACCACGACATCAACAATGCACTTAACATACCCCCTAAAATTATTTTTTTAAGACAAATGGCTTGAACGCCATAATAAGTCATACTTAATAAAGAAAACAACAAAGTAAACACACAACAATTAAAACTATTGAAAGCGATAGGCCTGATCACCAGGCATTTGTATCCCTTTGCAACTCTCCCACACTTCTTTCCTTTCACTACATGCTATTCTCTTATGTCTACCCACACATCCTTTTATCCTCTCTCTCTCTCACAAACACTCTTACATCAATCTCCTAATTCATTTCTGTTCATTCCCTGAAGATGATCGACCACGGTCTAAAGACGTCTCGGAATAAAATATGTTTTTTGCGAATGTTTTTTCTCGCCTACAAGAAAGACCCCGACAAAAAACTTAAAAAAAAATAAAGAGCAAACAAGTTAAAATCAATGACGCTGCTACTGCTGTGGACTTCAACAGTGCATATATATATATATATATATATATATATATATATATATATATATATATATATATATATATATATATATATATATATATATACATATATATATAAATATATATACATATATATATATATATATATATATATATATATATATATATATATATATATATATATATATATATATATATATATATACGATTTATTAAAGTCAACAGCGACACTTTTCAGAAAGCGAAAGGTGCGGAAAAGTGCTGGCAAGTGACATTTCTTTATTAGCAAAGCCATATGCTTCAATGTGGCTCGCTGCCTAAAATTATTGCCCATCCTTGAATTAGAGTATACCAAGGTGAGATGGTCGCTCTCGTAATGCTACCTGCGCAAAACGGAAAATATAACTCTCCTGTCAAGTCAGGAAGGAGAGCTACGCAACAAAATAGCCCAGGAAGGAGAGCTACGCAACAAAATAGCCAAGGAAGGAGAGCTACGCAAAAAAATAGCCAAGGAAGGAGAGCTACGCAACAAAATAGCCAAGGAAGGAGAGCTACGCAACAAAATTGCCAAGGAAGGAGAGCTATTCAACAACATCCCCAAGGGAGCAGAGCTACGCAACAAAATCGACAATGAAGGAGAGCTACGCAACAAAATCATAAATAAAGAAAATGAAAATTATGATCATGCCAAGTAACTCTTATTGATGTCAAGTCCGAAAAAATGGGAAGCGAAAGATATAAAAAATTACATATTCTGCAAATAAATAAGAGCGGATGGATCGGTAAAAGAAGAACAATTAATAAAAACATCAGAAGATCAATCCAGATATTGTACTCATCTTGGAACTTGGAACAAGTAACGAAGAGAATAAATTAAAAATATACAACTATACGTCATAAGAAATAACATAACAGGAGAAAGAAGTGACGAGGCGGCATAGTAATCAAAGGAGGCCTTAGGTACACCAAAATTCCAATTTCAGACGAAGCACATATGGCCATTGAAATAGAATTAGAAATAATTCCATTGATAATACTGACGGGATAACAACCATCAAGGAGAAACTTCTTACCAGTACATAACTTCATTACGATATTTGGACAAGGACACTGTAAGGGAAAGGCATGCCATCAAGAATGACCCCTTTATTTGTTTCATGAATTCCTTCCCTCTCTATGTCTCCTAAGTATAACTCCACGTGGAGTAATCTCTGGATCCAAAGAGAAAAATAAAAAAGAAATAATTTGTATATCTGCCAGCCGCTTACAGGTGCAGTTAATTAAGTTGGGCGCTAAGACTTGGGTCAGGCGACAGATGCTAATCCATCTGGCCGCCGGGAGTGGTCATCCAGGGGCTTGAACCTGACCACGAGGAGAAACCCCCAAAATGGTGGTCATATAAATACCCTGGGTTTTCGAATGTCGGTAGATTGAGTTGGAGAACCCGTCGCCTTCGGTTCAGATCATGTGTCTATTTCCCCAAGTCCCTGGTATTCGCTTATACCATCGAGGTTGGATCTCACTAGGCAGATCCATCTTTTTGGTGAAGGCTTACTCTGTTTAGAGCAAGCCTCGAATCGTTTTGTCCCTGAAGGATTGGCCGGGATTCCTCTCGTCTCATCTGGGACACCTCCTCCCTCAAAGATCTGCAGTTTCCCGTATGAGACTCTCCGTCGATCTGCTTCAGAATCTCTATTTTTGGAGGTTGTACTTCTCTGGGGCAGAGGTGCTATCGTCTGTCTTCAAGAAGGATCATAAACTCGTCTTCTGCCCCCCGTCCCATCATCCTCGTCACCATCAAGATATTTGGCCGAGAATCACGACCATTTTCCGTCTACATTTCCCCGCGCCGACTCGCTAAAGGATTCCCGTTCCTCGAGGTTACCCCTTTTAGGTAAAACGACCCTTGCTTGTATCTCCAAATAATCGACCCACTTTCCGACATATAAATATTCCCTCTGTATAACTGATTTAAAGTATCCCATTTAAAAGCTGATTAACAACTAATTAACGTTACCCGATTTCCAATTATCTAGATT
Source organism: Ceratothoa steindachneri (assembly GCA_963969495.1). NCBI lineage: Eukaryota > Metazoa > Arthropoda > Malacostraca > Isopoda > Cymothoidae > Ceratothoa > Ceratothoa steindachneri. Next base: position 60,236,190 of record OZ018331.1, on the reverse strand, counting down.
CTGTCAGTATTGTCCTTATTTAGATTTCCTATATTTTCTGAATGTATATATATGCTAACTATTGACTTATTAAAATTATATTTTTGGTTTTCACTCTTTAAATATATCCTTGAACTGCAACTTGGTAAACTCATTAACGCTATCGGCCCCTATAGTAAAATCGCACTCTTATACCTTGTAACTAACGGCTTACTTTTAGGAAGTGAACGTACTTCTACGTAGCGAAGGACGCGTACGTGCATTAGAAGATATATGTATAGATATATAACTGTATATATACATATTCTCGTGTCTTTTATCTCTTTCCTCCCAACCAAAAGATACATTTATGTATATATAGACGTATTGTCTGCGGAGGTGACTTATTCATTGCCTATCACTCAACAATATTCATGGTGGAGCTAAATGCAGGATGCCAATCAGGTGGATACCAAACAACAAATAATGCTGTTTGGAAGAAACATCCTAAAAAAGAGTGGGACCAGATTACGCACTATATTACAGCAAACAACACTACAATCCAGACATATTATTAAGTAGCTGTAATATGGAACTAGTACCAATTGCGAGCAGCGACTATGTAGGTACACTGCTCCAATTTAATCAAAATCCGATACTGGTACCTGCAATTATAGCAATATCACAGAGGAAAATAGAAGAAAATATACAAAAGATTTAAATGGATATATTGTTGAAAACCTGACAGATGCTTCACTTGAAGATATAGAGGAAGTGATTAAGCAGTTAACGGATGCCCTAGCGGCCTCAGATTCAAAATACGTCGTTAAATCAAGTTACCGAATACAACAAAAAGTGGACCACCGAGATGTAAAACAAAAACAAACAAATAAAAGTGCCATATAATTCAATATGACTAGGAGGACCTAGCCACGATAAATTAAACGAATTAAGAGAATTGAAGAGAGATGATGACTTTATAAGTGGACCTCAGGAAAAAGCTGAGATAATCTTATGAAGCAGATAGATCTAAACATAACACTAAGGGAAAGTTGAAGAGTAATAACGAGAGCAAGAGAATCAAAACCAAGAATGAAAATAAAAATAAAGTCTGAAAACAATAACTAAATCCAAGAAAATCAGGAAATCGACGAAAATTTAGACGCCAGAGGAAATCAATTTTCTCAATTCCGCCTGAAGAAAATGTAGACTCCTGTGCCGAAAGAGAAGAACGGGTGCAGGAGTTCCTACGGAAAAACTTCAATAGGCTTACTCTATCCCGATCGGTAGACCCGAGACCCGAACAGTGAAGAACAAGGGGTACCGGAGAAAATAACAACGGAGGAAGAAATTATGAGTGCATTTAACTCATTTAAACAGAAAACGTCAGGACCATCAGGACTCACAATGACCAGCTTTACCAACCCTCCTAATATCAGTAACGCAATAAACCATCTTTAATCATCATCATCACGAACTATATAATTTAAGAAGGGGATTTTTTTGAGTATTTGAATAATAATTTCATCTTAGTTTGGTTATGACTTATGGGTTTTTTTTATCAAAGTCATTTCTAATAATTCTTTTATAATATAAAAAAAAAATGGTGAAGTTCAGAAATAAATATAAGTATCGAAATTTTGTGAAATATTTATAACTCAAAGTATTACAAATGGTGAAGTTCAGAAAATTTATTTTTATATATCTTCTATAACTATATTTTAGCAAGGTGATATTTTGAAAGGGGGAAAATTTAGTTTGGAGGTCATTTTTAAAATTATTATAATTGGTGAAGTTCAGAAAATTTATTAAAATTTAACCATGGCTGCATATTTTTAGATTTTAAATTTTAATCTTATTAGCGAGGCGCAAGCTCTTCCCGTAGGGGGAGTGGTGAAGTTATTGCCTGGTGCAAGTATAAATACCGGACACCTCCCTGACGCGCTAAAAACAGCTAAACTTTCTTCTTTCTAAAACCAGGCAAACTTCCATGCCTCCTAAATAGTTACCGGCCCACATCTAAAAATAGATTTTACTGTTAAAGAATTGACAAAAATAATAAGAAAATTAAAAATAATATATATAGGAAAATAATCTACATAATAATTAGAGGTTTGGATTCCAGAAGAACAAGGATACCACCATACCCCTTGGAATAATTACAGAAAAAATAGCACGCGTGAAAGCGAACAGAAGATATATCGATTTAGTGGTAAGAGACTTGAAAAAAGAAGCACTTGATAATGTCTGGATCAGGCGCTTACAGTATACGATTCTAACCTCCAAGTGAACAACGATTCGAAGAGAATTCTCTGAGCCTATACCACAGAAATAAAAGCTAAAATCGTGATAAACGACTATGGGGGACCAGAATTTGAAATAAAAGCCGGTGTGCCGCAGGGAGGATGCCTGAATCCCACGTTATATTCAGTATATACAGCGGACATGCCACCACCAGTAAGACCAGAGACGCTGAACATCCTTTCCCGGATGATATCAGCCAATACATAACATCCCCCAGCGGAAATGAAAGAAGGCAAGCACAACTAAAGGCACTGGAAATTGGAAACAAATAGATTTCAATATAGTAAAATACGGACAAACATTCATAAATTTACTGTGATTCCAATTGCAAGAAAAAACACAGCAGAAATCATACATGAAAGAAAAAGGTACTATTATAAACCCAAAAGTAAAGTTTTTTGTCTAAAAATAACATTCCGAGGAATTTATATGAAAAATAAGAGAAAAATATATATGGCATTGGGAAGGACAGCACTACCATACCTTCCATTGTCAGAGCATAAGATGTGACAAACAAGATAAAGGATAATCAGAGTACAGAATAAAACCTCACGATTAATGAATAATACCGGGAGACGAGAAATAAAAAAAGGAGACCTACACGAAGAGACCAGGTTACAACCAATAAATAAGGTCCTCACGAAAGTGGCAGAAGTTATATATGAGAAAATCAACAACTTTTCACAATTATTCGCAGAAAAAAATCTATATCCCTAACGAACAAGGCACTCAACTACAATAAAACGCGAGAAAAGGAGCCCATATTTACATGATAAAATCAGAGAGAATAGCGAAAGGAACATGAAAATACACCAGTAGGAAAAAACGAATAAACATACATAACAGAATTATTCTCCGGAAAAAAGAACTGAATTATTAGAACCTAAATAAGACAACCAAAGGCTGAGAACTGAATTAGGATAACCAATTATGATACACAAACATGGACTATTCACGAATTAGATAACAGAAGTCTGACAACTGAAACAGAAATCGAATAGGACAAACTACCAACCGAATAAAGAAACAACATTAAGCAAATAAAAGTAATACACAATATACAAAGCATAAAAAATAAATCCAAAAACACCAATGCCATTGCACACATAATATTAACCACATGAAACAATTAAGTGCAAGAGAATAGTTGGATCTCCTGATCACTATTAGCCAGAGGAGCTTAGCCACTTTGAGCGCGAAAAAGGAAGGATGAGTGAAGTTAAAATGCAGTTTGGTGGTTCGGAATCCACATTAATCAGCAGGTACCCCGTGTCATTTGAGCATGAGATATATTTATTATTTACCGATGAACACCAAGGCTGCTCATCCCCTCCCTTTACTAAACTTTATCTCTCTTATTTTCAATTTTATCTCTCCTACTAAAATCTTCTACGAAACTTTTCTCCTCGGTTCACTTAAGGTAAGGCCCAGAAGGGTGAAGTTTCTTTAGGACCAAGTCGGCCATAGGCCTCCTCCACTTCTGACTGATCATAGAAGGGAGAGAGCAGTGAATGGGACATGCGAACCGATTCCACCCTTCAAAAGATCGGTAAAGGAGGCAAGGTAAAGGGGAGGCGGGATATGGCGTACCGTGATTGATATCAAGACTGCGAGAGGTGGGCAAGCTGGTTTTTGGCTGGAGCTGGATGTTTATTTAGGGTCTTTGTTTCCATATTGTGACGGGTTCTTTCATGCATTTTCGTCTTCGATCACTCTCCTAGAGAATGATGGTTGTTTCGCTATTTAGTATTTCTCGGGTGAGGGTCGTCCGATGCTTCGCAGTGTGGAGTTTGATGGTTCTGTCCTGTGGATGCGCTGTCAGCCTACATGACATCGTTGTTGATATTATCCCAATGTACGAGGAAGTGCAATGCTCACAGTCACCGACGTTGCATGTATTTTCGTAAAAAAGGTAACACTCCTGCGAGTGGCCCGTCGCGAGTTTATTTCGGTCAATAATAAATTACCGTATTTAATCTGTTTTATTGGGTTGGTAGGGAAGAAGTTACGGCAAATAATGGCTATGAGAACTTTTTCGTCCTCCTTATATCCTGTGCTCATGAATTCCTGATAATAAAGGTCTATTGTATTTGTTTTTCATTTATTTGCCTTAGTTTATGGTACGTGTCCATCTTTTGTTTTATGACATTGTTAATCGACTTTTGTGGGTAGCCATTGTTGACGAGCAGCTGAGATAGTCTATTTAATTCTACATCAAATGCTATGTTGATGAAGGCTTTTATTACGGAGATTTATACCGATCAGGGGATAAATAGATCTTATCTTTCACTTTTTCAAGTGAAGCGTTAGCTTCTATCTCAAGGGAGAAATCTATTCAGTTAGCTCTCACTCTTCAAGTAAAGCGGTAGCTTCTATCTCAGCGGCTAAAAAAATATCTTTCACTTTTCTAAGTAAAGCGTTAGCTTCTATCTTAGGGGACAAATAGATCTTATCTTCCACTTTTCATAGTAAAGCTTAGCTTCTATTTCAGCGAGAAATAACTCTTCTCATCTTTTGCTTTTCAAAATAAAGCGTTAGCTTCTTTCCCAGTGAGAAATAACACTTATTATCTTTTACTTTTCAAAATAAAGCGTTAGCTTCTATCTCAGGGAGAAATAGATCTTCTTATCTTTCATTTTTCAAGTAAAGCGTTACGTTTCTTCTTGATGGGAAAAATATATTCCCTCTTTCGTAAATTAGGTCATGGCCCATTTACGTCTGGTTGGTATAGATGCATACATCAAAATTTCCCTCATTCTAATGGAAGTTATCAACTCCTTTATCGTTAAAACTATCTATGAATTCGGAGATGGGTTATCCTGTGGACAGCCAGAGAAAATTCATATATATCCGCCCAACATCGCCCGTTTTCTAAGAACAAGAAAGTGTAGAAAGAAAATGCTAATAAAATTAAGCCATACGTTACTAACGAATGAAAAATTGGAGATAATGGATATGGAAGATGGGAACTTCATGTTAAGTTTACTCAAAGATGAAGGAACGAGTGGTTTTACAAACACCCTCACACTTTATATTATTTATTAACAGGGTCAGGTGTCTCGCAGCTCGCTTGGATGAAGAGCTTCTTGGAAGTTGAGTGAAAGCTGGCACCCGGCGTGGATCGAAGGTGGCAGCGATAGTTGTGTGTATAACAATTGATATCTTTCACCGTGCGCGGCAGAATAAGTAAGTTCGAACGGCGTGAGGTTGTTAGGTTTTGCCATCATGGGGTTTTCAGCGATCACTGGCTCCGAAAAAGTGTTCCAGAAGAAAGAAGCTGCTATGATTGTTGAGTTGAGCTCCGGGCGGCGTTCTATAGCCATATCAGCTGATCGAACATTTTTGCATGAAGCGGTACTCTGTTGCCTTTTTCAAAATAGCACTATTGTGAAGGTCGCCCAAATAGGCATACCATTTCATAAAAGAGCTTCCAAAGCATTTAACACCCTTTAGAAGAAGGGAAGATATGGATTTTTTCCAACACTTCATATAACCTTCCTTGGTAAAGGCTTAAGGAGCCTTTTTTCTTCTGGATACCTCAAATTCAAGTCCTGTACATTAGTTCCAGTGTTATTATATTTTTTAAAGTTATTTGGGCTTAATAATCCCTATTTTCCACTACGAATAAGAGGGTTCCTAACTACAATACTCGACTCTTGTCAAATACACACAACACATCGCATCGCACATCTATCATCATTTATAAGGTTTTACTGTGAAACCTAAAGCCTAAAATGTCTTCGAAATTCCTTAAAAGTTGTGAACAGGAGTTTCAAAAGAAGGCTTTTAAGATTAGACCTAATCTGTTGATAAAATCCTAAAAGACTTTGACGTGAGCAGAGATTAGTCTTTAATAGTGTATTTATTTTTCAGGTGTGAGAAAGGGGGTGAATAAGAGAATGGTTGAGAATGTTCTGACGTGGTATGGACGTGTAAGAAGAATGTGTGGAAATAGACTTGGGAAAAATCTTTACGAGTGTCTGGGTGTGAGAACGGTTGGAATACCTCGTAAAAGTTGGATTGATGAAATCTATGGGGTTTTTAGAGAGAAAAGGCTGACCGAGGACCAAGAGTATGATAGGTGTGCAGTAAGGGGTAGGTGAAGGTGAGTGGTTGGAGCTTCATGCCCATGGATGAACGCTGTAGTTATTATTTTTAAAAAAGATAAGGGCTTCGTTCCCTCGGATGAACCAAATTTGATGAGGGTTTTGAAATAAACTAATGAATTAGATCCTTGTTAAAGCACCGGAGATTTGGCCCCCAAATCAAATGTGTCATGGTCAACAGTCCACGAACGTTAGTAGAAAGAAACGTTTATTTTAGGAAAATTGATCTTGACCAGGAAAGATATTGTTCCACAACATCAGGCACGGATCCAGGAGGGGTGGGGGGTGGGGGGCTAGGGAGATCAGCCCACAAAATTTTAGACACATTTATGTTTAACATTTTCTTTCAAGCCATACTTGAATTCTGCTATTCAGAAAGAGTTATTAATAATATAGAATAAATATAAAAATAGTTTTTAACCTTTGCGATCGAATGTATCTTATCTGATACATATCTAAAATACAGGTAAATCTCAAAAATAATTATTAATTCAGTATTATACCGTAGCTGACGTCCAAAAACTCCAATTCCTAATTTTCTGATGTGTGGAAAAAAATCGGAACTGAGAGAGTGAGTGTTCACTCCTTTATGAGATTGCTGTTATTTATTATCAATGGTGTGTAAGATAATCCTTAATAATCATCGATGCCCTTTTATTGGACTACTCATAGGGAGGAATTCAAGTTAGAGCCCCCCCTCCGACAAACATCACTGTAATAACCATTTATCATCTTATCAGAAAACGCAGCAAGTCATTGGAGGGACTTACCCTCTTGTTTCTCGTGGCTTTTATCGAGGTCATCTCCTGTAAAATCTCTGTTCTCTTGTTTCTGTATGACCTTTGGCACACACACACAGACACACACACACAATATATATATATATATATATATATATATGTGTGTGTGGGGTTGGTGGTTGGTTTCAGGGAAAACGATACAAGTTCCATCTACACAAGAAATAAAACAAGTTGTGTACTAAACGAAGCAATATATTCTCAAGAGAATTTCTACTCAAATAGATAGTAATATATATATATATATATATATATATATATACATATATATATATATATATATATATATATATATATATATATATATGTTGAGGATAAATCCCTAAATGAGACATGTAAAATTTCTGATTTAATTAAATACAACGTTTTGGGTACCTTACCCATCTTTTGGTATATAAGATAGATTTAGAACACGTTTAAAAATACGAAAATTAGGATTCACACAAGGATTAGAAATAAATTATTTAGTTAATTGAAATTTTGACTAATCGTTTGAAAACTATTGAAATTTTAGATTTGGATCAATTATGGGTACTTTAAATATGGATAAATATAACACTAGTTGATGCAATTATTGGTTGACACAGATATTAGTCACTTAAAGAAGCAGAAATAGTAATAAATTATTTAATAAATTCAAAATGTGAAAAAATCATTCGAAAACTGTTGAAACTAAATATAGATGCTATAAATATGGATAAATATAAAATACTAATTGTGGCAATTGACTGGTACACAAAAATATTAGTCACCTTTAGTGGAGGGCAAAAGCGGAGAGACTGAGGAAAGATTATAGAAGGAACCGATTAAAGATTAGTAGGTTGTGAAAAAATTGAGTGATTTATGAAATGAGAAGGGAAAAAGCAGTTGAATCAGAATTTAAACTGGGATTTAGTTGTTTTATAAATAATGGTTCAAGAATGCGGAGGGGAGTGGAGTCCTTTGCATGTCCTATAATTTGAATGTTTTTGTGGGAAATTTCTGTGTTACATTTAATTGAATGATCACGAATGGGAGAAGTTTCTTTTTTGGCAAAGGTGGAGCCAGTGTGAGAGCTAATACCAAGATGAGAACAGACCCTAGCCCCAAGTGAGTGAACAGTGCTGCCAATGTAGATCACCCGGCCTAATAAAGGTAACGGTGTTGTGCTTCTCAACAAGTTTGATTACATTAACAAAATGAATAACATCCTCCCTGATTCATCTAAATTTAAACTTCTTAACAAAGATCCCTAGAAACTTTTCCAAATTCTGGATGATAAAGTTAATTATTTGCTTTCTAAACTTAAAACTCTTAATATCATTGATGAAGGAACTTATAAACAACTTTTTTCCTCTGGCTCCAATCCAGGACTTATGTATGGCCTTCCCAAAATCCACAAACCTAATGTTCCCCTCCGCTCCATACTAGCGGCATACCCAATGGCAACCTACAAGTTGGATAAATATCTAGTACCTCAACTTAACCATTTTACCATTAATCAATACAAAGTTAACAATAGTTATTCTCTGTCTGAAGAATTCAGAAACTTGAAACTTCCTGGTCCTCACTTTTTGTGTAGCTTTGATGTCGTCTCCCTTTTTACAAATATCCCCGTAAATGAAACCATAGACCTAATCATCCAAAAGGCCTTTCCAGAATCGGATTTGACCTTTCATAAATTCACACCGTCGCTTTCACGGTCTCTTCTTAAACTAACCATTAGAGAAAACTGTTTTCTGTTTAACAACTTCATCTATCAACAGGTTGATGGTGTTGGAATGGGTTTCCCCATGGGTCCTCTTCTTGCTGACATATTTATGTCCAACTTTGAAGAAGTTGCTTTGCGAGAATGCCCTCCTGCTTTGAAACCGATATTTTACCATCGTTTTGTTGACGATACGGTTCTAATATTCAAAACAGAACAACAGTCTCTTTCATTCTTTGATTATTTGAATCATAGCCATTTCAATATAAAATTCAAACTTGATAAAGAAAAAGATGGAAAATTACCATTTTTGGATTTTCTCATATCCCGCTCCTCGCCCAACTTCACCACTTCCGTCTACCGTAAATCCTCCTTTTCTGGTCTCGGCATGAACTTGTACAGTTTTTTTCATATTTCATATAAGATCAACAACATCAAAACCCTCCTTCACCGTGGCTTTCAGCTTTCATCTGATTATTTTCTTGTTCATTCAGAATTCAGTTTTCTTATGGGTTATTTTCAAGGGAATTGTTTCCAGCCCTCACTTGTACAAAAATGTATCCATCAATTTTTTGATAAAATATACCGTCCTCCACAAGAAATTTCCGCTGTCTCCAAGGATGTCCGATATTGTCTTCTCCCTGATATTAGCCCACTCAACCTACCCTTACGCCGATAACTTAATAAGCTTTTGAAAAGATTTTACACACATACCAACTTTAAAATAGTTTTCCTTAACAACTTTTATATTGGACAATTTTTCAGAACTAAAGACAGACTCCCACCTGAAATGAGCTGTTCAGTTGTATATAAATTCATTAGCCCCAGGTGCCACCAGGGGATCTACATTGGCAGCACTGTTCGCTCACTTGGGGCTAGGGTCTGTTCTTATCTTGGTATTAGCTCTCGAACTGGCTCCACCTTGACCAAAAAAGAAACTTCTCCCATTCGAGATCATTCATTTAAATGTAACACAGAAATTTCCCACAAAAACTTTCAAATTACAGTATAGGACATGTAAAGGACTCCACTTACCTCCGCATTCTTGAGTCATTATTTATAAAACAACTAAATCCCAGTTTAAATTCTGATTCAACTGCTTTTCCTCTTCTCATTTCATAAATCACTCAATTTTTTCACAACCTACCAATATTTAATCGGTTCCTTCTATAATCTTTCCTCAGTCTCTCCGCTTTTGCCCTCCACTAAAGGTGACTAATATTTTTGTGTACCAGTCAATTGCCCCAATTAGTATATTTTTTATATTTATCCATATTTATAGCATCTATATTTAATGTCAACAGTTTTCAAATGATTTCTTCACATTTTGAATTAATTAAATAATTTATTACTATTGCTGCTTCATTAAGTGACTAATATCTGTGTCAACCAATAATTGCATCAACTAGTGTTATATTTATCCATATTTAAAGTACCCATAATTGATCCATATTTAAAATTTCAATAGTTTTCAAACGATTTGTCAAAATTTCAATTAACTAAATAATTTATTTCTAATCTTTGTTTGAATCCTAATTTTCGTATTTTTGAACGTGTTCTAAATCTATCATATATGCCAGAAGATGGGTAAGGTACCCGAAACGTTGTATTTAATTAAATCAGAAATTTTACATGTCTCATTTTGGGATTTATCCTCAACCTGAAAATATGCCTTCTTAGAAGCAAACCTATAGAATATATATATATATATATATATATATATATATATATATATATATATATATATATATATATATATATATATATATATATATATATATATATATATATATGTACAGTGGCGGCAACAAAAAAAGTGACATGTGACAATTCGGGGAAAATGAAACAGAAAAATGTAACTTACATATTTTATTATGAATATTTCATGAAAGTTAATACTTGGTCATGTTGCCCTTGCACTTGATGACCATTATGAGTCGATTGGGCATTGATTCAGCGAGGTTTGCGAAGTAGGTGGGGTCTATCGTAACCCAGATCTTCTTCAGTGATTCTATCAGGTCCTTGATGCTGCCGGATGCTGTCTCTTGAACTTTGGATTTCATCAGATTCCAAGCATTCTTAATAGGATTTAGGTCCGGGGAATTACCAGGCCACTCCAAAACACTAATATTATTATCATTGAAGAACCTTTTTACTAACTGGGACCTGTGAGCAGGGGCACCATCATGCATGAAAAATTCACACCGATGAATTTCCCAAAATGGCAGCATGTGCTGCTTCAAAACTTCGAGATAGTTAGTCCCCCTCATGGTTACATTCTTGCGAAGGAAGTACAGACCTCCTCTGCCCTTGTTTCCACTAAAGGCACCCCACACCATCACACTATCAGGGTGCTTCACAGTTTTCACGGTATATTTTGGGTCATACCGAGACACATTGCTGGGACGACGCACGATCTTTGACTCTCCTCTGACCAGCCTAAAGGCGCTCTCATCACTGAACATCACCTTCTTCCAATGGGCAGCTGTCCAATGTTTATAGGTCTTGCAAAAATTGAGCCTTTTCATCTTCATAGCCTTGGTAAGAAGTGGCTTCTTGGCAGCGCGGCGAGCCGGTAGGCCTAAGTCCTTCTGTAAGCGATGACGGATGGTCCTGAGGGCGACGTTCTGGAGAAGGTCTGGGTGTTTTTTTTTTATTGAAGCGGAGGTTACAGAAGGGTCTGACATCACTTCACGCCTTAGGATATTATCAGTCCTTGGAGATGTCTTCCTAGCTGCACCAGTGCCCTCCTTCCTCTTTGGTATGGTACCTGGTGGCAATAACTCAGCTGCCCGTTTTAGGCGATAAATCGTATTTCTTGAGGTTCCTAAATCTGCTGCTACATCAATAAAAGACTTTCCCTGCTCTAATAGGGTCAAGGCACGGCTTTTCTCTGTCATAGAAAGCTTTTTCCGCCCCATTGTATCCACTTGCACAGAAGTTATAGCACGTCAAATGTAGGCACGAATGCAGGAAATCAGCACGCTGGAGCGTTGTACACCAAAACCTCACTGTACGAGCTCAAACGAGACAGTGAGTTCCAATAAAGCGCAGTTCTGTTGTCTTAGCTCAGGAGAGTCATCCACTCGTGGCATAAGCCCCGCCACTTTTCATTGGCTTGTTGGCAAGTAAAATCGTGAAAGCGATTTTATGTATCGATTTCTATTGCCAATATTCAATGTCACTTTTTTTGTTGCCGCCACTGTATATATATATATATATATATATATATATATATATATATATATATATATATATATATATATATATATATATATATATATATATATATATATACGCGTCATGTGATTTACAATTATTACAAACAAAAAGACCGTACTCCTTCTATTAGAAAAACACTTATCTTGTCTCTCATTGGATAAGAAACCTACACCTCGTTATTCAAAAGGCTTCTTGAATCAACCTTTTTGGGGGTTGAGCATGGTAGCTCTGGCGATGAGCGTCGTGGTCATATAAGCGATGAGCGCTTAATGACACAGGTTCAAATCCAACTTTTTTATTTATTTTCATATAACGGTTAAAATAGTTTGCCCTATCTTTCCGTTCTCTACATCTCCCATTCTCATTTTTAAGCTTTCATTAGTACATGTAATATTCCTTAGCGTGTTTTCCGGGTTGTGTTCCTAATTTCTATTTCCTCGGGCCTTTAAATACATATATATATATATATATATATATATATATATATATAATATACTTGCAAAATCATTCGAAAAAGCCAAGATATGCCTTCACGAATTTCTCCAGGCCTGGACTGAACTAATTGTATGCCAATGTTAGGGTGTCCTCTTCAATAGATGACATTAGTTCCACAAATAGCGGCCGGATCTCAGCGATCTTAAAGTGTTGTAAGCAGCCTTGATGGCATTCCCCTCAACAATGCCCCACACCAATTAATTTAGGGAGTTGCTTTCAAGGGAGCAGTAGGGGGCTATAAGTTTGTAGACCAGTTGTGCGGAACGTTGTAACACAACCACGCCTGTATACCTTTCGTTGTATGCAAGAGCAGAGTCCTGCTGGAAAACCTAAATCCTTCTCACGGCTACGAGTCCATTCAAGGCTTGACTACAGTTCCAGCACCCAAATCCAAGCGTCTGCATTTGCCTTCAGGCTCTGGGTGACGATGTTAGGAAGCAAACCTTGTCCCTTACTGCTGGCCACACCCAGAACCATTACAGAGGTGGGAAAATTGCTGTACATCACTCAAAAACTTAGTCCTTATTTTTAGCCTCGTCATACTGCCGTTTCACTTTGTAAAAGAGGTTTCTCGGGTAGTTAAACAAGTTTACACTCTACTTCACGCTTCTCCTGTCGAAGAAGGCCGTGAGTATGGTGTAACCTTTTTTCATTTTAAGCTTGCATTCTCAGAAGAAACTGTCTATGCTGTTTCCAGCATGGAACCTAAACTCTTACTATACGTATCCAACGTTGGTGCAGTCATTAGCCATAGGCACACTTTAAACTTTGTATCAATATACCTGAAACGCAGTATCTCTCTCTCTCTCTCTCTCTCTCTCTCTCTCTCTCTCTCTCTCTCTATATATATATATATATATATATATATATATATATATATATATATATATATATATATCTATATATATATATATATATATATATATATTTGAAATTATCATACCTCTATAAATTGTCACGTAGCATCTCGTGGGTTTGTGTAAACAGTGGCTACGATGCTCATGGCAAAACGACGTGAATTACCGGACTTCGAATTTGGCATAAGAGTAGGAGCCAGACGGATGTGGACTTCCATTTCTGAAACTGTGCGGACATTCAACATCTTTCAACTTCATGGAAGCCATTAAAAATCTCCGCAGCCAGCGCAGTGGCCGATCACGGATGTGCAATATTTTTGGACAGCGAAATCTTGCTAGAATTGTCCATAAGGACCAATAAAATCATCTTTAGCTCAAATCGCACCCATATTCATTGCAGGAGTTTCCAGACGAGTAGCCATCTGGTCAGATACCATTCTTTATCTTTCATGGGATACGAGAGCATAACACCCACCAGAGTATCCCTGTTAAATACAGGATAGACCTAGTTCCGCTCCTGGGCTCGTGACGTCACTACTTGGATCTTGGGAGACTGGCTACATGTGATGATGTGGTATGATGAGTCATGGTTCCATTTGTTTCAAGCTAATGATAGTTTGAGTGTGATGCAGAACCCAGGAGATTATTGATCCCAGGTGGAAACACACACTGTGCAGGCTGGTGGTAGTTCCATAATGTTGTGGCTTGTATTTACGTGCCATAGGCTGGGTTCACTGGTCCACCAAAAGATGCCATGGACCCAGGGGCGGATTCATGGGAGGCTGACGGGACTGAAGCCTCCAAATTTTCCCTTTCATTAGCCATAGTGAAAAGCAAAGCGACTTGATTAAGCGTCCCCCACAATGATACGATTGAGTCATTGTGTTCGTCGAATTCCTGCCAGTTATTGCCAACTTCTTTGAGGATGAGAGCAACTTGGATGCAACGGCAGGATTCCTACTGATCACAATCCGAGAGCCACGCTCTCTAATTGGCCTCCTCGTCGCCGAGTCGGTTCTAGCTCACACTATGGAGCTGAGCTGAACATTGCATGCTCTTACGGTCGATCTCGTTTCAGCAGACGCTACGATAGGTGAAGTCGGGACGTATCTCAACAAAATCCAGAAAAATACATTGACCAACTTCCACGGCGTCTTCAAGAAAGCAGAGGAAACCCTCCAGGAGATCGGCTTGTCACATGACACCATTTCTGTACCTTGAATTTGTAGGCGGAAAATGTAGCGATTGAACGTACCCTACCAGACAGCTGAGGAATATTACCGCCAATCTGTCTATGTCCGTTCATTGACTAGATGTTGATTGAACTACAGAGTCGGTTCGGGAAAAACACTATTCCGGTTGTCCTTAACACCAAACATTTACTCAGCAGCATCCACGAAGATGTTGCTGCTTTACTGGAGGCGTTACAAACCTACAAGGCTGATAGCGAGGAATTGAGCCTCATCAAGGCGTAAACAGAGAGCTGGTTTTCGTCAACAGTCAAGTTTGAATTCGTTGGAGATTTTCTTGCCCACTTCCATACCCGAATGTATCCGAACCTGGCCAAGCTCCTTCAAATTCTGGTCACTCTTCTAATCTTAAACGCGGAGGCAGAGCGTTCATTTTCGGGGCTGAAACAACTTAAAACGTATTTAAGTACTAGCATGAGTCAAGAACGCCTTAACGGTGTGGTGCTAATCGGCGTTCATAACGAAATTGATGTTAGAATAGGCAGAATTTTTAATCAATGTATTTCTGCAAACGAACAAGAAGTTGATGTCCACGTGAAATACCGTAAACAATGCTGTATGTTAGATACTGTTATTAACCCTTTCAGACCCGCTTATGTTTATATGTCTCTTTTTAGCCGTACTTGTATTTTGCTATTCAGAAAGAGTTATGTAATAATATGAAATTATATAAAAAAACTGTTTTTTAAACCGTTGCGACCGAATGTACCTTATATGATACATGTCTAAAATGCAGGTTAATCTAAAAAATAATTATGAACTTCATTATTATAAATTAACTTACTTCCAAAACTACAATAAACTACAATTCATAATTTTATGATGTGTAAATAAAAGCGGATCTGTGAGTTAGTGCTCACTCTGTGTGAGTTACTTTTATTTATTATCAATGTTGTGTAAGATAACCATTATTAATGACCTTTTCTGAGGCTACTCAGAAGGAGGATTTCAACTTAGCCTCCCCCAAATTTTATCCTGGATCCCCGTCTTCATGGAAGGGTGACCGCTACAGTGCAATGCATGATGGATATTTGCATCCATTCATTAAGTTCTAAAATAACGATTTAATATTCCAGCCAGATATGAGTAATGCAGCCTGGCACCAGGCATAACTTTCCCAGAATTGCTTCGATGAGCATTCCGGAGAGTTCCGAAGAATGCCGTGGCCACTACGTTTACTGGTCATAAACTCAATCGAGCATTTATGTGACGTGATGACCAGGTGTCTTCGTATCCAAGATCCGTCCCTATTAATACTATGTAACTGTGAACAGGTATCTAGGAGAACTGGATAAACATCGTTGCAAAGATCTTCTCTCTACTTGTGGAATCGATGCCACCTAGACTTTCTGCCCTGCACCAGGATATAGTGTGGTCTTACACGGTAGCGGTACTAATTAGCTATCCAATGACGTTTCTTACTTCTGTGTATATGTTACTTCTGTATACTAGATTATGTCGTAATTCAATCAATAAAAACATCCAGTTACCACAACAACCAGTATAGTGTGAATAGAAAAATAAACACATGTAATCACGAAATGTAATTATTATGTACAAGAATTAGAAAATTATTCACTGACTTTTCGTTTATCCTTCCCTAGATTTCATCAATAAATGAATATTCGCATATCAAAAAAATTGTGCGCAATGAGCAGTTTTCCTAATATAATGTGTTTTATTGATAGATACATGATGGGAAATGTTGTAGAACAGAATTGCCCAAACCATTCAAAATTCATTCCCAGAAAAATTATACAAATGAAATCAGCAAGATTCCTAAAGGACTAAATGTATAGACTTTGTAAACTTATTAAAATGTTTAATGCTTTCAAAAGCCTCCTATTTGTCCACTTTAACTCCAACTCAACTTTAATTAAATAAAGGTTAGATCCTCACCATCTGATCCACTCTTTTATAATAAATCGTTTTTACATTTTTGTAGCTTCGATCTGCAGCTGGAAACCACATGATAGCAACACCTGACAACCTCACGTCATTCGTAGCCTACTTATTATGCCACTCACTCCGTAGAAGCACATTATTGTCATTCACACAACTCTCTAACTGCCACCATCGCCCCGCGCCAAGTGCCAGCATTCATACCAACCTCCAAGTAGCTCTCAATCCACGCAAGCTGTTAACCCCCTAACATGAGGCAATTACAAAGGATTGCAATCATAGACCATGTTAATAATATAAATTGTGAACGTGTTTTCTTAATTAACCACTTCAGATTCCTAAAAAGTCTTTGTAATAAGAAATTTTCTATTTTCTATCCATAGTCAATCAAATTAGATGTCTTATTAATTTTGGCTTCTGTTTATACGCATAAAAATAAGGAAACCTCCGTGGCTAGATTTCATTATTTTTAGCCGAGGGGAAAATATAATTGAGTAAAGAAAGTCAATCGAGGATAGTGTTCCATTACTGTCCTGGCAGATTTTTTTTTGTATGTTCGTATCTTACTTCATCCTTCATTTAAGGGTGGGTGGGGGATGGCAGCTAATCAAAGACTGCCCCTAGCTATCCCAAATGACCAGTTGTCAACACTTGGATGGAAGAGAATGGTCACATATGACTCTCATTTTCCTATCTTTGCTCCTATTTTGTGTTACTGGTCTCTTTGTTTTTATCGTTCAGCCACTAACTAAGGGTATTGCATTAAGGAACACAATCTTTAGGATCATTAATGACTTTTAAAAGACGTAAGAAGTTTTTCTGGATGCTAAAAAACTTCAAATGAACACCAAGATCGTCTCCTGGTAAGGTCACAGCTCAAGGATCGAGTTGACTCCAATGCTAAGTTTGATCAAGATTGGAAAGAAGCAGGTGTGAACGCTTCGGCGCACTTTGGTCGGCAATATAAAGAATTGGCTGTCGAAGTCGGCCAAGCTGATATTCACTGATGAAACTATCTTTCACTTCTTTAGAGCTGCTGCAAGATAAGTCGTTAGGAGGAGAAAAGTAGGGCGTTTTAACGACTCCTGTGTCGTGCTCACGGTGAAGCATCTGCTTATAATCTAATGGAACTGGAGTACTAACAATAACACTGCTAAGAACTCAAAATGGCACCAAAGCGTGCTTCATCTGCACCTTATCTCAAAATTCAGACCCAATTTGGTGATGATAGCTGTATTTTTCAGCATGATGGCCCACCGTCTCATAAAGCAAAAACAATAACAAAGTTTTTGGCTGAAAATAACATCGAACCTTTTGGACCTTGGCGTGGAAATTCGGCAAATTTGAACCCAATAGAGAAATTGTGGGCGAAATTTAAACTGTAGGTAGATAAACAGAAGTCATCCAATTATGTGCAGTTGTGGGTTCTTAGTGACCACAATATTCTTTTCAAGGTAATACATTTTTCAATATATCTATTTATTTTCTCTGATAGACTGTCCCCTACTATATAACTAATTCTATTTTTTTTATATCTTGACTTTTTTTTATTTCTTTAGTATTCTTTTTCAATCGAGTATATTGGATGTAACAATTCATATGTGAACAAAATTCGATCGTTTTCTTATTAATCAGAGAAGTTTGTTCCATATGTTCCTTAACTTAATGTTGTATCAAAGCCAACTTTACAATCAGAGGTGGGCACCAAAATACATTTAAAGTATTTAAATACTAAATATTAAATACATGAGAAAAATATATTTAGATACTAAATATTATATACATATTAAAAATGTATTTAGTATTTAAATTTGAAATACATTAAATGTATTTAGATACATTTTTAAATACATTTAAAATACATTATATATAACGAAAACCGATAAAGACCATTGGTATCACAACCCCCAAAATATCCATTAAAATGAAATTGTATATTATAATTACTAATGTAGGATTTTGTGACAATTGGACTCGGGTACTACAAAAAATAGAAAGTTTCATAGAATGAAATTTCAGTTAGCTATTTATATCGGCATTACATTTAGGTAATATCAGTTGCTGAAATGTTTCGTCAAATAAAGAACTCCGTTTTGGAGATAAGGTCAATCGTCCTAAAGAGAACAGCCGTTCCACAGGAGCTGGCGAAGGAAGGGTGGTGTTGTATTTAATAAATAACTTTATTATGTTTGGATATCATCATCATCATCATCATCATCATCACTAACTCTATAATTTAAGAAAGGGATTTTTTGGAGTATTTGAATAATAATTTCATTTTAGTTTGGTTATGACTTAAGTATATTTTAAATTTTTATCAAGGTAATTTCTAAGAATTTCTTTAGAGTTTGAAAAAAAAATTGTTTAGTTCAGAAAAAATAAATAGGATTATCCACTGCTTTATAATGTTTAAAAATAAAATGAATTTCAATTGGTGAAGATAAGAAAATTTCTTAAAATTTAACCATGGCTGCTTTTTTTAGAATTTAGATTTTAATCTTAGTAGCTAAGCGCAAGCTCCCCCTAGGGAAAGAATGGCAAAGCCATTGCTTGGTCTATCTAAACTTTGAAGTATTTTATTTGAGTCCTGAAGGTAACTGAACAATTCTGAAATCTGCGGTTGATCGCGTTTGAGTGGGTTTTGTAAATCCAAAATAATCGTCACTGTCCGATACACCACTGGATGATTCAGCTTCTGGTTCCTCTGAATCATAATATTTTTAACAGAGTCTTAGTGTCTTGAACTGTCCCGTAAAGTACTAATATCTAACCATCGGAGTTTGAAGAATGGATGGCTTGTTGATGGAATAATGGCATCTGTAACGCTAGCTTCATTTTTCAAGGTCAAATAAGATAATGTACGCTTTCAAAAGCCCTTTGTGACTGCGATTAGGAGAGGTTGTAAAAATTTCAGATTTTTATCCACAGTGAGCAAGGTAGGGAGCAATTTTCCATAAAAACAGTTTTGTTCTCTCAGTAGGCTATCAATTGCCACTGCAATAGGAGCCAAAACTGAGACATACTCCCCAAAAAATTAAATTTCGTGACTTCTGAACACTGGAAGTTCAAGGGACGTCATGAGTTGATGTAATTTGTCCTTGTGTTTTAAAGGTAATGACAATGCATCATACAGAGGTTTCCACCTTGTAATGCAAGGCACATTTAATGAGCAGTTGATAACAGTTTTGATAATCTATGCTAATTTTGGACGACCTCTTTTGTTCCATAATGCTGAGCCTTTCCTCCTTGCAGCATGATTAATATTTGTAAAAGAAGATATTTTCAGTGCCTGTTTTGCATCAATTGTGGCGACGAGACTGAGTGTGTGTGAAACATAGCACACAAGCTTAGGTAGGCTAAAGCTGCCTTGGTCAGACGAAAGGTCTTCTTCCTGATCTAAGGCATTTCTCTTAAGAAACTATCCTCCAGCTCGTGCTCACCCTGATCTTCTTCACCGACCTGAAATCCATCTTCTAAATCTGTGGGCAAATTTGCAGCAGTGCTGCAAAGTCCTTAAAATCTTTAACAAAAATAGAGCCGTTATCAGTGATGGTGATCGTGATTTTCTGCAGGGGGATATCGTATTCATCGATGATATTCTCCATATGTTCGGAATTTTGATGTAGTTATGTTCTCCTTTGAAGCGACAGCACGTCAATACTCCACTGTGACGGACAAGAACAGCTTCCTCAGCTGAAGAAAATGAAATAACAGTCCAATGTTTGTCTCATAAATGTTTCGATAAATTTGACATATTAATATAATCGAGATAAATTCCCAAAACAAGTAGGTCAGCTTGGAGCCAAGAGCTGATAACTCTCTTGACTGTAAAGACATTTTCAATTTCATATTTCATAAAGAGCAAAATCTTAACATACCCAATGAACTGTAACGCCCCAAAAACTAAGGTGACGAGTTGACCAAATATCTGCAGTAAGGCATAAGTAAGAGGTGCTCTCTAGTTTATTCTTCATTTGAGCTCTTGTCACTTTCTCTTCTTCTATAAGGTTTCGGCTATCGTCCTCCTTGAAATCGAGTCAAAAATTTTTATTCAATAATAT
Organism: Ceratothoa steindachneri; assembly: GCA_963969495.1. NCBI lineage: Eukaryota > Metazoa > Arthropoda > Malacostraca > Isopoda > Cymothoidae > Ceratothoa > Ceratothoa steindachneri. Next base: position 60,215,551 of record OZ018331.1, on the reverse strand, counting down.
TTCATGTAAATGATTGCGCGCTTTTAGAATATATGTATGTTGATTCATATGAAATTATTGCAATATATTAACCTCTGTTGTTTGTATATGTCTTCCTTTATTTAACTTCGTTATATAGACTACGTAGTGACCAATCATCAGAACGCTTTAGTATTCGGTCTTTTATGTATAAGAGCTTAACCTGTACTACTAATACTATAAGTTTAAATAACATTTGTAACTCAGCACTCACCTTTAATTAATCTCACAAAAGCCAGTTGCTCCATGGTTGATAGGAGATGCACACCTTGTATGATAAAATCTGCAATCAGCTTATAAACAACAGATTGTTTGACCTTCTTAGTATTTACCGCAAAACACTCCGATAATTTCTTTACTTTAACAGCGATGCATGAAGAACTATCGTCTAATAGTGAACATTTTTTTTTCTAATCTTTTCTTTGAGCTGTCACGTAGTTACATGATCAGATAATTAAAGGACATTTGTTTTACGTTGCCATAATTCACGTAAATTCAATTAGCATATACTATAAATATAGGTGCTACAAGAGGAAGCAGGTACGTTACTTAAGAGTATTGTTAACTACTAGCAATTTGTCATTTTTAAAATAAAAAAGAGTGAAACTTTTCAATTCAATTGAGTATCATATAATTAACTTTAATAAATTCTTACCTTCAAATGAATGGGTAGATTGGAAGTAGCATTGCTCGCCGCAGAGTTTCCTCCATTGCATGATGTACATATACACTTCACTTTTTTTCCGTCGGAAGATTTCACTCCAAAAAAGTTACCATCTAGTAAAGGATGACTAAAATTACATGATTCTTTATCTTCCTTGTATTTATTATTGTCTTATCTCTTCATTTCACACTCTTTCGAAAAAGCTGAAGTTTCCATGTAGCAGTTAAAATAACGCTGAGCACTCTCAATATACAACCGAACACAAATGTGACCATCTTTTAACTGATGCAAGTCATCTTCCCTCGCTGGCTCACGCAGTCAACTGTTTGTGTAATACAAGTTGCGAATAGCTAAAACATGCATTACACGTTCTTTACAGCTATATAAACCTATTATCAGTAAAGTATTTGCAAAAAAGTATTTAAATACATGATTTCAAATGTATTTACAAATAAAATTTTAAATACATAAATGTATTTAAATACTGCTCACTTTTGTTGACAATTCGATAAGTAAACGCACCCGCTTAATTAAATTTGAACTATTCAATCTATTTTAACGATGCATACAATGACTACGCAGATTTCCTAAGTAAACGAATAGAAAGACAGATCACTCGTTTAATAAGTGGAACGAAACCTTAAATTAGAAATAACGGGTAGTTAACAATTGGTAAAGTGAGAAGAGCGAAATAAATGCAAAAACATAGCGTGAAGTCATAGGTATTCAGAAAAGGGGCCAAGAAAGGAAGGGAAAATGAAAACCTTCCATAAAAATTAGGTATGGCTTGAGTTACACTAAGACTATCAAATTAAAAGGATCGGCAATTGGATTAGGTTAAGTTATTGAGGGTAAGTTATTGAGATTAAAAATTATTGAAATTATTCACTTTCTTGATCCGGGAGGTCCTGCAATGTATTACGAGAAGCAATATTTAGTTTCCTTTTTCTGTGTGGGGTCGGAGAGGGGGTGTATTTTCTGGAACTTGAAGTTAAGTTAACCCCATCTTCGTTGTAACTACGCTCCCGTGAACGTGGACTGCTAAATGGGAGGAGTAAATGAAATGTGAGGGACTTTTTTATGGTTAGCGCGGTATCAACAATCGCTAACCGGGGATGCCGCCTCCTCGAGGGGTTTGGGTATCAGAACTGCTCCCGGCGTGCACATAGACGGGTGCTAATTCCCTCTGTGGTCCTGGCTGAATCCCCTGGATAGAGAGGAAGCGGACAGCCCACTCCTAGTAGGCTGCAATTCTGTCCCTTCTCCGGGTGCTTCTGGTACCGGGTTCCATAATATACTAGCCTGCAAACCTGCTTTACCCGGCGCCTCTAATTATGTCTTTCACATAGACATAGTTCGAACGAGGCGAGATGTTTGGTAGTCCTGTTCACTTGAGCTTCGTCACTCTGTTGAAGGGGTTTTGGAGGGATAGGAGCTTAGGGTGAAATAATGTCGCCCATGCGTAGCTCGACTTAATTCTAATTTATAAAATTCCCGTAGGGAAAAGTGAAAAAACTTTCACGTTCTGGATGCAACTCTCCTTTGCCCAGACCTCCTTTACCGATGAAATAGTTCTTGAGTTACTGGAGATTCTTCAATTATAGCTGAGCAGTCCAAATTTAGCTGAGCTGCATATTTAAGAAAACCCCTTTAGAATCAAATATAACATAAATGACTTGTGTGTGAATTTCAAAATACACATAGATAGTCATGTTTCTACTTTGCCACACAGTGAATCAATTCAGGTGGTGGCAGATATTTCACCGATGCATCACCGTGTGAGCCAAGTGAGATCGTGCGGCGAGGAGAATGTCCGGGTTTCTTATAATAATTGTACTTTTACACATACATTTTTATTTTTTTAGTCTAAGCTAGTTACCTCTCAGGTATAGAATTGTTCAGTATATTGAGAATCAATTTTGCCATGCCGAGGGAGAATGCTTATAGTGATGTTATAGTTTATAATGTTCGGGAGTTCACAAGTGCTTCATGAGCTGCATTCTCTGAATTCTTGTCTGATTATTATAAAACATGTGTAAAACAAACAATATCTCTAAATATCTCGTCTTAGGCGCAGCCAATTTTTGCCCAAGCCAGGTCTCTCACAGTGCGAATACGTGACGAAGTAAAAAATAGAGAAATTAAACGAGAATAGCCGAATCACTAAGGTGTTGTACAGTGAGTGTGTCTCCCCCTCAGCTAACGTCCATAGGAGTGAGAATACAGCTCGTATCTGCCGTGATTTCTCGGTCACGCTTAATAAATATTTAGATCCTGTGCAATCACCTTTGCTCTCGCTGGACGAGGTTTCTGAAAAAATGGGTTCTGCATCGCTATTTCCTAAAATCGACCTAGTCAATAGATTTTTACAAGCTCCTTTGATGAGGATTCTAAAAAGTATACAAAAATTAATAATTGCCATGGATTGCATTCATGCAATTATTTGCCATTTGTTCTATGCGCTACTCCTGGTATATTCCAATCCTATATTTGCAAGATATTAAATGTATTTACATTGTAATATTTTATAAATATGATTTCTTATTATTATCACTTAGTAGAGAGCATCATTATAATACATTGCGTAAAGTTATATCAACATTGAAGAGGCTGGTATCAAACTTAATGTTAATAAGTTTTCAGTTTTTACTGATAAGATGCAGTATTTGGGACATGTATTTATGAAACAGGGTGTGTACCCGAACCTGACAAGGTGCGGGCAATCATGGATGTACCTGCACCCTGAGATATTAAACAATTACAAGCTTTTCTTGGCCTATTTAATTATTACAAAGATTCTTTCCAGATTTCACTAATAAATTTTCTCCTTTGTACATCTTGTTAAAGAAAAGAGTTAAAGTGGTGCGGGACAAAGACCAAGAAAAGTGTTTTACTAATTTAATAATGTTGACTTCTAATAAAGTACTGAAGTTATATAATCCTAAGAGCATAAAATAATGTTAGAAACTGATTGTTCAAGTTGCCGTACTGCGGCCGTACTTATGCAAAGAAAAGATGTCAATTCAGGATAGTTAGATGTACAATTTGATTAGGTATACATTAAATGATGCTAAAAACAAATACTCTAATATCGAACGTGAAACAGTGTGTCTTTTGGATGCGATAAATTTAGAAAACCTCTTCTTAGAACTAAATTTGTAATTAGAAATAACCAAATACCCTTAAGTAAGTAAACTATTAACTTCTGCAGTGCCATCGACATGTTCCGCCAGGCTAAAACGGTGGGCTCTCAAATTGTCACAGTTTCGATATTAATGGGAATATTCTAAAGGTGTTGACAATACTAATTGCGATTGTCTAAGCAAACCTCTTTTTCTACAATCAGTAAAGGAATGTCAGCCATACGAACTAATATTTGCGATGGAATCATTAATTTGAAAATCAATTGCCTTCACTGATATACAAGAACAAACTGATAGAGATAAGGACTTGCGTGAACTAAAGAATTGTGTAAAGTATGATTTGCCTATAAATAATAATGCCAATTTGTTACATTACAATTATTTAATGAATGACAAGTATTATGAAAAGGTTCATTTTTAGTCGCGGGTTACTCTACCGGGTGTCCCAGAAAAAAGTTAACCGTACTTTGAATTAACATAACTCCAAAACTATTGGAGATTTTTGGATCCTCCTAAAGGTGGTTTATTTAACAACTATTTATCTGTCGATTCTGGGAATTTCATTAAACTCCCTTTTATGATATTGATACACTAATGGGTTTAGTGAAGGCTATCAAAAATATGTTAGCGCAAAGAAGTAAAATAATGAAACGAAGCCTAGGAAGGCTAGGCCACCGTGCACTTTGAAGAGAAGCGTAGGGAGCCTAGGTAGCCTAAGTTACTGTGCGATTCTTCAAGCGAAGTCTAGGCCATTTTACAGTGGTTTTTCAGCCACGCTGTGCTATAGTCTCTTCATTATTGCCTACTAAGCAAATCAAAGCGTTTCTGTGTAAAAGTTTACTTCCATAGAACCTTTTTAATCATGCAGTTAACAAAAGATCAACGCATATTTGTAGTCACAAACTTTATTAAGACTGGCAGTATTAAACAAGTATAAGATTCATTTGAACAACGTTTTCCAGGTTGGCACCCGCCAAGCAAGCCCACAATTCGGAGAAATGTTCGCAAATACCAACATGAAGGAATATGCTTAAATCTAAATAAAGGTCGTTCGGGTCATATGAGAACCATAAGAATAACAGAAAATATCGAAAATGTTTAGATGACACTTCTTCAAAATCCACATGTATCAGTCAGAAAGAATGGGTTGCAATTGTCAAACTCATCATTAAACTACATTATTAAACATGACCTAAAATGGCATCCCTATAAGATGCATGCAAGACACCAGCTTCTTGAAACTGATTTTCCTCGTGGTAGACAATTTGAAGAATGGCTTCTCCTTAAACCTGCTCGTTTCTTCGAAAACATTGTGATTGGTGACGAGGCAGCCTTTTTCATGAATGGAAAGGTAAATAGCCATAACATTCGGCAATATGCGCCGCTGACCCCCCCCCCCTCCCAGCATTCAACTTTGACACACGTAGTTGTCAGCAGAAAGTGTCTCTGTGGATCAGAATATGCGGCAATGGATATCTTGTCGGCGGCCCATTGTTTTACGAGAATAACTTGAAGGGTGCTGCCTCCCTCAGCATGAAAAACGAAAGGATCTTCTCGGAACTCCGCCAGATTTACGGCAATCAATTCAATAGACTTTGGTGGATTCAGGAGGGTGCACCAGCTCATAGACAGATTGATGTAAGAACAAAACTAAGAGAAACGTTTGACAACCGCATTGTCACGCTAAATCATGCAATTGAATGGCCGTCAAGATCCCCTGACTTAACACCGTGCGATTATTTCTTATGGGGATATCTAAAGAATTAAGTGTATTCTACTCCACCACAACTAGGCTTGGAAAGAAATGGAGGACATGTGGAAGGAAACGGTGCTTAGAAAATTATAAAATGAATTTGTATTACCCATATGAAGAGGTGTTTTTGTTAAAAATAGATTTAAATATATTTGTTGATTTTAAACTTCGAAATTTCATTATTTTACTTCCTTGCTCAAACATAATTTTGATAGCCTCCACTAAACCCATTAGTGTATCAATATCGTAAAAGGGAATTTAATGAAATTTTTACAATCGACAGATAAATAGTTGGTAAATTTGATTTGTTTTGCAGAACTCAAAAATCTCTAATAGGTTTTGAGTTATACTAATTCAAAGTACGGTTAACTTTTTTTCTGGGACACCTTGTATATCTCACTATGTCGGTCGATCGGTCCCCGTTTTACTCTTATTGTTGTTTTGGTAATAACATTGTAACTATTCTGACGATTCTAACAAAATTTGAAACCTTTATGTTGTTTTAAATTCTATTTCAAATGATATAATTGCTAGAATCTCCCAAGTTTAGTCGGGGAATTATTTGGGAATAACATTATAACTATTAGGTCGATTCTAACGAAATTTAAAATCCTTATGTTGTTTTACATTCTCTTTCGAAAGATATAATTGCCAAGGTTTTCCCAAGGTTAGTCCGGGAACTATTGAAAGTTTTGAAGGTCGTAAGGTCATAAATCAAAATAAGTGACAGCACGAGACTTTGGTCAGCAGACCTTGTTTACAAAACAAAGTGTTAATTCCAGAATCATACCCAAGATGGTTTTAAAAAAATTTCACGATGACCATCCTGGTATTTTTAGTATGAAAGCTATCGCACGATCGTTAATTTGGTATCCCGGCATTGATAAAGATATACAAATATTAGTTAAACGTTGTTTTCAGTGTCAGTCGATGCAGCCCAGACCCGCTAAACATAAACATTTTGAATGGCCTATCCCTTCACGTCTTTTTTAAGACTAACACCATTCAAGCATGATACGCCGCTACCCTACACATCGTAGACTAATGGTGAAGAAGAGAAGGGAATGAGGGTGATCAAGGACCTGCTAGAAAGGAAATTACGAGTAAGTTTAAAATACTTCTATATACGAGGGGCGGTCAATAAGTTTTGCGAATCGGTAAGGCAAAACAGAGAAAGGGGAATGGCTGTTTGTGGGGGTGTTAGGACAAGTTATGACAAGTCAGGAATTGCAGCCGCACTCTTCTGCCTCGTCTATTTCAGAAGCAGTAGCTGATCGCAGATCGTCAGTCACAAATTTTTCAACAATGGAAAAGGTTGAGCACCGCGCAGTGATCAAATTTTTTACCAAAGAAGGCAAGAATGCAAAAGAGATCCATGAACACATGGTTGCAGTGTACATCGACACTGCCCCTTCCTATGCAACCATTGCTCGCTGGAATAGGGAGGTCCGCCATGTTCGTGAGTCCCTTGAAGATGACCCCCATCCAGTTTGCCCGTCAGACGTGACTGACGAGGACAATGTGGCCCGTGTGGTGAGGATGATCCTCGAAAATCGACGGGTGAAGGTGAAAGAAATCGAGCGAAGACTTGGAATATTACATGGAAGTGTTATCAACATCATCCACGACAATTTGGCCAAGATCAAGGTTTCTGCCCGTTTGGTACCTAGAAACCTCACGCCCCATGTTTGACTTCAACGTCGTCAAAGTCCACAAGGCCAGAGTTGCACAAGCTGCACTGCGCGAGTGCAGATTCAAGGAACTCAACTATCCCCCCCTACAGTCCAGATCAAGGCTGCACTGCGTGGACGCCGGTTTGGTAACGATGAAGCTGTCCAGCTCGCCGTCCAGGAGTGGATTGAACAGAGGTCGGGAGATTTCTGGTTGTCGAGATTCGAGGCCTCAGAGACAAGTGGCGCAAGTGCATTGAAGTCTTGTCCAGATTGAAAAATAATAATACACTTTTCCTCATATCTCGTTTCCTTATATCCGAATTGCAAAACTTATTGACCACCCCTCGTAAGTCATTATTTTATTATTGATATTTTCCTCATTCTGTCACAATGATTTCTCAATTGGTCGCTCTTAATAATAAAAGGTTTGTTGTGTAAAAGACAGTGTTAATCCTAAATTTTGTACAAGCTTCCCGAACTCAAAATACTAGAACATGATCTCGTAGACCTGCGGCGAAAAGGGCCGATTTAGTACCTCTAGCCACTAGGTGGCGCCATCTGGCGGTCAACTTATATCATATTTGAACTCACTCACCTCAATTACCTTTAGTGGCATTGGTTTAGGCTATCTACATTGAGCCAGCGACTTGTTGCGAACAGAAGAAGAACACAACAGGAAATTTGAATGACCCATAAACATGCTTGATTTGCCACAGTAAATAAACAAAACACCACACAGTTGACGTGTTTTCAAAGTCAGCCCACAGTTAGCCTGTCTTCAAAGTCCCCCACAGTTGACGTTTCTTCACAGTCTCCCACAGTTAGCCTGTCTTCAAAGTCCCCCACATTTGACGTGTCTTCACAGTCTCCCACAGTTAACCTGTCTTCAAAGTCGCCACAGTCGATGTGTCTTCAAAGTCCCCCACAGTTGACGTGTCTTTAAAGTCCCCCACAGTTGACGTGCCTTCAAACTCCCCCATAGTTAATGTCTTTAATGACGTGTCTTCAGAGTCCCTCACCGTGACGTGTCTTCAGCGTCCCCCACAGTTGACGTGTCTTCAAATTCCCCCACAGTTGATGTGTATTCACAGTCCCCCACAGTTAACCTGTCTTCAAAGTTCCCCACAGCTGATGTGTCTTCAAATTTCCGTTCAGAGGGCAATTTTTCTTTACAGTTAACCTATCTTCAAAGTCTCCCACAGTTGATGTGTTTTTACAGTCCTCCCTAGTTAACCTGTCTTTAAATTCCCTCAGAATTGAAGTGTCTTCAAAGTCCCTTACAGTTGATGTGTCTTCAAAGTCCCTTACAGTTGATATGTCTTCAAAATCCCACAGTTGACGTGTCTTCACAGTCCCCCACAGTTGATGTGTCCTCAAAGTACCATTCAGTTGACGTGTCTTCACAGTCCCCCACAGTTAACCTGTCTTCAACGTCCCCGACAGTTGATGTGTCTACAAAGTTCCCCACAGTTGATGTGTATTCACAGTCCCCCACAGTTAACCTGTCTTCAAAGTTCCTTACAGCTGATGTGTCTTCAAATTTCCGTTCACAGGGGAATTTTTCTTTACTGTTAACCTATCTTCAAAGTCCCCCACAGTTGACGTGTCTTTACAGTCCTCCCTAGTTAACCTGTTTCAAATTCCCTCACAATTGATGTGTCTTTATAGTCCCCCACAGTTGACGTTTCTTCACAGTCCCCCACAGTTGATGTGTCCTCAAAGTACCCCACAATTGACGTGTCTTAACAGTCCCCCACAGTTAACCTGTCTTCAACGTCATCGACAGTTGATGTGTCTTCAAAGTCCTCCACAGTTGATGTGTTTTCACAGTCCCCCACAGTTAACTTGTCTTCAAAGTTCACCACAGCTGACGTGTCTTCAAATTCTCCTTCACAGGGGAATTTGTCTTCACAGTTAACCTTTCTTCAAAGTCCCCCACAGTTGACGTGTCTTCAAAGTTCTCTACAGTTATCCTGCCTTAAAAGTTCCCCACAGTTGATGTGTCTTAAAAGTCTAAAAGTTGACCTGTCCCAAAGAATTGCACGATTGTGTTTTCGAAATGAATATTTCGATCAATTTTCCACATCGATTTCAGTTATTGGCCAAAGAGAATTCAGTTATTCAAGGTCAACAGACGTTAGTCGCCTGCTCTCAATTATTCTGACCTATGACCTTATGACTTTACGACATTAAAAGTTTCAACAACTGGGGCAATCAGACCAATAGTTAGGTTTATTTTAATAATTTCCGGTCTAACCGTGGGAGGACCCTGGCAGTTATATAATTCGAAAAAAAATGTAAATAACATCCAACCAACCGTCCGACCTACTACGGACTTATAGAGTCCGCACGCGACTAAGAAAAGTTTTTTTTGAAATTAAAATTTAGCTTCAGTCGAAAATCTGAATTCACCCCTTAAATTTCCTCACCTCAAAAAAATTCAGATCTTTATTTCAGCTTCTCTAAAAATACAAAATATTTATTCTTGATTTGAGTTATTAGATTCCCATTACATATGTCCCGAGTATTAAGATGGGGAGCTTAAATCAAGGGTATCTTATCATTTACCAACCATAACATGTATTATATAAAATTGAAAGAAAATTTAAGGAACATCTTCTAACTTTCCGTCGAAAAATCACTGCAAAAAGAACTTGTCAAAAATTCTCGGAGCCAAAAAGTAAAAATTTTTCCATTCAAGTTGAGTAAATGATTAAGTAAAATTGTTTGTTCTAAAATCAATTTTGGTGGAATTTGTGGGAAAAGGTAGTGAAACGATTTATTGTTGTCTTTTGCATCTGTGAATAATAATGATGGCAATTTCGTAGCTGCTAAAACCTATAACTGGAATTTTCTTAATATTTTGAGATGTTTCTTTGGAGCTTCCAGCACGCACTTCTAATTGCTCAATATTTTGTCACCCTCAGAGTTAGCAGGGTCGAGTGTATTCGAATGAGTTTTGCAACAGCCAAGCCCCTCCCCCCCCCAAATCACTTTTAAAAAATCAGGGCTTATATCCTTTGCTGTCTTTTTATCACTGCTATTGAACCTAGAATATATGCATCTTCCACAATATCTAGCAAAATTAGAACCGCCCCAAAGTTTCCTTAAGCTTTCCAAGCTTCCTTATATGTATAAAATTCTAATCCAAATTTATGACTTTAAAAACAGGAGGGTATGGATATTCATTTATTCATCTTCAGCGGCAAGAATTCAACTATTTGTCGTATTATTTAATGTGGTTTTATTCCATCTCTTTCCAACATTTCCAGAGATATTTAACATATGTTGTTTTTCAATCTATGCCCTCATTACTGAGTATCTTCCATACGCTTTCTATCGAGTTTAGATCGTGACTTTGTACAGGCCAGTTCATCACCTTTGGGCGATAGGGATCAGGTGTCCCTGAAGCAGATTATTGTATGGTGCAGCATTTACTTTGACAAAATTCCCAACGCCATAACTCGGCCACTTTAAATTTAGCATTCTTTTCGTGTATGAAGGATTCAATCTTTAACTTGAACTGCGCCTTAAATGCTGCTTCCCAGCTAATACAAACAAATAAAATTTGCTTTTGTCGCTAAAAGAACACTCATTTTTCAGCACTCAACAGATGCTCAATAACGAAGGCCAACCTAGCCGTTTTATGCTTTTTTTACTTCTGACTGGTTTTATAGTAGACGAACGTGATATGAGTCCCGCCTCTCCTAAGCGACGTGAGACCAGCTGACGAGACGCGTTCAACTTCAGGCTCTAAGGTAATCCTGACATGAAATACCTGCTGCTGCTTCTAATCGGCCCATTATAGAGATTTATTACATCATTCATTCTTCCTGCAGGTGGTTTTTTGACGGGGACCAGTTTTATCCGGCAGTTTTCAGAACCTCGTATCCTCATTGAGCTTCTTTATGCCTGAAATTACATTTTTTGACCGATTACAATGTTTCGAAATGTCAGAGTTGCATTGATTAACTCATTCAGTGGACGGCCTCCTTTCTGAAGGGCTTGGCGTCCTTAGCTCGTCTAGAAATCCTTATAAATTAGTAATATTATCAGCAGCCGGCTACAGTAAACTTGGGAGAGTGTTGATATATATATATGTTGGGAATTTTTATGTGTAAAATGAAAATTATATTATCGTTCTCAAATACATATGTTCCTTATAAATGAAAATTAAATTAAAATTAAAATGAAAATTAAATTTGGTCACTATCAGAGGCAACTTTTATATAATATACTATGCAATTTTTATTCAAATTAAACAGGTATTTTCAAGAAAATATAAATGTCAGTACTTTATTCTCTAGCTTTGGATGATGCTGTAATTGCTTTGTACAATTTCATGTACACAGCGTGTGTAGTTTTCTCGTGGCATGCAATCTGCTATTCAAGAGTTCGTATAATTTGCATATATATTTTTGTCGTTTCATATAAAGTGCATGTGATTTCATGCAAACTGCATGTATAATTTTGGTCGTTTCATGTAATCGTTTCATGTAGTCTTTTTTGTAATCTGTGAGTGTAATTTTATTTTTTCATATAACTTAATTTCACGTAATATTCCATTAAAATTTTGGTCTTTTGTTATAATATTCGTGTGTAGTAATTTATGTAATTTACATTTATATTTTCCATGAAATGCAATCTATGAGCGTATTTTTCATGTAATATGTATTCTTTGTTATGCGTATTTCATGTAATCTGCATGTGTTTTGGTCGTTTCGTGTAATCTGTAAGAAGTTTATGTTGTTTACTGTGATCTTTATGTCTACTATTGACTTCTCATATAATCTTTATGTATATTCTTTCGTTTCATGTACATAATCTGTGAAATAGGGCGGCTTATGTAATGTGTGTTTTCTCAGTCTATGTAATTTTCCTGAGTTTTGGTATTGTTATGTATATTTTAATCGTTCCCCGCAAAGTATTTGTAGCTTTTTATAGTATCATGTAATATCCTGTATGATTTTAGTCTGTCATGATGGGGGAGAGGGTTGTCATTTGTACATATAACTTTTGTCGTTTCAGGACTTTAAGTTTGTCATTTTGAATAAGTAGAAGTTTGGGTGGTTTGATGCAAACAATCTATGTTTGGACGAGTTCATGTAATTCTATGTAGATATTGACCTTAATGATCATTGATCATGAATATTATTTATTTTTTATTTATTCCTTCACCTGCTTAGAAGAGTCATACTTTAGTACACGCAAATTCAGCACGCAACTTGTTACGAATTTGTAAGTGTGAATATGAACGTGTTCTGGATTGCAATATAACCACTAGACAGTAGTAGCATGTAAGGTTTTATAAGTATGTTCTGGTACTCTAATTCAGCCTTATTTCTTTTTGATACGGATTCTCTTATCAGTTTTTGTTATTTTTATTATATTTATTCTTCTGTTAGATGTTCTGGCCAGGGTAGCCAAGATAAGGTGTTTATTTACTATCTGTGTTTTTAATTTGAAGCTTGTATGAAATCTGTGGTTTTAGTGTCCGTGCAAAGATAAACGAGTAAAATAGTTCATGTAAGTCATTACTAGACGACAAAATATAATGGCTGGTGAGGGAAATATTATAGAGTGTTTGAGCTAAACTTTAATAAGTACAGTCCAAGCGGAGTATTATGAAACAGCCATAAACTGCCCACTACGATGCAAATTGTTGTCAACATTAATTTTTTATTATCACTGATTTGCCCGTTCTTATAGCAAAACTGCATCATAACATTCAAAGTATGTTCCTATGCAACTGAAAATATTACCATTTTAGTAGGTCATCTCATCTTTCGCTCGGGAAACATTAAATTCAAAGATAAACCCCTGTTAGGATGACCAGTGTAATTTGAGCTTTTAAAAATAACAGTGAAAGAAAATACGATTGAAACTATAAAACAAATAGATGAAAAACTACATTCGACTCATTCCACTGTGCATCGTCATTTAATGAAGATAGGCAAGATTAAACGATTGGGACAATGGATTATTCACGCCCTGTCACAGGTACACTTGAAACAAAGAATCAACATTTGTTCATTTCTCTTTTCTAGATTAAAAAGTGAACCATTTTGGCGTAGGGTGGTTACATGAGACAAAAGGTAAACTATGTACAATAATATTAAACATTTTAAAAAGTGGATTAGTCCTGTGTAAAAATCAATACTTCAACCGAAATAGGGACATCATCCGCAGAAGATTCTCGTGTGCTTTTGGTGGGGTATGTTTGGCATAATTCATTTGGAACTTCTTAACACACATCAGACTATGAGGAAAGAGGTTGGACCGTTTACTGTGCTCAGATGGACAGTTTACTGTGATAAGATGGACCATTTACCTTGCTCAGATAGCTTGTTTACTGTGCTCAGATGGACTGTTTACTATTCTCAGTTGGACCGTTTACTGTGATCATATGGACCGTTTACTTGGCTAAGCTGGACCGTTTACTGTACTCAGATGTCTTGTTTACTGTGCTCAGTAGAGCAGTTTACTGTGCTCAGTTGGACAGTTTACTGCGATAAGATGAAGCGTTTACTGTGATCAGATGGATCATTTAATGTACTCAGAAGGTTCGTTTACTCTGCTCAGTTCAATTGTTTACTGTGATCAATTGGACCGTTTAATGTGACCAAATGGATCAATTAATGTACTCAGAAGGTTCGTTAACTGTGCTCAGTTCGATCGTTTACTGTGCTCAATTGGACGGTTTAATGTGATCAGTTGGACTGTTTACTGTGATAAGATGGACCGTTTACTGTGCTCAGATGGAGAGCTTACTATGCTCAGATGGACCGTTTACTATACTCAGATGGCTCGTTGACTGTGCTCAGACATGAAATTTACTCTGCTCAGTTAGACCGTTTAATGCGCACAGTTGGACCGTTTACTGTGCTCAGATAGGCAGTTTACTGTGCTCATTTGGACCATTTACTGTGCTCAGATGGAGTTTACTCTACTCAGATGGCTCGTTCATTTTGTATGAACTTATTTATATATTTATATAATTCACCCCCCCCCCCTCCGTCCAAACCCCACTATTCATTGCATTCTTTGTTAGCTGCAAACTTTTTACCTATTCCTTCTCCTATATTTAACTATTTTCCATCACCCATCTTTTCATACTCCTATCTCTATTGATAACATGTTCTATATTAGTTACACCACTTTATTTTGTCAATTAAATAACGTCCATTTAAAATCAACGAATCAAGCTTATTACTCGAATGGATGTAAGGTAAAATACAATCAGAAAATTGCTTACCAATAGAGTCGAACCTGATCTTAATATTGTTTATCTTTTCCAGCTAACTCCAATCGCGTTTCGAATTTTCCCTTTATTTTAGAGTTCCTGCGCAGAAACCTCATTTGCATACTGCCAGATATCGAAAATTCAATTAGAGGCAAAATAATTCCCGTCTGGTATACATGGAGTGAAGTATTAATGATTTCTTAACTTCGATTAAAATGTTTTATGGATCATATATATGTATATATAAGGTGCATATCTCTGGAGAGAGGCATTAATGAACTAGATCACTGTAGCGTTAAACAATACATGAGATCAAATTGATTCCAAGTAATGGAACTTAGGATTAATGGATAAAATAGGTAATAGAGTATACAATCATGCCTGAGATATTAAAATGAGTCTTTTATACTCTTTTTAGGCCTCATGAAGGAAGTTCTTCCTATAAAACTAAAAACCAGTATAACTTTTCCTAAATGCCATATATTTTTCTCGTTTGTTTAATTGTTTACGATTCATTTAGAGATTTGGATAAAGGGTTTTAAGCAAATAGCTTCTTTCTTTAGATTTATTGTCTATTTTTATGTCTGGAGTAGAAAGTGAAGATATTTCCTTTTACCCAAATAGATCATCTAATACTTTGAGAGTGGCTCTCGATTTTTGTATTATCCGTGTCAAAAACACTCAGGCTCAACAATGTCTAAGTTCAATTGTAAGCAGCGGCGGATCGAGGATAAAATTTAGGGGGGTGCGAGGGCTAACCTGAATTTCTCCCTCTGATTAGTCTGAAAAGAAGGCATTGATGATAATAAGGGTTATCTTACACACCATTGATAATAACAGCATCTCATAAATGAGTGAGCAATAACTCTCTCAAATCTGAATTTTGTTTTCCACACACCTGCCCTAGCTAGATCCACGCCTGATTGTAAGGAAAACTTCACTCTGCGCAGTGATCGTATGCTTAGTGTAGCCACGATTAACCAGCTGGAGACTGCATCGGTCATGCCTGGAGTATGCTCTTCATCCACGCCAAGCAAGTAACTGTACCAAATAAAATAGCCGATTGGTAGTTCTTTTTTAGGGCTGCAAAGGTGGGTACTCAGTATAATAACCACATAGGTTCAATTACTTAAAAGCCATAGTCATCATAAACCAGAATTTGTCAAATTTCTACATCGGAGATAACTCGATAACTCAAGGAATGACAAAGGTTATGCCTCGATAACTCAAGGAATTACAAAGATTATGACTCGATAACTCAAGGAATGACAGAGATTATGACTCGATAACTCAAGGAATGACAAAGGTTATGACTCGATAACTCAAGGAATTACAAAGATTATGACTCGATAACTCAAGGAATGACAGAGAATTTGACTCGTTAACTCAAAGAATGACAGAGATTATGACTTGATAACTCAAGAAATGACAGAGATTATGACTCGATAACTCAAGGAATGACAGAGATTATGACTCGATAATTCAGCTATTCAGACACTGGCGGTTTAATAGATATAATAACACTCAACCTATTGGAAATTCCCCCAGCCCCCTTTTTGTGGTGGAAAAAGCCACAAAATTTTAAATTGCTGGTTGTAAGAAAGGACACTAATAATTTAGATGGCAATGGAGGATTCGTCTGCTTCGCGAGTTGTTAAATAATGCAAAAAATGTCGTCGCTATCATCATTTTATGTTCGATTGAAAGTGGTTTTGATGCATATGAATGTTTAAACTGCATACCAATAACGGGCAACGTGGTAGAATCATATAATTTTACTTGTTTCTTACAGATATGTTTTAAAGTTCTTATCTTGAAAATAATTTCTAAACAATATTTTATTGAGCTTTTTCGACCTAAAAAGCAAAGGTTTGAAAGAGAAATGCCATTAATATGTGTAAATTAAAAAGGTAAAATGCTAATCATTCTCTTAAAGGGCGTAGCTATTTTAGTAGCTTTTATCATTAGATAAATCATTTTAGGGCTTCTATCATTTCGACTATATTGCAATGTTTGACATTGTATTTAGAACTACGACCAAGTTTTATTTATTTATTGTCATCAATAGCAACCTCATGATTACTCATGTCAAGAATAGCGAACTCAATGTAAATATAATAGAAAGGATAAAGCTAAACATATTCAACGTTAACTTTTTCCATGAAAGAATAAGTTAAGTTACATGGATCACTTTGGAATCCTCCACTCTCTAATGTCACTATTTTAACATCCTCCCTAAAAATATTTGCCACTTGACTACTATCCCTTAAAGCTAAGGTTAGGTGAGGTTAGATTAGGTATCCTTACCTAACAAAACCTAACCGAAATTCGCAATTACCGATTTGATTTGGTTCTAATTTTCTTCCTCTAGCAATACATAACAGGAATTCAATGCCTTAATTAAATTCCTGAGTTGGCAAAGAAGATCTACCTCTTATGGATGTTGAGTTCTTAAAGCAAATCAGTGACAATATAAAATTAATGTCGACGACAATTTGCATCGTAGTGGGCAGTTTATGGCTGTTTCATAATACTTCGATTGGACTGTACTCATTAAAGTTTAGCTCAAACACTCTATAATATTTCCCTCACCAGCCATTATATTTTGTCGTCTAGTAATGACTTACATGAACTATTTTAGCTCGTTTATCTTTGCACGAACACTAAAACCACAGATTTCTTACAACGAACTAAATATGATAATAAAAGATGTAAATAAAGATTTAGACTTTGATACTTCAGCAGATAACATCGAAGCAAACTCATTCGGACCTTTAGAGTATTTTAACTATTTTATTTTATTGAGCACAACCTAGAGTGAGTCCGCCACAAGAGGAGAGAGAACAACAGTTTTGGAAGTGCTTTCACCCAATTTTACCATTAAAGAATAGCAAAACCAAAGCTATTGGGTTCGCTATTCTTGACATAATCACATCCTTTCTGTACATAGTGTTCAATTAATAGAAGGAAAGCAGGATTACCATTCTTCCTTCAAATTCGAATGATGTGTTGTGACAAATAGCACCAATCAAAATGGAAACTAATTTTCACAGTGGCTGAATCATCTTGAACGAGGATAAAGATGATATAAATGATTGCAAATAAAGACATTATAAATGAGTAGAAAAAATAATAGAAAATAATATAAAGAGCGAAACTAAGATAAATCACTACAAAGTTATATGATGATATAAAATAATCAAAAAAGAAAATCCAAATTTGTACAAATAAAGAATGTAACATAAATGGAATGAATATTATATTAAAAAGACATTAAATATACAAGTACAGATAAAGACCATATCTTTTAGTAAAGATTAACAGGATAGTAAAATATGGCTAAACATAAATACCACTTTTTGTAAGTACAAAGAGCACAAGTTTAAATTTTGAGGCTATGAAAAAATGAAAAAGATAGGATAAAAAGAAAGGAGGTTAGTTTTATTATCATTAAAAACGAACTAAATGTGATAATAAAGGATGTAAATAAAGATTTAGACTTTGATACTTCAGCAGATGACATCGAGATAAATCGCATAAAAATTAACCGATCAGTTGTCTATTGGTTCCCAAGACAGCGGGAAAATGTCTATAGCAGTCTTTTCCATACAACTTTTATGTTAATTCCTCAAGAGAAAGAACAGTTCTATACGGGTGATCTATTTTTTCTAACATAGAATTTGATAAAAAAATGACAGACAATAAAGGAAAACGTCGAGTAGATTTTATAAATCATAAATTCCGTCATCATGAGTCGATGCATCAACGCTCATTTGTTTTTATCTTGATCACTGATGAAAATATATTAGAAAACACACATGTTAGCGAATTATTAGGATATAGTGATCATCACATGTACTCATGTGTAAATTAATTGAAACATGTCAGAAAACGGGCTCATCTTGATCGGATTTTAAAGACTTTGCTGGTCACATTTTTGTAGTTCTGTAATACAGTATGCTTTAACAATTTATTAATTTATGTGACCTCTATTTTTCAATAGACTTTGAATATGGTTTGCCATTTAATCCACTACTTTAGAACAATCAGCGATTAATTTTGAGATCCTGACACCAGAGACTAATCAGCGCCAGAATAAGATTTTATTTCCTGCATTCCACGAAGGTTACTCTTAAAATTTACTAGAACTTCTCAGCCATAATGATATCTGGTATGTTTCCAAGCTACTCTAGTACTTTTGTATGTTTATGTGTTTAAAAATTCTGTATCATTATATTGTGTATTGCATGGAGTTAGATTTCGCTGAGGAAATAAAATACTGAACAATCAAAAAAATCGCTTTTCAAGCTCTGATAAAACTCTTCTTTGAAAGACCTTAATATATTGTGAGATTTGATCATACCGTCATTTAGGATGTAAGAAAACGACCCCGCAGTAACTAAAGAATCCCTAAAACATCGTCTTAGCTGGGTCTTTGACGTTCTACTCTTTCCTGGTTGTCTTACCTGGTTAGCTACCCCTTTTCACAAAGTAATCAGGCAGTTTATTTAGTGTATAGGAAATTATTGGGGAGCAGCTCAAAAATACTGGTATGCCAGTTATGAAACTGAGCTTAACATAACTAAGGATATACCATTGTAGTACTATTTGTTAAGGTGCGGTTTATATTAGACTTCTTAGTCTTCGTCATTTTGAAATTAACTAAGTTTTTCTCCAGATGACACACGAACATGCCGACTACGATCTACGTAAACGTAGAAATGAGTTTGATCATTATTTAATAATACTTGTCTCCAACATCCTTACTCTCGATCTTTTACGTAAGTGCCCATTTGTAGCGTTCTTTTATTACCTTAGGAATTGTTCTTTCATCTGCTTTAAAGCGTTACGATCACATAAAGCAGCCCTCTATAAGCAGTAGGAGATTGTTATTGTTTATAGACCCCCGGGACCAGATAGCATCTCTGTTTTCCCCACCGCTTAGGAGATTAAGGGAAAAAGCTTAGATCCTACAGCCTGTGCCTTAGGATCCACCTGCGTTACCACAATTAAGTGGAGCTGCGCCTTCTGCGAAACTATCCTGAGGGGACCAGGATAGACTGGATGGAGGCTGTTGCATGCTGTGCGAATTTTATAGCACTCACCTGCCCTAGTGCTTAATGCAACAGCTGTAAAGGGGAGTTCTAATGCAACTTAAGCTCACGTGGAATACATCTAAGCGGGGCGTATAAACTTAATGAGTGCATCCAAGTGGGTGGTATAAACTCAATGATTGCATCTAAGTTGGGTGGTATAAACTCAATGATTGCTTCCAAGTGGTAGGACGTGTCATATCCATTTGTAATTGACTGGCCACACTTCAACTTTATTCCTCTTCTCCTTCAGGGTGGCTAGAGTTTCAGAAATACTGCTATACCTGCTGGAAGTAAAGGAACTGCTATTTTCTCATTTTTCCATTAAAGTACATATGTAGAAATGGTATTTTTTTCCTTCAAGGATGATATACTTATAGTCTGTGGGTTTTTATTTATTTTCCTACCAAAATTTCCTTTCGGAAAAGCGAATCATGGTTCCATGTCAGATTCTTAACATGACTAACAATGGAAACGCCGACACCATTAATATTAACAAATTATTTGTAGATCATCGATGAGTAATGATGCGGTGCAATGATATTGTTGCTAGTTTTTTGCGGGGGGGGGGAGGGGTCATATCTATATCATATGACGGTTGTTTACGAAATTCATTTTAATAAGAGCACAATGAGATCCTGCCTCTTCACTAGAATATATTATGCCATAGACGATGCTATATTTTCACTAATAGTATTAGGCTACCATAAAGACTAATTAAAATTCAAAGAGAGACAATAAAATAGATACAGATGGGGTATAGAATATTACGAACACAAGGTATATAATAGAGAAATATGGGAGCAAATCATCGAACGTCTAACCAAAATTGAGAAAATCTGACGCTAAAAGGATTAAGTAAGGAAGTATAGAAAGGAGTTAAATTATAATTATAAACCACTATTTGTTTCAATTCATTTGCACAGGAATGTAATTGCACCTAAATATTGTAATTTTGTTCTCTTCAGCGATTGATTTAAGAACGCAAATTGAGAGGAAATTCAAAGGCTGGTGACGCAGACGAAATGAATAGAGCATTACAGTCACCATTTTTAAATATATAAATAGATGTCGTCTTAGGTCTAGGCAAGAGCCCCTTGGTTTAATATATATTAACGAATACTTACGTAAATTAAACCGAAGCTATTTAAACTTAAGGTTAATTACACAGTCGAAAACCAGAACAGATATAGTTTTTAGCGTCGTCTTGAAAAATACACCTAAGGAGAACAAGAACCACGAAAGGAAACTAGTATTCAAATACGTACCTAGGAGATTATATAGATACTATAATAATCGTAAACACAACAGGGATTGCATGGCCCCTTGTAGAATTCAAAATGTGTGTTAGAGAGGAGTCAGTCTATGTAGTGAAGGTGTTAAATGAATACTTTGTAAACATATTTACCGTGGAAGACATAAAATTTTCTAAAATATTATAAATCTTTAATTTTGGTAATTACAGTACTCTTTCCAATATTAGTATAGCTGATAACTAAATAAAACTTTAGATAAAGGAAATGAAAATATACCAAGTGTCATTTCTCTATACAGTCGATAGAATTCATATTAAAAGATTCGAAAACAAACAGGAAAAACCAATTTGTAGGATTTTAAAGAAATCAATTAATAAAAGAATAGTTCCAACCGTTTTTAATAAGGAAAATTTGAACCCGAGTTTTAAAAATATATATAAAAATTAATCCCAACAAATTGGGGATCTTTAAATTTGTTGTTGGCAAGCTTTTAGGGTATATTATTTAAAAAAATCTTGAAGTATTTAATGTTCAAAAAGTCTTCCACAGCATATTTTTAGCGGTAGCGCTCGTATCATTTTAACATTTTAGAATACTTTCAAAGAATTATCTCAAACTTTAATCGGCAAAAACTGTGGATATAGTTTCTTTCGATTATCACAAGGCATTGAATAATGTGTAATATAAATCCATTTAATGAACAATTTATTGCAAATTTTACACTCTAGCTTGACACATGTGCAAGTTTACGAGACAAAATTTGCAATTTTGTTGTTATTAATGTGCTTTAAGTAATATTAATAGTAAAATTTTGCGCTGATGATACATGCGAAAAGACGAATAAGTCATTTAATGCGAATTATAACTTAGTTTCTAGTTATGCCAGGCCTAATTAAGAGTAGCCTATGGTATGCTAGGCCTAGGTCTATTGTTTTTGACTCATAAAACAAACACAGGACAATTTATTAATTGGGCATGAGACACTTAGGCTACAGTTGGTAACTGGAGAACTCGTCCAGTAATTAACTAGCCCTGGTTAGATTTACATAACTTATATTTGGTTATCTCCTTCCCTGTTAAACTATTTTACCTGATAAATTTATGCATGCATCAATCCGTAATAATAACTAAAAGCTTTCATTGGGTAATCACGGGTTTTTTTTTTACACCAAGTAGATCCTGGCATGATTAAAACTGTGTAAGAGTATGTATGTGACAACGAAACGAAATAGAAAAACAAGTGAGCAACAAAAAAATATCACTATCGAAGAAAGGTTTGCAGCTAATTCAAAGAGGGTGAAACAAGTGGATGTTGATAAAAGCATTGCTGAATTCATAGTTCTGGGCATTTATTCTCTTGCCACCATTGAGAAACCAGCTTTTGTGAAACTTGTTACAAGTACGTCAATCACAATCATCATCACATTTCCTGCTAGTTGATTATTTCTCATAACAATACATTTTTTTCCAAATACTAATTTGTATATATTACATTGTCAGTTATTGTGTCAGTAAGTTTGTATATATCCATAGTAAGTTATTGATAGAATGATTGTTCCTAATAAAATAACCTTTTAAATGTTTCAACATTTTAACGATCTTATATTATTTTTTTTGTGTAATAGTATCACTTTTACTTTCAGCTCTAAATCGAACGCTGCATCTTATTTCACGGTGAAAAATATCTCGAAACTTAGTTGACGACGAAAAATGCTTGAAGACGTTGTTAAGGAACAAGATGAAAATATGTTCCATATATTTCTTACAACAGGCATATGGTCTACACGTCCCCGTAGTTTTCTGGGGGTTACTATTCATGGGGTTAGTTCGTATGCTAGTATATTTTTTAAAATATATATATTCTGAAGTAAATTGAAAGGGAATCACACAGGTAATAATTCATATTTTTCTTATCTCGTAAGTTCATAACTAATTTTCAAAATCTGCTTTACAGATTGATGAGGCTACGTTTGAACAACATAGTTAGGCACCAGCTTGTTGCTGATTTAAAGGTGAACACACTTACATAAGAATTGCGAAGCAGATGGAAGATATAATTAATGGCTATAACATTCCATTAAACAAGGTTGTGAACACCGTTACAGATAAAGGTTCCAACTTTATCAAAGCATTTAAGGAATTTAGCATCAAGGCTGTTAAGACCGAACAAGTTAATATCGATGAAGACCAATCACAAAATAATTCAGATAAGAGCTTTAACATGATCTGCAAATGGAAGCCACTTTGTTGGATGAATTACAAGACTCCTCTGATGCCAGTTTTAGTATGTCTGTAGGGAAGTCGATATCCCACCCTAAAAACTGAGGCCCTGTTCCTTCACCACATCGTCCTGGCATTTGGCAAAGTAACCGGATTACTTAACCCCTCTTCCCTCTCTTCCCTCCCTTCAAGGAACACCCGAAAGGCCTTCGCACAACCACGACATGCACAAATCATCATATTTCGGATCCGATGAGCCTAACATTGGTTAAACCTGCAATATTTTCCCTAAGATTTGGGATTAAATTTCACTGCATAGACGAAATTAGAGGAGCGTCGACTAAAAGCCAGAAGATGCCTTTAGGGCTAAGTGAAGGACGCTCGGAGAAGCGCCGTTAGAGGAGGAGTCTTAATTCTTAAGACTTCAGCCCCCACCTTCTTCACTTAACCCCAGTGGAGTGGTGAAGTACATAGGCGGATAACTGTAGAAGAAAGAAGAAGATCGAGTTAGTCATCGAGACGACGAAGTCCGGCTAGAGTGCCCGAAAACCAAAGAAAGGGACAGAGAGGAAGCTTATGCTGAGCAAATTCCTAATAGGCACGGCAAAAATTAGCATCTTGTCTCAGGAAGATCGAGTTAGCGAACGAGACGACGAAGTCCGGCTAGAGTTCTCGGCAACCCCCAAAAAGGAACACAGAAGAAACTCATGCTGAGCCAGTTCCTGGTGGTCACACCGAAATTTAGTTTAGCTTGTATTGAGAAACAAGCTCAATCATCTCTCGTCAGAGAAACCCCTTATCCTGGTTTACAACAAAACCCAGAGATAGTCTTCGCCATTGAGAAATACCCCAAAGTGAACTCCCTCAAACACTCTCCATTCGTCAAAGGATTCAGCCGTTTGTTCATCGCTCGTCAATGCTAATCATTCCAAGATTAACCAGAAGATTGGAAAAGGCATACTTTCACGGTCCCGTTGTTGAAATCATCTGACTAAGACAACGTGCCTAACGCCATATATCTCCCGCATCGAAAACACCTGTGGCTTAAAGCCGGTCCCCAATCCAGCTAAACAGCTGGAGTGTCTGTAAATACGTCCACGCGCCTGTCAGCAAAAAAACATTCTTGCGTCTACATAAAAATTGAGGCCAAAGTCAGTCTCCAACCAGATTCACCTGTGGTTTTTCTGAAGGTAAATAAATTCCATTATTTTTTGAAGTTCAATTAGCGTCCAATATTAAAGTGAGCTTGAGGTCAACCATTACTTTATATTCATTTTTTAATTTAGTAAGTCTCACTTAAACTCGTTTAATTCATAGCTGTGTAGTTTGTTCTGTTAGATTTCCCTTTTGTTTTTTTATGTGGTAATTAAAGGTCTATGTTCTTAGAAGTATTTAATTCAATTCTAAAAACGCTGAGCATGGCACTAGAAATCCTCAACGATTAAAATAACGTAATAAAAATAATATAGCACTCTGAGAGAAAACGTAATCAAGGTGTTTTGAAGTAAGTAACAAACCTATAGGTACGTAGCCCATCACTCGGTCCTTGCAATACCACGAAACTGTCCAAAAATGTACATTACGCATTGTATTCACTAAGTTTGGTGGCAACTACCGATGTTTAGGAGGGTTTAAAGACTTCTTTATTTTCAACCATCAACCACTCGGCGATAGGAAAATGTTTCGCACTTTTGAACAAGAGTAGACGACCAAGATCAGCTGAAATTATTAAATATGAATTGAATTTCACCTTACCTCTGGCTTGTCCAACAAGGTGGAACTCGCTATACGACTCCCTCACCATACTCCTGAAACACAAAACCAAGCTCCACGATATAATGACTGCGTTAGAGCTATCAACATTCAAGACTCACGAAATTGAAGTTCTTCAAGAGTATGTTGCTGTGCTGGCATCGGTTGCCCCGGAAATTGATCGACTCCAAGAGGATAAAAACATCTATTACGGAGAGCTGCGTCTCACTCTACTAATGGTAGAAAATTAACTGAGTCAACTGGAATCCAAGACCCTAAAGTGTTGTCCTCAACTGCCGATTGCCATTCGTGAAGGATTTCAATGGAAATATAGAAATTATCTCTCCTTAACTAATGAAAACCAAGTCAGCGATGTTATACTTGCAACAGCCACGCACCCATACTTCAAACTGCGTTGGATAGACATTAAACAGTCTTGGAACACCAAGACTCAACGAGAGATGGTTAAAACTTAATTAATTCATGCTGTGGCTGCTGCCACTATTGCTATCGATAAAGACCTTCAAGCAAACAGCAATACATCCAGAAGTAGTTCATCAGATGGCGATGAGTACTTTAGCTTCAATCACAACTTTTCATCTTCGAACTCCACTACTGCACCATCTGCAGCCATGAAAGTATTGGCATTTCTACAAGATCCCGATTGAACCATCAACAGTTTGTGAAAACATCCTCTCATGAAAAAACTGTTCCTCCGCTACAACACGACGCTGCCATCTTTCAGAAAAAACTTTTGAAAAATTGGTTTTGCTCCGCATCAACCGTGAAATACATTAGAAAATCATTCATAAAGTGCATTTTGTTAACATTTGTTTTGTATTTATATTGATTTCATTTACTCATGAACTGTTAGTTACACTAATGATATGATAAGTATAATACTTCACTGGATTTACATTGGAATTTCTAAGCTCTTTTGTTTTTGTTATGTACTGAAAATGGAATTGAATAATCGAAAATTATCCTTTATCAACCATTTTATTTTCTTTATCACGACACATTTGTTAAAATGTGTATGTATTTGAAGTGTATTTAGAAATGTATTTAAATACAATTGACATATTTAATATTTGGTATTTAAATACACCCGTAAAATGTATTTATTATTTAGTATTTAAATACATTTCTCCTAGGTATTTATTGATTAGTATTTAAATATATTCAATGTATTTAACGCCCAGCTCTGTCTGCAAGTAAATACCTTAATAAATGGCACACAGTCCGGTCTTCGACGTGGACGCTCATCTGACTAATTTGCTCGATTTTTTTTCACGAAATAATCACAAGGATTTACTAGGATATAACTGTTGATCTAGTTTAACTCAATTTTCTAAAAGGCATTTGGCATGATATTTCCCCCACCCTAGACTTTGTTGAAGCTAAAAGTACACGGGATACGGGCAGTGTAATAAAATAGATTGAAAATCAGGGGGAAAAGGCAAGGAAGAGAGTTGTTTTCAATGGAAACAGTTCATCATGGCGATCTGTCACTCAAGGTGCTCCGCAGAAATCAGTTTTCAGTCCTGTTTTTTTTTTAATGTACCGGGTGTTTAAAAAGATTTGATATCATTTGAGATGTAAATATCATAGAGACTACGTAATCAAAGCAAATGAAACTAAACGGGCTTAATGTTAAGCAACATAAGATTTATTCTCCCAAATTTGAATGAGAAAATCAAAGGTATATGGACTCCATGGACGATTTTACAAATGCTCAATATGCGCACCGCCTGAGACAGGGCACACGTTAAGTCCAGCTCCTCCCAAACACGCTGCAGCATGTTTTTGGTAACAGTCTCCAGTGCGGTAATGGTTCTGTGCTTGAGTTCCTCTAGGTTTTCAGAAGGAGAGGGGGCATAGAACAGTCTCTTCACATAGCTCTAGAGAGGAAAATCGCAAGGTGTCATGTCAGATGAACGTGGTGGCTATTTCAACAGCACATTGTCTTCATCAGCAGCACGCCCGATCCATCTCCCTCGCAGATTGCCATTAAGATAAGTCCGCACAGTGAGATTCCAGTGAAGTGGAGCCCCATTCTGTTGAATAATGAAGCCTTCTTGTTCATTTGCAATGAGCTCATCCATAAGCCAGTTCTGAAGCATTTGCAGATAAACATGGCCGCTCACATTTCCCTCAAAGAAAAACGGGCGATGAAGATGGTTCTTGAAGATGGCGCAGAACACATTAACTTTCGGTGAGTCCCTCACGTGCTTAACTGTGGCATGGGGATTTGCTTCGCCCGAAGTGCGAACATTATGCTTATTGACTTTGCCATTCGTATGAAATGTGGCCTCATCACTGAAAACAAGACGTTCCTTGAACCTGTCTTCTTCAAAACGCCTTTTCACTTCCAGTAAATGACATTTTATACCTGTAAAGGTAAAAACATCAAACATTAAACATAAACTCTTGACCTCTTTCTACACATGGTATTAAAATTTGAAGTAATTTGAACGGAAACCGGCAAAGTTATTAGATTGAAAAATGATATTTTGGAACATCCGGTATATATATATATATATATATATATATATATATATATATATATATATATATATATATATACGATTTTGACACGTACCTATTATATTAAATTACTAAATTTGTTGATGAGACGAAACAAGTTACTATACCTAAATATCACAATGGAAACCTATAAAAAACATGGAAAGAGTAATTAAATGGGGAAGGAGAGGGCAGATGCAGATGCCCACAAGTATTGCTCAGATTATTCAGTTTGCCCTAAGCAATAATTAGGGCAAGCCGGTAAATCATTAAGTTTACGCTTGACGCAACGTAAATACAATATTAGGAGGGGGAAATGCAGCAGCGCTTTCTTTGTCCATTTATCGGAAAACAGTCACCCTATCAATTGGAATTCAGCTAAATTGATTTACAAATCTAATGACTTTATCCCCTTCTGTTAATATTCATGGACTAATGAGGACACTTGTTACTTACGAAACCTGTATCCTAAATAAAAATTATATGTAGAAAACCTTTCCCCAAATCTACCTCTTCTCATTTTAAATCTCGATGCAGAGTAAAAATATTTATATTTAGACGCGGATAAAATCCTGAAATGTCTTTGTGGTCGCTCTTACTTGAACCACTGCCGTTTCCTCTTTCGAACTCACATAACGAAATTAAGCCTCTGCATCATTTATGAAGTCTTGGCTGAAAAATCTTCCCTCGTATCCTTCTTACTTCTACTTGCCAACACCTTTTGAGACAGCGTTTTCTGATATTGAGCTTTGTGCTTTAAACCATCCCTTGTGGTGAGGGTGATTGCGAAGTTCGCCTCAAGATCAAGAACTCAGTTCACTACTGGTTCGTTGTCCTAGTGAAGTTTAAGCCCCCAATAAGAACATTGTCACCCACTCTACCCTTGTTCAGCAAAGAATCAAAAAATTAAAATTCAGCAAAGCACCTGATTAGCATTTCGTTTCTCTCCATACAGCGACAGTGCGCTTCTCCCTGGAGGTTGTTTCTGCCAGAGACAAACGACTGTTTCCGGGGTGATTCTTCTCTGGTTTTGAAGCAACTTAGACCCCGAACTCACTCCACCCAAGATTGGAGTGAAAGAGGCTTCAGTTTAAGAAATGGGGAAGCATGAAAAGATAAAAGGGAAAGGATAAAGATGTCATCAATCTGAGCCGGCTTCTAGATCGAACAGGGAAGCTTTCTGGGGACCCTAGCCGTAACTTAGCACGAAAAAGACTATCTGGTTTTGTGGTTTGCTTGTGGCCTTCTCTGAGCTACATGGGGGATAAACAAAACATATCCTTTATTGGTTACGGCGACCAAACACTTTTAAGTAGAAAACTTTTCTCCTCATTATTGAATGTCTTTCACTTTGAATAGCATCATACAGAAACAGTTATTGGCATAAATACGTTCTAGAAAACAAATTTTTTGTCGAAATTTATGACTTGAAAAACAACAGGGCATAGGAGAAACACTTGGGCAGACGAATGAATTAATTTCATTCCAAAAATTATAAATAATAATAATAAGGAATTCTAACTATATGCTTAATTAAACGAGAATAACATATTAAGATTTGAGGTTTCAAACAGTGGTTAAATATATTTCAGACATTTGCATTTAATGCCACCTGTTTCCGTAGATTCAAAGCGAGACCTCCTCCCTCAATAAAAGACCTCGAAAAACGTACTTCAAAAATTATTTTACAAGCAGCCAACCATTCATTAAGGAAACACTAATATAACTCCTTCAATATTTCATTCATTGGGTAGAAAAGAATTTTAACTCCTAGGCCGCACCCAATGACAATCGATTGGTCAAGAATATATATTGAGAGTTTTGGGGAACAAAACCAATTGTCTATGAGCAACTAACTCCCCGTCATTATACTAATAAACTCCCTATTCTGTTTTAAGTTTTATAGGTTAAATAATAGTTATTTAGACTTAAAGGAAAAAGAAGTGCTAAGACAAAGACGAATATTTCTGGTCATCCTCTCATCATCAGAAGGACGTAATCAGTATGTTTGGAATTATTGGATCAAAATCCTTTGTATCAGTCCATGGTAATGATGAAGATTTCTGCTCTACTTTGTTATTTTTTCACTGTACCTACTCACAAAGGGTGGAAGAAAGCAATTTTATTGTAATATCGTTGCAACAAAGAGAGTAATTAAAAATTAAATGAATTCTCTGCGTAAAATCTAAACTAGCTTCTGCACGCATATCGTAGTTGTGGCTACTTTGTTGAGTTGCTAACTTGCCTTTTTTATCAGTTTTACGCTGTTTTATTGCAGGGAACCAACATAATAAGTGCAGCTATATGTAATGGCAAACATAATATTTACTTACTGAAATCAAACAAAGTATGAACACAAATATCTACCATATAGGACAAAATTCTGAAAAAAATATTTGTTACATAGAATCTCCTCATACGAGGAGCAAAGTTTACATTCTCAAGATTTGCACAGTATAATCCTTATATTAGGTAGGACATCCAAAAAATCATGCTGTTTTGTAAAAATAAAAAAAAAATAATTATATAATTACGATTTTGTTCTACTAATTTTTCCAATTTTAATGGGTTGGAAAATAGAAACTAAGTTCTTTGAAAAAGATAAATAAATTGCGATGCACATAATTTGAGCTAACAACGAAACTCTGACTAATGAGGACTAGGCTAGCCTAGCCAGGATATTAACTAAGACTAGACTAGCCTTAATTGCGATGCACATAATTTGAGCTAACAACGAAACTCTGACTAATGAGGACTAGGCTAGCCTAGCCAGGATATTAAATAAGACTAGACTAGCCAATTACTTCAAAAATCTTGGTTCCTTTTGTTTTTTGATCTTAAACCTCAAACATAAAATAGCTTATCATCATTGCGCATTATAACTTCCACTTTTCCCTATGTGATGATGGCATTCATTAACGATCAAGTTGGAAGCCAAGAAACGGAACAAAAATTCAGCTCACATATAATTTGAGAATCATATTAGAACAAATTTTTGGAACATGGATAAATAAGAATAAAAGTCTCATCACTGGAATAATGAAGGTAAGGAACTCAATAAGCGAATTTTGACAGGAACCAGGAACAAACAGGAACTGGCAAACAAAATAGCGACAGCATAATTTGGCTAGCCTATTCATTATTTTTCGCTAATCAGGGAGCTGTGCGTTGCTTTTTCCAATTTTTAGGTGGCAATTCCGATTATATTAAAAAATCTCGTTTCGGTTTTTTATCCAATAAATTTGGAAAAGGTTGGAGAACATAAGGGTAAGTACCATAAAATAAATTACATTTACTTCTTTTTTAATTCAAAAGACAAACGAACTTTCCGGATGACTTAATAGAAATGAGTTCAAACGAAAAAAATAATTCACTTTACCTCGTATATGGCTTTATCTGTTCCCTTCACAGGTTTGGCCACGCTAAAAGAGAAAAAAAGTTGAACTTCTTATTAAAATACTCGTTAAGATAAATATGAAATAATGTGGATAAGATTTCTCAAAAACAACAAGTTAAAACAGCTTTCGTAACGAGAAAATCTATTTTAAATGTTTCTCAATTATCTCTAAAACCTTTAAAATTAATTTTAAAATGGAGCGATGCAATTTCCAAAACCAACAGAAATTTCATCTCGCTACTTTAGCCAATTTTAATAATTATTTCTAATAATTGACCCCAAAGAGAATTTTATTTTGATTTTCCGATGAAACAGCGCGATGATAACAATTATGAAAGAAATGTCGGGGGAAAATTATAAAAGCGTTTCAAAAACAGTTTATTTTTTTTTTAGTATCAAACATGGTTGAAACATTCCAAATAAAAAAGGTACTTGAAAAAATATTGGGTTTACTTATAAAATTTAATTGCCATTTGCCCCCAAATTGTTGAAATTCAATAGGGTATTCTTTTTGTGATAAAAATTATGAATAATTTACTTTTCCGATCCCTGTAAGCTATTCTTTAGAAAATTAGCTCACCGGATAAAATATTAGTCACCTAGTTTAAACAATTTTAACACGCCATCTGACTAATATTTTACCGGTGACTTTATCATGAAATTAGCATATATAATAAAAGTATAATCCTTATACTAAGTAAATATTAGAAATTGAATCTATGTATCTTCCTTTTTTGATATTCTTCATACGCTGTTAAAGCAACTGCTTAGTGTTGCTGAGTATCATTCTATAGGATTGATCGATAGACTATTAAGGCTGTCTATCTATTGTTACCACACCTCCATACAACGACTGCATACTCAGGGGAAACTGAAGAAGAAAACAAATATTTTGTAACTAAATATCCTTATTCAAAACATTTTTTTTTCTAGTAAAGTAAATGATTTTCATTAGTTTGTCAAGAATATAATGTCACTCTTAGAAAAATCGTATAAGATTTTCAAATTGTGCAAAAGTGTTTAAAATTTGCTCCCAGTTGTTTAAAAGGTGACTGGAATAATATTTAGACTTTTTCTAAGCTAAATAAATGGTGATTTAGATGCCAGGTGAATTGTCTGAATGACTTACAACGTATGAATATTGCTTGATCTCAATTGGCTTGTAATGCCTTTGAGCTCTTTCTGGGGAGAATTGCTACGTGAGATTAAAATTCAGCTCTTTATTACATTATTAATCACAAAAACAATGATTTGATTGTAAACAACAACCCATTCTTACCCCGAGACTTGGTTTCCAAAAGGCTAAAGACTCCTCAATAATAAGCAAACAGTTACTGGAGACTGATGTTTTTAGCAATTGTCAAATTAAAAGGAGATCTTGAAGAAAATTTACCTATACTATTACATCGAATTTAAGTCATCTTCCTAAATTATAATACTCGCCCATACGTGACACGTTTTATACGAGAAACAATTAAAGCATTATTGGAGAAGTTCATCCTCACCTTCCCTATTAACCCAACCATGCACCATTTAATTCCCATTTAAGTTCTAACCACATCCCCTATATTAGCAAAGTGTTCTCTCATATTTAGGAGACAAAAAAAATCATTTATTTAAACCAAATGAATTCCTCAAGAAACGCAACCACTGTTTAGTTAAACGAGAAGAGAGCATTGCCATTTTTTTATGGGAATTACTCCGCTTAATGATCTTTTAGTATATTAAAATTTATTTAATTTTCCTTTAACAAACCGCATTAATTTCTTGATAACCCAATATTTGCATTTTATTAAATCCACATGTGATTAAAAACAATACTAAAAACATACCGATTCAGTTTAACACTAGTGAGTATAGGGGAATGAGGGCGAGTATAAAGCATTTGCGGGATAGATAGGAAGAAACATAGTGGTGGAAAGAGAGAGAGCAAAAAGAGAAGCAGATTTGAAAGGGAGGCAGGGTGTCTGGTAATCACGCTTATGGTTGTTATTGAATCAATAGCGATTTTTCCTGTGAGAAGATATCAAAGCTCCTCGTCTATACCTTCACATTAGAAACCCTTAATGCTTTCATTAGCTGAAATAATAATCCTATGATTTAGAATTAGTTTCTATAAATAACGCAAAAGTAAATCAAGCCATTTTTTAACGTGTTTAATGGTGAAATTAAAAGAAGATATTTTATTTCTATATACCATCTATCTATCGATCGATCTATAGATTTGTTTCATCAACATGTTTCCGTTCTACTTATAATTCGTATAAGAAGCCAAATACAGTACTCTATCCTAAAAGGGGTACATTGAGATAATAATAAATTTAATTTATTACTATTTTTTTAAACGAAGAAATAAGAACAATAACACATAATTTTTAATAATATGTGAAAAACAATTTTAAATCATTCATAAATGAGAGTACTTACACATGACCTAACCTAAACGTATGATAAAAGTGTAGTTCAAAAAAGTTGGTAGAACACGTATTGGAAGAACACCGTTTTCGCATTTATTTGGGAAATAGAGTTTACCGTGGGGTTGGAGGCATGGTTATCTACGGCGCCTTACCGTCTCCCCCCCTCTGTGTAGCTTAACTTCCCTGGAATAGAGAACGGAGTTTCTTGTCGGCTAGAACGTATCATATATATATATATATATATATATATATATATATATATATATATATATATATACATATATATATATATATATATATATATATATATATATATATATATATATATATATGTATATATATATATATATATATATATATATATATATATATATATATATATATATATATATATATATATATATATATATATATATATATATATGAAAGATAATGGTAAACCACAATATTTGAATCAAAATTTTATTTATAACTATCGGACTAGTTTCGGCAAGATGCCATTTTCAACTAAAAATGAAGAAATTAGGCAAGGAGCACAGTATATATAAGGTAAGACACATTCTAAACCAAAATGAAACAGTAGGAAACAATCTGGGAAAAATACGAGAGAATCTGGCGCGAATGACAAGCTAAACAAAATGAAATAGAACAGGAAACAATCTGGAGAGTTGCTAATCTCCGAGACCCATTGCCTCCGGTGGTTTATAAGTATGAGTGGCAACTTTATTCGATATATATTTGTTAAATTTTTATTGCCCCGCAGATAAATTGAAATTATCAATTTTGTTGATGATGATGGATTCCGCAATTTTCCTCTCAATATAATTGTTTGATTTATAAATAATTTTTGCATAGTTAAATTTAATTATATGGTCGTGCTTTTGCATGTGCGTAAAGAGACTTGAAGAGATCGTACACCTTCTGATATCAGGTAAATGTTCTTTCATTCTCTTATTAAAGTGGCCCGACTCTCCGATGTATGTTAATTTGCAATTATAGCATGGTGTGCTGTATACTCCAGCATGGAGATTGATTGGACGCAATCTAGTCAAGGATTTTCGAATGGTATTAGAATATTTAAATGTAATATTTATGTTATTTCTGTTCGCATGTGATTTTAGGAGGACCAAGGTTGGAGCATATGGGAAACTAATACATTTTTAAAATCGTCTCTTTGTGGTGTGGAGATGGCATAGAAGATTTTTTGTGCTTTCGAATGGCATCTATTTATGAGGTGAATTGGATATTTTAGTTCAATGAAATTGCAGATAAGGTGGTTAATTTCATCTTGAAGGAAGATTGGGTAGCACGTTCTATAAGCTCGGAGAAAGAGGGAAGAAATAACAGACATCTTAACGGATTTGTCATTTAATGAGAAAAAATGTATTTAAGCATTTGAATTTGTATGCTTTCGATAGACTGTGCACTGGATAGAATTAGTTAAACGGTGGATATTTACGTTTATAAACGGTAAAGAATTGTTCTGTTCCCATTCTACTTTGAATTTTATCGATGGGTGCAACGAATTCAGGTTGTTGAAAAATTCATTGAAATTGTTATTGTCTATGGGCCATGCCGAGAGGATGTCGTCTACATATCGGAAGCAGATAAAAGGTTGGGAATGGATCCTAGGAATGAGGGTCATTTCATAGTTTTCCATAAATAGATTGCATAGGATGGGGCAAAGGTGGCTACCCATACTTATGCCATATTTTGGGCGAAAAAACTTATCTTCAGTTGAAAATACATTATTCGTTACACATAAGCGCACTAATTTAATTATTTTAGGGATTGGTAAAGGTAGGTTAATATCTAAATTTACCGATCCCTAAAATTATTCAATTAGTGCGCTTATGTGTGATGAATAATAGATTTTCAACTGAAGATAAGTCGCCAATCGTATTTATAAACCACCGGATGCAATGGGTCTCGGAGATTAGCAACTCACCAGATTGTTTCCAATTTCATTTCATTTTGTTTTACTTGTCATTCGCGCCAGATTCTCTCTTTTTTTTCCAGATTGTTTCCTACTGTTTTATTTTGTTTAGAATTTGTCTTAGCTTATATATACTGTGTTCCTTGCATAGTTTCTTCATTATTAATTAAAAATTGCATCTTGCCAAAACTAGTCCGATAGTTATATATATATAATCTTGATTCAAATATTGTGGTTTACCATTATCTTTCACTAATATGCATCACGCTAATGTGATATCTTCCATATATATATATAAATATATATATATATATATATATATATATATATATATATATATATATGTATGCCAAAAATAACACAGGAAAATGAAAGGTGGATTCCAAGTATTTTCGATCTTGGAATCCGCCTTTCAGTCTCCTGTGGGATTTTTTCCATTTATTACTTTACTCACGTGCTACTTTGTGAGATATTCATTTCATATATATATATATATATATATATATATATATATATATATATATATATATATATATATATATATATATATATATATATTTGTTGAAGACCATCACGTATTTCGCCTAAATTAATTTCCTTTGTCAACTTTCCCTTCTTCTAACTATCATTTTTATTCCATCTTTTAGATGGTGGATTACTTGTCTTGTATTCATCACTCTTTTAAATGAATGTGTTTGGTAAAAAACAAACTAAAATTGCTGAGCTTTCGATTTTATTGGATCATCTTCGGAGCGTTTTGATATGTTCTTGCCTCCTTTACCGACGTAATGAGTGGAGTGAGGATCTGACAAAATAAAAGAAATGAAATGAAAAGAGTAGTGGAAGACAGAGAACAGCTTTTCCGACCCTCCTGCCCTTAGCGCTCATGGAGCGACCAAGGAGGGAGGGGGGGGGGCTGGTACTCCTTTATAGACCTCCTTATTCACACTGTCTAGAGTCAAAGTAGGCTCCAAGCACTCTGAGTACGGCGGTTAGGAGTGAGAGGGAGAGGAAAAGGAAGGTTTTAGGATAGGACAGCGAAGAAAATAGTAGGAGACAAAAGTGGACTTAGTTAGTCATGGGACCTACAGCTTAACGTGGATGTTCAAAACATCAATGGTACCTACATCACTAAAGTACATAGAAAAAGTACGGACATGGGAAAATGCCTCAATGAGGAGAGTGAATGCCCTGAAAGGTACAAAATAAGCGTAATCGGCTCATACATCCGCCGAGCTTATAAATGCTGCTCTACCTGGGAACTTTTCCACCAAGAGATTGCACGACTAAAACAAATACTCGTGAATAATAGTTCCTCAAACAGCATGATTGAAAAACAACTCCAATTATTTTTAAATAACCATTACAAACATGCGGATAAAACTAAGAGTAATCATGGAGAAGTCAACAACATCAAAGTGTATTACAGAAACTAGATGTCCACGGCCTATAAAATAGCTGAAGAAAATATCAAGGAGATTATTAACCGTAACATCAAGGTTAAAAATCAAATGGATAAAATTCAACTCATCATTTATTATAAAGCAACAGCTGCCTAAACTCCTCAAATCTCAAGCCAACCAACATAGTTTACGAGTCCATCTGCCCCGATAAAGACTGTAAGCTTTATAATAACTCAAAGCATATTAACATGACAACTACTACACTTTCGAGACGTTTAACTATGCATCTGCAAAGCGGAAGGACTAAAAATCATATGGAGAGTGCTAATAATATTAACCTAACGAGAGATATGCTAGTTGACAACACCGTTATTTAAAGAAAAGAGGTTAATAAAGCTAGGCTGAACATCTTAGAAGCCATATTAATAAACGAAGATAAGCCAGCCATCAACAGTTAAGCAACAAGCTGGAATCGAACCTTAAAATTATTTTATTATTCCACTCACCGGACTGGTCCGTTTCCTCTAACGTTACGCTCAACCTAGGCGGAATAAATGCCCCTTAAAATCGTTTTCTTTCATTCTGATTTACTCAGGATGTCATTCTGACAGATCCTCACTGCACTCATAACATCGATAAAGAAGACAAGAACATATCAAAACGCTCAGAAGATAATCGAATAAGATCGAAAGCTCAGCAAATTTAGTTTGTTTTTTACCAAACACATTCATCTAAAAGAGAGAGAGAAATACAGGACAAGTGGTCCACCATCTACAAGATGGAATAAAAAAGACAGTAAGAAGTAGAGAAAGTTGCCAAAGGAAATTAATTGAGGCGAAATACACAATGGTCTTCAAAAAAATTTGCATTCCAGAAAGACTGCTACCCAACAAACTAATATATATATATATATATATATATATATATATATATATATATATATATATATATATATATATATATATATATATATATATATATATATATATATATATATATATATATATATATATATATATATATATATATTTATATATATTTATATATATAAGAGGAAGAAAGAGAAACTTGATGCGAATGAGCAATGAGACAAGAAACAGGAGTTTTTATAGGTAAGAGAAAGGGACATTAGAATAACATTAAGAACAAAGAGAGCAGAGGGCGGGCACAATGAAAGCGGTTCAGAAGGCACTGGTATACCTTACTAAGCTCTTCATTAAGCTCTCGGAAGGAGCTCTTCTCACAGTTACGAGAAGATATCGCTCGTTCAGCGTATCCGCCAATGGGTGATCATCTCGCGATACAAAGTTCTGTCTTCAAGCTCGCTGGAATCGAACCCATGCCTGGACGCTATAAATCCAATGCTATAAACTAACTAAAGTTCCTTTTGTAATACTGATATTTCTACAAATACAAGTCTATAGAAGATACATAATCTACAACATGAATTTCTCAAATTATACTATAAATAATGATAAATATCTAACTCTTTTTTACTCTTTTTTATTGCTATATTAAAATATTCCGTTCATAGTTTTATTACTTAAAATGAATCTTTTGATTCCCTTTTGAAAATTGGGTAATCGTTTCCGGGCAAATGGGCATAAAAGAGTAAAAATAACTGATGCAACGTTTAAGTCTTACCCTTTTGTGGTTACTTAATAACGGTTTTTTATCACAGTTGATACCATGTTTCATCGTGCTTAGCCATTTGCTTCTTAAACAGACACAAAGGTGTTAGGAGCCTTTACTTGTTCGCTCGGTAAGCTTTCTCGCCATCGCCGCCGGATCAAAGAAACATGGAGGCGAATTCCTAATGGCGTTCGCGCGAGTCTATAAGTTTTTATGTCTGTGCGTAGGTTGGTTGGTCGGATGGTAACTCTTTAAGGCACGATTGCGTGCCTTCCATGCCTCAGCGTCCGTAAATAAATCCATGGCTATTTTTCACCGTCTCCATCTTAGCCAATGATCCCCTCGTTGGTTTTGTCGATTAAGATGCCAAAAATATGTTATCTAATATTTCTAACCTTAGAAGGCACCAACGGATGATAGAATCCATTATATATTTTTACCTTGCGAGAAAACTAGTCAAATTTAGCATCAATAAATTGATAATGTCAAGAAACATCATTGCTAAATTTTGGGATAAAAGAAAAAAAAGTTACAGACAGTGACTCACACATTGGGAATGAAGGAAACCTGGGTTTCCACACGAAGCGGGTTTAAATAGAGTTAAAAATTTTAATTCAACCCTCTAAAGCCCAATTGTTCCACAATGGTGTAACCAGGCGCGGATCCAGGAGGAAAGGGGGCTAGGGATCTGAAGCCGCCCCTAAACTTCAGACCCGTTAATGTTTGTAGTTCTGTTTAATCCATACTTGTATTCTGCCATTCAGAAGGAGTTATGTAATAATATGGAATATATATAAACGTTTTTTTTAAACCGTTGCCATCGAATGTATCATATATGATACATATATAAAATGCAGGAAAATCTCAAAAGTAATTAATAAATTCAGTATTAGACTTTAGATGACCTTCAAAAGTTACAATAAACCACAATTCATAATTTTATGATGTGAGGAAAGAATTCGGATCTGAGAGAGTTCTTGCTCACTCCTTTATGAGATGCTGTAATTTATTATCAATACTGTCTATCATACCCCTTATTAATCATCAATGCCCTGTTCTCAAACTAACAGAGGCAGGAATTCAGGTTAGCCACCACAAAATTGTTATCCTGGATCCGCCACTGGGTGTAAAATATCACTTCCTATACTTGTATTGGCTTAGGAAATTTGCTTAAGCTTGGATGCAGCCGAAGCAAAACAGAAAGGAAGAATGAGTTTTCCAGTTACGTTTCGACCTGATGGTTTTCCAGTTAGTACGCCCTCAGGTAAGAGATAGTTGGAAAGAGGCGGGTGTAGAAAAGTCGTTTATGCCCTTGAGAACTAATTAACATTGTGTTAAGACTTTGAATCCAAAGACAGAGAGACAAAGTCTCGGCATTGAATGATTCATTTATACCTCTGAATTAACGTCATATACTCTGGTCTTTAGCAGCTGTCAATGGACGAGATTTGTAAATTCCAAACCATTTGATGGGACGTCGGATTTCTTCCAATCGTTCTGTCATCACATGATGCCAA
Source organism: Ceratothoa steindachneri (assembly GCA_963969495.1). Classification (NCBI taxonomy): domain Eukaryota; kingdom Metazoa; phylum Arthropoda; class Malacostraca; order Isopoda; family Cymothoidae; genus Ceratothoa; species Ceratothoa steindachneri. The sequence goes on along the minus strand of OZ018331.1, from coordinate 60,175,908 downwards.
AACACGTGAGGGGACGTCGGATTTCTTCCAATTGTACCATCATCACGTGATGCCAAACCATGTGTTGGGACGTCGGATTTCTTCTAATCGTTCCGTCATCACATGATGCCAAACCATGTGAGGGGACGTCAGATTTCTTCCAATTGTATTATCATCACGTGATGCCAAACCATGTGTTGGGACGTCGGATTTCTTCTAATCGTTCCGTCATCACATGATGCCAAACCATGTGAGGGGACGTTGGATTTCTTCCAATCGTTTCGTCATCACATGATGCCAAACCATGTGAGGGAACGTCGGATTTATCCTAATCATTTCGTCATCACATGACGTCAAAACTAGTGAGGGGACGTTGGACTTCTTATAATCGTTCCGTCATCACATGACGTCAAACGATGTGAGGGGACGTCGGATTTCTTCTAATCGTTTCGTCATCACATGATGCCAAACCATGTGAGGGGACGTCGGATATCTTCTAATTGTTTCCTCATCACATGATGCCAAACCATTTGAGGGGACATCAGATTTCTTCCAATCGTTCCGTCATCACATGACCCGGACTGGTCCCTTTTGTAAGTTCGTTAAAACATTTTACAGATGTCTTCTGATCTATAGCTTTTGACCATAGAATTCTTTAATTAAATATTTCCGTAAACTTTATACTCCCACTAAACAAATTGGTCATTTATTGTAATAGTACCTGAATCTAGAAGCGTTTTTTATTAAATTTAAATTGGTATTGATTCAGTCCACTGTTCATAACGCTTCAAGCGCCGTGCGGACCAATTGGTCCGAGCGACGTTGTACGCTTGGGACCTTTTGGTCCGCCTGTCAAATAAGGGTTAAAAGGCAAATAAATGAAGTGGACTTGCGATTTAGTATGGCTTTTTATCGAGAGAGTTTGAGGAAGAGCAGAGATTGGAAGGAAACTATAAAGAAGAAAATTGACCAGAAAAAACGCAGATTAAACAGATATTATCCTCAAAGAATAAGTTTTAGTCTTAGGTACGCGACTCTAGAAGTTACTATGTTGGGCGTTAGTTCATCGGTCGGATGGTAACAGTTTTACTTTCCAATGAGTCTTTTAGCAATAACATTGTAAGTATTCGCCTGACTCTGACGAAATTTGAAACCCTTATGTTAGTTAACATTCTTTTTCGAAAGATATAATTTCCAAGGTCCTAACAAGGTTAGTCCAGGAATTATTTGGCAATAACTTTGTAACTATTTGGCCGATTCTAACTTTGAAACTCTTATGTTGGTTTACATTCTCTTTCAAATGATATAAGGGCCAAAGTCCTCCCTAAAGTTAGTCCGGAAATTATTAAAAGAAAACTAACTATGGGTCTGATTGCCCCACTTGTTGAAAGTTTTGAAGGTCGTAGGTCATAAGTCAGAATAATTGAGAGCACGCGACTTAGGTCTGTTGACCTTGTTTTGAATTAGAAAAGAAATGATACTGATTTAATCGATGAAACCATTTCCACGTAGTGGAAAATAAAATGAAAGGCAGGTAGATAATAGGAGGGCACAGATAATGCACAGGTATAATGGCTTAAGGAAAACCAAGTCTGCCCTCGAAATGTTTAACCTTCTTGAAGTAGAAAGAGGAGATATTTCACTATGGACAAGTTTATATAATAAAAAACAGGTTTCGAAAAGTGTAAGTGTAAAAACTCTTGTGGAAGAAGTTTCAACATGGCGTAAGAAGTCATGTGATTGGTAGTTAAACTGCAATCATTAAGGTATGCGTTGTCATGACAATGTTAGCGCCCTTGATGCTACATCGGATATACGTTGCCATAACAACTGTTAACGTCCTCTATACTGTATTAGACATGGCTGAGAAAATCGAATAACACTTAATTTTAGGCTGCGTTCTATCCAAAATAGTTTCCAGAGGGAATTAAATTGAAATTATAACGGAAATTAGAAATTTAGGACTAAACATTGATCCAACTGAGAATATCCAACTTAATTATCTTCAATTTCTTATGCCATTCGAATGACTTTGCTTACGATCACATCAAATCCCCATCAAAGCCAATGTTACGTACCACCAAATAAATAAAAATTTTATTGCAAGTTTACTCAATGATCTTTGACCAATAAACAAAATATTTGTTTACTGGGTGAATTTGTTTTTACGGGTAGCCTAACAAGATGAAATCTATTAAATGCTTTACCCAGGATCGTTTTTCATATCTACACACTTTCCCATCAGATGGGATTTCATTATTAAATTTCGATGGCAATTATTTGGCATTTAAGCAATTTAAATTAATATCTGCCAGATATTATCCCAGTTATTAAGAGTTATTTCCAAATCTCTGGGTCAGAATATTTCACCAGATACAGTAATTTAGAACAACTTATATAAATATAACGAGAGTCATCCATCCAAATCAATCTTACATCTAATACACCTAATACTCATTCCCTCATCTTATATTTTAGTATTCTGTACTCTTGACCCTGAATTATTATATCGGAAACTGAAGAGAAACTGAGTAAAGGAAGAGACAAGAATCTATAGCTTAACAGAACAGACTTGTATTGACCTAATTTTAGAAATCTATTAATTGCATAAATCGGAGAGCGCATCTTAGAAAGCAGTATTTATTGCATAAACCCGAGAACTCCGTTTAGAAACGGAAAGTATATATTGCATAATCTAGAGATCTTCGTTTAGAAAGGGAAAGTATTTATTGCATAATCTGAAAGATCCCTTTAGAAACATAAAGTATTTATTGCATATTGCAGAAATAGAAAGTATTTCTTGCATAATCCCGAGATCTCCGTTTAGAAAAGGGAAGTATTTATTGCTTGAATCTGAGGTTTGCGTTTAGAAACGGGGAGTATTTATTAAATAAAACCGAGATCGCCGTTTAGAAAGAAGTATTTATTGCATAATCCGAAAGATCTGTTTAGAAAACGAAAGCATTTATTGTTTGAATCTAAGATCTTCGTTTAGAAAAGGGAATTATTATTTTTTGCTTGAATTCGTTGTCTTCGTTAAGAAAAGGTAAGTATTTCTTGCTTATACTCTAGATTTTGATTTAGAAACGGGAAGTATTTATTGCTTGAATCCGATGTCTCCGTTTATTTAGGGGAAGTATTTATTGCATAAATCCGAGATCGCCGTTTAGAAACGGTAATCTTTATTCCAAGATCTACAGAAAAATTCTTAAATTTTACCACCACATTTTATAGATCTGGGCAGTGGCGCTCGTGTATAGGCCCTGCGGAACTGCAGCACCTCCTATTTCATTTCGATATTATCAATAACTTCAATATAATGAGTCCTTTTTTCTTTAATTCTTTATTTATACTTGTACATTATATAATCCTAAAGCTTAATGTCAGTAGCCATCCCCTAGTTTATGAAAAAAACCCTTGTATAGAACTGTGCGCTTCACAGTTCCAGCGACGTGGTGTTTGGCTGTTGTGCGCATGCTCACATGTCCGATATAGGAAGCTGCATGCTAGGGACAGAGAACACTGTGGTTAACGCAGTGCCAACCTGGTGTGCTGGTAGAAGGCAGTGTTCCTTTATGAGTCCACGTGTGTTGTGCTTAAAATCGTGTATATATTCTTGAATGCGATAAAGTGTAGAATTTAATTAATATTTTTTCGGTTCTTTTATTAACTAATTGATTAATTAATTGAGTGTGCTGCTGATATTTATCTTTGAAAATAATCTAGAGGATGTTTTTAGTGAAATTACGAAACTGCTAAAAATCCTCTCGACAATTCCCGTGACTACATCAGAGTCAGAAAGCTGCTTTTCGACACTCATAAGAATAAAAACTTTTATTGGGAGCATTATGAATTCTGAAAGACTAAAGGCACTTGCAGTTCTTTCAATGGAGAAAAAAATTCTTCAGTAGTCATCTAGAGCTCAAGGAGATAATAATTGATCTTTTTCGCAAATTAAAACAGAAAGAATGTATTTTGTTTTTAAATCAAGCGTTCAAGCTTGAACTGTAACAATTTAGGCTATTAGTAAGTAAAAAATGTTTGATTTTGTTCTGTTTAGGATCTGATCAAGTTTATATATATTTTTGATATGTTTATTTCCTTTTACACAATATTAAAACAATGCTAAATAAATTCTGATGCAGCATCCTCAATAATTTTAGATGCGAGCCACCACTGGTTCTGAGAAAGTTTACATCATGTAATGTGGTTATGTTTGATGCTGAAAGATAAAGACTAATGTATAAACAAAAGAAAATTAAATGAACAATGAAAAATGGAAAAAAAATATACAATTTGGAGTAATATACTGGTTTTGGTCAGGTGTGATTTATTTTTAATTTTGAGAGGACGGTGTAGTTATCATTGATATTTCTCATTAGTAGAGAGGAAATGAAGTGACTGAAAGAATGATAAGAAAGTAAATAAATAGAAATCGTGAAAAAGATAAAGGCTGAAACAACAGAAAATCTGAATCAACCCAAACCAGATGGATTGCGCATGTAGTGTCTAATATAAATCGGAAGAACACGTTAATATGAAAGAAACAAACCGGAAAAAGACATATGAATGTGAACAATATTTTTGGCTATGAGCAGGTTTGGATTTAGTTAAAAACACCAGAAGTTCGATTAAGCAAATAGTGTAGGCACTCCTATAACTCAAATCTCATTACAAATAGTAAGAAAAATACTCTGTAATACTTGAGAGGTTAGTAAGGTGTAAATAGAAATTGCAATAGATTGAGGTCGAGTCAATAGGCAGAAAAAATTCCCACCTGAGGTTCGGAGGGTCTCAATAAATAACCTTCGGAGGGGACATCTGGTCTTTGTTAACAAACCAGATGGTTGGTGAGTCAATTTGAGGTATGTAAGAGGTGGATTCGGAAAACAGCGTTAGAAGGTTGGAAAGAAGACGCTCTTTTTATCTCTCCCTTTTACTCGCTTTGTCTTATAGTCACTATCTTCATATCTGTCATTTTTTCTCGGTTTCTTTCTCTGTCTCACCATATCTCACCATTGCTCTCTCGCTCTTATTATCCAATTAATCCCCCTCACTTACTTTTATATTTTAATCTCTCTCGCTATTTTTTCGTTTATTTCCCCAAGTCTCTCTCGTTTTCTCTTTTTCTTTTTCAATCTTTCTCGCTCGTGCTCCCTTTTCTTTCCTCAATAACTCTCTTTCTCTTCTTAGGTTTGGAGCTAGTCTCATCTGCAATAGTCTTCTGACATATTTTCACCACAAAATAAAAGTCTATCTATGGCTCTTAAATCAAACTCCCTTGGCTTTGAAGCAAAACTGTTCTTCCTTATCAAAGAATCTTTCATTGGGAATCTGATTCTATGAAGAAAAAGAGGGTAATTGGAAGGAGACATATCAGGATAGCATGGCAGAGGAGAGAGTAGCTTCCATCTTGGATTATTTTGTGTAGCTCGCACTACACTCGTGATGTTTAGTTGTGCATTCTCTTACAGAAACACAATCAGATTGATATTTATTTTATTTTTTATAAAGACTCGACGATTCTAAGTAAGTTTTATTCAAAGGAAATATATATATCCTTTTTTTTATTGGGAAATGAAGTCGCAAAGGATAAAAACTGTTAATCAGATAACGAATAAAGCTCGTGGAATTTTTATTCTCTTCGGTTGGTTTAAAAAACGAAGGAATATTTTTGGTTACCTGATATGTACATACAGAGTAATATGTACATATACATCTGTTAAAAATTCTGAAAACGCCGAGTTGAATTCAAACTTTATGTCAAATAAATTTTTCCTAAAAATTGAATTTTGTTTTACACGACGCCTTTTTTTTTTTTAGCTTGAAATTATTAGGTCAAAGATTTGCCTTATTTTTGAAGGAGCAAAAGCAAAAAACAGATTGTTATTGCAATTTGAGAAGCTTGAACCACATTAAATAAATATCTAAGGGAATGAACATACCACCATGACCATTTCAGATAATTATCATACGCATATATAGGTAAAATGCATTATAAAAAAAAACTGCAAACATTATGAGGAAAGCGAAAATTATTACCAACTGATATTATTAACATTGCAAAGAAGGTTTAAATGAACCCGCAAAGTACTAAGAATTAAATATGTCAAAAATGGGGTGCAGCAGAAGTTAATGTTTCAGAGACGGCACTGAAAATAATCCTACACAAAAGTGTTCTCCACGAATACCGGGCTAGAAAAAAGACTTATCTAGGGAAAATTCATGTTTGCAATAAAGCATACATTTTGGAGGGAAGGTATTATGGTATAATGAAACAAAAATAGGAGTTATTACTTTGGGTTGCAGTTGCTAAAACCCCTTCGTTAATTTTTTAAAAACTATTAGCGAGGGAATAGTTCTAAACTAGTTCAAAGAAGCAGTCCATTGTGAAAAATAGGGTCATAAAGCATCTGGAGGTAAATATCTTATTAAATAACTCGCAGCACGGCTTTTTAAAGCGACTTTCCTACCTAGCTACCTACTAGGTAGGTACAGTAGGTAGAAAACATTCAAGAGTCTTTTGGCCAGAACGGTCTCAGGGACAGATAATGAAATGAACATAAAACTCAGCAAGATAATCGCTGAAGGAGTGCGAGGCCACCAGGAGTCCTGGACCGGATACCTTGACCTTAGTACACCACTGCCGTATCCACTAGTCTAATTAGAGCATCTAGCTGGGTTTTTTTTTCAAAGAAATAGTTGATGATTATTTGTCACTAGTCTTGTTACTAGGGATCCATTCTCCTACCCTTCTTTTGATTAATTCATATAAACGTTATGGATATACTTTTATTATGTGAAATTTAAAACTTTGACGATGTAAAGAAAATAAACTTAAGTTCAAGTTCGAAATTCTTAATATTTTGTATTTTGGCGATAAATAATTTAACAAATTTTAAGAAATTTTTCTATAAAAAGGGAGGAAATTGAAAAAGGTCTTATATTCAGATTAAATAAAACCCTTCAATTTTTTGCTAATATCCGAAAAAGTAATTGAAGTGAAAAAATCACTGTTGCAAACTAAAAAGCTATGAAGCGAAAACAGGAAAAAATTAATAAATTGTTATAGAATTCCAAGAAAATTCTTTTAACGATAATGTGTTTGACATCCCCTTTTTTAATGTTCAAAAACTAGCGGAATTGACGTTCTCAATTAACATCTACAACAGTTCAATCGTCTAATATTGTTTTCCCTCTTTGTATACATTTGTAGGCAACCATTCACAGTCATTTAACTCCAACAGCATGGATGAATCCAGATGCGGTCTTTGGCACAATAAGTGTGCCGTTTTCTTGCTGAAAAAGGAACTTTTGTTCTCATGACCTTCTTCGTCAATACTTGTTCCATCTAACAAATCGTTGTATCGTGCGATAATAAAGCGTCCATATATGAAAAAAGTGGTATCTTCCCATTTGCACAGATTGTTGCCCATAGCATAACGCCTCCTCCACTGCTCTGACGCATGGAATAAGTAATATTTTCCATATATTATCTGACCAGTAATAATTCTAACCATCAAGACGATCCAGGTTCTATTTAGTCTGGTCAGAAAACAAAGCTCCGGAACAGTTCATCATCCTAAGTTTGATGCATGCGAGCAAACTCCAATCTAGCTGCTTTGTGGGAATAAGACACGTGGACAATAGCTGGTAGTCAGATCGCTATGTTCCCTCTTTGCACAGTGCATAAGAATGATTTTACCCTTATTGGTGCCTTGATTTTTGGAACTAAAGAACAAGATAACTTTTCAACAGCTCTGACAATTGCATTTTCATCCATATTTAAGTGTTTTTGGCCGTCCATCAGCATGATATTTATTATAACTATCAGGATCCTTCAAAAGATTGTCCACTGGAGGTCTGCTGGGCATAATTCCTTTGGCAATCTCGCAGTTACTCTAGCCTTCACTTTTCAGTGCAGAACTTTCCCTTGCTCAACGTTGCAGAGCTTTGTTCCTCTAGGCCAGGTGTTATTAAAGTAGTGCCTCAAAACCCACAGGGGGTATCGAAATCGGTTATTGAGGATATCCAAAAAGGCATCCTGTAAAATATTAAATTAATAATTTCGTGCACTAGATGGAAAATATTACTAACTGGCAAATACGAGAAGGGCGTGACTAACTGGCAACCATAAGTGGGAGGAAACAGTCAGCAGTTTGGTGTTGTGATGGAAAGATATGTTTAGTCATACATATTGTTTCTACTCGTATATCAAACAGTTCAAAGTTCGTGGTTAGTTAATACCTATTGTTTTGGGGGGGTTTGGCCAATTTAATAATACATTTAAATCGCTTTCTGTTTTATTATTATTTACAATAGAATTATATTTTTCCTTTAACTATTGAATATTCATATATATTTTAGATATTACCAGTTATGTCCTTCCTATTTATTTATGATATATTAAATTTGTTTTATGAATTTATATTGTGTGTCATTTATTTTATCTTTCTCTTTTTGTGTTACGTGAGGTAGCGAAGCGTAGGTTTTGCTACATATTCCCACTTTCACGGACATCCTGGCGACATTTTTCCCACTCACTCGCTTATAGTGACGAGTGCTCTGTTGCCATGTGAACGAGTCTGTTTGATGAGAGAGAGTTTAGGTCCCTGTGTGGAATTTTAATTATTAAAACTTTGTAATTATTGTTTGTATGATTAGGCGTTCTACTTGTTAAATTTGCATTGTTGCAGATGTGTTGCCATTTTAAATAAGACTCAAACATGTTCACCAAGAGGCGGAAGTATTCTGAGACATATATAGCATACCAGGAACGAGCTCATCCTACGAAAGTGGAGATCCTTCCGGCCCTTCAGGTATTACCATGAGGACACAATTCCGTCATTTGGTTTTACTCTTGCTGAAAGACCTTTGCTTCAAGCATATTACGAAGTGGCTCTTCAAATTAAAAAAGAGAAGGTAACACACAACCGGGCTGAGAAAGTAATCAAGCCTTGTGCCCTCCGCATGGCTGAGCTGGTGGTAAGAGAGGAGACAGCAAAAGAAATAAAACAAATTACGCTCTCCAACGACGTCATACGATTCAAGATAAATGAAATGTCTTCCCATATGCTCGACCTAATCATCTCAGACATAAAAGACAGACCCTGTCCGATCAGCCTTCGAGTGGATAAGATAACTGATGTCGCTAATGCAGTTAACTGCTTATGTATGCCGAATGTAATAAATAAAGAACCAAAGAGAATTATATATGTTAAATTGTACAAACAGATGTGATGCAAGTGGTCGTTAAAAGTCATGCGAAAACACACAAACATACGAAGGAAAGCTGGAAACAGAATATTCATCAGCAGACGGGAGATTACGAGGCAAGCTGGACCAATGCATGCTTTGACAAGAGAAATTTCCCAGAGATCTACAACAAGCAATTCTCTTTAATAAAAATAAATCTACGAGAAATATGTAGGCACTACATACACAGATATGTCGGAAACTCAGCCTAAGGGGTAGTAATAACGAACAAACTTAATCACTGGCTCCGCCCCATTGAAAAGTCAAGGTCACGCCCCTTGGAGACGAAACAAATATATATATATATATATATATATATATATATATATATATATATATATATATATATAGATAGATAGAGAGAGAGAGACTCTCATTACTCATTATTCATTAACTCAAATCATCCTGGAGCCTTTAGACTCGAAACTTCGCATAAAACAGAAAGCCTACACATTGACCGCAGAGACTTCGAGACATTTTTGCTTGTCCCTTTCGGTAGGTCAATTTAATAATAAAGTTATATTTTCTTTGCCACGTCATTTCGAAGTTAGTCCTTTATTTACTCTGATTAACGAGCCACCTTTGGTAAACCCAGCCAAACGCATATTCTTCGTAGGAAATTGTAAGGAGTCAGAACCAATTCAACAAAGGCATAAAGTAGCTCCATTGCTTAAAGTCCTCGTTACCCGTAGAGCGCAATAGCAACGAGGACCCATCAATACAACCAACCACGCACCCATAAACTGGTAACTTCAACCAACCATAGGCTCTTCAAGGCGCTTTACTAGGAGGTCAGTGCAGATCACAAGGGATTGCTGTTGCACACAGAGGTGCATTAGTTGTCGCGAGGAAAGGTTCTGTCCAGGATTCTAGGACTAAGTGCGGAGATCGCTATTTTCCTGAGGAAGAACAAGGGGACAGGAGCACATCTATTCAAGGACGAAAACATTCTGCTCGAACTTTCCAACTTACGGATGTTTTCAGTTACCACAATAACTCTAATCTTTCCATCCAAGGATATGGAGTGAACAAAGTGGAGGCTAACGAGAAAATCACCGGTTGTATTTGAGAAGAAACTGGGGCTATGGAAGCTATGCACAAAGGTATGAAAGTTAGTGAATTTACATAATCTGGATTTACGGATCGAGGAAGGAGAACTTACTTAGTATATTATCAACCACGTGGTGGCTCACCTTTCAACATTAGAAAATAAAATGGAAGAGTATTTCCAGACCGAGACTGAACCAATCCGACCTTAGATCCGTCAATCGTACCTTGCAAAACTTGAAAATAAAGATGACCTCAAAATCCAGGACAACCTGGTTGACGTACGTATCAATGAAGGGGTGCAAAATGCGTTTGAACCCCTACCGTTGATACACTTTTGGGTAAACCAGATCTCGGCTTTCCCAAAACTAGCACACTGGATTGAAGGTGCCCCTACATTTCGTCACCACTTACTTATGCCAGGCCGAGTCCACGTGCTGGTGCGGATAATAACAAAGCAATGGTATCTTGCATTGAGCCCTGTACGCCCTAGAATTGAGGCTTTGGTTGCTTCGAAAAAAGAGGAGCACAAGGCCCATGCAGCTCACAGTAAAAAAAAATCATTCTGATTAAAAATAATAATAAATAATGATAAGTCTTTTGTAATGCGCTCTTCAAGGCCTGAGGCCTTCCCAGAGCGCACGTTGTGCTAAGATGAGAATGAAGATTCAATGGAAATTCAAAAGGGGGAGAAGGAAATTCTAAAAAGATGCGTTTTCGGGAGAGAGGGAGAAGACCTGATTTCAGCAGGAAGAGCATTCCACAACTTAGGGGCGCAGATTGAGAAGGGGCAGTCTCCCATTGAGCAGAGGGATGAACGAGGAATATTCAAAAGAGGTGCATGTAATGAACGAAGGGCCCGAGGGACATGGCGTGGCAAGAGGGCAGAAGAGAGGTAAGACGGGGCCTTGTTATTTACGGCCTTAAATGTGAAGAGAAGTATCTTGAAGTGAGTACGGGATCTGACAGGGAGCCAGTGCAGTTCATGCAGCAAGGGTTTCGATGGAAAGAAGCGAGGGCGACGGGGGAGTAGCCGGGCGGCATAGTTCTGTACAAGTTCAAGGAGGCGAAGAGAGGAGGATGGCAGATTCACAAGCAGAGAGTTACAGTAGTCAAGGCGTGAGGAGAGAAGTTACAAATGAAACATAGAGAGAATTTGCTGACATTACGGATAGGAGACTTAAAGGAGAGATGCTCATCAAAAACAACACCCAGATTCCTACTGCAGTCAGATAAAATGATAGTATTACTGCCCGGAGTAAGCGAGGGAAAGAAAGAGTTAGATTTTTTGACAAGAGCAGGGGTACCGACGAGAAGGACCTCAGGTTTGGAGTGATTAAGCCTGAGGAAGTTGGTAGAGAGCCAGTCAGAAATGGAGGAGTAGGCAGCCAAGAGGTCAGCGATAGAGTAGGCAAGAGACGTTTAGGAAACGAAAATTTGAGTGTCATCAGCATAGAGGTGGAAGGATAGACCGAGATTACGGAGAAGGCAACTAAGAGGAAGAAGGTAGATACGAAATAGTAGAGGACCAAGAACAGAGCTCTGTGGCACTCCAAAGCAAATGGGGGTAGAGTCGGATGAAACGTCGTCAATCACAACGGATTGGGTACGATACGAGAGGTAAGAGCGGAACCAGTCCGGCACGGTACCTGATATGCCGAAGAAAGAGTGGAGACGATCAAGTAGGACGGTATGGTCAATAGTATCGAAGGCAGAGGAGAAGTCGAGTAGAACGAGGATGGAGGAACAACCCCTGTCCGCGGCTCTTTGTAAACAATCGGACACATTGAGAAGGGCGGTTTCTGTGGAGTGACCTGACTTAAAACCAGATTGATAGGTACCATCAATGTTACAGTCCACCATGTGACTGTTGATGCGTGAAGCAACCACTTTCTTTAGAACCTTAGAGAGGAAAGGAAAATGCGAAATCGGCCGATAATTAGAAGGGTCAGTTGGGTTCAGTTGAGGTTTTTCAAGAATCGGACGGATGTGGGCACGTTTAAAGGAAGAGGGAACAAGACCAGTTGTAAGTGAAGTGTTAAACAGGTGAAGAAGCGTTGGGAGGATAGCAAGCAGAATTTTACATAAAGTTTAGGCGGAAAAATGTCCTTTGGGAAGCCCGATTTCTTAGAACGCGAGAGCAGGGCTGTAATCTCCAACGCGGTCACAGCGGGGAAAACGATAAGCGGCTGAGGCGGGAAGTCAGGGAAAATGGCAGAGGCCGGGACAGAAGGCTGAGGGAGGGAGGCAGGGACGTTAGTGACCTTATCTGCGAAGAAATTTGAGAGAGTAGCAGGGCTAATGGGTGGGGATACCTGGGCTGGGGAAGTAAGACGGGAGAGCAGGCGGAAGACGGTACGGGGATCATTCCTATTATCAGTAAGCAGATTACGTGAGTAGGCTTCAAGAGCAGATTTTAATTTGGCCAGATAGGAAGCTGTGGCAAGTCGGAACGCCAGCGAGAGAGGGGTCGTGTCTTGCGCACGGGTGCGAGCCTTTCTAAGGACTCTTTCATGGGCACGCATGGACTGCCTAGCACGGAGGAGTTTCATAGAGTACCAAGGGGCACGGTGACAACGGGAGTTCAAAGGGGTGACAAGGGACGAGTGGGCGTCAAGACAAGTTTAAAGGAGTTGCTCCAAAGAAGAGAGAATCTGGTCAGGAGAGGCAGAGGCATCAATGGGAGTAAGTTTGGAGGCCACATCATTAGATAGGGAGGGAATATCAGCGGAGGCTAGTCGAAGGAAAGGCTTAGGATTATGAGACAGCTGGGGAGGTATATGGAATGGTATAGAGAAGTTGAAGTTGATAAGGAAGTGATCAGATATAGCATTGGACAAATTTGTAGTCGTTAGGTTGGAAATAAGACAGTCAGAGATTACAAGGTCTAAAATGTTACCGTGAGAGTGGGTAGATGAAGAAACATGTTGGGTGAGGGAGAAGAGTTTAAGGATTTCAAAAAAGGCTTTGAAATTAGGATTGTGGCTAGGAAGGTTGAAATCACCGAGGATTAGAAGAGAACCAGTGGGGGAGAGGCCAGCGAGGAGGTTACTAAATTCATCAAGAAAAAGCTCGAGGGCGGAGCTGGGGGGGGGAGGCGGTAGAGGACTAAGATAGTTAGAGATGGGGTGGAATCAGAGACATTGATGAGCACCTCTAAAGAAAGAAGAGGGGGAGAGGACAGATTATTTAGAGGGAAGGAGGCACTGTGAATGAGAGCAACTCCACCACCGCGAGAGTTACGGGAGGTATGGGAGTGGACGTAATCATCAAATGTAGAAAAATCTAAAATAATGTAATGTAAACGGCTTTTTGCATTTATTTACTAAGAATAAAAATTAAAAAAATCCATAAAATTCAGCAGTTTGTTCATAACCGTCCTGTTCTCTCTCTTTTAAAGAAAATAGAAAGTTAAAAGTTGAGAGTAGTAGGCTAATATTGGAGAAGGGGCATCAAGTTGACTTGGAGTTGAACTTTAGAGTATCGGGACTGAAGAACTTTAAGAACCCCTGCTCTAGGCAGATTAGAAATGTTGTTTAAATTTGAAAAACTGGAAAAAAACAGGTGTTATTGGGTTAATAGTTTTGAAATTATGATATGCTAGACAAGAATAACAACTTAATATTTAATAAATTAATGAAAAGGTGAGATTTTTATTTCAGGACATTCATAAAAATACCCAACTATATTAAATTATGCCCTAGGTACGATTTAATCTTTACCTAAATTGTGGTTTAAAGTTTTGACCTTCAGCTTAGGTCTTATAGCAAAGTATCAAAGTAACTGTGAAAAGTTGCAAAAATACATATATCGAATATTCAAATAGTCAAAAATATGGTAGATGCAATTCAACATAAACAATTGTAAAGTAATCTACATAAGTCATAATTATTCTCCAAGAGATTACAATATGGGTGTCCAAATTATAAACAAGTCAACATGGAAAGGGATCTAGTTGTCTTAATCTGCAGGGATCTCAAATTTCCAAAAAAATTCGCTCCAGCTTCATAAAACGCCAGCAGGTTTTTATTTTGCCTTAAATCCAAATATATTATTCTTCCTCTAAAAAAGCACTTAATAGACTTCAAATCTGTTCTCACTATATGCGAAATATTCGAACGCGTCGAGCAATGAAAATATTTTATAAATTTAAAAAATACATCGAACGAAGATAAATATAATTAACTCATTAAAATACTAAAAGATACAATAATATAAATGATGAGTTACTATTTGAGCAATAAAACAAAGACACGAAAAATAATGGTTTCAAGCTACTACAAGCCATACCACAAAATTCTCTTACTATAAAATAACAGATCTGGAATAACTTTCCAAGTAATCTAGTTGAAAAAGCCACAGCTGATATGTTTAAGAATAGAATCTATAAATATTATTTTTGAATTTGATCTTACATAAATAAAGCTTTCGAAACAAATTCTTTATCCATATGCTATCTTCCATTGGCCTGTCTTTCACTTCTTATTTCCACTCTTGAATTTATTTCTTAAACTAGCCTTGAGTGGTAAATAGGTTGTTTGCTGGTTCGTCATTTTGTAATAATTGTATAAGTCATAGTTGGTTAAGAGTTGATAAAGCGCTGCCTCCAAACTATACCACCTGTAAGGCACGGCGAAAAGAAGAATAGTGTTTTAAGAGCACTTTATGGCTAATGGTACAAACCACCTTTTAAAATCTTTAGAACAATGAGGAAGGATCATTTGGTTGTTCAAAACGAACCATCTGCAATCAGCCATAAAATTGTAGTTGGGTAAACATCTTTAATTTCAACAGGTTGAGATCCCAAATTTAGAGATTGGAATTGGCTATCATGTGGCCTAGACCTGAACTCGATGGTAGATATGAAGGTGAAATTAAAAGAAGTTCAGCATCAACGAAACAAACCCAACGAATAAAGGAAGGTTATAGCTGCTCTATAAGGAGAATTCGCATAAAATATCTAGTGAAGACTACTACACGTTAATATAAAACTATGAGAAACGTTTGGTAGATGAAACTTTTAACCAAGGCTATGCGAAAAAATAGTTACTATTATTTTTCCCATGTGTAATTAAACCCGTTGTGCTGTGGTGATTTTTGTAAGGCTGTTGAAATCTATTTTTTTCGGGTTCAGAAATAATTTAAATCGGATTTCGTTTGTATCGTCCTGTGAATGAATATGCACCATCTAAAATTATTTAAATATTAATCGAGTAAATAATTTAAAATGCTAACAACATAGACAGCTATTAAACTTCTGCTCCAAACTCTGATTCTCACTATTATACATATGTGTATCTTAAAAGTTAGCTTTAGTTGTAGCCTTTTTCCTCAATGTGGAATCCGCACCTTTTTTTATTCTATATAAATAATGGTATCGAACGGTTATTTCCACCAGATTCCACCCAAAATATTCGCATATATTTATGTGGAAACATCTGCATTAATACATGGAATTGCTATTGGCCACTGTAGAGCTTCGGAGAATCCATAATACAGAACTCTGTTCAATTCATAATTCACAAAACGATCATTTTCAGTGGATTTTCCTGCGAACAAATACGCACCCTTCTGGCCCCCGATCATCACAACTCGTCTCCACTTCTGGCCAATCAAGGATGTCTGTTGAACATGTTGCCTAAATACTTGGACACTAATTTCTTGTGTGTATTCTTTAAGATCTGACAACGCCATATAATAGGGAAAGGCTGTGCCCGCTATTGCTGAGGAGAAAATTAGTTTCCAAGGTAAGTGGAGTACGGCAGACTGAGAATTGCGATGATCATAGCGTCACTGGGAGTTTGGCAATACATTCTTTAGAGAGAGTCCAATTAGGAGACGACACAATTTTAACTCTTTATTTGGTACAAATTAAATCAGGAAACATTGGTGGTATTGATGAAGAGTTAAAGATTTTTATACAAAACTAACTATCAAAATCAGTCATAAGAATTTCAATAAAAATTGACGCATTACACAAATTACTGTCAGATTGATCGGGCGAGTTAAATGAAGTTTAGAATTACAAGTAATTTCACAAGGCACTTCCCTTTAGGGAAGATAGTTAATCGTTAAAGTCAGGTACAGCCCTTTACTGACTTGGAGTTCCTTTGAAAGAGAAAGCGAATGGCAAAAAATACTGGAAGCATTGAATAAAGAGATGTATAGCTCTATTATATTCGTAAACTAAAAGATTAATGCATGTTGTAGCATTGAACCGCTCCTTTATATCAGAGCTTTCCATTTGGGAATAACCGCCAAATATCACCCACGTAGGGGAGGCCATACTTGGGGGAGACCAGACCCGCGTGAGAGAATGTTTTTCCCCAGAGTGACGTTTTAGCTCGACATGAAAGTGGCGCAGTTCCTGAGCCGCGTTCATGTGGCCATGTGCTTCCTGGGCAACACGTGAGTGAGGCGATGTGAGGGGAAGATCCCCCCACACAGGTTTTATCCTTATCTATAATGGAAATGTCCTGTAAGATTTTGCCTTCCTGAATGAATAAATGATTCTTATGAGGAGCGAGATCACTACTAAGCAATAATTTCCATCTTTGAACATCTTGTCATAATATTCCAACACTGTTCATGGCTAGAATAGTCGAGCAACTGTCTTAGAAATAAGCGCTGGTTGTGGATTACCTCAATTGTGTATGTGTATGGTAACTTCCATGATGGTGATGGCTTTTTAAGCAGTAGTTTCACATGCCATAATGGTAATACCTTTTTGAACAGTTCGGACGCAATCTTGTGGATGCAGTTTATGTGCTGTGTGTTGACTCGGATGACCTCTCATAGGCCCTTGTGGGTTTTGTCATCCGTTGAATTATGTTAATTACCTTCCCATTCCACCAGATGACATTTCCAGTCATCTTATTATAATTATCTTAGCGTAGGTGTGTATGTTTATATGTATCTGTGTTCGTCTGTGTATTTAAAAAAAATTGAGAACGTAATTTTTTTTCTTGCACATCAATTTTGAGTGTGTTGTGAAATAAATAAAACTTTATCTCTTGCACACTTTCTTAATTTGTAAGCGAAGCGAACAAGCGCCGTAAGCTTATCAAAAAACGCAGGTGGGGCGGATCTTTGCTAATCTAACTAATAACGCGTTACGTTAGAAGATTCCAAGACAAGATCATTCAGATCACCTTTATAATGTGGTGAGGCAGCCGCTACATGTTTTATGATGATTGTTTTCCCAAACTTGACATGATTCAGGCAGATTTATACGATAGCTTTGGCGAGAAGGTAGAAATTAGACGCGTTATGGCATGCCATAAATGTACACTAAGTTGAAATTTCCCAGTTTCCTTACAAACTCAATATTTGTTCCCTTGTAACGCCCACCAGAATGAGGAAAACGACCTTCGGCAGAATTCCTTTCACCTATTCCAACGAAACTCTCAGCTGTAGGAGTTAGGAGAGATCTGTGAATCTCTCTTCCTATAAAAGAGAGCAATATTTAGGAAGAAAATGATACAGAACATGGGAGAACAGGGGAGTCTACTCTATGAACGCAAAGGTTCTTGGCCAGGTAATAACAGAAAGGTAACTCTTGAATGAGTGGCGGATCCAGGATAAAAAGTGGGGGGGGAGGGCTAACCTGACTTCCTTTCACTGAGTAGTCTGGAAAAAAGGGTATTGATGATTAATAATGGTTATCATACACTACATTGGTAATAAATAACAGCATCTCATAAGGGAGTGAGCAATAACTCTCTCACATCGATCCAATTTTTTTTCCACACATCAGAAAATTAGGAATTGTGGTTTTATTGTAGGTTTTGGACGTCAGCTAAGGTATAATACCTAATTTAATCATTATTTTTGAGATTTACCTCTATTTTAGGCCTGTGTCTGTTTAAAAAATGTTTTTATATATATTGTCTATTATTACATAGCTGTTTCTGAATAGCAGAATACAAGTATTGCTTAAAAAAGAAATATAAACATAAACAAGTCTGAAATCGGAGGGGTTTAGCTTTCGCCTCTGGATCGGCACCTGCTCAACGCGCCTTGTGATTCACCATGGCACACAAAACGGCCTCAGAACCGGAAATGGTACGTACTCTCCCGTAACGAGCCGTATATTGCAACCAGCTTTGCAGTGAAGACGGGCCCAAGACCCATAGGTGTGCCACCAACTTCAGACGGGAGTGAGGAGACGGTGTAGAAACAAACTCTCCTTTCAGTCTAGGACCTGTCTATCTACATTGGCGCGGATAAACTGGAACAGGTTTTGCATGAAAATGGTTTAAAATTCTAAAATCCAATCAATAAAAATCCTCTTAGTCAATTCTTAAGACAATCAAGCAATTGTTGCTGCCAAGGGAGAACCAACGCGATTTTAAATAATAAAACGTGCCTTAAAGAGGGTTTCTATTATTTTGTCCACCCTTTATAAATGGACTCGAGTTCGCTGATTTATTTGCTTTCAAAGTAAGACAATAATCATGTGTTGAAGTAACTAAAATAAAGCTCTGGAGGAGATTGTGCAGAAGGAAGTAGTTTTTTTGCGAAAGAAGATGAAATGAATAGTATTCAAGAGGAGGTATTGTTCAGGAGACAAGTGACTTGTGAAGGGCAATTAGGGAACTTAAAATTCATCTTCATATTTTAGAGATGTTGACTTAATTGAGTCGATGCACTCTTGTACTACAGTCTATGGACTCTTATACTACAGTCGATGCACTCTTGCACTGAAGTCGATACACTCTTGTACTACAGTCAATGCACTCTTGTACTACATCCGATGCACTCTTGTACTACAGTCGATGGACTCTTATACTACAGTCGATGCACTCTTGCACTGAAGTCGATGCACTCTTGTACTACAGTCCCTTGTAGTCGGGATTGGTTTGTGTACAAAGATATGTGAACTATCTGTCTTTTTGGATGAGGTTGGCCTCCCTATTTTATTTAAATCTGTTGTAGGTCACATTTTCGTGCCCAGGGTGGAGGCGGGCCCCTCTCCTTCCGACGCCGCATTGTGCTCACTACTTCTTCTTAGATTTTTTTCTTCCTTTATTTTTTGCTTGTTTCTTTGTTTTTGTTTTTTGGTTATTTCGTTTTGGCCCATTTTTTGTTTTTTTATCTAGCCTATTATTAGACTCTAATGTGATTACGGCGACTTCTGCCAGTTGCCTACTGGGTTTTTTTAAAAAAAGACTATTGATGATACTGGTAAGCAAAACTTTAATCTGAAGAGGAACTACCAGGACTAAAGTACCATCTCCTCAAAACTCAAGAAAATGAACAATGACAAGATCTACTTTCTCAGTTTAGTGCATGTTTTTAGTATGAAGTGTAGCACATACTATCTCTATCATTCAAAATTGCAGACTCATTTAAGAACAAAGGATAGCGGTCAATGGAAATAAATCCATATAATTATTCAAATGTGTAGTATGTATTTGTGGAGGCATCAGAAATTTTAGAGCCTATGGTAAAGAATGAGAGACTTAAAAACCTTCTTTTTTCGTGACATTGTCAAGCAATGTAGCAGAATCATTGTCAAGCTACTTTATGGTGAAAAGCAAGCAGTGGAAATATCTTTGCCCTTTGACACAATGAAAGATTAATCTGCTAAGTTTACTGAAGATCTAAAAGATCAACTGGTGCAGAAACTATTTGTAAGGGTGGTTTTTGCTTTGCATTTTGATAAAAGGTCTGGATTTAGAAACGATACACAACTCATTGTGATTGTTGTTTCCCTGATTATAAGTAGGGGAAATAAGTATTAGATCTTTTTCTGGCCAGTCGGAGAGCAAACTACAAGTGAATTTATTTTCTTTAAGCTTAAAAAATCTATGGAAAATGAAAATTTATATTTCAGCAAGTGTTACTGTGGCTACAGATGGTGCTGCAGCCATGATGGGGAGGCAAAAAATTAAAGGTTTTTTAGTGTAACAAGAAGATTCTTTGTGTAGCTATAATGGTGCCGGGCGAATAAATATAGAGAAACCAGTCAAGCATAATCGAAGGGCTATAACAACAGATGTCCTCTGGTAGAACCCAACCCCGGGTCGAGGTTAGTGAAGTAGAAAACTTTTATACCTGCGTACATATGAATCTTATTGCGACCGTATAATCCAAAAAGGCTGACTTACTGACAGCCAAATGTTAAGTTAAAACCTTAATGTAGCGTAACCACATCTAAAAAAAATGGATTATTTTTCCCAAATTGCTATAAAGACAGTAGTCTGTCAATACACTAAATCATGTTTAGTATTGGCAGACAACCCAGTTTATAAGCCACTTTCCTTGCCATAACTACTTTAAACTTAACTGCAAAGGATCTAGCACAATATTTAAATGCATAGATGAAATACTAAGTTAGGAGACTTCCAGCAACCATACTAAATAAAGTTAAACATATGAATTGTTACGTATAGGGAAAAAAAATTACTTCATAAGCCTAGCTTCAAGAGGGTACAAAGAGCACTGTTCTATCGTTGGACAGTCTATTAAAGAGAAAAGGAACTTAACCTTGGTAATTGAACCTTACTCCAGTGAATAAATCTAGCCTACAATAGACTAATAAACTTGACATTTAGAAATAAAGTAACAATCGTAATTTATAGAAAAGATACGAGGCAATTTACCACAGAAATGCGTAGCAAAGTTTTAAATCGACTTCTCGTAAAAACGGAGATTATTAAAATTAGTCGATGGCAAAAGGAACTTTCAAATGAGATAGAATGAATAATTAGACTCCTAAAATATAACAAGATCAACGAAACGTCCTGAAGTGAAGCAAAAAGGTTCTTTAAATGTAAATGTGGACAGAACTGCCTTAAATGAAACGAGGATGAACGGGCGTTCTTAATGAAAAAATTACTAAGGAGCTTACTTAAATGAAGTGAGGAAAAATTGTTCCTATATGAAGGGAAGAAGGTAATTAGAAACCTTTGGAAAAGAAAACATGCGTGAAAAATAAATTTTCATTACCTAAAAACATAACAAATACCATAACATTGGTTTGGCAGGAGAATTTCTACCCATCACTCTAACGTCTGGCGTAGAAAGTGATGATAAAACAAATATCACATTTCTATGGCAAGTTGAATAACTACACCTCACAGTAGCGCCTGACGTAGAAAGTGATGATGAATACAAACATCCCATTTTTAGGCTAGATGAGTATCTACACCTCACTCTAGCGCTGAATGTAGGAGGTGATGATGAATAAAAGCATCCTATTTGTTTGTTAAGATGAATACATACACATCAGTCTAGCGCCTGACGTAGAAGGTGATTATGAATACGAGCATCATATTTGTTTGTTAAGTTGAATACCTACACCTCAGTATAGCGCCTGACGTAGAAGGAGGTCATAAAGACAAGCATCATATTTGTTTGGCAATATGAATACCAACACCTCATTTTAGTGCCTGGCATAGAGAATGAATATGAATACAAGCCCCGTACTTGTTTGGCAAGACGAATGCATACACCTCACTCTAGCCACTGACGTAGAGAGTGAATATGAATCCAAGCACCGTACTTGTTTGGCAAGACGAACGCCTACACCTCACGCTAGCGACTGAAGTAGAGGGTGAATATGAATCCAAGCACCGTACTTGTTTGTCAAGACAAATGCATACATCTCAATCTAGCGACTGACGCTGAGGCTGAATATGAACACAATCACCCTACTTGTTTGGCAAGATGAATTCCTATACCTCACTCTAGCGACTGACGTAGAAGGTGAATATGAATAAAAGCACCGTACTTGTTTGGCAAGACAAATGCCTACACCTCACTCTAGCAACTCACGTAGAGAGTGAATATGAATACAAGCACCGTACTCGTTTGGCAAGACGAATGCATACACCTCACTCTAGTGACTGACGTATAAGGAGATAATGAATACAAGCATCATATTTGTTTGGCAAGATGAATACCTACACCTCACTCTAGCGCCTGACGTAGAGTCTGATGATAAATGCAAACATCACATTTGTATGGCAGGAACAAAAATTATACCACATTCTAACGCTTGACGTAGTAGGTACGAACAGCTTGTAAATTCCGAATCAGGAAAAAATGAATCCTGTCAACATCCCTTCACTCAACACAAATCACCTTACCTCTCATTTCTCTATCTCTCATCCTTCTTGCTATATCTTTCCTTTTTAGGTATTCTTTATTCTTTTTTCCTTCCATTAGAAAAGCTCATATTTTGTTCTTTATCTAAAAAGATAATTCTTTAGCTTTTTCTTGAGTAAGGCAATGTGTTAAATACTTTAGCTGAAAGTGTAAATTGATGTAGCTTGGTAAATTTCTCCTATTTATTGAGAAGAGACTAGGAACAAGCACCAGAAACAAAATTAATGAGTTTTTTCAATAAAGTGGATTGATGTAGGACACCAAACACTATAGCCATGGCCAAAGGTTTTTGAGTGTAATATATTTTTTCATTTAATAAAACTAATAGAACAAATCAAACATTGCATTTTATTTTTAGTATGTTTGTATCATAATTTGGAGGTGAATATATAAAAATTTAGAGCCCGAACCCATTTTATTAATAAATACAGTCAATTGATGGGGGCATTCAATATTTACAATGATTCCTTTGTTCTTCAGGACTGGCTTAATTAGTTTTCGAATGGTGGAGACCAAATTTGTAATGATAATATGCCTGATATTACCACATCTTTGTTCAATCAGCACTTGATGGCTTCCTTTTGTCGACCGCCAGTTTGATTATCGTCCAAAAATTCTTTATTGGGTTCAAATCTGACGAATTTCTAGGACAATGTCCGAAAATTTCGATCCTATTTTCAGCCAAGAACTTTGTTATTGCTTTTGCATTATGGTAAGGTACGATATCATGCTGAAAAATATAGTTATCCACAAATTGTTCCTGAAATGTTGAGCAAAAGTGCTAATGAATAATGTTTTGTTAGCATTTTGATTTCATGGTTGTGTTCTTTTCTCCAGGTTTTTTAGATGAGAAGCAGCCCCAGGCATATAATGTCCGGATGGTTTATTGTGCGCACGACACAAACCTTGTGAAAGCATCCCCTTCTCTCCTCTTACAAAGGGATCTTCCAGAAGCTCTAAACAAGAGAAAAGGAGCTTCATCAGAGAATACTACTTTGCCCCAGTTTTCAACAGTCTATTCTTTATATTTTCTACAAAAGTAGAACCTATCTGTAAGGTTCTCTTCGGGAGATGAGGATTGTTCGCAGCTCTTCTCAACTTGAGACATTTTTAAAAAGAATCCTCGCCTCACTGTGCGCGCTGAAGCATCCACACCTGCTTCTTTCCAATCGTGCCTAAAGTCGGTACTGGATGCAACCCGATCATTCAGCTTGAGCTTACCACGAAGTGATCTAGGCGTTCATTTGAAGATCGTGGGCATCCAGAAGACTTCTTCACAGGAGTATAAAAGGTCTTTGTAAAATAAATAATGAGCATAGAGGTGGTGCTCCTTGATGCAAACCCCTTAGCAATTATCTCCTTGCATTTCAGCTCGCTTTTGTACAGAGCACCAATGGTTGCACGCTTTTTAGTTTCGTGCGAGTCTAGTCGCGAGCGAATCTACATCTCAGTATGTCACTTAGTCGGTCTCCGTTTTGTCTCTTTTTTAATTATAAAATTGTAACTATTCGGCCGATTCTAACAAAATTTGAAACCCTTGTGTTGTTTTATATTCTTTTACTAATGATATAATTGCCAAAGTCGTCCCAAAGATAGCCAGGGAATTATTTTGTTTGGCAATAAAGTCATAACTATTCGGCCAATTCTAACGAAATTTAAAACCCTTTACATTCTCTTTTGAATAATATAATTGTTAAAGTCCTCCCAAGTTTAGCCAGGGAATTACTTTGTTTTGGCAAAAACATTATAACTATTCAGCTTATTTTAACGAAATTTGAAACCATTATGTTGTTTTACATTCTCTTTCGAATTATATAATTGTCAAGGACCTCCCAAGGTTAGCCTGGGAATTATTTTGTTTTGGCAAAGGGATCAGAACTATTCTGCTGATTCTAACGAAATTTGAAACCATTATGTTGTTTTACATTCTCTTGTGAGTGATATAATTGCCAAAGTGCTCACAGAGTTAGGCCCGGAATTATTTTGTTTTGGCAATGACATCATAACTATTCGGTCGATTCTAACTAAATTTGAAACCCTTATGTTGTTTTACATTCTCTTTCAAATAATAGAATTGTCAAAGTCCTTCCAAAGTTAGTTCAAGCATTATTGAAAGTTTTGAAGGTCGTAAGATCATAAATCACAATAAGTGAAAGCACTCTGCTCTTTGGTTAGTAGACCTTGTTTTGTTATTTTAAGAACCATTTCTAGAATTAAAAAACTTTGAAACATTTATTTTTACAAAAAAATATTACGAAATAGATTATAATTACACAACATTATTAATTTAACTATTATTGTGATCATTTTACCCTTTTAATTCAATTGAAAAGTTCAAAGGACTGCAACTCATCTCTTACAGGCATAAGACCGGAGCGCGATTTGGGATTTAGCGAAGAAATACATTTTTCTCTTATCATTTTTGAAATTATGACTTTATAATAAACCTCCAATAATTTAAATATTGGAATATTTAATCATATCACGAAAAGTGTAAAAGCGAATTAAAAAAATATATATTTCTCTCAAAACCTATGGCCATGAGTGTACACCGAAATTACTAATCATATTTGCACATGCCTCTAATTGGGCTTTAGTTTTGTTCAATTCTTCCCTTCACCTAATCTCACCCTATTTATTTCGAAACCACTTTTCGATTTTAAAATTCTTCTGGAGATGTTGACTTTGGTTTTGGCATTAATAAAATAAACACTAAGTTATTCTGTGTAATGTAACTGGATTCCATTTCTAAACTTTCCCAATCTGTTGAAGTGGTACATCAAGGAAACAAAAACAAAGGTGATGTTTCGTTCGAATTAGAAAACTCACCAGGTTTTAATAAAAAAAAATAGAGACAAGATTTGTTTTAATATAAATTAGAACTGAGCAGAACTTAGAATGATATTTAGGGATCAAACAATATAAAATGTGCTTTGGCATTTCCTATAACCCAGTTTATCAGCTCTACTTAAGAGAACTTAAGACTATAGAACTCAAAATACAAATTCCTTTCTATAGACAACTGACTTACATACACCCATATACGTAGACATAATCGACCCTACATGAAAATTTAAAAGAATATAGATGTATGCTATCGAGAAAAGTTGTCCCGAAGGCAAATGAACAAAGGCTGGATCTATAGATGAGAGCCATTTCATTTAGCGGATGAAAATATACGAATATCCTTCAAAAAGGGTTACAAAATGCATTTAACTTAAAACTATGTATTCAATTTTATTTCCTTTCTCAGCTGGATAAACCCTTCGGTCTTTGATATCAATTATACATACGGTAAATGTTTTGATGGATAACAAAGAAAAAAACCTATTTTAAATTGAACCGCAATCAGTTAAAAGGAAAGCAATAACAAAATATTTGTGAGACTTGGGGTAAGATTCATGAGGAGGATCCATATTGATTCACATCTTTCCCTTATAAATCTAACATTTTAAACATCATAACAAAGTTTTAAGAGTTCGTCTCCGTATGACAAGAATTTATATGTGCCGCTTCGTTATTTGTAACTTTACATTTTGTACTAACTTTTTAAAGACCCTTTGTATTTGATTTCACGTTCACTTTTCTTCCGTATTCCATTTCTAATAAAAATTCAAATTATATCCAAATTAAATAAAACCTTAGAAAAATGCAAAATAGCTGACAAGGAAGCAATTTTACCTTGATAAATATAGAAACACCTAACGGAAAAATTAGTGTGTGCACTTGTGAAAAGGCAAGAAAATTAATGGAAGAGAGTGAAATGGTAAGGGAGGTGGAGAAGATAGAAACGCATCTTTATCATACGAAATTGCTTTGTAATAGATTATATAGTCACGTCTCACAATTCTTGGAAGTAAGTTCGCACGATGAGTAGAACTCAAACCTCCCAAATAAGAACTTTTGGCAGGAACACCTACCAGAAAAATGAGATTACAAGCTCTTTATTTTTATGTAATCAAGGCCTATCGGAGCAAAGTTCTTGGAACCACATTTCCTTTTTTCTTTGGGAAATCTTCAGATGACTTCTCTGATATATTCTTTATTTCAATAATTATTTGCCACTAAAGAAAACTAAGCAGAAAAATAAATTATCGTCAAGGATATCCTAAAGGCTGGCCAACATGAGATAATATTGATTTTTTTGTTTTAAAAAAGACGAGTGAATGACATAGAGAAAAAGAATTTAGAAATATGAGCAAATTAGCATAAGGGCTCGGTACCTAAAACAAAATAAATTCTATAAATGCGATAAAATTAGCAATCTGTGACTCGCTACTTGGGATAAAATACAGAATTCTATAAATACGATCGAATTAGCAATCTGACTCGATACCTGGGCAAAATATAGAATTATATAAATATGATCAAATTATCAATCTGGGACGAAATACAAATTCTATAAATACGATCAAATTAGCAATCTGACTCGCTACCTGGAAAAAGATTGAAAAAAATATTTTGAAAGCACCAAAAAGATCTTTCTT
This sequence comes from Ceratothoa steindachneri, assembly GCA_963969495.1. Classification (NCBI taxonomy): domain Eukaryota; kingdom Metazoa; phylum Arthropoda; class Malacostraca; order Isopoda; family Cymothoidae; genus Ceratothoa; species Ceratothoa steindachneri. The sequence continues at coordinate 60,149,026 of OZ018331.1, read as the reverse complement.
CAAATATTTCCAAATTCTTGTACGAAAATTTTGACTACCAAAACGATCTTCATTCAAATATATTCCAGGTTCTTGCACGAATAATTTGACATTACCAAAAAGATTTTTCTTCAAATATACTCAAAAGCCTTGCACAAATGTTTATAGTTTTTTGAATGATTTAGATGAATATTCATGTTCTATTCACCAGAAGCAAATTTAGATTCAAGAGGGAATATTTTGACTTATGATGTTTGAAGAAATTTGAGAGAAATATTGTCGCTCTTCCAAGTTCTTCTGGATTGACTTTTTAATTAGGGGAGGGAGGTAATTCCCCCCCCCCATACGCACGCTTGAGGGGTTCCGTCCATTAATTGGTGGGTTGTTTTTAGGGGATTCCTCTCCCAGGTCTCGAGTAGAATTAAGCTTCGAGGACCTTTCGGTGAATTTAGGAGAAGTAAAAATTTGCGGAAGATACACCGAGAGCCTAAGAGAGAAGAGTACTAGACCTGCTGGGAAATTTCCAATCAGATAAACAACTCATTATGTTGTTACTTAAAAAAAAGGAGCGAAACCAACAAGGGGGTCTCTGACCGGAAGTTTGTTAAAAGAGATGGTGAAACTAACTGTTAAATTAATAGAAATGTGTTAAAGTTAGTCTAAAGAGAAACTACCACAGAAGAAGATCGAGTATTAAAACAGTTTCCCTTCCTGTCTCGGGAACAGGAGGACACGATATTTTCTAGGTGTCACGGGAGCAAGGTGGCCTTGCTGGGTCTGTCGCCTGATTGCTGGGGCACTACTCACACTTTAACTTCAATGCTGAGGTTCTCAATAAAGCAGAAATTGTCCACCCCGAGAAGAGGCAACTTGAGTTATAGTAAAGGACTTAGCCACACAAACCATAAGGAACTTTGGTCTTAGTAAAGGAATGGCTTACCTTAACCATAGGCAATTTTGGTCTTAGTAAGGAATGGCTCACCCCAACCATAGGCAATTTTGTTCATAGTAAAGAAATAGCTCACTTGAACCATAAGCAATTTTGGTCTTAGTAAAGGAATGGCTCGCCCCAACTAGAGTCAATTTTAGGCTTAGTAAAGGAACGGCTCACCAAACCTTAAGAAATTTTAGGCTTAGTAAAGGAATCGCTCACCCCAACCAAAAGCAATTTTGGTCTTACTACAGGAATGGCTCACCCCAACCAAAAGGAATTTTGGTCTTAGTAAAGGAATGGCTCACCCCAACCATAGACAATTTTGGTCTTAGTAAAGGAATGGCTCACGCCAACCATAGGCAATTTTGATCTTAGTAAAGGACCTGCATACCCAAGCCATAAGCAAATTTGGTCTTATTAAAGAAATGGCTCACCCCAACCATAGGCAATTTTGGTCTCAGTAAAGGAATGGCTCACCCCAACCAAAGGCAATTTTGGTCTTAGTAAAGGAGTTGTTCACCCCAACCATAGGCAATATTGGTCTTAGTAAAGGAATAGCTCACCCAATCATAGGAAATTTTGGTCTTATTAAAGGAATGGCTCGACCCAACTAGAGTCAATTTTGGTCTTAGTAAAGGAATGGCTCACCCCAGCCATAGGCAATATTGCTCTTAGTAAAGGAATGGCTCACCCTCACCATAGGCAACTTAGGTCTTATTAAAGCAATTGCTTACTCCACCCATAAGCAATTTAGGTCTTAGTAAGGAAATTGCCCTCCCCAATCAGAGGAAATTTGTCTTATTAAAGAAATATCCCACCCAAAGAGAGGCAATTTAACTCCTAGTAAAGGAATTAGCCAACTGAACAAGAGCTAATTTAGGTCTTAGTAAAGGAAATGCTGGCCCTAATAAAAATAAAATTAGGTTTTTGTAGGGGAATTGCCTCCCCCCCAGCCAAAAACAATTTAAGTCTTAGTAAGGGAATTACCCAGCCTAACCAAAAGCAATTTAGGTCTTAATAGATGAATCGCCTACCCCTAAAAGAGGCAATTTAGGTCTTAGTAAACGAATTTCTCACATCCACAAAATGAAATTTAAGTTTTATTAAAGAAATTGTTCTAATATATGTTCTAATAAAGAAATTGCCTACCTCGCATGAAGAAATTTAATCCTTAGCAAGCAAATTTCCCACTTACACAAAAAGCAATTTAAGTATCAGTATGAAATTGTTCACCCCACCAAAGGCAATTTAATTCTTAGAAAGATATCTTTCTACATCCACAGGAAGCAATTGTATTTTCAGTAGGGAATTGCTTGCCCACACAATGGGCAATTTAAGAGATAGTGGGGAATTTTCTCCCTTAAATGAGGATATTTACGGTGAGTAAGGAAATTTCACATCTTAAAAGCAAGTATTTTAAGTCACAGTAGAGGAATTTGTCAGAGTCCAATTATTTAAACACTAATCATCTGCTTACTACAATTCTACATATTACACATAATCTAACTAGCAGTCATTTTCTCCAGACGTTCCTTTTAAATCGTTGACTAGGTCCCGTGAAGGGATAATGAAATTCACATAAAGATTAGAATGACAATCCATTTCAACCCCAAAAGCATAAAGAGTCAAACTAATTATTACCTGGAAATATTTTTATTGGCAATAAATCTGTAAAACTTCACTATAAAAACAATGTAATATACAGGGTGTCCTCCATCCCTCAAACTGGACTATATATTGGAGCTAGAATCTCGCCAACCCAATATAACTCTGTACTAGGAAGTAAAAATAAAAAAAATCATTTATTCTCTTTGAATCAATAATATCAACATTTATATTTTGTAATTCATTTTAATTAATTGATAATTAAATGCTTTAGTAGATCCTCCATTGCGATTAATGACGATCTTTTCTCTTGTTATCCATTTTTAAATTGCCGTGGCAAGGAAATTTCTAGAACAATTTCTTCTCGTATTTAGTTTAAGGGATAAAAGTCCCCCCCTTCCTTCAACTCTGATAGACCTTTTCTATACCAAATTAGACAAAATAAAGGGTGTTCCAAAAAGTCCCGAAGCATAGCTAATAGTTTAATTAAAAGAAACAACAGTTTTATCGAGGGGAGATTTGCCTTTATGTTCTCAATGTATGACTTGAGATCCATAACTTTCTGACTAATTTAATTACAGGCCAGGGGCGGCTCTAATTTATCTTCTGTTTTTACGTAGGGTGACTTTTGGGACACCCTGTAACAACAAAGTTTTAAGCCCGTACCTCATAGTAGCAATTCCTGTTGTTCAATGCAAGCAGATCAATATCCTTTGAGAAACACTAAAGTTTCTTTAGCTGTATGAAAGGAAGCTCTGTCTTTACTAAATAGGTGTCCCGCCTATACTCCTTAATCGTAGCTACTAGAGGGGTCACATTTTAATCACTATCGTACATTGAATTAATCTTTACAAATGATTAAGGCTAAAGAAGATTTTCCTTCAAAATAAACCACAGAAGAAACCACGATTGTACCTGAAAAATGTCTTCTACCGCGCAAAAGTCAGAACGGCCCAAGTTCGATCTTTCCCTCCAAACTACTGCTCAGAAACGATCATTTTTAGCATTTGCAGGAAATCCAAATGTAATCTTTCTTTCATCTGAAAACCGAATTTTCTTAACTGAATGTGAGTATTAAAGTCTACTGAAAAGTTTTGGCATCTTGCCAATCGTTTGTCTTTCGCAGTATCAGATAATTCTGACACTTATTCTATTAAATGTTTTTAGGCCAAGATCTTTAACAATTATGTGAATTGAGAAAGAAGGTACGTCAGTTTCCATCTCCCTTCCACATATGCTTTTACTCGTTTTAGGCTTCACCACTTGACATAGTCTTAAAATGTGGATATCATCTATTTTTTTTCTAATAATTTGGGGGCGTCCACTTCCGATACGACGTTAGCTGTTACCGGTTACCCTATTTTACTGGGGAAAATCATATACCCTACTTACAAATTGTTTTCTAATTGCAATTTTGGTATTCAAAAGAATACCCCAATCCCCGAATTAGAACCATATCATCTTCAGTAAGTGCCATTCATATGGCATTCATATGTCACCTGTCTCCTAGGTAAAGAATTATATTTTTTTATCTAAAAACTTTCCATAAAACTGCATCTTCCTTCTCTAAAAGGAATGGAAATTACGAAAGGTTTAAATAAAAATGAATTAACAACTGTTCCATAGAAACCTGGAAAGCAAAAGAAAATCCTTCGTTTTGTAATGAAGGCTAATTTCAGGTAATTTAAAACCTTTGAAACCGAAAGAAAATTATAATATTTTAACTAAAAAAAGGGGTGAGATTTACATATGCTAATATGATTTTTGTCTTTAACCTACACAGTTTTCTATCTATTATCATTCTAACTACGTCATTGTTGGGGGAGACAGTCGGTATATTAAGTACAAGTAATATAGAAAAATAAAAGATTTTAAATATTACATTTACAGGGGGCGGTGGATAATTTTTCGCGGTTAACAATTCTGAATTCAAAGCATACGTGTTGTCTGGCGTTGATTCTCTCTTATTCCTATCGTAGTAGACTCAGTTATGTATCGTTTGTAAAGGTAGCGATACCATGGATAAAATTAATCTTACAAAATTATGGAAAAGGCAACCTGTGTTGCTTGGTATTCAGGCCAAGAGCTCCTATGCGAAGATCTTCCAGTGCTTGAGTGTCAACCTGAGGACGGCGCATTAGATCAGGAAAGAGTTAGATGAGTCTAGCTACGATTACGAGGGTAATCAGTCTAATCATTTTCTGATACAAAAAAGAACCCCAGAATTGTCGCCGAAATACTATCCATCATTCACAATGATCCCAGAGAGTCAATGAAGTCTATAGTCAGGGACAAGGAAGTGTCCAGAGTCGTTCCATCTTCTGCCGCAGAAAATGAAGAACAAGCGGAAGGAACGTACTGTGAAGCTTATGAACAATCTAGAGCATACCATCAAACTTCGCATGCTATGGTTCTTCCTAGACCAGTAGAATTTTTGCCAGGAACAGGTGGTGAACAACCTGGAGCATACCATCAAACCTCGCATGCTATGGTTCTTCCTAGACGAGCCACGTTATAACACCATTTAACTTACCTGAGGGCCTCCGACTCCATACGGAAGCTTACATGAAGTGCTTGGAGGAGTTAGTGATGCCGTGGATCCAGAAGGTGGCTACTGAAAGACTTTACATGCGCCAGCAGGACTCAGCACTATGCCACACAAATTGGAGGATCCATCTCTTCTTCACATCATTCCAAATATCTGGCGTCCTAACCCCCAATACCGAAACCCTTTGGACTATTATGTGTGGGGCGGGATTGAGAAAGAGGGAGACCACAAAGTCCTAGTGAACCAAGAAGCTGGAGCTTACGTCCAAGATAATCTTAGTTTTCACCCAGTTAAACACAGGGGACGTTCAAGAAGTCCTGTATCATGATTCAATGCCATCGAGAGGCTGTAGTTGAGGTCGACGGCGATTTCATTGAATAAAATGAATAGTAGAGCAATCCTTCAAGTCCATAATATGCAACTTTTATAAATATGTATTTCTTTTATATTCAAGTAGGTGACGAATTTCCCACCGCACCCTGTATGTTGTGATGTACCTTTTGAATCTGCCAATCTTGGAAAGTGAGGTCTGACATTCAAAAATATGGTGCAAATGGTACGTTGGAGACGACAGATGTGTTAGTGGCTTTCACTGGCGCAATTCGAAGACGACTATCGTTAATTCTTTATTTTTTGTACGGAAACCCTGTTGATTTTCGAGAGAGGTTCAGATTGGAATAAATTATTAACTTTCCAAGAAAAACTGAATGCCAACAATTCGAATCTTTCGAAGGGACTACGGAGTAAACTTCAAGGCGAGATTAGCGACACGAAATGAAAAAGCAAACAAGGTTTATTCCTGAGCCAAGACCAACACTAAGGGTTAAAAACAGATCTTGTAAAATAGAGGATCAAAAGAGTACATGGGAGTAGGAAAAAGAAATTAAAAAAAGCAAAAGAAAGGGAGGAAAATAAATGAGGGCGTAAATCGGAAGATGATAGCAAAACCCGGTAATCGTCTTATCTTAGATTAGTGGTAATATCCATATCAGAAATAATTTCTATTTACGACAAACAAAACTAATATTATTCAATGTATATATAATTTGAGAAGGAAAATATGAGTCATAGCATATAAGTTGTATAATTGTTTACCATAACAAAATCTAAAATGACAAACGATTGGACTAGCAAGTGTTAATCTGTTTTGCACGTGGCTGCGTCCATCTTTTTGTGCAAAAGAATGTGACCACGTACGAGCGAGGCATATAAATACCATAATAATCATTTAGCTACTTAAATGTGTAATCTAGGTTGCTATATGACCGATTATGGGCCATATCTTGTTTTTCTTTTAACTCAATGGAGTTAAGGCGGTCTTTCACACAGTTGAAGCTATGTAGGCTTGGCAGAATTGACCGATTGAAAAAAAAAGGAGTTGGCCATCAACACTTATGTGGAAAGTGATGGAGAAACATGATTTATCCAGCAGAGGTTCCCATCTCTGAATGCAGCGATTGGAAGGCAAAACTGATTCGTCCTGAAATTCTTTCAATTCTAACAGTATGTTAATGTCCTAATTTAGACAAAGGGAAGGATATTAGCTCCAATGAAGATATTTTGATGGTTATTTCACCAGATAAGATAAATATGGGGTAAACAATTTTCCCCAATGAAGGCTGTTGTTTTTTTATTTCATCCGATATTACCAAAGCTCCCATAAGCCTTGGAGTTGGAGTGTGCTTCTCTTGTCGCAGTTGCTATTTGTGATAGGGGAGCTACAAGGGCTCATATGCTCCAAGTTGTAAATCATTATACTAAAGGACTACCTCAAAACTAGTCGAAGTCAGATATCCATGTGTAATATAGATCTAATGTGTATTTGGTCGTAAGAAGATTGGTTAAGAAGAAAATCACAAAAGTAAGCTTGGTTCTCAAATTCTATGAAATAATACAATTACATGATTTAGATAGAGTAGATTTCATTTATCTTCCTGCTCTAATATTTTTTCCACAAGCTTCAAAATTTCATTAGAAGATTGCGACCACAAAACCAAAATTGAGCCACCTCGCTGATAATAATTTTTAATTTAACCCAGATAAGTTATTGTCAACTATGTTTCCAGATATTTGTTCGTCTAAGGCGGATATAGAAGAATTTTTATCATTATGACTTACCTTTCATTGCATTTTCATACACCTATCTCAATAATATCAAATCTTTTAAGAATAAATAATACAAAAAATTAAAGATTGGGAATATTTTAGCTTAGTTATCCCGTTTTTAGATTTAGAGCCTAAAAATATCTAAAAACTGACACTACAGTGATCATTTGCAAGTTTAATAAAAATCAAGGTATTACATTTTTTAAATCAAATAAAATTCAATAATAAAATTTGAGTATTTTTCCCGACTAAAATTAAACACATATTTAAGGGCATTATTAATTTTCAGTATAATATAGATGATTTTATTAAGATAATATATTAAGATTAGCCTTTTTCAGAAATTTGTAATTCTATATATATCTCAGGTTCTTTTCCCGAAGCCTTATATCGTCTTCCCTAAATATACGACATCGTATATTTTCGGCTATAGATAGTCCCCTTTACATGATCACGTCTTTTTGTCTCAAACATTGACTCTTTATTTGTACCTGTCTGTCTTTCGTTAAGAGATTGTTTCAATTTGGTAAATTTCAGGGATCGTTAGTCACTACTCCCTTTAATGAACTCAACCTCTACTACAAGTGACCTAAAAAAAGCGCCTTAGCTCTTTGCGGTCGACTTCCCTCTCTTGAACTCCTTACTATTCATCCTTACGGATTTTTCTATGTAGTCTTCAGTACTGCATGGCTGATCCTCCTCTCTCCTTTGCTTCTAGAATGTGGAATAATCTACCTTCTGACGAAGGCTTCTCTACTTCTCTCGGTGCCTTTAATCGTGCTTCGAAGACTCACTTCCGGTCCCAAGCATTTTCGTTTTAGTTTACAGGTGCTCTCTGAAGGCTCCCAAGCCTCGAAGAGCGCCATACAAAACGCTTGTTATTAATATTCTTATTTTGTCGTCGTCATCTTCTAGATCTGATCATTTATAAAGGTGTCCAATTTATAATTTCCTTGACCCATTTTTGTCATTTTGTTCTCTCATTGAGTCGTGCCCATTTTCACTTCAGATTGTGTATTCATTTTATTGTGTGACGTGGGTTGCGTCCCAATGCTGTATCGTTCTGTATATTCATTTTCACTTTATCTGTGTTTTTATACATAAAAACAGGTCTCTTCTCGAGATGTAGCGAATATCTTTATTCACGTGCGCGCGACTCTATAAGTTTCTAATTCGGTTCGTAGGTTGATCGGTCGGGTGGTAATCGTTTTACTTTTCAATGAGTTTTTTTGCAATAACATTGTACCTATTCGGCTGATTTTAACGAAATTTAAAACACTTAATGCTGTTTTGCCTATTTTTTCGACTGATATAATTGTCAAAGTCATTCCAAGGTTAGTCTGTAAATTATTGAAAGTTTTGATGGTCGTTAGGTCATAAGTCAGAATAATTGAGAGCAGGCGACTTAGGCCTGTTGACCTTGTTTCAAAGTCGTAAGTTCATATGGTCATAAGGTCATAAGACAGAATAATTGAGAGCACGCGACATAGGGCTGTTGACCATTTTCTAACGATTTCCATTTCCAGTCTCAAAACAGAAGTGAAACCATATCCGATATTAAATCGCCAATTCTGATCGATCGAATCTTTAACGAAAAAACAAACAAACCTTTGTTCATTTTTTATCTTTTTGGAAAGTCTATTTTGAGTCCAATTATGAACCAGGTTTAAGATTATTCTGTTATCCTTGAGTGTAGTCCCTCAGGGTTAAGTGACTAGAGTTTCTCGAAATTTACCCATCCCTTGAAAAAGTATTTAGCAAAGACACCGATGGAAATAATTAAAAAGATTTCCATTTTTCTCTAAAAACAGGAGGTAAATTATATAGGGATTAATTGATGCACTTCTTTTTGAGTGAGTGTTAAAAAGATACTCTGAACATATCTTCCCAGGTGAGAAGGATACCTGGCCCCAGAGCGCTTAAAGCTATATCGGTTGCCAATCTTTGCTATATACTAACCGCATCACTTGTCTCGAGTTCTTGATCTTTACCCATATATATATATATATATATATATATATATATATATATATATATATATATATATATATATATATATACGCTTCTTGCATACATACATACAGTTATCATTATATCCTTTACACACTAACGGTTTTAATTCAATAGTACAATTACTTATCCATTATTTTTTAATTATTTAAATAATCAACAACTCAATATAAAATTATCAATAGAAATAGAAATAAATGATCAAATTTCTTTTCTTGACGTCACTATTACAAAAGTTGCCTTTTAATTTAGTAGTTCAGTTTATAAAAAACTTGGCCCTCATTTCTTCAGTAGCACTCGTACACAGTTCAAACTAGCCAGTATCAAAAGCAATACCTGCAAAGCATGCAAATTTACTCTGACTGATTTTCATTCAATTTTGAAGTATAAAATCTTAGGAACTTTTTTATTTTTTTCCCATATTTTTATTTGACAAGCTGACCGCAAAATTCTTATCAAAGCTGACAGCTCTCTCTCCAAACAAAAGGCTTTCCTTAAATGACATCTTTAGCATTTTACTAGCAAAGTCAATCGGATTTTACTCTCTGTTGTTATTAATTACTTCCTTCAATGAAGGCTTAGAACAATAAATTCCATCATCATTCAATTAAATCCTACTTTCACTACGAAAAATCACTCCCCTTGTACTTGCGACCCTTCATTGTATATATATTTACGTGTTCCACCTGCCAAAGTTGCTATGTAGGCCAAATAATTCTAGAACTAAAATGTAAGGTTGCATAGATTTGGGGATGAGTCTCAAAAACATATCCACCCCGTTAATTCTGATTCTTGCAGACTATTATCCTCTGCTTTCTCTTATCTAGAATTAAAAAATTCTCTAATCTTTATCCATTAAACAACTAAATCCAGAATTCAATAATTAATCATGTTCCGTCAAATTGGTTACCCTACCCATCTAGGCTAATACAAATTCGGATAAATGAATAAACACCCAACAGAGCTTTGCTCTTGGCTATTTCCATCCATCAATTTTAGTTATCTTATCAGCTTCAAGGGTAAAATGTGTTTCTGTTTCCAGTTTTTTTAATTTTGTTTCATTTTTTGCTGGTCCTTATTTATATCTTGTACCTATTGTATTTTAAATGACTTACTTTTTTTCATAAATTTCATATATATTGATATATTTTTATTGCTTTATAACTATTCATCCTAGTATTTTAAATGGTAGTTTATGTCTATTTAGATTTAACGCACGTGTGTTAGTTTGAATTTTTTTTGTATTCTTATTAGATGCTTGGTAGCTGAATATGTCTCTGTTGAGGACCGAAATGTTCGAAAAATAGGTTTCGAACAATTGTATAGGTTTTCATAATCATAGATAGCTACACATTAATAATACGGATATTTTTATGTATAGTTTTGCCAGGCCTTTTAAGCAGTTTCCAGAATTAAATCGAGTAGGGACCTACGGCTTAACATGGAATCCGAACCACGATTTACAATTATACATCATCTGATCATTACCCAGGTCCCAGGCGTCTTGCATCCAAGTATTAATAACAGTAAACGTAGCTTAACACCCGCGAGCGAAAGAGAGCGTGTAGATAAGGGCATTGAGAATAAGAAATTTTTTAATTACGAATGAAATATATTTGAAAATGATTGATTTAAGAATCTAACACTGAGATGAATGGGTACGTTTTGGGGCATTAATAAGTCCATCGAAGTCGGGAGTCAGCTCAATTGTTAGTATTGCACTCAACTGTGACAGAATTCGCGTTTAAGGTGAGATTTTGGCACAATGTTTAATAATTAATTTTTAATATTTTGTCGAATTCTGAAATGAAACACGGGATACATGAAAAGCCTTCGTTTGACCACCTCTGGTTTAGAATATATAATATAAATATAGAAAGTAAACCTCTTGAAAAGAAAAAATCTCTAAAAAAGATTATAAAACAACTAACAATTGATATACAATAAATGAAAAGTTAAACACTAAAAAAAAATCATAAACTAATAAAAGATCAAAGAAAGGGTTGAATGATTCTTTCAGGAACATTATAATAAAAATGACAACCATGCACCAGAAATCCACCGCCAGTAAAGAAGGCCGAAATCTTTTCACGGACTTAAGAGTATGAAAAATGGTAAAGAGTTTCAACCATTTCAAATAATTAATTATAATTTGTGTAAAATCAGAGAGAATTATAGTACAAAGATAACGGACTTATTACACGTCAGTAAGATTGAAATGTAAGCTTGTAGTGAAGGAAATAATTTTCATTTAATTGAGCAATTATGTCAATAAAATTTTAAAGCAAGCGCAAGAATACTTAGGACAGCTTGTTACTTCTAATAAGAACCTAAACAATAAAATCAGTAAACACATTTGCAAGAAAAATGTTATGAAAGTTTAGCTATACTTTAGAAGAGGTATTCATCTATTCAAATGCATCCTACTAGATTTAACCCTTAAAAAAGGATTTTGGACACTGAACAAAAGAACAGGTAGAAACATAAGAAAATTCAAGGAGAATATAAACAGGCGAGATATATATTAAAGAAACTACCTTCGGTGGACAAAAATGGAAATCTTAAAACTAAAATTGTTAATAACAGTTTGTTTCACATGATTTTTTAACAACTTGATGCAAGTACTAAAATGAATTAATTACTAATGGATTTGCATAGTTTTTGCTGATTCAATGTAAATACAGGGGTAACCTGAGGTCTAGACAGAGACCAAATGCATATTTTCAATAAAAAATATAGGAACTAAATCTTAATTAATTGAAATATTAATACATAACATCTATGTGATTTCCATCATTTGGGATGCAAAGTTCAATGCGCTTTGCAGATTTACCCGATGAATCCGATGCACTAAATCTAAATTTAGGTTATTTTGAACACCCTGTTCTTTATCATACCTCACCAGGTAAATTCAAACCTTTTTCCCCCTGGCGTTATTTCTGTCTTCTATCAGTATGGATTGCCTTCATTGTGCTGCCGTACTTATCTCTCTTTGATCTTTGTGACTCCCAATGCTCGTTTCTCTTGCCTTTAAAAAAACTTCCCATTGTTTCTTGCCTCATTTACGTCAAAATTTATCTTCTCTTGTAATATATATATATATATATATATATATATATATATATATATATATATATATATATATATATATATATATATATATATATATATATATATATATATATATATATATATATATATATATATATATATATATATATATATATATATATATATATATATATATATATATATATATATATATATATATATATATATATATATATATATATAGGGTCTTTCAATAAGGCCGCTCGATTTTTAAATGTAAATAAAACAAGTTCTGTGTGATATATGCACTCAATTTATTTTAAATTTGAAAGTAGATTTTATGGTATTAAGTGTGGAATATGACGTCGCTCAAATGTCCGCCACGGCTTCGCATAAATCTGGCTGAATTTGCTGGATGGTGTTTGCTATGTTGAATTTGAGAACATTAACTGTTTTGCGAATTATTCGCATAGACCTGCAATTTAAGGTAGCTCCAAAGAAAGTAGTCTAATGGCGTTAAATCTCATGATCTCGGTGGCCAGTTGACGTCGCCACCACGCGAGATGAGCCTGCCCTGAAATCGCTGTTGCAAAATGTCTATCGGGACGTGCGCAGTGTGGCACGTAGCACCGTCCTGTTAGAACCACATGTCTTCAGTATCCATATCAGGTATATAATCCAGTTACTGGTAATTTAAGGGTACTTAAATTAACACAAATAAAGATAATTTAGGCCAATATAACATGGCTATGTTAGTTAATCCAACATTTCAAATCTTGTAAATACAAAGGAAATGATACAGGGGGAAGAATTTACCAGTTGACGAGCAGCGCGACAGATGATATTTGCTCATTCAGGGTAGGTTTAGCTTTCAAAATGTAAAGTATGCAAGAATGCGTAGGTCGGAAAGGGCATTGGCACAATAAAGTAGAAATAATTGGTCAACATTTGCCTAGGAATTACAAGTTTCAGCCTAGTCTTATAATATAGTGGTTGGGTTTGTCCAGCTGGAGACCTATTCTGCATGAACTTCCAGCGGGCTGTCTCACTCTCAAATGAATGGGTTTGCTCGTTGAGCCGATATAGTTTACGTCGCACGACGTACATTTGTATTGAAATAATTGAAGAACGGCAATGTAGAAAAAGGGGGGCCAATTGTATAGCTGCTATTTGGCGTGATTAATTTTAGATCATAAAAGGAAAGTTTGTTTGGATTATGAAGTGGATTTTGAAGCACGTTTTAGAAGTTTGCGGAACAAAGAAAGGTACCAATCAAAGGCAGATTTGTCAATTTGCCTGGGCTTTAACTACTGGATATTAAAGTAATGGTAAAGATACTGTAGGACCCGAAGTCTCATAGAAGCACTGAGAAATATTTAAATGAGAAGCTCTATATTAAAAGATATGTAGGAATTGGAAAGAGATAAGTCGAGATAGGAACGAAATTGACGGTGAATAATGCCAAATAATTGTATAGAGGAACCGAAGAAACTATTTATGATTATATCAGTAGTTTGCTGTAATGGAATGTTGGTAAAAGATTTTAACATCAAAGCTGACTAAAGTATATTTGTGAAAGTTTTAAAAACTCTCTAAATTTTCTTAATTTGAAGGAATTATTAAGCGAAATCTATTTGTTTTGTCGTGAGGAGAGAAAGCAGAGGGACCATATATCTTTCTAAAACATAGGAATGGTTGTTTTAGCAGATGAAATGGGTTACAATAGAATTAAAGTCCAATGTCCTCGTACGTTGGGGAGGCCGTAGAGAGAATACCCCCAGCACATTTCTCTGATTCTATTAACTTAGATAGCTATTCTCATGGGTGCTTAGCGTAGCTAGAAGTAAATTTGTTCCAACTCTGTTTATGATCGAAGAAAGGAAAATGTTGGCAAAGAGATAGGCCCCAAAATCTCTCTGCCTTTTGGCACATAATATATGTGAATAATCAGCCAATATAGATGTATGAGTCTGTTTGTATATTACCCTACTAAGAGTCACGAATAGTAAGAGCTACCACCACGAGTCAAACTTGGTGGCATATCTATTTTCGAGACTAATGATCACATTAATTAAGAAGGAGTACCTATTCATGAAGGATTTAGATCCATACATTAATTCAAAAGTGATAAAAGAGGAAAGCAAAATCCTGTCAACCACTTCCTTGACAGATTTCTACTAGAATTACATTAGAAGAGTTACATACACATCGGAGTCTACAACTGAACTTATTATCCTATTTTGCATATCGTATTGAATACGTTCCATACATTTTCATTTCCACCTTCCACTTTCCCAAAGGACAATTTCTATAAAAAAAACATTTTTCCAATTGCTTTAGTTTTCTTTCGGTATTTTCGAGCTAAAGAGATTTAAATTTTATTTTCAAACCATCTAAATAATAATCAAATAAAATCATCTTTTCCAAATAGAAACATGATTTAAAATAGGAGATTGATTAATTAGCCACTTTATATCTATTTTTGCGACGAATATTATTGTATTGAGATGAAAAGGAAACTTGTTTGAGACCTCACCACTGAGAGACCATAAATTTCAATTACGGCCTTGCTCTGTCAACGTCTCGGTACCAGGTTCGATCCTGGCAAGAGTGGACACAAACATCAGATCAGGGGGAGAGCTGGCTGCCAATTGGTGGACGTGCAGAGCTCAGTACTGTACTGGGGTGGGTAGATCTTACACTTCTCATCAAACACGTAGCCATAAAAAAACATTGTTTTCTTTCCTCTCTCGTCTTCACAGCACAACAGACAACCTATCTGTCCTAAGGACTCTTGCCAACGGGTATCGATACCACATACCTTTGAGGGTATCAATATTCACATAACTCTGACCGTATTTATATCCAAATATCTTTGATGGTATTGATATCCAGATACCTCTGAGGGTCTATATATCCACATAACTCCAACGCGAAACAGATTCATCCTGCCCCGGGTTGACGAAGACTCCACTCGAGCGCTAATTGGTGTCCAAAACATAATAAATCCTGACACCTCTCACCAAAGAGGACCTATACTTGGCTCCCTCGGGCTAATCAGTGATTGTCATACTGACCTCTATCTTTATTTCCTTATCCTGTTGTGATCTGTCTGGATAAAGGCAGGTTAGCCTTCTAATACTACTACTAGCTGCGATAAATGAAGAAGTAGTTAAATTGGTTGTCGCTTGGAAAAAGCATGAAATTGATGAGGACTTGAATTCAAAATAATAGAAGAGATTTGCAGAAATGAGCCTACTAATCATTTACAAGGTTTGGTACGTAAATATTATAAAAATATGAGTCAAGAGTGGCTTCGTAAATATTACAAATATATGAGTCAAGAGTGGCTTCGTAAAAATTAAAAACATATGAGTCAAGAGTTGGTAAGTAAATATTACAAATATATGAGTCAAAAGTAGGTTCGTGAATATTAGAAATATATGAGTCAAGAGTGACTACGTAAATATTACAAATATATTAGTCGGGAGTGGCTAAGTAAATATTACAAATATATGAGTTAAGAGTGGCTACGTAAATATGACAAACATATGAGTCAAGAGTGAGTACGTGAATATTATAAATATATGAGTCAAGAGTGGCCACGTAAATATTACAAATATGTGAGTCAAGAGTGGCTTCGTAAATATTAAAAATATATTAGTCAAGAGTAGCTAAGTAAATATTACAAATATATGAGAAAAGAGTGGCTTCGTAAATATTAAAATATATGAGTCAAGAAGGACTACGTAAATATTACAAATATTTGGGTCAGGATTGACTACGTAAATATTACAAATATATGAGTTAAGAGTGGCTGGGTAAATATTAAAAACATATGAGTCAAGAGTGGTTAACTAAATATTACAAATATATGAGTCAAAAGTGGGTTCGTAAATATTACAAATATATAAGTCAATAGTGACTACGTAAATATTACAAATATATTAGTCGGGAGTAGCTAAGTAAATATTACAAACATATGTGTCAAGAGTGACTACGTGAATATTATAAATATATGAGTCAAGATAGTCTACGTAAATATTACACATATAGCAGTCAAGAGTGCTTTGTAAATATTATAAATATATGAGTCAAGAGTGACTACGTAAATATTACAAATATATGAGTCGGGAGTAGCTTCCTAAATATTAAAATATATGAATCAAGAGGGACTATGTAAATAATACAAACATATGAGTACAGAGTAGCTACGTAAATATTCCAAATTTATGAGTCAAGAGTGGCTACGTAAATATTAAATTATATGAGTGAAGAGGGAGTAGGTAAATATTACAAATATGCGAGTCAGGAGGAGCTAGGTAAATATAACAAAAGTATGAGTCGAGAGTTATTCGTAAACATTAAAATTATATGAGGTAAGAGTGCCTCTTTGAATATTACAAATATATGAGTTAAGAGTAACTACGTAAATATGACAAATATATGAGTTAAGAGTGGCTACTTAAATATGACAAATATATGAGATAAGTGTGGCTATGTAAATATTGCAAACATATGGGTCAAGAGTGGCTATGTAAATATTATAAATATATGAGTCAAGAGTCGCTTCGTAAATATTAAAATATATGAGTCAAGAAGGAATAGGTAAATATCACAAATATATGAGTCGGGAGGAGCTAGGTAAATATTACAAATATATGAGTCCCTATTGATTAGTAAACATTACAAATATATCAGTCAAGAGTGGCTGCTTAAATATTACAAACATATGATTCAAGACTAGCTTCAGAAATATTACAAATATATATTATCAAGAGTGGCCAGGTAAATATTACAAATATATGCGTCAAGATTGGTTTTGTAACCATTACCAATATATGAGTCAAGAGTGGCTCCTTAAATATTACAAATATATAAGTCAAGTGTGGCTCCTTAAATATTACAAATATATGAGTAAAGAGTAACTACGTAATATATTTACATATGAGACAAGAGAGACTACGTAAATATTACAAATATATGAGTCAAGAGTGACTACGTAAATATTACAAATATATAAGTAAAGAGTGGCTAAGTTAATATCACAAATAGATGATATAAGACTTGCTACGTAAATATTACAAATATATGAGTTAAGTGTGACTAGGTAAATAATACAAAAATATGAGTCAAGAGGGGCTACGTAAATATTACAAATGTATGAGTCAAGTGTGGTTACGTAAATTTTAAAATATATGAGTGAAGAGGGACTAGGTAAATATTACAAAAATATAAGTCAAGAGTGATTCGTAAACATTACAAATATATTACTCAAGATTGGCTCCATAAATTATACAAACATATGAGTCAAGACTGGCTTCGTAAATATGACAAATATATGAGTCAAGAGTGGCTAAGTAAATATAACATATACATATTATTCAATTTTTTTTTAAAAGGGGCTAAATATATATTAGTCAATAGTGGCTTCAGAACCGCTACCAATATATGAGTCAAGATTGATTCGTAAATATTTCAAATATATGAGTCAATGGTGGCTCCTTAAATATTACAAATAAATAAGTCAAGAGTAACTACGTAATATATTCAAGTATGTGACAGGATGGACTACGTAAATATTACACATATATCAGTTGGGAGGGGCTAGGTAAATCTTATAAAAATATGAGTCAAGAGTGATTCGTAAACATTAAATATATATGAGTCAAGAGGGGCTATATAAATATTGCAAATATATGAGTCAAGAGCGGCTACGTAAATATTATAAGTATATAAGTTAAGAGGGACTACGTAAATATTACAAATATATGAGTTAAGTGTGGCTAGGTAAATATTACAAATATGTGAGTCAAGAGTGGCTTCGTAAATATTATAAATATATCAGTTAAGAGTGACTACGTAAATATTACAATTATATGAGTCAAGAGCGGCTATGTAAATATCACAATTATGTGAGTCAAGAGTGGTCTACGTAAATATTTCAAATATATGAGTTAAGGGTGGCTTCGTAAATATTACAAATATATCAGTCAAGAGTGGCTACTTAAATATTACAATTATATGAGTCAAGAGTAGCTACCTAAATATTACAAATATATGATTCAAGCTTAGCTACGTAAGTATCACAAATATGTGAGTCAAGAGTGGCTCCCTAAATATTTCAAATTTTTGAGTCAAGAATGGCTATGTAAATATTACAAATATATGAGTCAACAGTGGCTTCGTAAATATTACAAATATATGAGTCAAGAGTGGCTTCGTAAATATTACAAATATATAAGTCAAGAGTGGCTACGTAAATTTTACAAATATATGAGTCAATAGTGGCTACGTAAATTTTACAAATATATGAGTCAATAGTGGCTATGTAAATATTGCAAATATATTATTCAATAGTGGCCACGTAAATATTTTGAATGAGTTTACTTAATACTCGAGAATTTTGAATGGAATTACTGATTACTCCAAGAATTTTGAATAGAATTACTGATTACTCCAAGAATTTTGAATGGAATTACGGATTACTTCAAGAATTTTGAATGGAATTACTGATTACTCCAAGAATTTTGAATGGAATTACTGTTACTCAAAGAATTTTAAATGGAATTACTGATTACTCAAGGAATTATGAATGTAATCACTGATTACTTAAAGAACTTTGAATGGAATTACAGATTACTTAAGTAATTTTGGATGGATTTACTGATTACTTAAAGAATTTCGAATGTAATTATTGATTACTCAAAGAATTTTGAATAGGATTATTTATTTTTAAAGAATTTCGAATTGAATCATTGTTTACTCGAAAGAATTTTGAAGACTCCAAAATGAATTCGAATCTTTACATTAGCTTCGAAAAAGCAAAGTAGAACAGCTAAAACATGTACATCGTTTTATGAGAGTTTTTTTCATATAAATTCGCTAGAAATATTGCGACCTTGAGGGAGCCTTCTGATATATCCTTTACCAAGGGCAGCAGACTTAAGTCGCGTATTCTCAATTATTCTGACTATGACCTTATGACCATATGACCTTAAGACCTCCGAAACTTTCAACATTTGGGGGCAATCAGACACATAGTTAGTTTTATTTTAATAATTTTCTGACTAACCTTGGAAAAAACATGATAATTATATCATTCGATAGAAAACGTAAGGCAACCTAAAGTTTTCAAAGTTCGTTCGAATCGTCCAAATACTTACGATGTTATTGCCCTGTCAAACAAATTCATTGAAAAGTAAAATGGTTCCTAACCTAGTAACTTATAGACTCGTGCACACACGACTAATAAAAACGTGTAAAATATCATTTAAAACCACATTAGAACTAAAAATCAAAATGTCCTCCCATATTTTTGTACTATTATGATAATAAAAATTCTCTAACACTCACAAAACGATCCAAACATCTCGGTACATATCTGGTACCTAAATCTTGATCGTACCATTCTTTTTTGTTCCACTAAGCGATTCACTTTTCCTAATCATTCTACATCTTTTTTACATCCAATGTTCAGACAAGAGTAGGAAAAAAATAATTAGATTTATTTTATTTATAGGTTCCATTTATCAAGTTCTTGAGTCATGTCAAATCATTTCGAATCATCCAGGCTTATGTCCAACGAAGGCCTTTGGACATTCACTATGAAAAAATTCTCCCCCCCTGCCCGTTTTGAATCACATTGCGCGTAGTATGTATCAATTATTTTCTGTTGCTCTTGTTGTGTTTAGTTGATAAATGGTTTCTGTATAAACATCGATGAATTTAAATTATCTTTTGTCTTATCCTTTTTGTTAATATTAAGAGTGTTTTTTCTTCACTGTACCGTTGCGTGATTTGTTTCACAACTTGGCTATTAGTACAATGGCATGACGCAGTACCTTAGATAATTCCTTTAACTACTCGTATTTTGGCAATATATTAATGAACGAGTTGCAGTATCTAAGCTAGAACCACCTACAGATTTTTTGAGGTATAATTATGTTCTTAACTAAATTAGAACACTTTTTCTGTGTAGTGCACTGCGAATTTTCACACAAGAGCTGTTTCCATCACAAGGATGGAGTGCTTCTGACTCCTTAGTAGTCCCAAGTCATTCTGCTGAACTAATTTTTCGATAATACTTTTTATTTATCATTTATCTGGGCACTAGACAAATTTGTTTCTATAGATCTTACGTATAATTATTCCTTTAAGCAACTTTATGATTTAAAATAATCCAACTCACATTCAAGTTTTATTTGTTCTTTATTGTTCATTCTTGTTTAGGATGAAAGTTATTTCTTTCCCTATTGATATAGCACAGCCTTAAAGACAATTCTGAATGTTTGCAAATCTTATTTATCATTTGTATACCCCGTTCTTAAATGTCTGCTTTTTCGTCTAAGGTAAGAGTATTAATAGAGCATATCTTCAAGAGAAGGAAAAAGAATTAGGATGACTCTCCGCAAGTTTCTAAAATTAGCCTCTCATTTTAATAAAAAAAAAGTTTTAATTAAGTAATTTAAATATGAAATTTGAAGTAGAGTCAAAAGACAGGTGATTAATTCAAAGGTCAGAAAGGGAAAGATGTTTATTTTAAATGCCATGCGGGTGGATTCTTTTTAACTTGATGCGGTGGTGACCGACGATTGGCGCATATAACTCATTGTTTGTTGGTAGGAAAAAGGAAAATAGAAGCAGTAGAATGTGAATATAAGACAAGTGGAATTGCATCAAAACGAGTAAACAAGTGGCAGAGAGGAAGTAGAAAATTTCCTTTAAGGAGAACTATGGTCTTTGTGCCAGGACAAGCTACGAATGTTCTGCGTTAGATTCAGATTAGAGAGAAGGAAAAACTGGCAACCGGGGGATAGAATACAGGGGGAACTTAAAGTGCACAGGTGAGTATGGCAGAGCTGTGGTTACAGGTGTGAGGGAGACTGCGAGACATAAATTGCCAGTGTGTTGGCTTGGTGTGACTCAGGCGAAGACAGGGACACTACCAGCAAAGTGGAGTTTAGTTTAGAAAAATGGCAGCTAATGAAAAAGCAAAACATAGCAATGGCAAAGAAACGAAAGCGGTTGGCTAAAACCTATGAGGGCAGGATTGGTAAAATGTAAGCTATTTATGTTTACCCAATTGAAAACTAATAAGTGACTTAGAGAAATGTGAGGTATCAAGATGAATGTAAAGCTACTATTAATTAACAAACAAGGTCAACAGACCTTAGTCGCGTGCTCTCAATTATTCTCACTTATGACATTATGACCATATGACCTTACGACCTTCAAAACTTTCAATCATTCTAGGACTACCCTTGAGAGGACCTTGGCAATTATAGCATTTGAAAGAGAATTTAAAACAACATAAGGGTTTCAAATTTCGTTATAATCGGCCGAATAGTTACGATGTCATTGTCAAATAATTCTTGAACTAACCTTTGAAGCACCTTGGCATATTATAGCCTCCGAAAGAAAATGTAAAACAGCATATGGGTTTCAAATTTTGTTAGAATCTGCCGAATAGTTACGATCTTACTGCCAAAGAATTTAGTTAAAAGTAAAATGATTACCACCCGACCCGTGACCTACGGACCGAAATAGTATCTTATAGAATCGTGTGCACGCAACTAAAACAACAAAAAGTCTCAATGCGCAATTAATTTTGATTAGTTTATCATTATTAATTAATCAATCATTAAGTTTAGTGGTGTAATGGCGAATAAGCCAAGTATGTTCGTCGGATTTTCAGGCGAACTGGATTGATGAAAGTGTCAACTATCCTCAAATATCATGGGAGGTCATTGTAGGTCATTAAGTTCATTGAAGATTCATGGCTGCTACTACAGGTACGTAAATGTACACTATAACAAGGTATGAAGTTATTATAGGACCTCCTATTGTTCAAGGATGTGGGCCCTTGCCACAACGTCAAATCGTTTTTGAATCACATCAAACCAACATACTCTGACATGGAAACATCTCACATATGAGCCCGATACCAAATAATTGGTATCACTTTTAAAGCAAGAAATGAATAAAGAAGATATAATGATAAACTAATAAAAATTAATTGCGCATTAAGATTTTTTGTTGTTTCTAGTCGCGTGCACACGACTCTATTTGATACTATTTCGGTCCGTAGGTCGTCGATCGGGTGGTAACCGCAAAAATAAACACCAACAAAGGTCATTTCAACTCCTACCTTTCCATCATAAATCACATATATTCACTAATTAAGGCTAAACGGGGGCTTACCAAATATATTAGATATTAGCTTTTGTAAATCTGAATATAATATATACTTATATTATATAATGCAGTAAATGAAAATAAATAAATAAGTACCTTTTATTTAAATCTAAATGTATTAATATTATTTAAAAATCTCCTTTTGCTGACTTTTTGACATTTCTGTAATTATGACTACGTCAGCTCCAATTTCTCCTGCATAGAAATCGTTGGTGTTGGCAAAAAAATGAGATAAGTTTAAAAGAACCCAAAATCTTAAAGATAAAAATGTACTGATTTTTCTTTATATAAATGTATTATGGAATATTGAACAACTGATATACACGATGGCTTACACTATAATTCATGTCAGGTAGATGTTTGCTTTTATTCTTTATTCGTGATACATTGAGGCAAAATTCCTTTAAGGATTATTCCACCTTCCTTTCTTTTGTCAAATACCAAAATATTTCCTTCATTTTGGGGTTTGGCATCCATTGTTTGTTTTCTGGGATACAGGTCAATATATTTTTATTATTATTATTATATATATATATATATATATATATATATATATATATATATATATATATATATATATATATATATATATATATATATATATAGATAAATATATATTATATATTTCCGTATTGGATTCAACTATATAACTATATATTCTGAGGACTTAAAGCTAGTATTTATCATATATAAGCGAATTATAAGACTATCCAAAGATTTATTGTTTAATTTGATGCCGCTCTAATTTTTATTCACCACAATAAATCGATAAGGATGCTCACCTCATCTTCTATGAGATTTATTTCTTTTATTTTGTTCTTTTCTCCGGAATATTTGATTTTCCTCTGTTCTTTTGTCAGGAAACATAAAATCACTATTTGGTCAATCTTCTCTTTAAAACATTCTTTTTGCATTTTCCGTTAACTCGATTTTTTTTTTATAATGTTATAGAAATCCTTTTTAGGATACTCTAATGAAATTCTGGATGAGATAAAGACATGACTGTCATACTAAACTGTAGGTTAGGCAAAATTAGATTCTGATTTGGAGAAAATATACGTTCTATATCGTGGCTCGAGGCCTTTGGAAGAGGAAAAATTAACCAGGATCTTGAAGGATGAAAATTTTAGGCTCTTCGAACCAAATGCCGGAAAATATGGAATACATAGTCACGTTGTTAATTGGCATCGCTTCATATTGCATTATATATAACATTAAAGGGATTTTCTTTCTCAATTGAAATATGGTATGGACATTTTATATTACTCAATATCAAAGAAAATATGATTTAGTTAATTAGCATTCGGGGGCAGGGCCTATATTATTTCTGGAATTAAGAATTTGGTTAAACGACGTCTGGAAACAGCATTTGAATTCCAACCTAATGCTCGGCTTTCCGAATTACGTATACTATTAGTAATCACAAATAGCGGGGTATGGCGTGTATAGGAGGGCTTTGTCCCCATTTCTTGAATAATAACCTTACGGATTAATTTTATATGCAGTTGCCATACGTCGTTAGATGCACCAAAACGGTCTTTAGGCGGGTAAATGAATTTTGTGATCACTATTTCCTTGAAGAAGGTCTGGTGACGAAGTCCCGTCCCTTTGACGAGATCAGTATTATTTTTCAGCTGAAAATGAGTCATTAAATTTTCTTTAGACAGGTGAATGGGTATTTTATTATGTAGTGGTGGGACTACGCAGTAGATAGGTTTGTAGCAATCGGACTAAGCAATAGGTAGGCTTTTGGCACCAAAATGCTAGACTCAATAGGCTCAAGAGATACCTCCGCAAATTGGACGCAAATTGATTCTATTAAATCCAAGCATGCTTCAATAATAATTATATATATATATATATATATATATATATATATAATGTGAAGATTCAATATTGTATGAGGAATATGATGGGATTTGTAAATGTACATAAATATTTTTATATAAGCAAGCAGACGTGAGACACAAGGCGGATTAAAGGAAAATGGTTGAACACCTGCTTTGATAAAACTGCCCAAGTTATGTCTCGAGATAGAATTATCAAGGACGGATGTTTAATGAGGGGCCCGGGTAAACACAGCCGTTGACCATAAGAGGTGGTGCAGCCATAATCGTATCAAATCTCACAAATAAGAGTTTAATCATGTAAATGTACACACCGTGCACAGGTTTCCTAGCTCCACCCAGAGGGTGGAGAAATGTCACCACCACAGAATAAGGTCATCCTACTGTCATTTCCAGGCCACGCCTCTGCATCAGGAGGGCATATATAAAAATAAAAGGAGAGAGTAAGAGAGATTCAGATTCAGATTTCATTCATTGATTAAGACATTCAATCGTAACGAATTCACTCGCGTTCACGCTCCCGTTTTTAATCCACTGAGTCTTATCTTGCCCTTAACTCCTACTTGCGTTGATAATATATAGACTAATAGTCTCACGCCTAGTACGCTCTGTGTCACGCCGCTTGTACCGTAATATTTCGTTATTAGAATAAAGTGTTTATTTTCGTATGTCCATTTTGTGCCCTAAAACCTTTGGTAAGCCCAGCCAAGTAGAAGACCACCTTAAAATCATTTAGCTTTGGAGTCAGATAAATAATTCTCCTAAACGATACCCTTCACCTATAAACTAGAATTCGTCGCGCCTTTATAAGTTGGTGGTTATGGAAACCTCTTTCATTTACATACAATTGATTCACCGTTACCCGGACCTACATAACTAGTAACTCTACAATATTATTTACCTAACACGCCCGTAATTGGCGACCCCTCATAACTGGTGATCCGTCATTTGACCAGACAGAGAAGGCATTATCGAATCCTTCCCGCTCCCAGGCGACCAT
This sequence comes from Ceratothoa steindachneri, assembly GCA_963969495.1. Classification (NCBI taxonomy): domain Eukaryota; kingdom Metazoa; phylum Arthropoda; class Malacostraca; order Isopoda; family Cymothoidae; genus Ceratothoa; species Ceratothoa steindachneri. The sequence goes on along the minus strand of OZ018331.1, from coordinate 60,123,749 downwards.
CAACTAACTTAAAAGAGTTACGGAAGACAGCCATTCAAGTAGGAGGGGGTGAAGAGTTTGTGCACAACAAGTTCATTCAATCATTGCCGCCTAATATCTCTCAGATAATTGCCACCCGGAAAGAATTAAGCCTAGCACAATTAAGAAAACTTGCGGATGAATTTTTAATATTTACCTGAACACAGTGCCATGAAATAAATGCATATAGTGAGTCGAGAGGACAGAGTGCCGTTTCAAACGCGTTTATGCCCCATAGTAATATGAGTGCTAATTCTAGAGATGATTCGGCGAGAAATGCATGATCAGCGGCCGAGAGTAATTACAGTGTGCATAATCCACTAGAGGAATTTTGACCCTTCCATAGAGCCCCCGAACCTGTAGTTTGTCGCTGGCATATATAATTCGACAAAAAGGGTAAATTCTGAAAATCCTGGTGCAGGTGGCCGAAAGGAGAAGGATCCGTGCAAATGTAACCGTCCTCCAAACCATCTTTGCCATCTCCAGTGAAAACTAAAAGGGCATGCTATAGTAAACGCGGCCGCGGGCGTTACGTCTAATTTCCCTGTCGCCGTTAAATTATATACTACTAAATGTGAGTTCTTAATTGATATGGGGGCGAGTGCTTCAATTATTCTGGCTAAACTGGTGAAATCGGGTGATGGCGGAAAAATTAAAGTCCACGGCGAAATTAATACGGATATAGTGATCCCCAGTCTTCGCCGATAATTTAGGTGGCCATTCGTTGTAGCAGATACCACCTCTCCGTTTTTAGGCATTGACTTTTTGAGACATCATGATCTTTTAATAAACTGTGCGTGTGACATGCTAATAGATAATCGAACTAAACTCACGTCAAAAGGGAAGTTGTCTAAGGAACTGGCGATAGATCTAATAATCCATGACTTGCACAACTACCGCCCCATTGCAAAGCCAGACTTAAAAAATATGAGGCTCTGTACGCACTCGCACCCACTGAGCCCTCCTAGTCACATGCGAACTCAGTGAAGCGTACGATGGAAACTAGTAGTGCTCTACCGACATTCGCACGGCCAAGATATCTTTCGAAGGAGAAACTGCAGGCTGCCAAATCAATGTTTGAAACTCTAATGAAGGAGTGGTTTGTGCGCCCATCAAGACCACCATGGGCTTCGCCTATTCACATGGTGCCTAAAAAGTCGCCCGGTGAGTACAGGGTGGTCGGCGATTTCCAAGCGTTAAATGCTGTTGCAAATCCCAACAGGTATCCGCTGCCGCGGATTCAAACCCGTACAGACCACCTCTAAGGCAAAAGGATATTTTCGAAGTTTGACCTGGTTCGTACTTACCACAAAATCCCTATAAACCCGACAGACATAGTGAAAACCGCGGTCACGACTCCATTTAGCTTGTGGGAGTAAGTTAAAATGACATTTAGTCTCCGTCCCAGCTGCACATTGCGGAGGCACATGGACGCCCTGTTTCAAGGATTTGGGTTCGTTTTTGCGTACATAGATGACATACCGGTGTGTTCAGACCATATGGACGACCACCTGAACCACTTAGATAAGGTCTTTGAAATCCTGGTCAAAGATGGTTTAAGAATATCATTGAAGAAGTGCGAGTTGTTGAAGGAAAGAATAGATTTTTTAGGACACCACGTGTTGCTGGAATGTATCTGCTCACCAGCGAAGAAGATGGAAGATATTGCAAACATGCCGCTACCAAAAGACTAAAAGGAGCTTCGAAGATATTTCGTAATGGTCAGGATAGTACAGCAGGATGATCCACAACTTTGCCGCGATTGCAGCCCAGCTGGCTGGGCTTGTTCGCCTGCAACTAAAGGCTCGAGATCTTGTGTGGAACGAAGAGGCCTGGGGGGCACTTGAGGATACAAAATCAGCCTTAATCGGCTCCGTGAAACTCTGTCACCTACTGCTCATTGGTACCAAATACCAGCTGTTGACGGATTGTCCCCAGTACACGGCAGGTGCTGCCCTACACCAGATGGTTGACAGATCTTCGAGACCAGTGGCATTCTTTCCGTGCAAGCTAAGCCGGACGCAGCAAGCATACCCCACCTAAAACAGAAAGCTCCTAGCGGTGTATCTTGCTGTCATGCTTTATGTGGTAACCGACAGAGGCGCCCAATTCGAATCAGAACTATTCAAGGAGCTTTCTGCCCTCGTTGTTTTCCATCATTTTCACACCATGGCGTGCAGATTGTTCACCAACGGGATGGTGGAAAGGGCACACAGGATTCTGAAGTGCTCAATAATGGCCCGTAAAAAAGGGTGGCTGGTTGCACTCCCAATTGTCCTGTTTGAATTCGCTCCTTGCCAAATTATTAGGGGTTCCCACAGTTTACGGCAGTCACAAGAACCACACTCTTGTGCTCCAAACCTCTAGTTGCATCATCTTCATCGAAAACATACTCCAAATTCAGAAAAGGACTGGCGTCCACCATCGCGCAAATCGATTTCGCGCAAGCATCAATAGGACACCTGCACTCTGTCCCCAAGCCTTTTGTGCCCCACGATCTCTGTGAAGCAACTCATGTGTAGGTCAGAATAGACCGCGTAAAAGAATTATTTGAAGCGCTCTATTCTGGATTTGGGAATTCTCTGATGAAGGACGGGATATTGTCTCAATAAAAAGGTTGAAACCAGCGAAATTACCGTCACTCTCAAAATGGTGAAGCACCTAGCAACATCAGCAACGCCCTCGTACTCAGACTTAAGAAAGGAAGAAGACCAGGTGTACTTCGCCTCGGAGAGTGCAAAACACGCGAGAGGATGAAGCCACGGGAATTTACATGGATACGTTTACAGCCACCGGCGAGAAGAACGGTGAGGCGAACGTGTTCACGCGCTCCGGGAGAAGAGTCACATTTGCTATAAATCCGTCGCTCGTATATTTTTAATCCTGTGTGGCAATATAATATAGAAATAGGTAATGAGAGAGGAAAGGTGCATTAAAAGTTTGTATATTCGTAAGATATTTTGGTTCGAATCCCATCCCTGTATGGAATTTTTCAAATTAGGAAATATCTTTATCCGAAGAAAAATTATGCTGTTTTTCTGTTTCTTGCGGCTTGCTGGATTCATATAAAAGTAGTCCTATTACTGTGGTATTTTCCCTTTTATTACACGTACGCTACTGTACCTTTTTGGATATATATATATATATATATATATATATATATATATATATATATATATATATATATATATATATATATATATACATATATATATATATATATATATATATATATATATATATATATATATATATATATATATATATATATTAGTGTAGTTGGGTAGCAGTCTTTCTTGAATGCAAATTTTGTTGAAGACCATTGTGTATTTTGCCTTAATTAATTTCCTTTGGCAACTTTCTCTTCTTCTAACTATTTTTTTTATTTCATCTTACCTCAATTTTATTCCATCTGTAAGATGGCATAAAAGAGATAGAAGAAGAGAAAGTTGCCAAAGGAAATTAATTAAAGCGAAATACACAAAGTTCTTCAAAAGAATTTGCATATATATATATATATATATATATATATATATATATATATATATATATATATATATATATTTAGGGTCTTCCAACAAGAACGCTCGAGCTTTGTCAGGCGATAGTGGCCATGTTGTTAAAGCGACATCTGGCAACCTCACTGTGAACTATTCAGTATTACTTGGCAAATCAGGATGGAAGGTTATAGAGTTAAACAGCTTGTCCAAATAATCAAATTTTATCATCAAATTCAGTGCTCCGTTTGGCAAACGTTCCGCGCATTACGTGATTTCTATCCTCGCCACAATCGTCCTGCCGAGTCCACTGTTCGACGTTTGGTGGCTAAATTCGAGGCAAAAAGGTCGATCAACAATCAGCCAACACTCGTACGTCGCCGAAACGCAAGGTCTGAAGAAAACATCGCTGCTGTAAATGAGAGTGTACGGGAAAATCCAAGGCAGTCAATTTCTAGTCGTTCACAAGAACTTTGCCTTTCTGAGACTTCAGTTTGGCGAATTATGCGTAGAGACTTGGGTCTGCACTCGTATAAAATCCAACTTACCCTGCAACTTAAGGTAAACGACCATAGAAAACGCCGTGTGTTCCCTGATTGGGCTCAGAGCAGTTGAAAGTTTCCCCCAAATTCCGTTATAAATCATCTTCAGCGACGAGGCCCATTTCTGAATGAATCGATTTGTGAACAAGCAAAATTGTCGGATTTGGGACAAAAACAATCCACATGAGATACACCAGCACCAATTTCATCCCCCAAAAGTCACTGTTTGGTACGGACTTTCGTCTAATGGAATCATCGGTCCGTATATTTTTGAGAACGAAGATGGGATTGCCATAACCGTCAACGGCGAGACCTACAGATCGATGATAGGCCACTTTTTGTTACCTCAACTGGATTATATGCCAGATATGGATACTGAAGACATGTGGTTTCAACATGACGGCGCTACGGGCCACACTGCGCACGTCATGATAGACATTTTGCACCAGCGATTTCAGGGCAGGCTCATCTCGCGCGGTGGCGACGTCAACTGGCCACCGAGATCATTAGATTTAACGCCATTAGACTACATTATTTAGGGTTACCTTAAATCGCAGGTCTATGCGAATAATCCGCAAACAGTTGATGTTCTCAAAGTCAACATAACGAACACCATCCAGCAAATTCAGCCAGATTTATGCGACAAAATCATTGAAAATTGTGCCTCCCGAATACGTTCCACCAGGCGAAGCTGCGGCAGACATATGAACGACGTCATATTCCACACTTAATGGCATAAAATTTACTTTCAAATTTAAAATAAATTGAGTGCATATATCACACACAACTTGTTATATTTACATTTAAAAATCGAGCGACCTTATTGAAAGACCCTTAATATATATATATATATATATATATATATATATATATATATATACCGGGTGTTTCCTTAAAATGTATACACAATTTAAATAATTGTAAAGTAGGTGATTATTAAAATACATTCCATTTTTTTTATAATTTAATAGAATCTTACTACATTATTTTATTTTTTTCAATGAAATGAAAATGTATACACTGTTTAAATAATTCTAAAGTAGGTGTTTATTTAAATGATATTTTTTCTTTGCAGAATTAATAATGACAGTCAGACTAAACTTTGAAGAAAGGCAGTTCATTCTAAAATGCTACTGGAAGTGTGAAAACGCAGTTGAATTACAAAGGCAATTTAGGAGGGAGTTTCAAAAAGAACTACTAACGCGCCTTATCATCATTTGAATTAGAGATAAGTTTGAAGCCGATGTAACTATTCAGAAGGTCCACGAGAAGCGTTCCGGAATGCCACGAACATCGTCATCCCCTACAAAGCAAGAAAGAGTGTTGAAAACGTATCGCCGAAGTCCAAGAAAATCTGTGCGGCAAGCGGGTCGTGAGGTAGGCATTTCAAAATCGTCTATCCATCGCATTATGAAGCGTTGTCAATGGAAAAGTTACATTCCAAGATTATTCCATGCTCTTAATGAGGATGATCCAGAACGAAGAGTGCAGTATGGCGAGTGGTACTTGGAACGATGTGTCGAAAATGGACTCTTTCTAAACAATATTGTGTGGAGTGATGAGGCCACAATCAAATTAAATTATTCAATTAACCGCCACAATTGCACCTATTGGTGATCTGAGAATCCGCATGTTATGGTCGAACACCAAGTTAATTTACCAGGAGTTCATTCTTTTTTCATGCTACTGTGACTGGTGCCGTTTACTTGAACTTGCTGCAACAGTCTGTCATGCCAAGTACTCCTATTAGGGATAACTTTGAAGATGAGGAGTTTTATTTTCAGCAAGATGGGGCACCCTAAAACTACCATCACGATGTCAGATCCTTCCTTGATGAGAACTTGCCAAACAAGTGGATTGGACGGAGGGGTTTCGTTGAACACCCTCCGCGTTCACCAGAGCTCACACCACTAGACTTTTTTATGGCGGTACCTAAAAGACAAAGTCTAATCAAAGAAACCTGCAACAGTCACTGAAATAAAAGCAACCATTAAACGTGAATGCACGCAAATTCCAAAACGAATTGGTTGGTAATGTTTGCGATTCTATTGCTTCGCGTTGTCAGCAGTGTCTGGACCAAAACGGACGTCATTTTGAGAACAGGCGTTGAAAAAACAATAAAATAATGTTTGTAGATTCTATTAAATTTTTAAAATGGAATGTATTTTAATAATCACCTACTTTACAATTATTTAAAGTGCGTATACATTTCGGGGGGATACCTGATATATATATATATATATATATATATATATATATATATATATATATATATATATATATATATATATATATATATTAAGAGAGCAGAGGGGTTGCGCGTTGGCAGGCGTATACGTATTTTTAGGATAAATAAGCATGCTAAATTTAGGAAGTTCATTATTATATATTAACTTCTTGGTACCGTTGTCTCGGGTAGGAATTCATTCTTAAGGATATGACATTATAAATATATACAAATATAAGAATTTTTGACAGAAGTTATCAGATATTTATAAATTAATTATATGGGAAATGGGAAGCAGCAGAGGTGTTAATATTCGAATTATAAAAATGCAGGGCTTTTAACTATTATGGAATAGGAAATATGTTTTTGTTTTTAAAATAAAACTGAAATCAATTAGTTTTGGGTGGCTTCGTTGTAAAAAAGTGAGATAATAGAAATATTTGAAAAATATAGGTTCTTTAAGGGGAAGAAGTGGATTTGGAGTGTGTAATTCGTGGGTGATTATAGTTGCAGTAAAGGTGGGAATGAGCCTATGTAGGAGTTTAAAGTTGGTTTGTAAATCTAATATAAAGAGATTGCAGTGTACGCCGTTGGTTTTAGGTGTTTCCTGTATCCTTACGCCTACGACCAGGAGAATGCATTCCTCGTAGAGTGAAGGTGTGCGGCCCGGTCTCCTTTATCAATCTTTGTTTTCATCAACAAACAGTGATATTGCTTATTGATCGAATAAAAGTGAATACTAGTGTTTTTAAACTGCATTGAATACTAAAAATTATAAATCTACGTATGTAAGTTAATTTATTTGGACATATAAAGTGATATTACCGCATTACGTCGAAAATTCCCATGTTCCCACTGATTCTGTTTTGAAACCCATTAGGCCTAAATTCAACTGAGTGATTAGAAGTGCAGCGCTGCCACATCCATCTTGTTTAACTAATCTCTTCACTCTTTGAATTAATAAATTAAAATAATAACTCATCAATCAAAACCTAACAACCTTCAAAGTAAAAAAATTTAACAATTAAACATTACTGTCTCTCCCAGTAATTAAACGAACTCCCATAGCACATAAGCACTTTTGTCACATTTCTCCATTCATCCTTAGAAAGAATGGCTCCTCCTACTCTCAGGAAGGCAGACAAAGAAAAAAATACTCCAATTACAAGAGAAAAAACCGAATTAAACGAACCAGTTAATTTTAATGAGCTGCAGACCCATATTTCCTCATCTACGCTATCAGGTGATGCCAAAGACATTATGAACGTTCTCTTTAAGTTTTTTGAATCATCTTTTGCCAAACAAGAACAAAAAATCATCTCTCTCGAAAAATCTAACGAACAAATGAGATCAAAAATCGAAAAATTAGAAGAAAAGGTTGATTCTTCCGACGCTTATGAAAGACGAGATACGATTATATTCTCCGGTAATATACCTGAAGCTACAAATAATAAAAACTGCAGCAATATCATCCGCAAACTTATTAAAGATAACTGCCACATACAAATGCAATAAGCTGACATCTCTGTTGCTCATCGTCTAGGTCCCAAGTCTAAAGTACAAGGTCCCGACAAAAGAAACATAATTGTGAAATTGCGCAGAAGTTATCTGAAGCGTGATATCTTCTCAGCATGCAAAGAATTCAAACCTTCATTCTATGTAAACGAACAACTGACTCCAAATCGCAACAAAATCTTTTTTGTCCTCCGCCAAGCTAAAAAGAAATTTTCCACAAAGATCGCTGGTTGTACTACCAGAGATGGATTCATCAACGTTTTCCTGCCATCACCCTCCGGTCGCGGTGACCTACGTATAGTTATCAATACCCGAGCTGCCCTCCAAAAATTTCTGTTGGAACACCTCAATTCGACGCTTGCAGACTTTAATGGTGAGAATCTCTGGAACGATCAGTAATAATACCTTCGGCGATATTACTGTTTTAGATAAAAAACAAAAACAAACAAAACATGTTTTGACCTAGCATTCACTTACTTTTATTTCAATTGTATTGCATACTTTATTCGTTTTTCTCTTATTAAAGTTATCATAAAAATAGTATTTTAACTGTTTATAGATATTTTATACGAAATTTCAATTTGTAACCTTTAATTTTTAGATTCCAATAGAACTACCTTTATGTTTGAACAACTCGATCACTTCAATAATATCGATCCAGACATAAACCATTTTGATGAATTATATCCAAATTTTAAAGAAAATAACGTAAGAAACCAATACTACGATTGTGTCGATCCAAAATACACCTTGGAATTGCATCTCGAGCAGGTGAATTCATATATAATGGAGGATCGAAGCAGCGTTGGTATATTGTTTTTAATCTTAAAAGATGTTGTGCTTTGCGTTTGTTTAAAAGAAAGATATAAAATGAGTTGCAGGAAATGAATTTTTAAGAGGGTGAAAGTCTGGCCCAGAGAAGTGAATTGAGTGGTCCGATTTATGGGACAGGTACAAAAACGTTCTCTTTAGGGATGTCGTATGAGGGATCTTTCGGGTCAAATATTTTATTAATAAGATTTCGAAGAGTTAGGTTGTATAAGTTTGAAGGATATCCATTTTGTTGGAAATAGTTAGTGAGGAAAGTGAAGTCGTTTTGGAAATTGAGGTAGGATGAGGCGAGATTGTAAGCACAAGAAAGTTAGGTTTTGATAGAGTTTAATTTGATTCTGGTAGCACACTGACTAAGAAAAGGGAGCCTAGAGCCCGTACGTGTAGGTTTACGGGGAATGGAAGTAGAGTAATCGTATTTTATACGTGTTATTAGTTAGTCTAAGAAAAGAATAGAGTTGTTGTCTTCCTTTTCTTGAGTGAATTTAATATTTCAAAGTAATTGGTTTATGTACTCTAGGAATTTATCAGATGAACGTTTAGAGAGGAAAAGGGCAATGGTGTCGTGTATGTATCTACTGTAGAAGATAGGACAGAATTGTAATGAGCATTTGTCAAGTGCTTCTTCTTATAAGTTACACATGAAGAGATTTACGAGAGGAGCGGCAATAGGCCTTCCCATTTCGCGGCCATTTATTTGGTGAAAAAGGTTTCCATTAAATGAGAAATAGTTTTCGGGAGAAACTGTAAATAGTATTTTCTTTATTTGTTTCTCATTAAAACCAAGAAAGAGAGAGAATTGGGGGAAGTGAATGCGCGAGAAAGAAAAATATTAATTGTTTTTAAAAGTAGGACACTGGTGTATGGGAAGGATACGTCACAACTAGCCATATATAAGTTAGAATTTTGTTTTGTAATTTCTTCTTTTAGGTGTATAGAATTTTTGATAGTGTTTTGGTTTGTAGCAAGGGAGGCAAAGGGTGGGGCAATAAATTTGGCGGTTTTATAATTCAAGAGGTTATAAGTTGCTAGAATAGTTCGAAGGGGTACATTAGGTTTATGGATTTTAGGGAGACCGTATAGTTAGCCGAAGGTGGAGCGTGTAGAGTGGAGCTGTTTGTAGGTCTCTTCGTCAAGAACGTGCGATGTTTTGAGTGAAGGAAGAAGCCTATTGACTTGGTCTTCAAGTTGAAACCCCTGCATTTTTATAATTTGAATATTACAACTTCTGCTGCTTCCCATTTCCCATATAACTAATTTATAAATATCTGATAACTTCTCTAAAAAATTCTTATATTTGTTTATATTTATATTGTCATATCCTTGAGAATAGGTTCCTAACCGAAACGTTGGTGCCAAGAAGTTAACATATAATAATGAACTTCCTAAATTTAGCCTTCTTATTTAGCATATATATATATATATATATATATATATATATATATATATATATATATATATGAGAAACTCATAAATTAGTGCGTGAGTAGATCAATAAATGCAAAAAATCCCACAGGAAAATGAAAAGCGGATTCCAAATACTTTCGAACTTGTTCAGTTTATTATCAAGGAGTAACGAAAAATTTTACAAAGGTGGTATATATATATATATATATATATATATATATATATATATATATATATATATGAGAAACAACGAGTAGTTCCGCCCCGCCCATGTACAACGAAATGACACAAAATAGAAAAATATTATCAAAGACGGATATGAAGCATAAAACGAATATATATATATATATATATATATATATATATATATATATATATATATATATATATATATGAGAAACAACGAGTAGTTCCGCCCCGCCCATGTACAACGAAATGACACAAAATAGAAAAATATTATCAAAGACGGATATGAAGCATAAAACGAAATAGATAAGGTCTAATTCCATAAATTTCAACTGTGAGCAAAGAATATAGACATTTAGGTCACAAAACTAAGTACATGCACACGTAATTGTGAATAGATAAAAATAAACTAGAGAAACATAAATAAATTAATTATGTCAAAGGGCTAAAATTTAAAATGGACCATTTCGTTATAAATAAGCCTTTTAATAACAGGGGCCAGTTTAAAGAGACCGGGCGATATATTAAAATTAGGCGAGGAATTAATGAATGAGCATTCGACAATATTTCTTTGAATAAAGTCATTAGATTTGTCAATAAATTCAGCCAAAGTCCAATTGACTGTTTTCCGAGAAATGGACAAAGAAAGTGCTGCTGCATTCCCCCCTCCTGTCACCCTATCAATGCCTTTCATTGCATCTTCTGAAATTTGAATTTCAACAAATTTTGGATTTCGATGACCGAGTAGAGGAAATAGACAATGAAAATGGTATAGGTAACTAAATTAGGGATACCTGTGAAACAAACAGACAACATTAGTGATCCCTAATCTTGCCAAAGAATACATTCAATCTTTAGGTGAGTGTAAGTTACCTTAAATACCCCCCAATAGAGGTAAACTTGCCCAAACTAAAGTTACCATTTTCTGTCGGGAATATTATGCAACTAAATTTCATGACTTATAGCACCATTCATACCTTTGTGACATTTCGAATGGCCAGAAGTTTGCATACCTTATTGCCCCACTTAAAGTTATTGCACTCAAGTTTACGATCCATTATTGCGAGGCCTTCAAATTACTCTTAGTGACTCATGGAGATAAGCTAGTAGAAGTACATTCTCATATGTAAGCAATTCTTGATCTTTGTGAACCCCATCATAATTCAGAATTACTAGAGAATATTGCCCTGCTTAGCGTAATTTACTGAGCGTTCTTTTCATTGTAACAATTTTCAGGAGGAAATGTTCTTTCATTATTAGATACCAAATGCATATTGGGAAATCGATGAATTTCCCGAAGCCTTGGCGCGGAGATATAATTGTTAAATCCCATGAAGGTTGGTAGTCTCCTCTACTAAAGTGGATTAACAAAAGTTGCAACAGCCTGTGCTTTCTCAATAAAGCAAGAAACTCTATTCTATGGTAATTAACTAAATAGGGCCTAAATATATCCGCCAAAGATATAACCCGAATTAAGTAATTCTTCCTATTCCAAATATGCACTATTTGGTCAATTTTTAAAGGCAGGCATCGTTTTATCCTGCTTCTTACAACAGTATTGTTAGAGGTAGGGACTTTTGCAGCATAAAACTAACCCTCTAACACGGAAGGAACAGAAAATGCCTCTAGAGTGAGTCTAGTTACGCTCAGAAGGCTCGAGTCCTTCACAATTGGAATTTATGTTGGGGTTAGAAATCCTACCGTGATTTGAGGCGTTATAATACTAATCTAAATTTATATTCCTTTGTCTAAAAACACCTTCAAAGAATTAAAAATAAGTGACAAATTACAAAGTTACAGTGCTAGCAAAATTAATATATAGATCTGCAACACCAAACACTTCTTTGAGAGTTGTATTCGATTGTTCGGTAGGAAGTAGTACTCAAAAGTGAATTTTTAAACCCTGGACCTTCTTTTATTAACAATTTATCTAATATTCAATTAAAGATTAGACAACATCCCTTCTTCATGGCAGGTATAAAAAAGAATCTTATAAAATCCTCTTTTAAGATGAATACAAATCCCCGTCGTTTTCTTTGATTGTTGGATTTCATGGGTTCTAATAACTGCTTCGTAACTTATCTGCCCAGACTGGTATTTTGGGGGTCAGCTAGTAGCCAGTTCTTCTATTTGCCTTTCTTATTTAACTAATTAAAAAAAGGGAGGAAATTCTTCTGAATTTTCATCCAATGGATTTAACTTTGACAATTTGCTTTCTTTTCCTAGAGAGGAGGAAAGAAATCCCATTTCAGGAAGGGTTTTTAATCTTAGAGAGTGGTTTTCCTTTTCGTCCGAGGGTAATTCTCTTTAGCGGAAAATAGTAATCTGGATTAGCAATGTTTAAATGTATTTGACTTTGCGGTTTTGAGAGAAATCTCCAGCCTTATTCAATCTGTATCAGATGCTCTGGGGTACGCTAATCAAACCAAGTCTCCAAGAGACTGTTTCTATTGGGCCATTTTAACCTTCACTTTTGCCGTCACAGACACGAATTCGTATTTACCATCCGTGGCACAAGGTGGTTTTCACCCACCCGTGTGGGGGACAGTCTATACTTATTTTGGGGGAGTCTTTTTCGGCTGAGACCCGGCAGCAAATAGATGTTCGAGGCTATAATGAGGTTAAGGTTAGGCTAAGGTTAGATTAGTGTCACTGTTAATATTCACATCGCCTTAATTTTAGAGCGCTTGTCGCTCTTATGAATCACATAGGCTTAGTGGTGGAGCGCAAATCGCTCTTATGGATCACATAGGCGAGATCAAGGTTAGGCTAAGTTTAGGTTAGGACAGGACAGCGACTTTGCAAAAATGGACGTACTATGACACTCTCATTGGCATCTTTGCGTTGCCGTTGGCGTGTAATATGCGCGAATGCAATTTCAGTGTTGGATTACGAAAAGTGAGTTGGTTAGAAGAATCAAAATTATCGTTTGAGCCAATCGTTTAATGAATTCATATATGGTGCGAAGGATTGATAATCATTGTTGTTGTTTTTTTTTAAGAGCTTTAAATTTAAACAGAAGCCATAACTGATTGGAAATATTTTATGAGATAAGTTTGCGCCAGTTTCTTGAACCCAAGCCTAACCAAACCTAACCTAAAATAACAACATAACTCAATCTAGCCTAGCCTAACCTAAAATAACGTAACCCAATCTAGCCTAATCTAACCTAACCTAACCTAAGGATGTACTCACACTACGAACCTCGAACGCCATGGCCAAACCTTATCCTAACCTTAACCTTGCAATAGCTTCGAACGCCTAATTCACTGAGCCTCAGCCGAAAAAAAAACCATTTTCTTTTTTTTAAAAAAGCTGCACTTTCGCAGTTAAGATTTACAGTTATGTTAGGAACCTCACGACCCATTGGCATTTTTATTGGAAGACGGTTATCCATTTAAAAATTTAATAAATTAGTTAAAGAAATGTTCAAATTGCCTCTGTTTAATGCCCAAAAGTTATTTGCCTGTATTTTATGGACATAAGTTCAGTTGTGGCTAAACATATTACTTCCCTCTTACTCTTTTTTACAATTTTAAATCCCTCTTTATTCATAAGAATCCTGAATGAGCTTTATTTTTTACCTTTTTAAAGATGAAAATGTTTATTTTGGTAGCCTTGGCTCAAAACTCTGCTCAATTTTTATCTGACATTTTTCCCTTTGGATCAGTAATTTTGACACGAATACAAGAAAGAAAGGTTCCGCCCTGTTCTTGACATAATTTTTTTTAGGGACTGCCATTTTATTGTCTCCTGACTTCTAGCTGATTTCTCGCGAGTATAATTTAAGGGGGAATATTATATATATATATATATATATATATATATATATATATATATATATATATATATATATATATATATATATATATATATATATATATATATATATATATATATATATATATATATATATATATACGAGGGGCGGTCAATAAGTTTTGAGAATCGGTAGGGAAAAACAGAGGAAGTGGGATGGCTGTTTGTGGGGATGTTAGGACAAGTTATGACAAGTCAGGACCTGCAACCGCACGATCCTGCCTCGTCTATTTAAGAAGCAGTAGCTGATCGCAGATCGTCAGTCAAAAAATTTTCAACAATGGAGAAGGTTGAGCATCACGCAGTGATCAAATTTTTGACCAAGAAATGCAAGAATGCAATAGAGATCCATGAACGCATGGTTGCAGTGTAAACCGACACCGCCCCTTATTATGCAACCATTGCTCGCTGGAATAGGGAGTTCCGCCATGGTCGTGAGTCCCTTGAAGATGACTCCATCCAGGACGTCCGTCAGAAGTGATCAACGAGGACAATGTGGCGCGTATGGAGAGGATGATCCTCGAAAATTGACGAGTGAAGGTCGAAGAAATCGAGCGAGAACTTGAAATAACACATGGAAGTCTTATAAAACATCATCCACGACAATTTGGCCATGACCAAGGTCTCTGCCTGTTGGGTCCCTAGAAACCTCACGCCCCATGATCAACTTTAACGTCATCAAAGTTCGGAGAAGCTGCTGCTCCTGTACAACCAAGACCCAGCTGGATTTGATTCATGCATAGTGACAGGTCATGAAGCGTGGGTCCATCACTGGGATCCCGAGACCAAGCTCGAAAGCATGGCCTGGGAGCACAGGGGCTCTCTGACCCCCATCAAGTACCGGACCCAATTCTCAGCCGGGAAGATCATGGCCACCATCTTCCGGGATTCTAAGGGAGTAATGATAGTGGACTATGCGCCTCGTGGAAAGACCATCACAGGCCAATATTACGTCTAGGAACTAGCAGGGTTGAAGAAGTGCATCCGTCAGAAGCGGCGCAACAAGTTGACACGCGGTGTCCTGCTCCTCCACGACAATGCCCCTCTCCACAAGGCCAGAGTTGCACAAGCTGCCCTGCGCGAGTACGGATTCGAAAAGCTCAACCATCCCCCTACAGTCCACATCTGGCCCCTAGTGACTACATTTTATTCAACCAGCTCAAGGCTCCACTGCGTGGACGCCGGCTTGGAGACGATGAAGATGTTAAGCTCGCCGTCCAGGATTGGACAGAACAGCAGTCGAGAAATTTCTGGTTGTCAGGAATTCGAAGCCTCAGGGACAAGGGACAAGTGCATTGAAGTCGAGGGTAGTTATATTGAAAAATAATAAAACACTTTTACTCATATCTCGTTTCCTTATATCCGAATTGCTAAACTTATTGACCGCCTCTCGTACCTGTGTGAATATGTACTATCTTTGAGGATAAATTTAGCTCGTTTGCTAATAGCTTTTATTGATCTTCGTATGATAAATGGGTTTATTCTAAAATTTAATTGCATATATTAACTTTTCATTCTTCCTCTGTTATAGTTTGTTTGGTTATTTGGAGTAAATATGTATACTTATAAAAAAAATTCGATATAAATTAATTATATATTTTTATCTTATGATTTAAGGACTAGTTTATTAAGCACAGTGTGATAAACTTTGGTATTTAGAAAAAAGTTGCTTTTATTAATTTAATATAAATAATATATCATCTAATAATAATGCGGCATTTTTTCATGTTATCAGTATTTTTTTTAGATAGAAACAATCGAAAGGATCACTCCTTTGAACTGCATTGTATGTTACTCGTAATATACTTAGATTTCACACTATATGTTAAATTAGCCTCGTTAGCCATGCCTCCTCAGCATCATATTTCTATAAATTAATTTGAAATTCAGGGTTTGGCGCTCTGCATTCTGTTCTTAAGGTAGTTTCTCACTGTAAATTATAATACTCTGTACTCGTATAAAACCAAACAGGAATATGAATTCCTAAGTTCTTGATTTTATATGAAATAAAAATGTACAAAGTACACTGGTTATCGTTTATTATGGAACCAAGGGGATCTGTATTTGGAAAATTACAACAGATGGTGCGGTAAGTATATAGAAAAAAATTAAACCACTCGCTTCTTAAAGCCCCCTTGGGGGACGCCTTAATTACCACCAGGGAAGATCGACTTTCAGTTAGTTATTTCCATCGAAGCCAAAAAGGTTCATTCCCAATATCAACCTTATACTTAAGATCTCTTTTTTTTTGAGGAGAAAACGGAGGAATTAAACATAACTTCTTGGCTAAAGACCTTTTAACAAATATGGAAAACTAAAACAGATGGTGCTGTAAGTTTATAGCACAAAATGATACTTCCGACTTGTTATAGAAACCTGGGGGGACGCTCTAGTCACCACAAGAGAAGCTCAAGTTCTAGTTAGCTATTTCTCTGTTGGTGACTAAGGGTTCTTCCAAGGAGTTTTAAGAAGACGGCGGTATCATTTTGTGCTATATAATTACCGGACCTGTATTTATTTACATTTTTATTAGACGTATTATTCAAACTAGACCTATGGTTAAGACCAACTCAGAAATATACTTAAACCTTCAACAGCACCACCGAATAATTTTATTTCGAGTAAAGTAGATGTTCATTTAATTACTTTTTCCATTGGTCATTTAACACGAGACAGAACTGAATTAGGAAACTACAAGAACACTAGAATAGGTCACACAGGAATTTTTAGAATAAACCAGGAATAGCTTTGTATAGATATTTATAGATAGATATAAATATTTATAAACCAGGAATAGTTTAGTATATAAATATAAATATTTTGTTGGGAAGTTTTGTTTTATCCCTTGACCAAATTTGAAATTTGGCGCTCTTTCGAAGGAACTTTGAGAAAATATGGCCTACCTTTTTCAATAAAAGAAAATCGTACGAAATTTTTAGGAGGGAGACCTTGTCCCACATTTTTAGAATTCAAGGGGCATTACTAAATTTAGCTAATGCTATTATAATAATATCAATAAATTTAATGAACTTTGGGGAGACAGAATCACTGGCACTTTTTTGTTTAGGGGACACAAAGCAAAAATGGCTAATGACGTCAGCAGCCCAAAAGGTCGGCTAGCCATCGTGACTCCATAATAATATTCTGCTTCGCTTGGACTTGGTTCAGCAAATTTATAAAGACAAGAAATTTCTATCCTTTAAAATAATACATTTTTGCTTCTACTTTACTTTTCATTTACATTAAATAAGGTTCAATCGGTCCATTACATTTATTTTTTAGGTTAAATTATATAACCAAAGCTGTACCAAAATCGGGAGTTTTGTCTTTATAAGTAAAACGCTTTTTTAGGCTATTTGTCCACACTCGTGGATCACATGGCTGTCTCACAGGCAGCCTTTTTTGATTTGTGTCACCTACACAAAAAAACGCCAAATTACGATTGTAATCTCTTAATTTTTAGATTGGTAATTAAAATAATTTAAATCAATTAATATATGCATGGAATGAGTAGTTTAGCACCAATTTAAAGTTAGACTCTTTTGAAGAAAGATATTTATTTGTGCTTACTTTTTAGTCACGTGATCGCGACTCTATAAGTTACTATTTCGGTCTGTCTGATGTAACCATTTTAGTTTTCAATGAAATTTTTGGCAATATAATCGTAACTATTCAGCCTATTCTAGCGAAATATTAGATATCTTGATATTATCTTGTATTAATTGTGCAAGATATCTTGTATTATCCTGTATTAATTATATTAGATATATTGCATTATAGTGTATTAATTCTGTGAGATATTTTGTATTATCGCGTATTAATTATAATAGATATATTGTATTATCGTGTGTTAATTCCATTAAATATCTTGTATTGTCTTGTATTAATTCTAATAGATATCTTGTATTATCGCGTATTAATTTTGTGAGATATCTTGTATTATCGTGTATTCATTTTATTAGATATCTTGCATTCTCGTGTATTAATTCTGAGATATCTTGTACTATCGTGTATTAATACTAATAGATATCTTGTATTATCGTGTATTAATTCTATTAGATATCCTGTATTATCGTGTATTAATTCTGTGAGATATCTTGTATTATCGCCTATTAATTCTATCAGATATCTTGTAATCATCCATGCACGGTTGAGGGTATGGGCTCGGCAAGATTTTGGAATCCACTTACCGTAAGTGGACTAGCAGGTGACATGCTCCTAGACTAGTAGCGTCACATTATATATAAAAAGTTGCTTATGGAATTTTTTATGCCTTTTGACTCCTTATCCACAATTCCTCTACATCCAACTTTTCAAAAATTAAAATGCCATTTAAGACATATTCTCAAATGGCTAAAGCAAAAGTTTTTTCCTTTTCAAGGCGAGAGCTTTCGAGTTATATGTATGTAGTTTAGTGAACTTTAAATTCTTTATTTGCTGTGAAGATGAAAGGGCTTTTAAAACTAATATTGTCACCATATTTTGAGTGTAGTTTTGAGACACCATTTCTTGCCAATCTTACTCGAATGCATAAACGTTCAAATCACTCTCACTATTTACGTCATGGGACTTGTTCTTTGGTAATGTTGTAGCGTGATTGGTGGTCACTTGTTATATGGCCTTTACATATTACTCAAAATTTTCAGTAGATCTTCTTCGAGCTTTCATAGAACCAGGTTATTCTGATAGCTCTTTTTAATTTTTGCCTTTCATTAGAAGGAAGTTAATCCGCTAATCTGATAGCTCTTTGTCATTTTTGCCTATCATTATAACCATGTTAATCCATTAATCTGATAGCTATTTGTTATTTTTCCTTTCATTAAAACCATGTTAATCCGTTAATCTTATAGCTTTCTCATTTTTTACTTTCATTAGAACCAAGTTAATCTGCTAATCTGATAGCTCTTTATCATTTTTGCCTTTCATTAGAACTATGTTAATCCCTTAATCTGATAGCTCTTTCTCATTTTATCTTTTTAGTAGAACCATGTTAATCCTTTAATCTGATAGCTCTTTGTCATTTTTTACTTTTATCAGAACTATGCTAATCCGTTAATCTGATAGCTCTTTGTAAATTTGCCTTGCAGCAAAATCATGTTAATCCGTTAATCTGATAGCTCTTTCTCATTTTATCCTTTCATTAGAATCATGTTAATCAATTAATCTGATAGCTCTTTGTCATTTTAAACTTTCATCAGAACCATGTTAATCGGTTAATCTGATAGCTCTTTGTCATTTTTTCTTTCATCAGAACCACGTTAATCAGCTAATCTGATAGCTCTTTGTCATTTTTGCCTTTCATTAGAACCATGTTAATCCGTTAATCTGATAGCTCTTTGTCATTTTTTCTTTTATTAGAACCATGTTAATCTGATAGCTCTTTGTCATTTTTTTTCATCAGAACTATGTTAATCCGTTAATCTGATAGCTATTTGTCATTTTTTCTTTCCACCAGAACTATGTTAATCCGTTAATTTGATAGCTCTTTGTAATTTTTGTGTTTCATTAGAACCATATTAATCCGTTAATCTGATAGCCCCATTTTTTCCTTTCATCAGAATCATTTTAATCCGTTAATCTCATAACCCTTTGTCATTTTTGCCTTCCATTAGAACAAAGTTAATCCGTTAATCTGATAGCGAGTTAAGTCGTATATGTTAGTACCTGCGATGCAGGTTCAAACTTTACCAGGAGACTTTATAATAAAAACTGGTTGCAGAATAATGATTTCAAGTTTACCATTCATTTGTATTCTTAGCATATTTGCCTGTCATATTATTTCCATCTAACCACCTTTTTTCCTTTGTTAATTTCCTCCTTTATCCTCGGCTCAAGGAATGGTCACACTTCCCCTCACCACCCAACACCAGATCTCTTTCTTCCCTATCCACCCTAGCTTTTATTTTAATCCCAAGGACATCCTGAAATATAATTCCCTTAATGTAAAAGGAAAGATGCTCATCCAGAAATACCACAAGCTTATATTAACTCTTGCCCTCCTTGATCTTAAAGAAAAGTGGGGAAGGATTCCGCCCCCCCCCCTCCAATCAAATTCCTAGAATTTTGATGAGGTGAAAGAAAATTTGTCTTTTCTCTGCTTCAGGTTAAAGTCCATTACGCTGATTTTTTTTCGATTCAACCGTGGTTAAGAATCTGTGAGTCAACCCTTTGAAGAATGAGCTCAAGGTTGGCCTCCACGTACGCACTTTAATGAGGCTAGACCTTAAATTAATAAAGTTTGTATTCTTTACACGAGGATGCTAAATTCTTAAGCCCTTTAAAAAGGTTCTGAATTGGGCGGAGTATTTGGGAGGTCGGGGTTCACACGTTCCGTATTTCTGAAAATATTACATTCCCTGTGCGAAGGTCTCAAGACTCTAGACCGACCGAGGTCGTAATTTTGTCGGGGCTCGGGTCACTAATATTTGGCCGGGGGCCAGTCCCGGTAGGTCTATATTCATCACTCTGAGTATTTAGAACCATTGAGGTTTATCGCTATTCTTTATTTTGTCAAGCTTATTTTTATTTTACATACCGTTCAAAATACTATTCAATAATACAAATAACCCCATTCCGAGAGAGGAACAAATAACCCCATTCCGAGAGAGGAACAAATAATCCCATTCCGAGAGAGGAACGTCCCCAGCGGTCAACAAGGTCAACAGACCTAAGTCACGTACTCTCAATTATTCTGACTTATGACCCTATTAGCTTCAAAACCTTCAATAATTCCCAGACTAATCAGTGTCGGAACTTAAAAAAATATATTATTTGAAAGTAAATATAAAGCAACATAAGGCTTTTATATTTCGTCAGAATCAGCCAAAAAGTTACGATGTTATTGGTAAAAAACTAATTGAAAAGTAAAATGGTTACCAACCGACCGAAGACCTCCTGACCGATATAGTAACTTATAACGTCGCGTGTACGCAACTAAAAATAAACAATTGAAACGATTCTATTTCTTCTCTAAAAATGACAGGACCATAATTGTAAACTATAAAGAAACCAGAATTCGTAGTAGACATAATAATTTTCCTGCAATTTTAGTTGCTCTCCAGTTTCTTACAATTGAGGCTTTATTAAATATGAGATGAACAGAATGTTACGTAAGCATTATCAGCAGATCGTTCTCGAGAATTTTAATGCATTTTATCCCCAAATCAGAAGAAAAGCCTCCATTCTGCCTGCACTTGCCTTTATTCAGTCCATTAGAGGCTGAAAATCAAGCCAAACTTTCCTTCCTTCAACTTTGCTTTTCACTGGCAAATTGGACTCATAATTTTTCAATTACTTAATAAAACCTGAATATCAGTCATCATGGTTCTTTTAAAATTTGTTTAGATCAGTGGTCTCCAAACCCTTTTCAAACTAGGCCAGATAACTGAGAGAATGACGAGCGCGTGCCGCATAACCATTTTGTTCAATACAAAATAGTGAATACACAAAGAAATAAAGACAACCAAAATATTGATTTACCAATATAAAAAATACGCAAAAAAAGACAACAAAGATATTTATTCACAAAAAGTTAGCAAAGAAGGCGCCCTTAGCAATAAGGTAGTATTATCAGAGCCAGTGCGCACATATCCGAGTCTCACAAACTAAGCAGCAAATAAGGTTAGTGAGATTTGTAAAACTGGCGTTTAGCTTTTAAGATATTATCAACATTTGCTTTGTAATTGATGCATCCAATCAAGAAAATTGCTTTCAAATGTTCATCAGTCAGCTTTGTTCGATGTGCCGACCTCACATACTTCATTTTGGAAAAAGTTTGCTCACAGATATAAGTTGTTCCAAACATTGATGCCATACTAGCGGCGGGCCGGATCTGGCGCGTGAGCTGAAGTTTGGAGCCCCGTGGTTTAGATGAATATTTTATTTTGAACTCGAAATTAAGGAAAAACATTTATATAAATTGTTAAATTTCACCGGTAAAAAAAGCTGTTGAATATGGAGTTTACAAGTATATTAATTTTATCTTACATTATTAAGTTAAATAAATATAGATGGAGCCGAAATAAGTAGATGATGTTTTGTTTCTGAACTACTGCGAGTCTCTATGATCAAGTCAATGAACACTTAAGGGCTGTTTAGGGCGCAAGAAACTGATCGACATTGTCCCTAAAGTTGTATATTAAGTAACACATTTAAAAAAAATATAAATGTTTCATTCAATCCAGAAAAACATAAATTACCCTCTCCAATCCGAAAATAAAGGGGAAAATAGAAGATAGAACAATGGGGGAAGGTGAAAATATAAAACGTTCTTCAGAATGTGCGTAGGAAGAGACGCTGGTGACCGTAAAAAAGACAATGCGAATGGAAATTTGTGATGAGCGATTATCTCGGAGGAAAATTGGTCTGTTAATTTTAATTCATACCGACTCTCCCTTTCTCTTTCTCTTTCCCTTTCAGATACTATTGTCAGAATGTTTTTTAGTGCGTAATGTAGATTTTTCTTTTAGAATTGCTTTAGTGCCAAAAATCACGGTTGTCTTTCTTTCTGGGCAACAATTGACTATTTTTACCCGCGTTCACACGAAGGTATAAGTTACTTTGCTGGTTCTTAGGTCAGTCTTTCGAATGGCAACCATTTTACTTTCCAATAAGCTTTTGGCAATAACATCGTAACTACCAGATTTGAACGAAATTTGAAACCCTTATGTTGATCTACATTCTCCTTTGATTGATATAATTATCAAGGTCATTCCAAGGTAAGTCCGGGAATTATTAAAAGAAATCAATCTATGGGGTGGATTGTCCCACTTGTTGAAATATTTAAGGTAGTAATGTCATATAGTCGTAAGGTTATAAGTTACGTAAGGTCATATGGTCATAAGTCAGAATAATTGAGAGCACACGACTTAAGTCGGGGAGAGGCTTCATCTGTACTATGACTTTCTACAAGCTCTAAATTAGGGCTTTGCCTTGATATTACCTACTCGGTATTGATAGTAATGACTTTTGAGGTCCTCTTATTTCCTGTATCTCTTTGTCACTGTGCAATTACACGAATAAAAATATAATCAGAGATTAATCTGATTCTGCAGCTAAATCGCTCCAAAACAGAAGCCATTCTCATCGGCAACCCACATCAGATCCCGTCATCGACCATCACTAGCATCACCTTCTCTGGCCACGACATCCATGTCTCATCGTCATTCACCAACCTGGGTGTGAAAATGGACCCCATCTGACATTCGTAGTTCACAGTAAACACATCTGCAAGTTCTTCTACCTCCACCTCAGAAACATTGCAAGACTCCTCCCCTTGTTCACTCTCTCCGATGTTGAAAAGCTTATTCACGAGTTCATCTCTTCCAGGCTGGATTATTGCAATGCTCTTCTCATCCGGATCCCTAACAAAAAATACCCATAAATTGCAATACATCCAAAACAGAGCTGCTAGGATCATACTGAAAGTGAGAAAATGCGACCACATCATACTCACCCTCAAAACTCTTCACTAGTTTCCTGTCTCACTCAAGATTGAGTATAAGGTCTCCTTGCTCACCCAACAGTGCCTGGGTAGCGATGCTCCCTTCTACCTCAAAGAGCTGCTCTCATCCCAGATCTCCACACGGCTCCTCGCATTCGGACAGGCCAATGACCAGGTTCTGAAGACCAAGCTCTGAACCATGGGAGATCGGGCCTTCTGCTTTGTTGTCCTTAGCCTGTGGAATACACGTCCTGACTATCTGAGTGCACCAGTGACTGTTAGTGCCTTTAAAATGGGCCTCGAGACCAATCTCTTTAAGAGGGCCTTTTCCTATTGTTTTGCTGAATATGTTTTGGTCCTTGTAAATGTATCTTCTGTATATGTTTTAGCATTTTTTTATACTTCATCATTTTACCCTGTAGCACTTTGAGCTTGTTCAGTCAATGTAAAGTTTATTACAAATAAAATGTTTATTATTATTATTAAAGTCGCCACAACCACTCATATCACCATCTCCAGATTACAGAATGGCAGAATTATGGACGAAGGAAGGGGGGCGATGACCCATTCGAGGCCAGTCGCCGGAAGGAAAATATCAAGAGAGAATAGGTAAATGAGAAAGAGATATAAATCAAATCTTGTTTTTAATAGTAAGTTCATATATTAAAGTAACATTTAATAATTCTTGTCTAAACGGCTAAGGTACTTCCAATAGCTTGCAAAAGTAATTATTTCATATCTGAGTAATTTTGTAAAATAAAAAAAACTCTACGATCGCATTGTTAAATCTTTTGTTAATTAATTTTAAACCATTGTATCTAGTTTCAGCTCTGTTAATTAACTCAAATAGAAATTCATATTTTATATTAGTAAAAATACTTAGTATTTTAACAACTATTATGAATTTACACCGCATAAGGAAATTACGATCTCTCTCTGCCTTCATTGTTTTTTTTTTCCAAAGTTCAGGAATTAGTTTTATCGCTTTACTTTGAGTGCGTTCTAATTTTAAACTGTCATTTCTTATATGAGGAATGAAGAGACCAAAATGTATCCCCTATTATTCAAAATGAGTAGTGCGGCATACCTAATACATCTCTGAGCCTACTAACTTGAAAAATACTCCCTTGTGTTCATACATACACTCACCTTAGCCTTTTATTTCGAATCTTTGCCCAACGAGCTTTTAATAGTCCTTTTTAATATACCGACGCTGTGTTAGTTATCCTCTGATTTATCTTAGTTTCTCCTTTTATTCATTCAAGTTTCTATTCCTTTTCTTTTATTTCCTCATTTAACACCATTCAACTTTCAATGCCATCACTAGCTAGTAGTTAAATCCCAACCCTCGAGTCTTACCTCTACTTGTTCGTTAACGATTACATCAGCACCTCTGTCATAGAGTTAAAGCTAGGCTTGGTGAGTCTCCTCACCTCCATTTTGATCTCTTTTTTCTTTTATTTTTCCTTCGATATTCATATTTTCTCCTTTAACTAATTCCTGCTCCTAGATGCATACATATTGGATTACAAAAATTCTCTGTTTCAGATTAAGTGATAAACAGTAATTAATAATCAATAAATCGCTCATTTACTACTATACTGCATCGTCCTTCGGAAATATCTCGTATATTCTAACAAATTCGCATATTCTCGCTCCCTAAGGTAACTTGCTATCTGTTTTACCAATGATTCTCTCATTATAAGCGTAATTTTAACTTAAATTAACATTATAAAGACAGTCTAGCAAACAGAACTTCATGCATGATGTTAAATTAGGCCAGATTCCCGCTGGACTAGAAGGAAACATCATAAGCCTTTGTAGTAGGAAACCAGAAATCAGTGATAGGTGCTAAGATGAAAACTTTGCTGATGAGCCACGAGAAAGATCACTATCCATTATCAGTGATGAATGATCAAGATTCATGGAAGAAATAACTGGAGAACCTTAGCAGGTCTTTTTAGCGAACTTAAGAACAGAAACTCATAAATATAATCTATGAAGAATTAAAGGGATTAGAAGAGGTTACGATGGACTAAAAGGCCACTTGAAAGTAACCCATAACGCATGATTCTACCTACCACCGGCTTTCTTTCTTCCTAATCTTTCTTTACTCTACTGCATTTGAGTGTCTCTTGGAGCAGTAAGTGAATGCTAGCAACTCAATGATGGCGATACCTTGCATACTCATGCAATTTGGGCCTATTTAGTGGCACTGAGAAGAGATGCGAATCATATTGTATTGTTATTTCCTCGCCCCTCACTCAACTCCCACGTTCGCTACACGCCAAGTGCTAACCTCACACGTCAGCTTCAAAAGTTCTTAATACACGCGAGCTGTAGTCACTTGACTTGAGCAATCCAAAGCAATTTCTACTTGATTTTGTAAATAAAGATAATATATAATTGGAGTATGTTTACATAATCAACTTCTGCGCTCTTTTTCAATAACTTTTAGGATAGTACTCTCGTTGTTCTCTTCTATGATAATAAAAGGAAATGTCTAAATTGAAGTTCATATAAGAAGTCTCCTTTTGACTTAATAAACTTTAAAAAATTGACAAATGAATAGGTTTTTGATTATTTTAAATACTTTGGTTCACCTAATTATCAAGTTATAATTTCTTCTACAAAATCCGACCTTTCATTTTGTTCAGTTTGATATAGCAGGTGTCCGAACGGGTCGGACTTTTTTTATTCTTTTAATTAGTATTCGTAAATGCTTTAGTCTATTTGAATATATGCCACTCGCACAATCTCGACACATCCAATTACAACTCCGCGACTCTCACAAACTACGCGTCTCAGGAGTTATCTCAGCGAGTTTCGTCATATCAACAGTTCGTAATAATTTTCTGAGCGTAAAGCCAAATCAGATTACTCCTTATTATATAACTGTCAGAAGAATGCATTTATGTCAACAACAATTCAAGATGTGCAGCGAAAAGGGGTTTATATGAAGATAAAGTCGCAAGGGAAGATACACTTGCTATTTGTAGGATACATACGTCATCTGGTGGAGATGTAGTGATCATAATAGTCAAAAGGTAGCTAAAAGCTCTTTGACTGGAAACGAGTGATTTGAAGTTTTACTTAATCCAGGGCGACTGGAACACTTTAATGAATTAAGTTTTATAATGGGTTAAAACTAATCTAAGTGTAAGATGTTTACATAAACTTAACACAATAGACATAATCTGTCTCAGAGGATCAATGTTACATTTCATCCATATTGCTCTCCAAAATAGAACGAATTTTTAGACTATCTGATATTATAGAAATAATGCTGTTCTTTGTGTTCAACTTACTAAAATAAGCCAAAGGATTTTCGACCAAAGGTTATTACATGAGAAACTTTAGAAATTAATAAAACATTCAATACATTAACTTGAAATGTAGTCAAATGTAATTAAATTTAAATTAATTGTTAGTGACATAAATAATGTGCTTAGCAAGTCAATAATGGGGAAGAAATCTTTTGGGGGAAAAGGATAAAATTTTGGAATTGTTTCGGTATTAAAATGTCTTCATCATCTAGTTTTCATAACCTTACTACCGTTATTGTTTAAACCTTATTTTAAAATGATTTGCGAATTATTATTGTTAGCAATGGGGTGTGGAAACAACAGCTACATATATACATTGCCCATACCTACTGACCCCTCCTCCTCCTACAATTTTTCAATAAAAATAATTAATTCATAGACTTCTTATAAAAATTATAACAATTGATCCATTATAAATGATTTTTTAAAAGAATAAAGTTGAAATTTTACATAATAAACAAAGGTTTTAAGTTTGTCTTCCTTTTTTACATTCTTAAAAATATAAATGTTTTCTTACATGATCTTTTACTTAATTCGGCAAAATAATTTCTAGAATTTAGATTTATAATTCTATCATTAATAAACTACATTAGTGAATATCTAATAAATATTTGGACAAATCTCATTAACGTTTTTTCCCCATTTTTCAGGAAAATTCATTAGAATTTGTGAAAGCCTTTATGCTTTGGAAAACAAAGAACAATGTCACTATTGGAATTCTATAGAACTTTTTTGGGGTTTATCCGTACAGAGGAGTGAGAGAGAAATAAACTCCAAATACATAGATACTATGATGACCTCTCTCGAATTATCAAAGCAAAGGAGAAATTTTTATGAGTCAAATATTGATTATTATCGTTCTCTAAATCTGATTTTTTTTTCTTCATGACTTCATTAAAGTTGACCAGTGACAACTATTGTTTCATTTACTCTCTATTTTAATGTGTTAATTTGTCTTTTATGTAAAATTTTTAAGAAGTTCCATTAGTGCATACTTCTATCTTCTTATCTAAAGTTTTAAATATAATACTGATAATAATTCAATGTATAAAATATAATTGGGATAGTAAACCTAAGTATGAATATCGAATCTAAGATATATTTTGTTTTCATCAACCGCACTTACATATGTCTGGTTTGTAGCCTTACTTTTCATAATGTCTAATATGCAATCTCGTTTTCATTAAAACTCAAATTTCTATTGCTAGAAGCAATAACTAACCTGTAATTCTTTTTCGATATTTTCTTCTTCCGATGGATAATTTTTAGCATTTTGACCTTTTAAAAATAACTCATTTTCATTCAAATTAATAAGACCCCTGTTTGAATTTAAAAATTGGTACAAAATATATTGCAAATCACTTCATTATGAGCAAATGTTGCTCTTGCGTACGTCTAAATACGCTGCTCTTCCATCAACTTCTGAAAGGCTATTTGAAGTGGAGAAGTCTTTGGACTTACGAGCTACATTTTCAGAAGTTGTGACGAATATATCATCTGTAAGGAAGTTTCAAAATATTTTTTAACTTTGTTACAAGTGTTTAAATAAAGGATATCTTAATAAAAGTAAATGGAAGATAAACTTGTGGGTGAATGGTATTTGAACAAATGGAACAACCTGATGCAATTCATCTTTAGCACAATGATTTGCCAGACTTAGTTCACTTTCACGTCATCTTCATCCTATCATCTTTCCTTGATTCATCTTACTCCCTAATTTACTACATATCAAATCACAAGGGCTGTACTAGGATCTATACCTTAATTGCTCAATGCTAGTTTCCATCACTAATCCTTGCACATCATTAAAGGAGCTCATTTAGAAACTATACAATGATTTAAGTATGGTTTCTCAAAAACAATCAATACAAATCACACGATTATTTCTAATAGTGAACGGATAATATTTTGTTACAATAGCAATTCACAACAGCAAGCAATGCTTTAATTGGGGCAAGCTTTACCTTTAAAAGGCTGAATTGGACTTAAAAGAAACTAAATCCTGCGGTTTTTATAGCTTTTAAAAGCTCAAATCGGCTTAAAAGGAACTAAATCTCGCAGTTGCCATAGCAATGAGTAGCCATCTTTACACTGTATCGGGCATACCTCGGGTTTTTAAAAGGTCAATTTGGCTTAAAAGAAACTAAATCGTGCTTGTTTTATAGCTTTGAAAAGTTCATCTCAGCTTAAAAGGAACTAGATCTCGTGGTTGTCATAGCAATGAGTAGCCATCTTTAGACTGTATTGGACATGGCTCGGGGACGATTTTTAAAGATAAATTCGGCTTAAAAGGAACTAAATCTCGGGGTAGCCATAGCAATGAGTGGCCCTCTTTACAGTACATGGGGCTCGCGTCGTGGATGTTCTTAATCCAGGTCAAAAAAGTGAAATCAGAGGGTTCCCCAGGTGTGCTCGATGTAGTGTGGAGTTGGCTATTTATTGCTATAATAACCATACACCATCAATAGATACATTGCAATATTATAACCAGAGCTATAAACTTAATGAAAAAAATCAAATGGTTTAATAATACATGATAATAAACCTTATTAAATACACTTTAATTTAAGTCTAATTAAAATATTCCTAGCGGTTATCTATTGGAGGAGTTTTAGCGACATTTGGTTCATCACAATCGGTGGTGGATAAGATTGGCAGTGAATTCCGCCATTGGATAAGATTGGCATTGAATTCCGCCATTGGATAAGATTAACAGTGAATTCCGCCATTGGAAAAGATTGACAGTAAATTCCGCCATTGGATAAGATTGGCATTGAATTCCGCCATTGGATAAGATTAACAGTGAATTCCGCCATTGGATAAGATTGGCACTGTATTCCGCCACTGAATAAGATTGACAGTAAATTCCGTCATTCCATAAAATTGGCACTGAATTGCGGCATTGGATAACATTGACAGTGAATTCCGCTATTCGATAATATTGACCATGAATTTCGCCACCGGATAAGATTGACAGTAAATTCTGTCATTCCATAAAATTGGCACTGAATTCCGGCATTGGATAAGGTGGAAAGTGAATTCCGCTATTGGATAAAATTGACATTGAATTCCGCCATTGGATAAGATTGACAGTGAACTCCGCCATTGGATAAGATTTGCATTGTATTTCGCCACTGGATAAGATTGACAGTGAATTCCGCCATTGGATAAGATTGACAGTGAATTCCGGCATTGGATAAGATTGGCACTGTATTCCGCCACTGGATAAGATTGACAGTGAATTCCGTCATTCCATAAAATTGGCACTGAATTCCGGCATTGGATAAGATTGACAGTGAATTCCGCCATTGGATAAGATTGACAGTGAATTCCGCCATTGGATAAGATTGACACTGTATTCGACCACTGGATAAGATTGGCACTGTATTTGATCACTGGATAAGATTGACAGTAAATTCCGTCATTCCATAAAATTGGCACTGAATTCCGGCATTGGATAAGATTGACAGTGAATTCCGCCATTAAACCAAACGATGCTAGGATAACTTATGTTGACCAATAATCTACCACTGGATTTATCGAAAAGTGGGATCGGTACCTAACACATTAAATTAAAAAAAAAACAAAAAAACAGGAAGAACTTACATAAGAAAAATATTGTATTATGTTAATTATTATTATTACTAATTCATCAATCTATAGCTATAGCTATTCACTCTCCGTAACTAAACCACTTCACAGGAGGCCTATTTAAATCAAATGGAAGTATTAGAAGTAGCAGTAACAGTACTAATAGTAATAATAGTAGTAGTAGAAGCAGCAGTAGTAGTAGTAGTGTGGTAGCGTGACTTAAATGAGTCAAAATAGGTAAAAAAGTAAGGAATTTAAGTATATAAAACGAGTGAAATGATTGAAAAAAGTGAATTGATTCAAACGCTGAAAAGAAGATGGGAAATGTATTGATTTTCAGGTTCAAATGTTTTGGATTATTATTATTAAGGGATCGAAAGGAGTGGAGTGATTTTAATGGTTGGAATAATCTAAATTGTTTAAAAGATTGAAATGATTAATTAATATCAGAATCAAATTATTTAAAATCAACAGGGGAAAATATTTTTTATTTTATTTACTTAATCTTTTATCTTATTTTTTATCTGAGCTTTTAGGGTTTATTTCTGAGCTCAGAAATAAACACTCAATGCTCAGTCGTACATATCGTTTCCCTCAATGGATATATATATATATATATATATATATATATATATATATATATATATATATATATATATATATATATATATAAATATATATATATATATATATATATATATATATATATATATATATATATATATATATATATATATATATATATATATATATATATATATATATATATATATATATATATATATATATATATATATATATATATATATATATATATATATATATATATATATATATATATATATATATATATATATATATATATATATGCAGTTAGATCAGAGGAATGAAAAGAATTTTTTAATCCCCTCGAAAAGTCTCCTGGAGTTCCTTAACCCTTTTCAGGAGCGTCACCCATACGATTGGGCAACCATCCATTTCTCTAAAAAAGAAATTTTAAGTAGCCTTTTTTTTGTAAGAGATGGCGTTTACTTTAAAGGAAAACGAGAATTATGAGTCTTTTCGCATTGATATATAAAGGGTCTTTCAATAAGGTCGCTTGATTTTTAAATGTAAATATAACAAGTTGTGTGTGATATATGCACTCAATTTATTTTTAATTTGAAAGTAAATTTTATGCCATTAAGTGTGGAATATGACGTCGTTCAAATGTCCGTCGCGGCTTCGCTTGGTGGAATGTATTCGGGAGGCCCAATTTTCGATGACTTTGTCGCATAAATCTGGCTAAATTTGCTGGATGGTGTTCGTTATGTTGACTTTGAGGACATCAACTGTTTGTGGATTATTCACATAGACCTACGATTTAAGGTAGCTCCAAAGAAAGTAGTCTAATGGTATTAAATCTCATCATTTCGGTAGTCAGTTGACGTCCCCGCTGCGCGAGATGAGCCTGTCCTGAAATCGCTGGTGCAAAATGTATATCGTGGCGTGCGCAGTGTGGCACGTAGCGCCGTCCTGTTGGAACCACATGTCGTCAGTATTCATATCAGGCACATAATCCAGTTGAGACCACAAAAAGTTGCTTATCATTGATATGTAGGTCTCGCCATTGATGGTTATGGCAATCCCATCTTCGTTCTCAAAAAATACGAACCGATGATTCCGTTAGACGAAAGTCCGCACCAAACAATGAGTTTGTTGGGATGCAATTGGTGCTGGTGCATCTTATTGGGATTTTTTTCGTCCTTAATCCGACAATTTAGCTTGTTCACAAATCCATTCATTAATGGATTTGGGGCAACTTCCAACTGCTATAGAGCCCAATCAGCCAACACACGGCATTGTCAGACTGAGGTCGCAGAAAGGCCAAGTTCTTGTGAACGACAAGAAATTGACTACTTCGGATTTTCCAGTACACTCTCATTTACGGCAGCGATGTTTACAGCAGACCTTGCGTTTCGGTGACGTACGGGGGTTGGCTGATTGGTGATCGACCCTTTAACCTTGAAATTGGCCACCAGGCGTCGAACAGTGGACTCGGCAGGACGATCGAGGATAGAAATCACCTAATGCGCGGAACGTTTGTCGAACGGAGCACTGATTTTGATAATAACATTTGATGATTTGCACACGCTGTTCAACTTTCCATCGTAACTTGCCAAGTCCTACTAAACAGTTATATGTATAATATATATATATATATATATATATATATATATATATATATATATATATATATATATATATATATATATATATATATATATAAAATTTTCTGGGGTAAAATTCTCTATTTACATATTTACTTTTATGAAACGAGTGAAATAAGGCTGTATGAAATTTTTCCGATGTTACATAGCTCGAGTTATCTGTGGAAGCGGGCAAAGGTGAAAAAATGGTTCCCACCCATTAAACTTATAAATTGATTTTAAAGATCAGAATTATTTTTTCTTCCCGTGAAAAGGCGAATTATATTAGTATTATTTAATTTCCTAATTCATTTACATTTGCTTGATTTTAAAAACCAATAACACTGGAATTCTCTTTTACAAGTGACTCCTAAACCCCTCCTCTTTTTCCCTCGATTCCACTCAAGAATAAATCACAATTTCAATGCTTCATTAATCAGAACGTCCACCCACGAGTCCATTATTCTCACCCCCCTCAAAATGGAACTTTTAGAAAGGAACGCTAACTACTTACGTCGGTCCACCACGCAAAGCCTTCCTTTCCGTGGAAGCGGCAATCCCACGCTTGACAGAAGGCTAAGGGTAAGTTCGCGAGCGATCGAACCTCACACGACCGAGGTTGCTTCCATACTGGCTGACCAACGCCCTCCTGTGTTCCCAAGCTGTGACGAGAGCAGGGAATAAGGCCATCCCTTCCGCGCGCCAATCGACCAATATACAGCAACAAGTAGCGCCTATTATAATTTAGTTAATTTCATGTGTACCATTTAAAAGACTCAGGAGACACTCTTTGGGTAATTTCATGTGTACGATTTAAAGCGTTCACGTGACACTCATTCTAACTCAAAATATTTAGCCTAGGGGATCCGTTTGACGCGTCGATACTCACTTAATTAAATCCCACTACTCGTATTCGATAGAGAGTTGGATTTTGAATAGAGAGTATGGTTTGAAATGGAGGTTATATTTTAAAATAAAGTTAGGCTTTGGGATGTATAGTAGGTTTTAAGATGAGAGTAGGATTTGAAAGGAGAGTGCTGTTCAAAAGGAAGAGGAGGCCTTAGAATTCAAGGTCTGCTTTGTTATCGAGAATAGGCTTTAGGATGTCAGGGATAGCCGCCTGCCTCTAAGCCTTTAGAATGCATAGTAGGCTTTGAAATGGAGGTAGAATTTAAAATACATGTAAGGCTTTAGGATCACGACTAGGCTTTAGAATTAAAGGTGTTCTTTATTATTCAGAATAGGCTTTAGGATGGTGAGTATACTCTAGAATGGAGAGTAGGATTTAGAATGGATAGTAGGATTTAAGGTAGATAGTAGGCTTTATGGTGGTTAATACAGTATGCATTTTTAATGTATAGTAGTCTTTAGAATGAAGAGTAGGCTTGGGAATGGATCCATTTGAGAATAAATTGTATCAAAACGACTTCTATCCATAGCTTCATATCACGACGAGCTCGGATCAATTTAATTTGGCATTATGTAAACTAGCGACAACAAAATAATAATAATGATATCTTGAGTCTCATGTTGCATCACTTTGAATATTAGCCAAGTAATATTATTGGATATTCGCTACTATTTAAATGAGTAATAAAGCGACATCTTTGAGATCTCAATTACATAGAACTATTAGACCTAGGCCCTAAAATTTAATTCCATATTCAATCAATTATTATTTTCGACTCTCTAAAATTACATTCACTTTCACGTGTAAATTATATAACTAATAATAATAATTATTGTGAATGCCTTACCCCAATAATTTCAAACCAATTTCCGTTTATGTAAACATTTTTTTTTGTGTGTTGTTGATAGTTTAATTAATAAAACTCTATTTTATTAATGATAGCCATATTATTTATCCTTGAGCTCCGTTTCACTTCTTAAGTATATTGAAGATAAATAAGCTTCTCCAGGCCCCCATCCCCTCCTTTTGGACTAACCTCAGTCAATCAGATTACCACGCACTCGAAATATTAGAATAATTCCCTCAACGAATTCCCTCAACGAATAGTTATATATGGTATATCGTCGAGAGCCTATTCTAAGACATATATATATATATATATATATATATATATATATATATATATATATATATATACACACTATTTAAAGCTTCTTTTTTTCTGAAATTTACAAAAAAATCAGAATGACGATTGATGGCAAGACCTAAGTCAAGATGGACTGCCCCTCAGTAGGGGTGATTAGGTGTCGCAAATCGTAGGGAAGGAAACCCTTCATGGCTCCATTAACAACTAAGTATTCCTGGTCAGGGAAGTGCGGATTTTGAAACACCCTTCCGCACGAAAGAGTGATGTGTTGTGTGCGAATAGATAAGGAAAGACAACGATGTTGAAATCGCCTATCTGTGTGATGACGTGAATGAATGGAGCTGTCTGCATCTAAGCCTCTAACCCAATGGCAAAGTTGCTGTACGACTAGTTCCATACAAACTTCAATATATTTCTCCTGCGCCCAAACGTCAGAGTCAGCGTGTAGGCGATGTGCGACTAGCTCCCTCTGAACTTCGATAATTTTTCTGTCCTTTTCCCTCGGGGAATTGAACCTGGTACCTCGATGTGGAAATCCAACGCCTTTCCTACTAGGCTAGCCGGAGCTGGAATTGTTGTAGCAATATCTTTTGATTCTATTATGAATCTTCATACAATCATTTAAGTTTCTGTAGCGTCCCAAGAGATGCAAACGGCAGCGATAAATCTTTACCACAAATATCTTGAGCAAGTTATTTTAAATTTCCTAGTCTCTAGCTTCTAATCACATCATTCTAACCCGTATCTCTTTGGGTCATCCTCTACCAATACAGTCAGTTGTATCTCTTACTAAATTCCCTTGCGCCTAGAAATATGCTATATACATTTATATCCAGGCATCGATACATGCTCATCAGTCATAAATTTACTGTTTTTCTGCCATGCACAAATCCCTCCATCAAAATCTCCCTCACCTTCAGTTACTTATTTATAAAAGTCATATTTTACTAACTGTCTGCATGGTACTCCAATTTTGCTCACTTCCATATAAGGGTAATCGCATACTCAGTATTTTATATTTTTTTAATTTTAGAATTTAAGTGTAAATACACCTATCGATAACTTTACAAAATTCATATATATTGCAACGACTTTTATATTCTTTCGTTACGCTCCACATTCGATGAGTCGTTACCCGAGACATGTCTGGAGATGTTGAAATCTCTGAAATATAAAGTATGGAACTTGAAGAACAAAATACCAAAGAATTACAGCTCGAATCATCCCCGATTTCACTTCAATAGCTAGACTCAAAAACACCACAATCGTTACTTCACAAAACGTATCCCATGAAGAAAGGAAGCTATCAATAAATTTCTACAGTATGGCATAAAATCCCATTATTCTCGTCATGGCAACACAATTTGCGCTTTCTAAAGTCTTCTCAAAATCAACATCAAAGGATATTTTAATCTCATTACCTCGCTGTAAAGGATATCTAATGTGGAAAACTTGATAAAAATGTCAATTATTTTTTTTTTTCATCAGCTAAAATACATTTGTTATTTAATCAAATTAATTTAATAGAATTACTGCCATTTTGATACTTGCAATTCATAAATGACAAAATTACATATGGGGGAGCAGAGAGGAAGGACGCAAAAAAGTCGCTGGTCATTATTAAAATGAAGGCGGTTGGAGAGCATGTGAGAGAAAATTATGAGATGGCGACGGAGGTGGATGGCATGACATATCATGCGATGAATAGGTCATTAAATCTAATCCATATACTAGAAAAAGATCATTGGAGCCTTATGTAAAAGGAATGTTGCATAAAAGATTCCATTACCCTACCAAGAAAGAGAGAGTGAATAGCATCTTGGCTGCCTGAAGGCCCATCAAACCTAAATTCCTTCTACAGGAGGATATAACAGCAGTCATAACGGGATTCTATGGAGATCGACTATGGTTTGTATGAACAAGAACCAAATAACATTAGGCTAAAAATTATTATGCTCTATTTATGGTACCATTTATAACCCTGCGAAACAAAAAAAACATCGTAATAATACTTTAGAATAATAGGGTCATCAAAATCGATATCATCCTTATTTTACCATTTTGTATATGGCAAATTGACCTACGACTTTTGTATGGTAGCTTAGGAGAGGTATACGCCCTGCAGTTCTCCTTACACCCTGCAATCATGGTCAAAAGTTTTGAGACTACTATACTTTTGCATATTGGAAAATTAATAGAACTAATCTAAAGTTGCATTTTGTTTTAGCACGTTTGTATCATGATCAATTTGAAGGTGAAATATACAAAATATGTAGAGTCTAAGCTCATTGTATTAATAAATACAGTCAATTGATGAGCGCAGTCTGTATTTGTAATGGTGTCTCTTGTTTTTCAGGACTGCTTCAATTAGTTTTGGCATGCTGAAAACCAAATTTGTGATTATATTTTGACTGATATTGCCTCAGTTTTGTTTAATAAGCATCCACAAGTGCTCACAATTGAATGGCTTCTGTTTATCAAACGCCAGTTTGATCATCGCCAACAAAATCACTATTGGGTTCAAATCAAGCGAATTCCCGAGACAAAGTCCCAAAAGTTCGATGTTATTTTCAGATAAGAACTTTGTTATTGTTTTTAATTTGTGACGACAAGGTGCGACATTTTGCTTGGAAATACAATTATCACCCCCAAATTGTCCCTGAACTGTTAAGATTAGGTGGTGATGAAACCCGTTTTGTTACTACTTTGAGTTCATGGCAGTGTTGTAAGGCAAAGGTGTTGGTAGTCCAGTTCCCTTAAATGAAAAGCAGCCTTTAGACATGGTACGTGTCCAGATGCTCCACCGTGGGCACGACACAGGACTTGTGAAAGCGCTCCCCTTTTCTCTTACAAACGATTTTTCTTGCAGAAGCTACAAACAAGCGGAAGAGAACTTCCTCAGGGAATATCACTTTGGCCGACTTCAACATTCCAACCATTTTTATATATTTCCTACAAGTGTGAAATTTATCCATAAGGTCCTTTTTGGTTAAACGAGGCTTCTTGGCAGCCCTTTCTACAAATGTGGAGCTTATCCATAATATCCTTTTTGGTTAGACGAGGCTTTTTGGCAGCTCTTCTCAACTTGAAACCTTTGGGGAGAAGTCTCCGCCTCACTGTGCTCTCTGAAACGTTCACAACTGTTCTCTCCAATCGTGATTAATCTTGGCACTGGAAACAACCCGTTCCCTGAGGTGGAACATTAACAGGAAGCTATCTTTGCTTTTATTTGAAGCTCTTTGGTGTCAAGAAGACCCGTTCACAGGATTGTTTTGAAGTCATTAATGATCCTAAAGATGGTTTTCCTTGATGCAATACCCTTAGCAGCTATCTCCTTGCATTTCAAACCACGTTGGTGGAGAGCAGGAATACTTTCACGCTTTTCTTTGGAAATAACCATTTGCCTTTACATGAAAATATATCACGCAATATATTATAATTAAATATCATTCATTTAATTCATATATTACATCTTTTATTCTTTTGATCGAATAGCAAACCTCTAGGGACTGAAACTCAACCTCTACATGAACAAGACCAGAGCGCCATTTTGGATTCAGCGAAAGAATGCATTTTCCCTCCTATTATTTTTGAGATGCTGATTTTTTAATAAATCTGAAATACTTTATATTTTATGATAATTATTCTATCTTACGTAAATTTTAAAAACGAATGAAAAGAATGCAAATATATAATTTCGTCTAAAAACTTATGGCCATGACTCTATATAAGTGGTTTAATGCAATCTTGATTCAGTACCGGAAGGAATTAATAAATATACTTATTTAGTAAGTAATCACACTTTACTTTTCATTCCTACCCGTTCACATATACTCAACGTCAGTTCTTTACGAATGTCGTTACGAAATTTTTGTCTTACCTGTTTTCGATGATATTTCACCATTTATTTATTAATAAAGGAATAAATTGAATTCTTCGAGAGAAAATAAGTTAATAAAACTGGTACTTATGAAGTGGGAAAATCATAGCCATAGGCGCGGAGCCAGGAGGGAGCGAGGTTGCTGAAGCCCACCCTCCACCGAATTTTAGACCCCTTTATGTTTATGTTTATTTTTGAAGACATACTTGTATTCCTCTATTCAGAGAGAAATATGTAATAATATAGAATATATAACAGTTTTTTTTAAACCGTTGCGATATAATGTATCTTATATGATACATGTCTAAAATACAGGTAAATTTAAAAAATAATTATGAAATTGAGTATTATCCCTTAGCTGATGTCCAAAAACTACAATTCCTAATTTTCTGATGTGTGGAGAGAAATTCGGATATGAGAGAGTTATGCTCACTCATTTATGAGATGCTGTTATTTATTTTCAATACTGTCTATGATAACCCTTATTAATCATCGATGCCCTTTTCTCCGACGTCACAGGCGAAAGAATTAGGCTTAGCACCCTACCCAAATGTTTATCTTGGATCATTAATTATCTAAAATCCTCGATGTACTACCATTCTATTTTATTACTAACATGTAACAGCTTAATTAAGTCGTTCCTAAATAGTTGGTTGTGTAGTTTTCCTATGAACGTGTCTGAAATTGGTCTGAGGAACAGAACCGAGTGCTTTTAGGACACCTTCAGACGATGCCACCGTGTTGCGTCAACAATTTCTGGTGGTGATGGCGACCCCGTGCCCGGCCCGACAGTAGGTCGAGACTCTAACACCTATTCCAAACCTGACCTCAGCTCCCCGGATCATCGCAGGATCAGACTCTCTCCCTCCCAGGGTCTTTCCTACAGATCCACCGG
This sequence comes from Ceratothoa steindachneri, assembly GCA_963969495.1. Lineage (NCBI taxonomy): Eukaryota > Metazoa > Arthropoda > Malacostraca > Isopoda > Cymothoidae > Ceratothoa > Ceratothoa steindachneri. Next base: position 60,084,327 of record OZ018331.1, on the reverse strand, counting down.
GCACAGATCTGTGTGTATGTGGGGGAAGTTCAAGAGATGTATGGTGTCGTGTATCTGTGTCAGACATTTGGGGCAGTTTGGTGTTGTGTGGGTGGTGGGAGAAATTTTGTGCATGTATGATGTCAGGAGTGGTAATTTGTTTGTTCGTATCTTCGTCATCCTTAAAGCTTTGAAAAGTACATATTATGTGCGGGGCCAGGCTGGTGGCGGGTGGTACAGCCAAACATGTGATGACTATGTAAGGCGTTTTGTGTTGAGATACGCTAGTAGCGGGTGGTGCGGTCAGACTTTTGGTGGCGTAGTAAGGCGTTTTGTTTACGGCCAAGCTGGAGGTGCGTGAAGCGGCCAAAATTGCGGTGACCATGTTAGTTGTTTGGTGCGCGGCCAAGCTGGTCGCGCCACCCCAATATTACAGTTAAACTAACGGAACTATTTGGATAATACTGAGTTTAATTGGCACATAAAGGTTTGAGTCGTGTCCTCATGGTTAGTTCTACACTCACACATGTACTGTCAGAGATCAGAGAGAAAGAGAGAGGGAGAGAGAGAAAGAGAGAGAGAGAAAGAAAGATGCGCCTCGCCGCGCCTTCAATGAAGAGAAAGACAACAGACAATTGATTGACCCTTTTTGTCTGCGCTAATGGAAGTGCGATATCATGAGACGCCGTGGTGACCTGAAAGCCCGCCATCGTAGAAAGCCGCGACAAGTTTGAGAGCCCAAAAGGTCCCATCTGGAGTCGGACAAAGTTTCGTTTCGCCGATTTAAGAACCTTCTCGCGATCGTGCTAAAAGGGTCAGACTACTCTCGCCTGCCGATGCGTCGGGCCCTGGAACCCTCTTCTTTGGATGGAGGGAGAAAACCCCATTCAACCCCACTATAAATACTCCAGCGCCAGAGACGGTATCCGCTGCTTGCTCACCCCGGCAGTATTCCTCTGCCCGCCCCCGTCAGTACCCGCTATTCGCGTCCTGTTGGACTCTGCACAATTCTCGCAGAATCCCCTTGAGCTCCGGGTACTCTTGATTAATTCGTGTGAGGCTACCCCGTACTCGTTCTACACGCTGCTCAAACGCAAAGTGCACAGTCTCGATTCGTGTTATAACTCGAAAGCATGATCTAAGTTCATCTCGTAATAGTTATTGTCAAGAGACTATTATTTGAATTTTTCACCAAGGCAAGGATTACTACCTTCGGCGAAATCTCCGACGTAACGGCAACATGCAACTCTCCTGTTCAATCGCTTTCTTTATTACCTCTCTCCCCCACCAGTGTAAGCCTCCATCGTCGGCTTCGTAATCGTTTAAGGTTATTCGAGCGACCCTCGTTCAATATGCTTCGTTTGTTTGTACGGCGACCGTCCCCGCCAGGTCTCTTTCGTTTTTAGCCGCTGAGAATCGTGTACGTCTAATGTGTATATAGCTTGTTTTAAAACACCTTGTAAAAGATTATTAATTTACATATTAGTAAAGTTATTTTGGTACCCGTTTTTCTAGTGTCCCGAAACCTCCAAGAGAGTCGACTTTTTGGCTAACCTACATTCAGTTGATTTTCACTCTGCTTGTATTATAAATCTCCCACGCACATAGCCGTCATCGGCCTCGGCTGAGAAGAGCAGAATGGATTAAGTTGACCCTATTCTACGACATGTAATCCTTTCTCATTTGTCTAATCCGATGGGGAGAAGGTAAAAGGAAAACTACTCACGCAAATAATATGTCAGGCGATCGCATCTCAGAATTCAATTCATAGAACTTTAAATTTGAAAGAGGAAGATCTTAATTATGAAAATGCATAAAAAGTAAATTGTCATTGAGAATAATTGACACAGAATAGAGCATAGCAGTTGATAGCCGATGACATAAAACTTAAATTCACAAGCCTATCTTAATTAACCTAACCTGACCTAATTTATCGTAACCTAACCTAGCCAAACCTTACCTAACCTAACCCACTCGCAATATTCACCTGTGCTATACTAATACTGTCAATTTTCCCCATCGACAATCTTCCGCCAGCAATTTTCGGTGCACGTTCTTATTTATTTTTTCTTATATTGAATAATCTCTCATCTAAAAATTGGAGATTTTCTGTTGCCACAATTATAATTGAGTTTCCCTTGAGTGGTCAACGCAACTGGTGTTATAGATTTAATCACAACAGAACATTCAAAGGATTTAGAAGATAAAATGCACAAGTTTGTAAAGAATATTTGAGAAATGCTAATATCTTCTGTATATGCTTTTCCCTCATCTTTCTCTTTGTCTCTGGATATTTTTTTCGTTTAGTTTTCTTTTACTTTGTCTTGTTTATTCCACAACTTTTCTTATATTCCCTTTATCTCCTTTGTAAACCTTTGAATTAGAGATTTTTTCTGCTATCCTAATTAATTTGAATAGAAAACTCTTCAATGCCAATTCTAAGGCTAAAACATGAAATATGTCTCAAGTTCTAGAATCCTTCACTGTAAAAAAAAGTATAGAGAAACAAAATTTACCGAGAACTTGATTTTAATAAAGTTTGATTTGGTTAAAAGCTTTACTTTCGAGAGGCCAATGAAACATACTTTCCAAATAAAAATGGTTTTAAGCCCAACTTCTTATTTCCATCTGTCCAACTTACTTTGCCCATTTGGTATAAGAAGGTGACACCCGCTGTGTCACTGAGGAACTACACGAAGGGTCGTGTAGTTCACTCCAATTCTTTAATAAAATTGGTGATTTGATACTTGTTGTCCCATTTTACATGTTGAGGTCAATGAGTCGGGGGGGGAGGGGGATTTACCTTATTGAAGATGCGGTTTAAGCCATGAGTGATGAACCATTATGACTATGCCAACCTGATGGGGGAGATTTTAAATTGGTAAACTTGGGGGGGGGGGGAAATATGGTTAGTTTAGTAAGATTAGGTTATAATGTTTAATTTCGAAACTTAATTAGGAAAACCTAGCCTAAGCTAGCCCTTCATCGCACAACCCTCGACACGCGAAGAAACTTTACTTTACTAAAGAGGAAGCGGAGTCTGCATTTTACTGTTTGTAGCCTTTTGTTATGGCCAATATTCTTTACCAAATTTCGTCCCTTTAGATAAGCCTAGTAATTATGGTAATTATAAGTGGAGGTGGAAGGAATATAACTTCTGCTTCATCATCCATAGATGTGGAGGTTATCTGGATATAATAAATCACTCCTAGATGAATCACTCGCAAATGAATCACTCATAGATGAATCACTCAGATGAATCACTCACAGATGAGTCACTCATAGATGAATTACTCATAGAAGAATCACTTACAAATCACTCACTCACAGATGAATCCCTCGAAGATAAATCACTCAACATATTTGAGCACTGATGCCATTTTTAAATAAAACACTAACCATTGAAAATGCTAAGGATTCGAATGTGTGGTGTCAACCTCTCATTGTTCTTCGAACCAATCTTCTAAACCACTCAACCACTATCCACTGCCTCCAAATGAGTGTTTTAAGTCCTCTTATAACTAGGGAATTGTAGGTTAGCCACAATAAATGAAGATGGAATGTTCTAGAAAAATAATAATAAAGAATAGAAAATAATGGTAACACGTTTTTAAATTAAATTGTACCAATTTTAAATGGTAGCAATTCAAATTAATGTTATTAAACCTTCCTTGTTCGAATCCAGTCTTTTAAGCCTCCATTTCGATCTTATATGGCTCTCAGCCCTAAAGAATTTCCTGTAAAGGGATTTGTGTGTTGAAGTGAAGGAGCGTCGAAAGAGATTTGCTCCTTTTCTTCCTAACTTCATTCTTTTTATTCCTAGCTTGTTTTCAAACATTTTGGGTGAGATGTTAATTCATGGATAGAATCAAGCATAAGAATTAATTTAAATTGGGCAAAATAAAATGGTATACAGTCGACGTTTCGGATGGATTGAATGTCAAGTTTGTAGATTTTATTATCTTAAGTCTGTTTTACATATCTTTATGAAGTTAAATTGTTGGGGATTCCTAGGGTTCAGGAGGTCTTTTGACTATTTGGGTTATGTAGACTCATGTCATTTAAATGGCGGCAAATATTGCAAGATTCTAATCAAGTGATAATCGCAGAACACGTGTAATAATGCGTCCCTAGCACTTTTAAGTGATCTATTATTAGTTGCATGATGTTGCGAGTGATGGCGGAAAGAAATAGTATTCCAGCTTAGCCAAAGTGGGGCGTCGATCCAGCAGTACGACTTATTGCTCTCTTGCGTTTTCTATCCCGGAAAGAGATAGTATTTCCGCTTGGGTAGAGTCGAGTGTCGATCCAGCAGTACGACGTGTCGATCTCTTGTGTTTTAAATCCCAGAAATCGGGAACCAAGGTTTAAATTTCATCCATGTAACTTCGCTGTTTGTAAACAGAGTGTCTCAAAAGTCACTATCTATTATTAGAAATAATTGGAATTATGAAAAATACAATGCTACACAAAGACACTTGTGTATCACTGAGGTGATGTACCAGTGGTCCGGTGTTGCCCTCCCAAGTGGACCCTGTAATGAATGTCGCTGAGGCTGAGCTCAGGACTTCTGACCAGTTTAATTACCTTGGCAGTGTACTGTCGGCCGACTGTTCTGTTGATGAGGAGGTCAACCGAAGAATCAACAAGACATCAGCATCTTTTGGTGGGATCCGAATAAGGGTGATACAAAACCACAACCTTAGACTTGCAACGAAGGTCGCCGTGTATAGAGCTGTGTGCCTCAGCGTGCTGATGTATTGGAGCAAAACACTTACCCTATACCGGAAACACATCAAGCTCCTGGAGCCCTTCCATGTACGGTGCATTAAGAAAGTCCTCAACCTTTCTTGGCAAGATTGTGAGCCTCATACTGATATGCTGGAGCGCGCTGGTGTACCAAGCATCGAGTTCCTTCTCTTTGGCAGACAGATGCGATGGATGGGGCATGTGCTTCAAATGCCCGCTTATCGCCTGCCAAGGTATACCCTTCACGCGTAGCTGTCGGGGAGGGGGGGGGGAGATACTCCAATGGTGGCCCGAAAAAGAGGTAAAAGGACCAAGCTAAAGGGGCACTGAAAAACTTGAATATCAACCCAGACCATCTTATAGCCACCGCTTCTAGCAGGGGTGGGTTGCGCGCTGCCTGTCATCGTGGTGATGCCCACTTTGAGGAACAACGGCCTAGACGGCGAAGTGAACGTTGCCGGCAGGGCATCAGAGGGCGCTCCTACATCCTCCGCCACCGGTGCCAGACCTTCGGTGCTTTGAGTATGGCCGTCAGTGTGGATCACGCATCGGCCTTCACAGTCATCGTCGCACCCATCTTCGGAGACCACCCTGAGGACATCCATCATCATCTAACTCGATGGACTTCCCTAAGCAGTAAGTAAGTAAGCACATGTATAGAAGGTGAGGAATATTGTTGTCGAGACACTGGTATTTATCGCTTCGCACTGTCTCTGGCACTCTGATTTACACCACTGTTGACTTATATTTATCTTTTTCAGGCACCTTTAATGAAAATGAACACAGAAGAACAAGTGTTTGTAGTAACATTGAAAATAAAAGGTGTGGCAAGCAAAAAAATTAGAAACAAATTTGATGTTGCTGCACTTAAAAATCTCATTACTGATGCAGTTTAGAACATAACACCACAAATGCTGGAAAGTGTGTTTTAGAGAGCATCGTATCGCTTTGAGCTATATAGAGACATTGATGTTCGCCATGTGGAGCACTGATTATTTGTATCATATACTTTGACTTAAACTTTTTCTAAAATTTAAACCTGTTTTTCATAATTCCAATTATTTCTTGTAATAGATAGTGACTTTTAAGACACCCTGTACTTACTAGCCGCTCCCTACCTCTCCCCTGAGAGGTGGCTGTCCCTTGGAATGCCAGTACACTGGGTGGGTTCACAGTTCTTTAAGAGAGGCGATATTGTGTGTAGTGCTTGTACGAAGTTAGGGAAGTCTATAATGCGACCTTTGTTTGCGGAGATGTGCATTCTTTATCAGAATCTGTCGGAGGCTGTTGAAATCTCATGCTTACTAAAGTGCATCAGATAAATGAGACTCCCTATTTGGCATAGAATTTAGTAGAAGGTAATGAGTGTAATTCACATAAGTTAAATTGGCATATATATATATATATATATATATATATATATATATATATATGTGTGTGTGTGTGTGTGTGTGTGAAACAAAGCCCACAGGAAAAAATAATAAGATGATTCGGTGTACTTTCAAACTTTATTTCAACGGATAAAGAACTCGAAATAAAGTTCGGAAGTACTTGGAATCCTCGTATTTTATTTCCTTGTGGTCTTTCTTGCATGTATATATATATATATATATAAATATATATATATATATATATATATATATATATATATATATATATATATATATATATATATATATATATTTATACATGATGTGTTGATCATTTGCAGAGGACGCCATTCTTGCATTACGGATGTTGTAGATTCACAAGGTGAATCTAATTTGTGTTTGTTTCGCCGTGTAGGGTGGAAGGGGTTAGCCTCAACACCCTTCGCAATTTTGATGAGATCCCAATGAGATAATGAAATACACATAAAGATAAATCACAATCTCTGCTAAGAACGAAGGCACCAGGTCCCTGTCCACTTTGAAGGGGGAGATGTCTTTGACGCCAACCACTATTGGTGAACCACTCGTGACGCAAAGGAATCGGGCAGCCCTTCCACGTCATGGGTATTTGGATATAAGTGCCACATGGTAGAAACCAGTGCCTTGATCGTCAGGGTTCCTCAACAGAGGAGAGAGTGGGTATGGCGTGTTGCGAAGACGGAAATGGAAAGCATAGTGGTGTTGCGATTGGCTATTTGCGAGATGACGCGTGTGGCGCAATTTCCTCGAGAGATGGTATCAACGTATCTGCCCAATGGTTAGACAGCTTATGACCCCCTGGAAAGTTATGTGTCCGCGATCGCTGGAATCGAACCAATGCATGGACGCCAGAAATCCAACACCGTTCTACTGGGCTAATGAGAACTCCCAGAAGTCCTTGTTGGAGTTGCTAATTACTGCGAGTAATGGGCAGGAGTAAATAACCATCCCTTATACGACGTGAGGAATCGAACTAGGGGTACGAGGACGAAATTTGGTTATGGTTCACGATATTTCTTTTAGGGCATGCGGTCGTTTCTTGATTAATGTGCTTACATTATGTGACCTTGGATGTAGTGGTGGAATTTAAGTTCAGAGAGTGTGTGGGAGATAGTAATTTAGTGTCACTCTAAGACTGGTGACTTTTAAAAATGGTCTGGAAGATGCCAAGTGGTAACCAGGAAATGCATTGACTTTCGAGATTAGTTGGCCCAATCAAAATAATATCGATAAGTGTTCTTTAATTTGCCCAATTAACATAATATCGATGTGTTCTTTAATTGGCCCAATCAACATAATATCTATAATTGTTCTTACAATGAAAATAATTTTGAATGTTAAATATGATTACAAGTCCGAAGTTGCCATATTGTTAGAACAAGGTCAACGGGCTAAAGTCACATGCTCTCAATAATTCTGACTTATGACCTTATGACCATATGGCCTTACGACGTTTAAAGCTTTTAATAATTTCAGGCCTAACCTTGGGAGGACCTTGGCACGATGCAGCTGACATGTGTAAGATTGCAATCTTTTCTCCAGGCCGACCACCGACACTAGGATCAGCATTAATTGTGTAGTTTGTTAGATTGCGAAGAGTTGCGCCCACTTCCAGTTTTTAGCGTTTGGCTTATGTATCTTACCATTATTTTCACCTTCATCAATTTAGCCACTTAAATTAAAAGCTTTAATTAACATATTTCTTGATAGAAATGACCTCGTTGATGCTAGTTTTAATAATATGTTTGGTACAGCGTTCTTCAATACGACAGGCGTTGAAGAAAACGAAGAAGAAAATGGAGAAGAAGAACTACAGAATGAAAACTGGCAAGAGCCTCTTAGGTTACACTCAAGGAGAGGTAGAAGATGACTCGTTTGGTACTTTTCTCTGAAATGGGTGCTAATCACTGCCTCTAAAAAAAATTGTAATGAATTTTCTCCCTATTAGATTAGTTGACCTGATAAATATTAAAGAAAATCTTAAAGAAAAATCATAGAGAAAACCAATATTCAATGGGTCACTAATACATATTGCATCTGTCATTTCTATTAAAATTGTTATTTATATGTATATGTACATACACCATTGGGTAATTGTGAAGACTATGGGCAGATCGTAGGCCTAGTTTTTTGGGGCTATTTTGGGCTACTTTCCGGTGTTACTTTTTTAGAGATGAAATCGAAGAATTTCATCGCAGTGTTATCCCCGCGGCGAGCCGTACCCAACAACGAGCCGACGCTCAAAATAATCGTTAATACTTACGCCAGACGGGTGGGTAGAGTTTACCGGCAGCAAGCCAGAATTCGGTAAGATGTTCGTATCCTTCAGATGAAAAATTTGAATAGGCTGCTTATCCGTCAGATACGACTGTTGTGCCCGGCAAAATCCACTTTTTTATCGCTGCGAGGAGGGTTTCTCGATTTCGATTTGCCACCGAAACAATGAAAATTCTCTTTGTTCCACATTCGAACCCTCCCAAAACCCACTGCCCTTCCACTACACGGCCCATGGGCTTCGAGAAACGCAACATATTTCTCGTTGTCGGTTAAAATAGCACCGAAACGTTCAATAGGTAACAAACAAACTTAAGACGAAAATGAAATTTTGACAAATGAGCGGGAATTTACAAATTACAAATTAGGTTAAAGTGGTGAAATTGTGTGGTAGGTATATAAAGGTGTGAATAAGTTTTCTAGTTTGCCCTGGTGTTAGGGCATCACTAGCATTCTTCATGTTGTGTATTTAAAAAATTTTTTATTTCCTCCGTCAAAAAGTAGCTGGCTGTCATTGACAGCCAGTTTCCTCCGTCATAATATTTGTATTTCTTTTTAGGTATTTTCGCCTTCGAAGCATTCAAGCCTTTCAAGGTTGACTTTCTTGCTGAATGATTCTCAGTGTTGGTTGCTTTGTAGTCTCTTAATATGGGCATTTAGCCTCTTTTCTTAGTTTGGATTTTGTTGACTTTTAGTTAATTTATTTACAGTTGGGTATTGGGAGTTGGGCACTTCGCCTCTTTTATATTTAAATTTAGTTTTATATTATTAATTTTTTACTATATTTATTTACATTGGGGGGGGGGGGAGGGGGGGATTTTTAACGTGGGCACTACGCCTCTTTTTTCAATATGTTTCTTAAAATTTGTCAACTTGGTTGTCCAATCATCAAACTTTTTAGTCTTGGTATCTTAGGGTCACATAATTTAAGAGAAGTGGACTAGTACTACGTAAATATAGGTAGTACCACTTCTCTCGCGCAGGTTCTACTGCTTGGGAACAAAGCAGTTCTACCTATAGCGCGTCTCCGGTTTGCACGAATGGTTAAGTTTAGGTTCAAATTCGGGAGTATAGTTAGATCTATCTTGTCCCATGTCTTTCTCCCTAGCCTTTGGATCTCCGTATTGATCGGCTTTAGACCGATTCTCTGGTGAAGAGTCGATTGCCGAATACGGTCGATCCTTCGCGTGCCTGTAATCAGCAGCGTGGCTTTGTTCTGCACTCTCTGCATCATTCTGAGAGAGGTACAGCTTGCCATCTGCGTGATCACGGCCGGGTACACCAGGACTGGGCGTACCAGGGCCATATACAGTTTCTTGCTGTTAGGCACGCTGAGGCCTCTGAAGCGGTAAAGCTTCTTCAGCTCTCGTTTGGCTAGGGAGACTCTGGTATTTATGTGGGTCTTATATCCAGATTTAAAGAGGCGTAAGCCCAGGACATTACCCTCATTGGAGTACGGATAGTGTTCATTATTGACGACAACGTCATCAGTTTTTCGGCGGTTCATTGGAACGATCGTGAACTTCTGGCGGTTGGTTTTTATTTTCCACTTTCTTTCATATCTATTGATATTTTCTATTTCGACAGCTGTCGCCCTCGCCTGGCTTCCAGCGTTCCTGAATGGACTCAGGACGATTTGTGTGATGTCGTCTGCGTATTGCAGATACATCGAATCGTACCTCACTGGAGCAGGCAGGTCTATTGTGTACACGAGGTACAGCAGAGGGCTGAGACAGCTGCCTTGTGGAACTCCCGCTTCTAGTTCGAATTCGGGTCCTTTGCAGCCCTCGATTGAAATTTGGGCTCTCCTATCGGAGATGTAATTACAAAGGATCCTTTCCAGGAGTGGGTTAAGCTGGAGGTTGAGGATCTTGTATTGTAATCCTCTCAGCCAAACCTTATCGAAGGCCTTCTTAACATCACGCAGCACCACGTCTACGTACCGCCTCTCAGCTTTACTGCAAGCGAGTTTCTCCGCAAGGAGGGCGAGGGCTGTTTCCGTCCCTCGTCCCTTGCGGAACCCGTGCTGCTGAGGGTTGTGGGCTCCCAGCTCGGCTAGTTGTTGTTGAAGCCTGTCAGCTAGGAGTCTCTCGTAGACTTTTGCAATGAACTCCAGCAGGGCGATTGGCCTGTAGTTTACCAGTTGATCAGGGGGTTTACCTCCCTTGGGGAGGAAGATCATCTTCGCAATCTTGAGACCTTCCGGGAAGTAGCCCGTGTTCAGGGAAGCGTTGAAGATATTAACGATTCCCTGAATGATCTGCTGTGGGGCGTTAACCAAGTTGTTTCTGGTAATACCCGTCCAGCCTGGTGCCTTTTGTCGAAAGGCTTTTACAGTGGCCTTGACGTCCTCTGATGTTATGGGACGTCCGTGGCCCGCCATCTCCCTGCCTTCGTTGACTTGCTGTAGTGGGTGTGTGCGATGCGTTTCCTGATTAAGTTGTTCAATCAGTTGGCCTTCGAATTCCTGGTCGAACTCAACGTTTTCTTCAGGTGTAATCCTGAAAACGTTTTTCCAGAAGTTCCTGAACATATCCTCGAGAACCACCGGGTTCTCAATGTGGTCTCCGTTCTCCATTATCCGAGTCTTGAGTCTTGGTGTAAGTCCCTTTAAGTTTCTGACTTAGCGCCAGAACTTGGCCGGGCTAAGTTCGCTGTCGACTTTGGCTATCAAGTTGTTCCATATTTCCCCCTGTTGGAGGTTGATAGCCTCTCTAAGCTCTGAGCTTAGGCGTCGGAGCAGCAAGCTCCTTTCCCGGCTGGGACCCTCCCGTCGTACTTCTTCGAACACTTCCCTGTGAACGCGAGCGATATCTCTCATCTCCTCTGTCCATCTGGGCTGAGGAGGTGTTTTATACCCTGTAACGGGTATGCTCTCGCGGTCCGAGTTTAGTATGGACGTTGTTATCCTCTCCAACTCCCTGTCGATCTCCTCTAACGACGCCGTGCTGAGGTCAGCTGGCGCATAGTCACTGAGTCGTTGCTTGTAACGATCCCAGTTGGCCATGGCGTAATTTTTCCGGAGAGGGGCTGGGAGCTGGATTGGTGCGAGAGATATTGTGGTGAGAATCGCTATGTGATCACTAGGGACTGTCGGGCCTGGCTCACTATGGTAGTTGAAAGGAAAGCCTTCACTTGTTAAGATTATGTCAGGCTTAGTTGCTGACCGGGAAGTGATATAGGTCGGAAAATCCGGCCCTATCCTTTGAATGTTCTTTCTTCCCATAATCAATTCCAAGTTTCGGCCTCTATCGTTGGTGTTACCATAGCCTGCCGCACGGCATCTGGCATTGAGGTCTCCCCCTAAGAATGCCATTCTGCGGTGCCCGAACAGTGTGTAGAAGTTGCATAACGGGAGATATGCTCGTCGAGGGGGTTGATATGCTGCAGCTATCACGAGGTCTCCGACCAGAGTGTGAACCTCGATTGCCACGAAGGACTCATCGAGTTCTGGTAGTTGTTTGAAGGAGATGTTCCTCTTGACAGCTATTGCAGCACCATCAAACCTTTCCTGGGAATGGTTCTTCATGATCACTCTGTAGCCCGGTATTTTAATGCGACCAGCTGTAGTGTCGATACCGTGCTCCGTGATGAGAATGATGTCGGGGTCGTGCACACGGAATATGTTACCATATGCCGTGGCTTTCTCCTCCCATCCATTCACGTTGAGTGTCAGAATCCTCATTCTGTTGCTTACTCTCTCCATCTATTTGCCGCTTAGTGTTTCTGGGTAACGTTCTTTTTCCTCCCGTTTCTCTTCTTTCTAAACTCAGCGTTGGAGATTTGCTCGCATGTGCTGTGATGCAGGATCACATTTTGCGCGAGCAGGGCCTCCTCCACAATCTCGGGATCTACTTCTGAGTCATATTCCCATTTGTAGATCTTAGATCTTATGCCCTGGAATATGCTCCTGGCTTCCATCTCCTCCGGGAAGGGGAATTGCTCACAGGCGTATATCCTAAGGTTGATATAGTTCGCCCTTATTTTCTTTACTCTCTTCTTTTGATCTTTCTTATTCTGGGGTTTGGGCGTATCAGTGTCTGAGGAATCTGAGGATTCCGAAGAACTGCTATTATCTGGGTTGTCGATTTCAGCCGATACTTGTTTGCCATGGGTGGGAGCAGGAGTTGTTGCCTCGACTGCTACTTTCCGTGCTTTATTATTAGGTTTCTTGGTTGTGTTTGTTAGCGTCGTAGTTGCAGAATTCTGTTCCTTCTGTTCCTTCGGGGCCATCTGCAGGTGCAGCACGTCCCCCGAGGGTGGGTTGTCCGGGAACCACATTTGATCCATACCGTTCTTAGCCAACATTTGGTTCAGGACTTTTGCAAATGTGCCCGGGCGTGCCAAGTTCATGACATGTGCATGGAGGATGCATGTCATTATTTTGGTGGAACCCTCGTTTTCTATCTTCAGATATGTCTTCTTGGCGTCCACCTCGGAGATGGCCGCCTTAGCCGCCTGGGCGTAGGACGTGTTCACTCTACGCGTCTCCTCATTCTTCTTGGCTTCCTGCTTTCTTCTCATAATTTCTTTCTTGGCGGGGCATGACATGGCCATAGTCCTATGACCTTGCCCACAGCTTATACACTTTACCGTGTTGCTGTCGCAGTTGCGCCAATTGTGGCCCTTCTGACTGCACTTGGAACAGGATTCTTGGGGCTCCTTACAGTCTTTGGTGGGGTGAGATTCCATCTGGAAGCATTTGAAACAGAATTGTACTGGGGTGTATTCCCCCTTTTCTACCTGTTCGCCGCTGATCTTCGCATTGAACATAAGCAGACCCTGTTCTTTGGCCTTATGTGCCATGGAGGTCTCCACGAAGACCACCTTGAACACATGCGTGTACTCACCGCCGTCCCTCCTATTTAGAAACTTAATAACTTCGGCTACCTTGGCCCAGGCTTGCCGAAGCTCAATCTCCTCTCGGATCTCCACTGCGGAATGCTGCCCAATCCATGGGTCGATTCGACGACACACCACGCTCCTATGGGCCAGAATTTGGGGGGGTACTGCTGGCTGCAGTCCAATGGTTCGCAGCGCTTCTACAGCCTTTTCTTTGGTTATCTCCTCGATATCCTTCTCCCTCTCGCAAATGGCGATATAACCTGAGGGGATATCCAGGAGCCTAACCATGGCTATGCCCAGTGCTCCATACACGGCCTCAAAAGTGGATTCTCTGCTGGGCTTGGGTTGTCCGTCGACAACCCGCAGAGGAATCCTGGTCGTGTGGTCCTGGGCCATCTCTTCACAAGAGTGGCCCTACAGTCCAGTTGATAGTTTGTCTCCGTTCGCTCTTGATATGGGTGATTGGTGTGTCTTCAAATTGGTGCTCCTTCTCTCTTCTTGGGTTGTTAATTGGGGTAGTTGGTGACTCCCGCTACTTCATCACTAAGCTTACGTGAACAGAACTGCCAAATGGGGGGGGGGGGTGAATGATGGAAGGTGGACCCGGGCGAGGCCCCTCAGATGGGTGATGAGTGGCGGACTTGATGATGGGTGGTGATAGAATCAACTACCACCCCCCGGGGAGCCGCCCCATCTGGGGTTTGGATATCGATGCTGTTTCCAACTTACACAGGGACGGTTGTATGTCCCCCTGTGGTCCTGGCCGGAAGTTACCCTTAGAGATTAGAGCGAACTCTTCCCCAAAGCTTTCAGCATCGCCTCGTAACCGGGCGGTCTCTTCCGTAGAGTTCCGCAGTGGGCTAATCCTCAAACCTGCTTTCCTTTACGTCCCCAATTATGTCTATCAAAGTGGACCGACATAGTTGTGGCGAGACTAGATGAGTGGCAGATCAGTTCATTTCAGCTTCGCGACTCCGTAGTGGGAGGGGGGGGGGGTTAGCACGACATCAAGTCTTCTGTGTGCCTATATTAAATTCGTAAAAGAATTCTCCCCGTAAGGCTGATGAGGCAAAAAAGTTTGGCGTTTTGAACCTCCCTTGCCTTTGGCTTTTCCTCCTTTTCCAAAAATGAGATGCTCTCAGCTTCGACTTTTCACGTGAAATTCCGCTGCCTTCATGAGCGGGAAACGGCGTGGGTGGTCGTTTAAATATGAGAGATGCGGACGGAAAAGTAGAGCATTGTTCCCGGAAATTTCGTGCCTTTTTTTTACTGAAATTGACCATTTGTGTTTCTTGAACTACACATATATAGTAATAAAAACACTAATACTGAACGCATCCATTTGGAACAATAATAAAAATGAAGGTCGTAAAAAACCTGTTAAAAAAATCAAAGAAGAGAAATAAATACGGAACAGAAAAAATGAAAAAGTACTGTTTTCGTTAGAATTAAGACGTAAGACTTCCTTAACAACACCGAAATATGGTTTAATCGAGCATTAAACAATGGGAAATTAAGTAACAAGTAAATAAAAAGACTAAATAATGTCAGGCATAGGGTAGGTAGGATATATAGAAAAGAAATAAGGGGGAAAACATCTAAAATATAAGAAAAACCAAGTTTTGATAAATATAAAAAGCACAAAAAGCCTTGAAACAAATACAGCTTTCTGATTGGTCATTTATGAAACTGAATCCAGATCTGTGATTGGCCAGTGCGATAGCAGAAAAACAATCAAAAGTAGCCCCCAAAATAAACTAGAGTCGCATCTGCCCATAGTCTTCACAATTACCCACCATTGCCCAAAAGAATAAAGTACCCCTAATTGAATTATATGTTTAACAAGTTTAATCAAAATTTTAGAATTTATGGTAACACTTCAGATTCGGGGCGCACGGTAGATGGCGCTGTTAGTCGGCTACAATTTTGGGCTATAAAATATCTCTTATGACATCAGACGGTAGCGTCAGATGTGAACAATCACAGCGTAATATTTTTTTGTATATGAGTATATACTGGGGGGCTGTGCCCCCCAGACCCCCCTACAATTAATTGAAACTCAGGATCATCGCAGGGGGAGCTCCTTGCAGTGATATCTCCCCCACGAGCAGTCCCCTTGAATTTACTGGGGGGGGAGGGAGGGGTTCTCCCCAAAAGCTTTTTACTGGCAGAAAAACTTAACCTAATAACAAACAATTTTTACTTTTATAGGTTTCTTGATTAGTTTATGCGCCTCGAGATAATCTAAAAGTTTTTCGCGATCATACAAAGTAAAGCAAAATTCGAATAACGAAGAAGCACATGGAGAGCACGAAAACACAATAACGAAAGAAAAACATTTGCAAAACGGGTCCTATTTATAAGCTACGATGTTGCCAGTAAGAAGCTGTTATTGTTCTCAGCAAACAAAAAATACGAGCAGTCCCCTTGAATTTACTGGGGGGGGGAGGGGTTATCCCCAACAGCTTTTTACTGGCAGAAAAACTTAACCTAATAACAAACAATTTTTACTTTTATAGGTTTCTTGATTAGTTTATGCGCCTTGAGATAATCTAAAAGTTTTTCGCGATCATACAAAGTAAAGCAAAATTCGAATAACGAAGAAGCACATGGAGAGCACGAAAACACAATAACGAAAGAAAAACATTTGCAAAACGGGTCCTATTTATAAGCTACGATGTTGCCAGTAAGAAGCTGTTATTGTTCTCAGCAAACAAAAAATACGAAAACAAAACAAAATACAATAAAAGACATAAAAAAACTTACCTAACTTAGAAAAAAAACTATAAACGAGCAGAGCGCAGATATTTAGTAAATAATAGACTAAAAGTTACAAATCCCCCAAACAACAAAAAAATATAACGGAGTAGTTGGTCAAATCTGACTCTACCGTCTGACGTCATAAGAGATATGCTGTAGCCCCAAATTGTAGCCGACTAACAGCGCCATCTACCGTGCGCCCTGAATCTGAAGTATTACCGAATTTATCACAATATTCGTAAATATAAATGATAATAATGTGCATTTTGCTAATATGTTTGAATTACTTAGTATTTAACTAGGCATGGGACCACTCGCGGACGAGTATAACTTGTGCCAGGGGTTTTAAAAGTTTGCGTTGCCAATTTCTTCCCGGGTAGTCCTATGCGTGATTTGTTTAGCGTGGATGCACTGGTGCACGAATATTGCACCCACGACCTCCACTGCGGAGATTGATGCCCAGTGGAACAGGGGACGGGTGACAACTAGATCCTATCCAAAGTTGCAACTTCCCATCCTCTTTTTCAGACATTGGAATCCGGACTGCGTCATCTCATCCACTTCCTTGGCCTTTGGAGGATTTGAGATGGAGGATCGTTCTTGGTCTGGCGCCTCACCCTCGACCAGATGCTCAAATACATTGACGTTGCTCTAGGAGTCGTTGTAGCACGCAAGCCTCTCCACGGCGAAAAAATCAAGAAAAATCAAGATTTAACCAAGATTTCTTATGTTTCAGCTTAAATTTATGATTATTGTGTATTCAATATCTTTCTGATTAAGTAATCATCATCATCATCATCATCATCATCATCACTAACTCTATAATTTAAGATTATTTTTTTTTAGTATTTGAATAATAATTTCATCTTAGTTTGGTTATGACTTATGTTTTTTATCAAAGTTATTTCTAATAATTATTTTATAATATCAAAAAACAAAATGGTGAAGTTCAGAAATAAATATAAGTAACGAAATTTAGTGATTTTTTTTAAACTCAAAGAATTACAAGTTTATAAAATTTATTTTTATTTATCTTCTATAACTCTATATTTTAGCAAGGTGATATTTTGAAAGGGAGGGAATTTAGTTTAGAATTCCTTTTTAAAATTATTATAATTGGCGAAGTTCAGAAAATTTATAAAACTTTAACCATGGCTGCTTTTTTTTAGATTTTAAATTTTAATCTTAGTAGCGAAGCCATTGCCTGGTATAATTAAAACTAAAGAACTTACAGAAGAACAGAGAACATAAATCCAACTAATCATATAGCCAATGGTTATCACAACTAGAAATTGCTAAAAAATATAATGTCCAGCATATGCTTTACAAACTACGACATATTGGTCTCTTGCGTTTGCTATCCCGGAAATTGGGAAAAAGATAGGAAGAGTGGGGCGTCGATTCAGAAATACGACGCATTATTCTCTTGCACTTTCTATCTCGGAAATTGGGAAAGAGATAGTATTCCCGCATAGGCAGAGTAGGGCGTCGATTCAGCAGTACGATATATTGATCTCTTGTTTTTCTTATCAGAGAAATCGGGAACAAGGGTTTAAATATCATACATGTAACTTCACTGTTTATAGACTCGGATCTTTTAATTATCCCCCAACCCAAACACCAATAACTTTCTGTTTCACTTTGCAAAATAATATATACAGGGTGTCTCAAAAGTCACTATCTATTATTTGAAATAATTGGAATTATGAAAAATACAATGCTACACAAAGACACTTGTGTATCACGGTTACATTACATGTATATAAGGTCAGGAATATTGTTGTCGAGACACTGGTATTTATCGCTTTGCACTGTCTCTGGCACTCTGATTTACACCACTGTTGACTTATATTAACAAGTGTTTGTAGTAACATTGAAAATAAAAGGTGCGGCAAGCGAACAAATTAGAAACAAATTAGATGTTGCTGCACTTAAAAATCTCATTACTGATGCAGTCTAAAACATAACACCATAAATGCTGGAAAGTGTGTTTTAGAGAGCATCGTATCGCTTTGAGCTATATAGAGACATTGATGTTCGCCATGTGGAGCACTGATTATTTGTAGCATATACTTTGACTTAAACTTTTTCTAAAATTTAAACCTGTTTTTCATAATTCCAATTATTTCTTGTAATAGATAGTGACTTTTAAGACACCCTGTATTTACTCGCCGCCCCCTACCTCTCTCATAAGAGGTGGCTGTCCCTTGGAATGCCAGTACACTGGGTGGGTTTACAGTTCCCTAAGAGAGGCGATATTGTGTGTAGTGCTTGTACGAGGTTAGGAAAGTCTATAAGGTGACCTTTGTTTGCGCAGCTGGCATAGAATTTAGTTGAAGATAATGAGTGTTATTCAAATAGATTAAATTGGCATATATATATATATATATATATATATATATATATATATATATATATATATATATATATGATGTGCTGATCGTTTGCAGAGGACGCTATTCTTCCATTACGGATGTTGAAGATTCGCGAGGTGAATCTGATTTGTGTTTGTTTCGCCGTGTAGATGAAGGGGGGGGGGGCAACACCCCTAGCACTTTTGATAAGATCCCAACGAGATAATGAAATACACATAAGATTAAAATGACAATCTCTGCTGAGAACGAAGGCACCAGGGGCCTGGCAAATTTGAGGGGTGGTGCACCCCTCATGACCCAATGGAATCGGGCAGCCCTTTCACGTCATCGGTATTTGGATATTAGTGACTCATGGTAGAAACCAGTGCCCGGATTGTCAGGGTTCCTCAACAGAGGAGAGAGTGAATATGACGTGTTTTGTGAAGACGAAAATGGAAAGTAGGGCGGTGTCGCGATTGGCTATGTGCGTGATGACGCACGTGGCCTTCTTACCCGAGAGATGGTATCAGCGTATCCGCCCAATGGGTGGACAGCTCATGACTCCCTGGAAAGTTTTGTGTCCACGATCGCTGGAATCGAACCAATGCCTGGATGCCAGAAATCTAACACCGTTCCACTGGGCTCATGAGAACTCCCAGAAGTCCGTGTTGGAGTTGCTAGTTGCTGTGGGTAATGAGCAGGAGTAAATAATCATCTGTTATACGACGTGGGGAATTGAACTAGGGGTACGAGGACGGATTTTGGTTATGGTTCACCCTGTTGATTTAGGGGGCACGATGTTTCTTTTAGGGCATGCAGGCGTTTCTTTATTAATGTGCTTACATTATGCGACCTTAGATGTATCGGTGGAATCCAAGTTCAGAGAGTGTGTGTGGGAGATAGTAATTTAGGTGATACTCTAAGACTAGCGACTTTTAAAAAATGGTCTGGGAGATGCCAAGTGGTAACCAGGAAATGTATTGCCTTCCGAGATTAGTTGGCCCAATCAACATAATATCGATAAGTGCTTTTTAATTGGCCCAATCAACATATTATCGATAAGTTTTCTTTAATTGGCCCAATCAACATAATATCGATGTGTTCTTTAATTGGCCCAATTAACATAATATCGGCAAGTGTTCTTTAATTTGCCCAATCACCATAATATCTATAAGTTTTCTTTAATTGGCCCAATCAACATAATATTGATAAGTGTTCTTTAAATAGCCCAATCAACATAATATAGATAAGTGTTTGTGGTGCACAAAATATGTGCAGACACAAACCCATAAAGAATTAATGTGTATACTGAGCCAATGTAAATAAATTTATCTGTGTGAAACGAAACCAAAAGAACCTCAAATGAAACATTATAACATGTAACAAGATATTTTAGAACCATTCCCACTTTGAATTCTCGAAAATACCAAACTCAAGGTGCAAAGGTAAACTGAGAATGAGACTAATTATTCTGTGTTTGCAAAAGGGAACCTTAAAATATGTTAGCTCGATTGTAACGACACTCGGTGAGCATCAAATTACAACCATAATGTTAAGGAAGACGAAAAAAGGCGTTTGACTAAATTTCACCGTTTTAGTAAATTTTCTCATGAGAGAAAAGGTTTTCAAAAGTAATGTATATGTATATATATCTGTATGTTTGTAAATGTGTCCAAGTATAAAACGAGCAAATCGAGGAAGAGAGATCATTCGAGAAAAATCATTTCGACGAGCAGTTTCACATATCGCTCGCGGGTCATACCAATCAAGTTATTTACTCCGCATTAGGAGATAGCATTTACGCAACTGATCTTAGATCAAGACGAGTCTTATTCAACCATCGTACCAAAGCACGAACATTAAGAGAGTTGTATCTAAGCATCATCAAAGATAAGCTCGTGAAATCGATAATTAATCAGTCTAATTCGAAATCCAACTCTATTTGCTACCTAAAGCCACTGAAATAAATAGAATTGCAGTCTTCTTGTTTTCATCACCATTTTGCTCGAGGGCAAAATTAAATCATATCAGAATTTTTGCTCATCACCCAGCCAAAAATATTCATCATTACCTTTTGGAGTCGGGTAATAATTTCTCCGAACTTTATCGTATCACCCAAATCTGTTTTAACGATCAACATTTAGCAACAATCTTATGGGGGTGCTATAGGAGAGAGGATCACAAAACGAGGTGGAATATAAATATATCTGGTGACCAAAGAAGAGATCCTTTTATAATTCAACACCCCCCCCCTCCTCATATCAAGAGACAAAAGATTTGTATCAACTAAGAAAAATTCAGAAAACATCTCACAACATTTGCTGTACACGTGTTTTTCATACTGGCTTTACCTACAGAATCGCAGAAAAACATCTTCTGAATTTTGTTGAGGAGTTCAATGAACCTGCAAGTTAGAAAATATCACTAGTTTTTGTCAAAGAATGTGATGAGAATTTCAATGAACCTTCAATTTGGCAAATATCACCGACCACTGCCCATCTTATTGAAAAGGACAAGGATCTGTACCAGCTGCTGGGTGAAATTTTTCAAGACAGTGTAGGTATCGCTATGAATGACTTCAATATCCAAGTTCAGGGGAAACCAGAGAACCCTGTGGCGAGAATGCACTACACCATGAGTTCGCAAACAATGAGATCCTGACTCAATGGGTGAGAGAGCCGAGGAGAGGCAATAATACCCTCGACTTGGTTTTCACCTCTGAGGATGACATCGTTGGGGATCTCTCTGTAAGCGAAAAGCTTGGTGGCAGTGATCACCGACTAGTTAGATTTATAGTCAAGGTCCCTAAGGTAGACTCTGCGACTGGTAAATCAAGAAAACTTAATTTGAGAAGAGCAGATTTTGCAGGTCTTCGTGCTGGATTGACTGATGCGAGGCTAGAAGTGTGCGAGGATGTTGAAGATTCGTCGAATAGATTCAAAACTACGTTCATGAGTCTTAAATCACAATTCATCCCTTTTGAAAGCCTTGTTCGGTCTTCTGTTCATCCAAATTGGTTTAATCGAGAAATTGGTCAACTGCTGAGGGAGAAAAGAACGATGTACCTGCAGTCAAAGATCTCTGGTGACTTTGACGAGTACCGTAGACTAGCTAGAAGAGTGAAGTCCAGCATAAAGGCGGCAAAGTGTGCTGAGGAGCTCTGAGTGACGAGACTTTGCAAGAAGAATCCCAAAGAGATTTTTGGTTATGTAAACATCCGTAAACCAATCCATCGCACGATTGGCCCTTTAGTGAATGAGGAGGAGGTATTAAAGCACCCAGACGCAAAAAATGCTAACCTCCTCAACGACTACTCTTCGGTGTTTACTGAAGAGTGTGGTCCCATCCCCTAGCCCATGGATTCTTACTTGGAGGAAAATCTGGAGAAAATAGACTTCACCCAAGGAGAAATAGAAAAAAAAGATTACTGATCTAAATAAAAATAAGCCCCCTGGCCTGGCCGGGTTTCTACCTAAAATGTTGAAAGAAGTGCGCGATGAAGTGTCACAACATCTAAGCACAATCTTCAATATGTCAATCCGGACCGGATGCGGTCCAAGAGACTGGCGTAAAGCAGAGGTTACTCCTATCTTCAAGAAAGGAGACCCTAGCCAGCCGTAGAACTACCGACCTATTAGCTTAACTTTAATATCCGGTAAACTCATGGAAAGCATCATGGTGGACAAAATGACCTCATATTTAGGGTCCAACTTGCGATTAAGGATTTCCCAGCACGTGTTCCGAAGACAACGGTCATGCCGAACGAATCTTGTGGAATTCTTCCACTTCGTTTTCAGTGAGCACGACTGGGATAAGAGGGTGGATGTTATCTACTGAGACTTTCAAAAAGCCTTCTATAATGTACCACACCGCCGCCTCCTCCGGAAAGTGCTTGCGCTGGGCATAAATGGAAATGTAGTAAGTTGGATAGAGAACCAGCTAATTGGCAGACGGCAACGGGTCGTATTGAATGGACAGGCTTCTGAGTGGGTGCCCGTTACTAGTGGTGTTCCTCAAGGTTCTGTCCTGGGTCCACTACTGTTCATCATCTACGCCAACGACATGGACAGTGACATTGTTGCGAAGATTTCTAAATTTGCTAATGATAACAAGCTTGATATGAACGTCGAAAAGGAAGGAAATATTTCCTTCCATAAAAATGATCTTCGGAAGATTGGGGAATGGTCAGACACCTGGCAAATGCCTTTTAACGTGAACAAATGCAAAGTGATGCTTATCACCCACCTAAACCCCCAATCTCAATATATCCTTAAGGGCACTTCTCTTAAGTCCACCAACACTGAGAAGAACTTGGGTGTAACTATCACTAGTGATCTCAAGTTCTCGAAGCAGTGTATTGAGGCATAAAAAAAGCCCAAAGGCTGTAAGGTTATATAAAGCGACAATTTGGATATCAAAACAAGGAGATAGTACAATGTTTGTATAACTTCCGTGTCCAACCGCACCTGGAGTATGCCGTACAATTTGGGAGTCTTTGGCTTCTAAAGGATATCGCAAGTTTAGAACGTGTGCAAGCCAGAGCAACTAAACTGATTCCTTATATCAGATAAAAGAGTTACGAAGATAGATTACGGGGAATTACACTTGTTCTCGCTGGAGATCCGGAGACTGCGTGGTCAGTTTGTCAAAGTGTTTAAAATACTTCGAGGCTTCGACCTTGTAGAATATAGGGATATTTTCCAGCTTAGCCAGAGAAGAACAAGAAATCACCGCTACAAACTTGAACTGAATCATTACCAGCGTGATCTGTGTGGGAAATCTTTCACATATAGCATCTGCGGCACTTAGAACGCACTGCCAGTGGAAGTTGTCAACAGAAATTCTGGTGAACAGTTCAAGTCGTGAGTAGACAAAGTTTTGAAAAATAGCTGCTTGAAGACTTGAAGCGTGGCGCGAGCGCTCTTCTAGAGCATCAATCTGACCATTTAGAGGACTACACCTGCTCAAGTGTTTATTCAAAGGTACCCTCTTTGAATAGATCGTAAGGTCTACTAAGGTACTTCTTTTTCTTATTCATTCTTGTTTCTCCTTGTTAAATCTACCATTTCTAAACCTCCATCAATATCAAACAATTTCTAAGCCTTCATCCATCCTTATCCTACCCCTTCTCTGGTAGGTTAACCCTACCCACCTTACACCTGATTAATATAGATGTCGTAGAATAGGATCAAGTTCACCCTTTCTGCTTTACAAGTGCGTGAGAAGTTTACAATATAAGCAGAGTGCAAATAACTGAAAGTGATTTGGCAAATACTTGAATATCTTGGAGTTCTGGGATAACAGAAAAAGAAGAATAAAAATTTCTTTACTAATATGCAAATCTATATTATTTTACAAGGTTAAAGGTGTTTCAGAATGAGCTATACACATACTAGATTTACAGGGGTCTCCGCAGCTGAGGGGGGTGGAGACGTGGTGAGGAGGGTCACCGTACAAACAAACGGACAATATTGACCAAGGGATGCTCGAACGACCTTGAGCGTAAAACGAAGCCGATGATGAGGCTCACACAGGGGAGGGGGGTGGGTGCAGGCAGATAAAGCACTTGTACAGGAGAGTTGCGCGTTGCTGTTACCTCGAAGATTTGGTTCGAGGGAGTAATCCTTTCTTGGTTCAAAGTTCAATCAATAGTCGGGGTTTCCCCACTCCATCCGAAGAGGAGAGTTCTAGGGTCATAAGTATCAGTAGACGAGAATTTACTTCGCCTTTTAGCGCGAGCGTGAGAAGGTTCTTAAGCCGTAGAGGCGAACTTTGTCCGACTTCAGATGGGACCTTCTGGGTTCTCACACTTCTCGCAACTTTCTGTGATAGCCGCATTTCAGATCATCAAAGCGTCTCACGACGTCTCATAATTTCGCACTTCCATTAGCACAGACAAAAGGGTCGCCCAGGTGTCTGTTGTCTCTCTCTCTCCATTGAAGCACGAGGAGGCGCATATATATATATATATATATATATATATATATATCTATATATATATATATATATATATATATATATCCCTCTCTCTCTCTCTCTGTTATCTCTCACACTCATCCATCCCCAGATGGAACATCAAGGGAAGAAGTGACATCAGAGAATGATTAGTAGGGGAGGAATATAACTTAAAGTCGCATGACAATAGCGGATAAAGTTGAGAGTACCTAGGACACATTTTCAAAATGGAGCCATAATACAAAGTAATGAAGCTAGTGAGAGGGGGGGGGGGGGTATACACAAGGTAATACAAAGCCCCGCCTTGGTTGCCGAAGGATATTTTTCTCTATGATAACATTAAGTGGAGCTCACTGGCCCGATGGTAAGTTATCCTATGATTATAAAAAAACACAAAAAAGGTAATGATATAAAAGGAATTCATTGTACCCATATTAGCAAACAAACACACAAATAAATATATATATATATATATATATATATATATATATATATATATATATATATATATATATATATATATATATACATAATGGATACGCATTTTCTTATTGTATGGTTAAATATACACATTTATTTATGAACAAAATTAATACATGGATTAAAAAAAGGAAATGGCTTGGAATTAGTTTGGAGAAGGATCTAACAAGTTACTACTTAAAATACCAGCCATACAGTTATCGGTGCCTTTTAAGTATAAAATGCGCAATTGAAATCCTTGAGGAACAAAGTCCAACACCTCAATCGACCGTTATTGTTATTGACGTTACGTAGGTAGGATATGTGGTCCGTTTTCACTCCAAATTCTTTGTCTAATAAATATATTCTAAATTTAAAAATTCCTCAAATGATAACGAGTTCCTCTTTTTCAATTACCGCGTAATTTTTCTCACCTGCGAGTAGTTTTCTGCTTGCATAAGTGATTGGGAAGCTTTTGCCGTTTTCCTCATATTGGAGGAGGACACATCTTATACCGTCATTACTGGCTTCGGTGCGAATGCCAAACAGTTTGCCGAGTTAGCTAGGCAAAGGAAGGGGCGGATACCCAATTCTTTTTGAGTTTGTTAAAGCTGTGAGTTGAAAGTGGGGTCTACTCGAGGTGTTCGGGGACCTGCTTCTTCAATAGCTCGCAGAGGGGGGCGGAAACAGTTGTAAAGTTGACTATGAAGCGACGATAGAAAGATGCAGAGCCTATGAAGGATCGCAGCCACTTTTTATTAGAGAACAGCGGGATTTTCACGATGTCCCGGATCTTTTCTTGCTGGGGAGCTAATCGAGTATTTCTGATATGGAAGCCGAGGTAATCGATAGTGCCAAGAGCGAAGTGGCACTTGGCGTGGCCAATTGTCAAGTTGTGTTCCCAGAGTCGAGATGGAAGAGCTTGGAGGGTGGTTAAGTGTTGATCCCAATCTTCGGTGGCTACATAAACATTATCGAAATAGAAGGTGGCGTTGGATAAACGTTCTAAAATCCTTTTCATCATCCGGTTATAATTGCTGCAAGCCGCCACCAGACAAAAAGGGAGCCTCCGGACTGCATAAGGCCCTTCTTAGGGGAAAGGAGCAATAAATTTTCTCACTTCCTTCCTCAAGGGGATCTGATAATATGCCTTGCATAAATCCAACTTGAAGATGAACTTGTCCTTCTCAAAAAGTTAGAGGTTCTGATCTATGGTGGGGATTGGTTTGGCATTGAATACGGTCACCGAATTTAGCTTTATAAAATCGATGCACATTTGATAAAAACCATCAGCCTTCTGTACCATGATAACGGGGGAACAGTGGATCGACTCCAAAGGTTCGATGATCTGCAACCTTATATGTTTATCCACTTCATTATTAAATGCTTCCCCGAGGTGTGTAGGCAGGAGGTAGGGTTTGGAACGGATGGGTTCCACGGTGGTTAGCTTTATATTGTGCTCAAAGTGAGTAGCACACCTGGGATCTTGGTGATACCGTCATCAAAACGACTCACGAGTGCTTGCAAATGATCCTTGAGATGATAGCTGGTCGCATATCTTAATTTCCGCAGGCGGGAAATTATTAAAGTCAGGCAAGATATACAACGGCTATTCCTTGTCTTGTTCCACGCAGGCGACTTGGATTACGCAAAAGAGGTTTAGGAAGTAGCCAGATTTGATGGGGGATTCTTCGTTGAATGCAACTCTCTGGTTGAGGCTCGCTTGATCATATTAATATAGAAGAGACTTCTTCCCAAGGGGGAGGTTCAATAAGGTAACCGACTGGGCCACGCTTCTCGACTATGGGCTAGGGGACCTTCTACTGCCTCAACAATTTGTTGTTGTCCGTGGAGAGGATAAGCGAAACTTCTTCTCCGGGGTTAAATTTCCTTTCTTTGGACTAGCAATCTAAGTATGTCTTATTCCTGTCCAAATTGACGTCGGCGTTCTGTAACGCAATTTCAGCGCACTTTTCCAGCCTCTTTCTTAAATCCAGTATGTACGAATAAGACGTCTGGATATTTTGATACAATTTATGATTGGAATAAAGTTCCTTTAGGATACTCAGGGAGACTCTGACGTTTGTACCATATAAAAGTTTAAATGGGGCGAAACTTAAAGTACGATAGGGAATTTATCGATAGGCAAAGAGGGCCACCGGAAGGAAGCGGGGCTATTGAGTGGGCTGATATGCACACAACTTCCTGAGAATGGCCTTGAGGCTTCCATTTAGCTTTTCGCACATTCTATTCCTACTCGGGTGAAAAGGGGTTGGTAAACAGGGGCTTGATCATTAATAATTTACAAACGTACTCCATTAATTCGGAGGTGACTTGACGACCACGATCCGAGAGTATTTCTTTGGGCAGGCCCACGCAGGAAAAGATGGAAAAAGGGGCTTCGGTGCAGGAGATGTTATCGATTTTCTTGTGGCGTACGAACTTTGGAAATCGAGTGGCAAAGTCAACCAGCGTTAAAACGTAACTATGGCCTTTGCCCGACAGGGGGTGGATCACACTGATTAGGTCGATAGCTACTCGGGAAAAGGGTTCAGAGATTAGTTGTCCCTTCTGCAAGGGCGCAGGTCTGACTCGTCCAATTATGGCCGTCTTTTGGCAAATGTTGCACGCACGACAATATCGAAGAATATCCTCGGTCGCGCTAGGCCAATAAAAGTATTTGAAGATCTTCTGAGCGGTCTTCGTGTCACTAAAATGACTAGCAAATAGGCTATCGTGAGCCGTCTGCATGCTTGTAGGAAAGTGGGAACGGGGTACAGATAGTGAATGGGAATCGGTGTCGTTTGCCTCAGTGCACACTCGATAGAGAAGGTACTGACGGGTCAGGAAGGACGGCAGATACTGCCTTCCAACTCTGGCGCTGGAGGATTTATATGGATCGAATGAGGTTTCCCCCCTCTGTCCGTAAAGGAGGGTTCTAGGATCGGACGTATCGGCAGACAAGAATAGACTCGACCTTTTAGCGCGAGCGCGAGAAAGTTCTTAAGCCAACGAGGGAAACTTTGTGCGACTTCAGATGGGACCTTCTGGGCTCTCACACTTGTCGAAACTTTCTGTGATGGCCGCATTTAAGGTCATCGCACCGTCTCATAATTTTGCACATCCATTAGCGCAGACAAAAATGGTCACCCAGGTGTCTGCTGTCTCTCTTTCTATTGAAGGGCGAGGCGGTGCCTATCTTCCTCTCTCTCTTTCTCTCTGTGATCTATGACACCTTCTAAACCCCCATTATCATCATACACTTTATACACATCTATTTTTATGAACATCTACCTTTGTAATACTATTTTTAAACATCCATATCTCTAATACTCTTTCTATACCTCCATCTATCTCTATCATACTATTTTCAAACCTCCATCCATCTTTATCATACTATTTATAAACCAACAGCCTTATAATTCTTTATACTGTTTAAACCTCCATCTGGTGTCTCAAAAAATCTTCATTTTCATCCTATTTCTTTCTCACCCTCCAACTTTATCATATTTCTCATCTTCATTGACGTTTAAGTATTTTTCCACCTTTCCACCGTATTCCTATCTCTTTTTGCACCACCCTAGTCATGTCGCTTTACTCTTCACATTCCCATCATGCCGCCACTTCCACAGTTCTACAGGACTTCCCCCCCCCTCCCTGCTTTCTTCCGTCTCTCTCGGACATACCTCTGCACTTTTCTCTCGCATAGCCAATCTCTTCTCTCCGGTTACCACGAAGCGAGAAGGCCGTCTGCCCGCTCACAGTTCCCATAGCAACGCCGCCTACCCGGCTGATTCCATCTTTCCCTTCCGCAAGGATGACACCGGCCGCCGTGACGCGCGTTCGGGGCGTTTCAGACGCCGAGTCAAATGGGTAGTGGGCGCATCGAATGTATAGGGGAGGACTGTAGGGGAAGGAGGAGGAACCACAATCGTCGGGAAGGGTAGAAAGGTCATTGGAGGTCAGCTTAGAGTCAAACACACACACGTACGAGCTCACAGAGAAAAATCTGGGAATGCAATGCTTCGTCTGGTTTAGGGGGAGAGAAGGGGAGGTGGTGACTAGAGATTTGGCGTATTTTTATATAAAATTCGGTTCTATTTTCGAGTTTCCACTCGGGGCGGGGGGGCTTATTAGTTCAAGGTCTCTCACCTGGGGATTTTACGCCCATACGTTCTGCGTTTAATTCTCGACGTGAGCGAATAATAAAATCGGCATTCAGATGAACCTGCGGAACGTCGAGTCTAACATGTTCCCTTTTTATCCCCCCTTCTTCCTCATTTCTCGCTTTCCCCATCTATACAATTATCAATTTAATCTAACCTGGAGTAATGTCGCGCGCTCCTGACCTCAGTATCCTAAGAGAAAGGGGGGCTCTTTCACGATTCATCATCTTTTTCGTCCCTTAGTCCCAGCAAGGAGGGAAAGAAT
Organism: Ceratothoa steindachneri; assembly: GCA_963969495.1. Lineage (NCBI taxonomy): Eukaryota > Metazoa > Arthropoda > Malacostraca > Isopoda > Cymothoidae > Ceratothoa > Ceratothoa steindachneri. Next base: position 60,055,112 of record OZ018331.1, on the reverse strand, counting down.
GCATTAATCTTTCTAATTAAACCCAGTGAGAGCTTCCTGGAGAACATCCTTAAGGATATTCTTTCTCGGCAGGAGTAGATCAACCATACTCAAATATTCATACTCTATTTTTCCCCCTACATGAATTTAAGACTACTCTTAAAAAAGAAATATCCAAATAATTTTTTTTTTTTTAAGGAATATTGACTTCCTTTGGAAGGTTTTATTTAACACAAAAAGAAGTTTTAAAATTTCGTTTCCCTCAAATGACTTCATCAGAGAGCTATATTAAAATAGCCAGCATCACCTGTTTATATATGAAAAGACTCACACTCTATCTTTAAACGTTAAATTCTTAAAAATGCGAGATTCTGTAAGCTAATTTTTAGTCGCGTGCGACTCAATATCTCACTATGTTGTTTTGTAAATAACATTGTAACTATTCAGTTGAGCCTAACAGAATATCATACTTTATGTTGTTTTACATTCTCTTTTGAATGATATAATTGCCAAGGTCCTCCTAAGGTTGGGCCGGGACTTATTTTTTTTTGGCAATAACATCATAACTATTCAGACGATTCTAACAAAAGTTGAAACCTTTATGTTGTTTTACATTCTCTTTCGTATGATATAATTGACAAAGTTTTCCTAAGGTTAGCCCGGGAATTATTTGGCAGATATGCTAACTATTTGGCTGATTCAAACCAAATTCGAAACCCTTATGTTGCTTTCCATTCTCTTTAGAATGATATAATTGTCAAAATCATCCTAAGGTTAGACTGGGGATTATTTGGCAATGACATCATAACTCTTGGGCCGAATCTAACGAAAATTGAAACTTTTTTAAATGATATGAATGCCGATGTCCTATCAAGGTTAGTCTGGGAATTTCGGAAAGTATTAGAGGTCATAAATCAGAATAAGTAAGAGCCCAGACCATTATTCAGCAAAGCTTGTTTTATTATAAATTGATGTAAGTTGGTAGGTGTGTGTATCGGACAAGAAGGCTGTGGGGACAGATAGCTGATAATAGATAAGTGATGAAAAAATAAAGAAGTGTGGTAGGATACAAAGAGATGCTAATGTCTGGTGATCAGGCCTATCGCTTTTAAATATTTTCTTATTATGTGATTCCTTTGTTGTATTTGAGATAGTTTATATTATTATGGCGTTCAAGACATTTGTCTTTTATAAAATTAGTGTTCTTGGATATGTCATGCGAATTTTCTGTTGTAGTAATAAATTACTTTAATTACTTTAGTATTATGTTAGTGTCTTTGTTTTTTTTTGTATATTTTTTAGTGAGTGTAAATCGTATCTTTTGTTTCTTCCTTAATGTCTTCTTCGTCATAGTTGGTTCTTCATCAGTGAATTTGCTGTCGATATTCGGTGAGTTCTTGTAGAAATTGGTGAAGTTTCGTAATTAGGTTTTCTTTTCTTGATCGGTTTTATTTGTCAATGGTTTGGGTTAAAAACACTATTATTCTCATGGGTAGAACGGCACTCCTGCTCCACCAGCTAAAAGCCCAGTGGAGCCGGAAAGTTGGCGCGAATAATTCTGCTTCTGTTCTTGTTTATCATTTGAACGATATCATCGTTCAATTCCCTGATTAATCAGTTCCTGCATATATATTCCTTGTCCGTTTTTCTATGACAACGATAATGGGCCTTAACCCCGCATCCCGGTGAACAGGAACTGGGACATCAGTGGTGAAAACCTAGTAGAGAGTCGGGGACAGGCACTCCCCCTTCCCCCGTGAGAGGCTCGCAATGAACGGAAACTATGGTCCGTCGTGCACCCTAAACTGATATACGCCACTCTCTCCATGACATAGTAACAGAGAGTTATTTCTAAGTTTTCACTTAGGCCCAGTCGTAAGATCTTGTACTGCATTCTCCAGTGCCACACCTTATCAAACGCCTTTGATACATTCCGACAAACAATGTCCACATAACTTTTTTCCCGTTTTGCTTGGGCTAGCTTTTTCATGATGACATTTAATCGCCATCACCGTACTTCGCTTTCTTCGAAACCCGTATTGATATGGGTTAAAAAGGGAGTTCTCCTCCAGGTGAGATAGCAGTCTTCGATTGATGATATTCTCAAAGAGCTTCCTGACAAATTCTAGCAGTGAAATTGGCCAGTAGCTCTCTTTTAACATTGGATCTTTTCCGTGCTTAGACAAGAAACTATCTTGGCTGTTTTGTAAGAATCTGGAAAGTATCTAGATTGGCTGATGCCTTTTAAAAGTTTAACTTTGTAAGCCCCGATTGCCCCGGGGCTTTTTGACGGAATGAGCGGAGTGCGCCGAGTAGTTCTTGTTCGGTAATCTTGACGGCTCCTTCGCGCTGTCTATCCACCTAGTGGTGAGGGTGCTTCTTGGGTATTTGGTCCTTAAGCTAGTCTATGATGTTGCTTTCAGACTCTAGGTCATAGTCTTCGTTTTCCTTCTAGGTCATGCTGAATATTTTTGCCCAACAGCTTCGGAATAGCTCTTCAATTCTTTCTTTTTCTGTGTTGATGTTTCCGTCTTCTTTTAGTAGTTCGATCTTCTTCTTCTTCTTTCAGTCGATTCTTTGAGACGTTTGATCTTATTCCCAAACTCTTTGGGAGTTGCTTCAGGGCTATCGATTGCATCATCTTATCGTCTCCATTGTTGTTCGAGGATCAACTGGTTGAGTTCTTCTTTTATTTCTTTACTTCGTTGTATTGATTCCACTGATGCATTCCTGATGTTGATCTCATATAATACTTTCTGCTCACGGTATAAATCTTTCATGTATTCGGTCCATTTGTAGGAAGGGATGGTCTTATACTCGGATTTAGAGATACATGCCCTATCTACGTTGATGAGATGGTTATTAAGATCGTCGATTTAATCTCCTCGAGAATTGCCTGGGCCAAGTTAGACGGATCGTAGGCTTCGAGAAGGCGCGCGTACCGTCCCCAGTCTCCTCTTTTGAATTTCTTTTTGATTACAAGTGGGACTTGTATAGGGTTCCTGTTAATAGTGAGTAGGATCCATATATGCTCACTACATAGCACCTGGACTGGTTCCATGTATGTAGTAGTAATTAAACGGCAGCTGATGATTCGCGAGATAAATGTCTGGTTTTGTGGCACTTCCTTGTCTGACAAAGGTGGGGAAGTCAGGACCTATTCGCTTTCGGCCTTAATCGCGAGATAGGATTCTTCTATATTCCTTATTTCCTGGTATTTAATCCCTTTCTTTATTGAAATAGCGGCACCGTCGTACCGCGCCTGCGAATAATTCGTGATCAACAGATCATAGTTCCAGATATTCATTTCTGTATTACACGTGTTGATCCGTGATCCTAAATTAAGATGATGTCTGCATCAATTGTTTTATTAACAAGACAGTTATTACTTCCCGTAGATTTGTTTGTACTTAACCCTTCAGAGAAAATTCCCCTTTGTAAATAATTTGTTAGAATTGAATGGAAGAGTAACAAAAATTATGCGTTTGGTTAGGTATCATGTTAACTACTAGTTAAATATTTCCATGCCTTAGGTTAAGCAATGCAAAATGAATTTATACAAACATATAAATTATTAACATCAATGGCAAACACGAAGCAAAATGTGTTGTTAATTTCAGCTCTTAGTGAAGAAATCCTAAGTTTATAATTACTAGTGTCTGAACCTTAAGAGAAGGAATAATCACTAGATGGTATATAATAAAGTAAATATGATGCAATAGGCTTAATTCAACTCTCTTTACTTTTAAAACTTTTGAAATTTAGCGCCAAACTACTTTTAGAAATTCATTGTTTACTTTCCTGCCATAAGTAGAATAATCTAGAGGTATACTTGGTTGTATGCTTGTAGCAACCGGCGCGTGCGTCCAAAATAGGACACACGCGAGTCGCTACACACATAAAGTACAGAGAGAGAGAGAAAAGTAAAGTTAGCGCCGTTTACGAAAATGTCACACGGTATTACACCGAGCATAGTTATCTCTGTTAGAGTTCGTAGAGGCAATCTTATCAATATGTTCGGCAGTAGCCAATCAAAAGTCTAGATATTTTAATACTGACAAATCAAGAGGCCGGTATACAAGAAGAAGGTGTAGCTTAGTTGGACAAGGAACTTGTAGGGCGTGGCTTAAATTGAATATATAACTGTGTGATGCCAGAACAAAGAGAATAATTAGATTACTTTGCACGCACTTGACTTCAGACTTAATTCACGTTATAACTTAGAAGTTAAAACTTAAATAAAGAACTTTATGTAAAGTGCAATAAGTTATAGTTCAATAATAATTATATTTTTGCTTTTGTGACTTCCATATCATGTCGTTCCTCAATCTCCCTTCTTCAAGGTCTCATTATTCGGAAACCAACCGTTGCGCATTCTCCTCGTTAATCGCAATTCCTCGCGATTATTTACCTCCCGAAATACCGGTGTTGAACCCTGGTGTGGTCTATCCCCATCCTCCGGGCTATTTCACCCCGCGCTAGAATAAGACCGCCTCTCGGCTTAGGGCACCCCATAGCAATCGACAAAATAACTCTCGTGGTAAATAAGGAAGGGCAACGCAAACCAACTGGAGCATTTGTATCAACCGGAGTCCTTGCCAAAAGATTACGTGATAACTCGGCAATCTATCAACATTACTGGCAACCAGCCAGTAATGTTCTCACGATTACCTTCAAGGTTTCCCCATAATTAGGGACGACCTTCAAGAGCCCCCTCCCATATGCTAAGTAGTTTGCCAAAACTCAAGATGTTTTTAGCAGATTCTTTCAAATACAGAAATCCTAAAGTCTAACTTCAGGAAAGCGGTTCTTTAACTATTTTCTGAAGATAGAGGAACAACACAATAGGTCATGTGCCCAATTTTTTCTATAGAATCGGATATGTCGGGCATTGATGTAATGTTCAATGCATTGACTTTGAATTAGCCCACCTTTTGGAATCTATGGTGCCGAATTTTGGTTTTATATTTCATGGCTAACTCCACCAATACATTCTTGACGTTAAAGATCTGGTAATTTTTCAGAGTATGGCCAGATCTTATTTCTAGCTATTCTGTTGGATATTTTTCTAGCTCCTATTTCTTTGCTAACTCAATTCATATGTGAGTCAATAACATGATTTGCCAGAAATACGAGGGGTTTAGTACCCCATATCCCCTCTAACTATTGTTTAAAACACTATGATAATGCTTGGTTATTACGTTCATTGAGACCATGTTAACGACAAACCAAGCCAAGAGTAGCTGGAAAGGTAGAGTCCCTTCGATAAATCCGATTTCGAGAATATGTGTTTCTTGTAGGTCACATTAATTGTAATAAAAACATTAATACTGAATACTGGAACAAGAATAGAAATGAATGTCGTATAGAAAAGCTTTGTAAAAAATCATATAAAAGAAATCGAAAAGAGGGGTGGGAAAAAAAAGCCGTTTTATAGTCAGATTTAGGAATCAGAATTTGTTAACAACCTCCAAAAGTAGTTTTATCAAACAATAAACAAAGGAATATTAAATAAAAATAATAAATAATGTTAGGCATATATTATTTAGCAGAGATAGATAAGGAACGTTATAAAAGAACATAGAATATCAAAGAGAAACCTACTTATTACTAGTATTAAAAGCACAAAATACTTACTTGAAAATAATAAACGCTTCTGATTGGTCAATGACGGAGCTGAATACAGATCTGTGATTGGGCAGTGGGATAGCAGAAAAACACTAAAAATAGCCCCCAAAATAGTTAGAATTGTATCCAGCTATAGTCTGAACAATTACCAATTAATGGAATTGGCTCACTAGTCAGGAGATAGAAGCTTTTAGGAATTATTGGATACATTTATGGATAAGAAGTGTGGGTGAGACAGAATTTGGTGATGTGAGCTGCCTCGTGTAGGCTATTGATTAGATTTTTGCAGACTACTTTTCTTGTGTTTTTAGTAGTCTCCCCTTTAGCCTGCTCTAGCTATGTAGCCTCCTCAAATTTTCACTTCAACCAACTTCACCCAATTTATGAACTACTGTCACCATTTTCTGGTGGAGATCCTAAAGTTAGGTTTTAATAATGGGAAGTATTGTTTGTAATGCGCTCTTCAAGGCCATAGGCCTTCACAGAGTGCCTAGCATCGACTATCGGGAAACGAGAGAGAAGAGGTTTGGTTTATCGACAGGTGAAGGGTTTGAGCACTGAACTGACCTTTAGGAAGTGTGGGGGGAGGCTAGGTTAAGGTTAAAATGGTTATGAGCTAAACCATCTAAAGTTTCAAAACATTAAAAAAACCGACAAAAACAATCAAGAAAAAATCAACCTCTCAATCGTTTACTAAAAACCCGAAGTGGGATATCAGGTAAGATGTGTGGGATTGTGTGCCTTACCGGCCCCAACATCCCCAGTTTGCCCTCCTGGCCTCAATGCCTGCATGATGCCGGGATGTCTTATGCACATTTTCACCTGTTATCTTCTTCTATGCTCTTATCTTCTATCTTATGTTATGCTCTTATCTTCTATCTTCTTATATGCTCTTATCTTCTATCTCCTTTTAAGTTCTTATCTTCTATCTTCTTCTAATCTCTTATCTTCTATGTTCTTTTATGCTCTTATCTTCTAACTTCTACTATGTTCTTATCTTCTTATATGCTCTTACCTTCTATCTCCTATGTTCTTATCTTCTTCTATGCTCTTATCTTCTCTAAACATGTTATTTCGTAGTTTTATAACTAATAATTCTTCTAGGCACCCAAATGAAGCGAAACGCCGTGCTTCTTCCCCTCCCTCACACACGAGGGGCTATCAGAGAGAGGGTTTGTAAGAAAGAGGTGAAAATGTGTGCAAGACATATAGCCACAGATCCTTCTAGAAGTATTCGGGCAGGAAAGGCACAATCCTCCAGATTTCAACCCTAGCGTGGTAACCCATGCTACACCAGATCCCCCCTTGCTGGAGCGCTAATGTAAAGGTGAAGATGTAAGCAGCGGAAGGGGAAATGTAGGAAGGGGTGTCTACCCCCCAAAATCTGCCAGGGATGAATAGGCAAAATTTGATTGGCGACTATCCAGCAAAACCAGCCTCTGATTGGGCGTTTTCTTGGTAACGTCCCGGAAGGAATCTTCCCTTCTTTTTCGACCTCTTTGGTCGTCTCTCCAGACCGCGAAACTCACCCCCCGAACACCCCACCCGACGGCCGCCTGGCCTCTGGTTGAGAAGTTGTCACCATACAATTAGGAGTAGAACTGCTCGAATTTTGGGGATTCCTCCTAACCAAAGAGGGCATCTGCCTCAGTACAGAGTTGCTGCCATACGCAATTTTCTTGCACATATAAATCTCTTAGGGAGTTCGTATGTTTATTCAATTTTGACAGGAATCATGTAAAGAATGCGGGCTCCATCTTAGCTCCACCAAAGGGCCTCCCGACGCTGCGCCCAAGCGCAGCAAATCCCGTTTAAATTGGCCGCAAAATGCTGTTAATGCTTTTCAGGAAGATAAACTTTCTATTTCCTTAGCCACCGAATTAAGACTTCCATTACAGGACACTCCATTTCACATTTTATCGTATACAAGTCCGAGGGGGAGGGGAATTGGCACCTTAGAAGACCTTGAGAAGGGAACGTGAGATCTGTTAGCTTTTTTCCCCCAGAAAAAGTTATCCCCAGTTCAGTCAAAATTGTCTAGTTTGGAAAAGATCTACTTCTAGCTTTTAGCGTAGTCCCCCAAAACTTTTCCCACGATTAAAACTCAAAAGTAGCCCTTTTTGCTGACTACAAGGCTGTCGATTTGGAATTTCTTTCTCCTAAAAACTAAAGAGCTGGATTTCATTACACAATTTGTGGATGACCTGCAATGGTCACTGTCGTGGTATGACATTACAAATATCAATACCATATTATATCTATGGGAGAGGACCAATTACTTGAAAGCGAACTGACAAAAGGGACAGAAAATCACGCGTTCAGACGGGCTGAGTAACAAGAGAGTGCAACGAGGTCAGGTAAATTATGGACAATGGCAAAGTTCAAGGTTATTTAAAGAGACATGTACACAAATAGAATTTTATTTACACAAAAAAATTAATAAGAGAATTGAAGGGTAAAATTACTTCAGAGAATTAATGGGCCAAAATCACATCAATAAACGAAGGGGCGAAGATTAACTCAATTGGGTTACTGAAGGGGGGCAGGGAAGTTGGCTTACGGATGTCTTCTGTACGTGAGGTGAGACCGTTCGGACTTCGGAGCGGGAGGTTGGAGTGATGACGGTTCTCCAAAAGCAAGGGGGGGGAGGGGGGGGGTAACTTCAGGTCCAGGGGAGAGTATTTCGGCTACCCGAAATAAGGAGGGCTTCGACAGGGGTTGATCAAAGAAGTCGGGAAAATCACTCAAGGCGATCGTGCAGTGGAATTACCTCCTGGCTGGGGCTAATTCCAAATACACAAAATAGTCCAGCTGTCATTTTGCTTTGTTGCTAGCCCTTGACTTAGAACCATGGGGAGATCTTCTGGGTTTTGGCGAGACTTCTCAACTCTGTGTCTCTTCCGGGAAGTCGATCGTTATTTATGTCCGAGGCTTTCCCTGGAGTTGGGGGTTAGGGGGAAACAGCTCTACTCTCGAAGGGCCTCGAATCTTCTTGCAGAGCTATTTTAGCCAGCATAAAGGTGAATCGTGGGGGACTCGATTCGAGGCTACCGCTTGTGGAAGGGAAGGGAGGGGGAAGGGGTAGGCTTACCACTTTAGGCCTAGCAGGGCATTCTGCTGCACATTGGAGTTCCTTTCTGCTAAAGATCTTCTACGTGGGGATTCCCTCACAGTCACAAGCTAAACATCTTATCCCAGCTGACCCTTTGTCTTACGAATACACCAACCACAAGCATCATCTCTTTCATGGTGAGAATGAGGAACCTTCGGGGAATTCGGTTCCACAATTGCACCACACCAACCTCATCCCACCTCCCCGAGCACAAAGGAATACGTTAAAAAAACAAACAAACATCGGTCAGCCTATTCTCCCCCTCCCCCCCGCCCTACATAATTACCCTTTCCCCGTCCGAAGAACGAAAAGCATAAACACAACAAGAACATCCACCGGGAGTGGTGGTGGAAGGGTGTATTATCGAAGGATGCAGAGTATGGAATAATAGTTAAATGTATTTTATAATATCCCCCTTTCCTTCCACACAAACGAACACACCTACTTGAATTTGGAGGTTAGACTCGGGCAGATATGGCGGCGAGGCTGAGACCATTGAGAACCTTCACAAGCAGCAGTGTCGTAGAATTGCTCATAGTCTGGTCCAATAATTATTCTAGTCCTTGATCTGGACACACCGGTTTTGTTTAAGTCGATGGTATTGACCCTATGACTTAATCCTACGATCTTATATATATATATATATATATATATATATATATATATATATATATATATATATATATATATATATATAGGTAGGCTTTAATTCCTACTGAATGTGCAAAAGCTGGTTAGAGGCGGGTTGTGCCGTAGCCGGGATTCTCACTATAAAAGTCCCACTTGTTACTGGGGGGAAGGTTTGTGATTGTTGAATTCTAAGAGTGCAAAATACAGGTTGAATGAACTAGCCGAAGGGATGCTTAATTAAAGTTTTGCCAAAGGTACGTCAAAAGGAAGGAGCCACAAATAAAGACACGTACAAAAAAAAAACTTTACTTTACACAAATATAATAATTAGCAATTGTTAACAGGCAAAATTAAGGATTAAATATTAAAACTGACGTTAAGCGTCTAAATATATAATGACTCAATCGGAGTATCAATCACAATTAATTAATTAGGTAATTTAAGAATAGAGCGACACTGGGTTTACAGATTACCATTAATTGATGGATTGGAGAGACGACTACTCAGGTACAGACGGGGTGGATCGGGTGGCGTTAACACGAGTTCTCGGGGAGAGGGGGGATAAGACGACGGGTTCGGGGCTACTGGCTGCAGTTCCGGTTAGTTCACTCCTAAATGGATGTGACACTAACAAATAGTAACTTCCAGTAACTATTTGGATGTTCCTTTTCTTACTTAAGTTACGTTGAGTAACAGAGCGTACTCTTCTAGTCACAGACTCTGCGGCGCGGGATTTACTTCCAGGAATAATTTGAGACAGCGACCAAGTTGACTCGACGGCGCGTTGGTAGTCGACACGTTACGGCAACGACTCTCGTTCAACGTGAGGATTACGCGAGTAGATTTGGGACACTGCTGTTAGAGGGGTAAACGGCGATGTTATTTATATCGCGGATTGTGGGAAATCGAGAGAGAGATCCCATTCACGACAATTCGCTTATCACAGTGCCTTCCGTACAATCTCCATGCTATCACAAAGAAGGCAAATAAGATTTAAGCTTCTTTGAGAGATAGGCGTTCTTTTGTCCGACTTCCTGTCGCTAGTTGGGGAAAGAAGGGGGGGGGGGAGACGAAGGTCAACTCAAACGACAAATTTCTTTCGTTCCCACGATTGTTTGACGGCATGTGAGTATGTACGTCCCATACCCTCACACGCCTACCTATTTCGAAGAACATTATTCTGCCATGAAATAAGGAATAATGTGAAAATTAACTTCACTGGGGGAATTTGTCATTATCTTCCTCGACTCGAACAATTGAGTCGGTAATTTTATCAAAACCGTTAGGAATTTACCTTAGTATCTAATGGCTACAAACTACTTCTGCCACGTCAGTTTCTCTAATTTACATATACAAAACAAAACAAAACACATACAGAATACAGGCAAGAAATAATTATTTATACAAAGAGAAATACACAAAAAAATAAATAATTGACTATTAATCGCTATCTGAAATTGGTTTCTCGAAAGGGTGTCTGCGAGTACATTGTCAGACACTTTTAGATACCTGATTTCATAACGGTACTCCGCTAGCAATAATGACCAGCGCATTAGCCTGCCGTTTCGGTTTTTACAGGTTTTTAAGTAGGCTAACGGTCTATGATCAGTCTTTATGAGGAATGGACGACCTACCAGATACATCCCAAATTTTGTAATTCCCAAAGCAATCGCTAGAGCTTCTAATTCTACCGCAGCGTATGCCCTTTCGCGAGCCGTCAGTCGGCGACTAGCATAGCTTATAGGAGCGGGTTCTTGGTCCTCGACATATTGGAGTAATACGCAGCCAATACCCAGTTGAAAGGCAACTGTCCTTACGCCAAATTTCTTGTGTGTGTTCGGCAATTTTAAGATTGGGGCTGAGACTAGCTTCTCTTTGAGTCCTTTAAAGTGCGCTTTGGCGTCGGAGTTCCACTGGAGGGGTTCCGGAAGTTTCATTTTTAGCAGATCGTTTAGGGGAGCTGCTACAAAAGCGAATTGGGGTAAGAAGCGGCGGTAAAATGACGCAGCACCGAGGAATGACCGTAATTGCTTCTTGGTGCGCGGTAGGGGCATATTTACAATAGCATTTACCTTCTCTTTCTGTGAAGCCAGATGACTTTCGCCTATTTTAAATCCAAGGTATTCTATGGATTTATAAGAAAAATGGCATTTTGAGGGTTAAATAGTTAAGTCATGATGTTTTAAGCGTTCTAAAAGCGGGCAGAGTGACAAGATATGGTCGTTCCATGAACGTGTAGCCACATACACGTTATCAAAATAAAAGGAAACGTTTTTTAAACCGTCTATTACACGGCGCATTATGCGGTTGTAGCTACTGCAGGCAGTGACTAGGACGAAAGGAAAACGAGTGAATTTCATTAAATCTTTGTCCTTTGGAAAGGCTGTTAGTTTCCTCGCTGATGACTTTAGGGGGATCTGATAATAGGCCGTGCATAGGTCTATCTCAGTGATGTAGGCGGCTCCTTCGAAGAGATGTAAATTTTGGTCAATTAGGGGGAGAGACTCGGCGTCAAACATGGTGACGGTGTTTAGTTCCGAAAATCGACGCACATCCAAAAAGACTGGTCTTGCTTGCGGACCATGACTATTGGGGAACAGTAGTCGGACGTAGATGGCTCGATAATCCCTAATTGCAAAAGATTGTCGACTTCCTCATTGAAAGCGTCTCTTAAGTGCACCGGTACGGGATAGGGCTTACATGGCACAGGTTCGAGCGTAGTGAGGGCGATATCATGTTCGAACTGAGTCGAGCATCCTGGGAACTCGGAAACGACTGGGGTTCTTTGCAGGGGAGCTGACCCTATTCGACCTTTTGCAGAGGTTTTCTAGCACAAGTCGCACGTTTTGCAGAATTCTGCAATATCTTTGGCTGCACCGGGCCAAAAAAAGTATTCAAATACTCGCTGAAAAGTCTCGTTATGACCGAAATGACCGGCCATGAGACTTTCATGTGCTACTCGCAGGATTTGGTCTACATGTGTTCGCGGAATACACATGACCTTGGAAGGTGGGTCCGACTCATCTCGTGAGGTGCGAAATAGAAGGGAGTCGTTAATGATGTACCTTATAGGTCTGTTCCCTCGAACGATCACCTCTTCGTTGTTTCGGGCCTTTTCCCGAAGTGATTGAAGTAAAGGGCAGTTCTGCTGAGCTCTGAGGAATTGTGCATTACTCGTTGGGACCTCTAAAGGGGCCTCTGTGGTGAACAGGCGCGTTGCGGGAGAGGCCTCGTGGCTAGCTTGCGCTTGAGTGACGACAGCTTGAGTCACTTCACTCGGGAAGAGTAGTGCGCTCTGGCCAATGAGTACCGAGCAAAATTTAATGGGGGCTGCCACTACGTCAGCCCAACCAGTGAAATATTTACACTGTACATGGCAGCGGATTACCAGGAATCTATTTGCTCGACCCAAGAAGTCATGTACAATTGCGTACTTCTTAGTTGGGGGTCGACAGGGGGAAGCAATTTGTCCGACACCACAATGCATGTGCACCCTGTGTCTCTGACGAGGGTGGGCACTTTACAGCCATTGATCAAGCAGGTTTCGAAATTTAGTCCTCCAGGGGTACTCTTGTTGAACAGGAAGTTCACTTGAAATTCCTGTGAGGATGGAGACGAGGGGGATGACGTAAGCGTGGCCGGCTGTTCCGGGGGAAGTGTAGCAGTTACTTGGTGGATTTGTTGGCTCTGGGTGAGACGTAGGCTGGAATTCTGTACACATTGGGACTTATAATGGCCGACGGAACCGCAGGAGTAGCATATAACCTGCTTATTCTTGTGTTGGTTATTGTAGGGTGTATTAAAGACTGGGTGTTTTCTGTCTTCGTGGGCTACAAAAATCTTATTCTTTGGCCTGAACGGGGCTGTAGTCTTTATCAATGGAGGAGGTTACCTTTGTTGGGCTTTTCATTAACTAAATTTATTCTTCGGGGACGGGGGGCTATTCTTCCGGGTGTCCTGTGGGTATAGGTGATGATTTGTCGCATGGAGATAAGCTTCCTCGAGGCATTCTTGAAAGGTAGACGCTCGGTGGGCTTGCACGAATGCTCGGATCTCCTAGGGGAGGCTGGACAATAGCTGGCTTTTAACATAAAGTCAATCAGGGCCTCATACTCCGATTCGACTTTGGAGGATTCTAACCAGAACTGGAAGTCTTGCTTCAGGATGTATCCAAAATGTCGGTAAGTTTGACCGGGCTGGACTTTAGCTGATCTAAACTTAGCGCGGTAGAACTGAGGGTTCAAATTGAAGGCGGATATCAATTCTGCCTTCAAGGTTCTATAGTCTATTGTAGCTTCGTGTGGTAACGAGAACAAAATTTCTCTTACCGCGGACTGAACAATGGAAGCAATCTACTCACTCCTTCGGATTCTAGGGCCCTTTCATTTACTTCGAAGATCTTTTCAAAATGTGTCAAGTATGAGCACAAATCTTCTTCATCTGTATATTCGGGAAGTTTCCTAGCGGGGGCCTGGGGTTGATGATCACGGGATCCAACAGAACTGACTTAAACTTGGTCTCTGCTAGGTTCCCTTTCACATTTTAGAATCCTTTCTCTTTCTTCCATTCCTTCTTTTCTTACTTCCATTTCACGTGCTCTTCCCTCTCGCTGTTCGCTTTGGACGAATTCTTTCAGTTCCTGTCTTGTGAGACCGAGAGCTTGTCCTTGCTTGACGAAAATTTCGAACGATTGTGAAGCCATTGCTGCTCTTGCTGACGCAACTGGTGACTCACGAAAGAACTTACGCACCTGGTAAAAGAATTAGCAGCTGCGATTGTTCCTAACCGATACAATCTAATAATTAACCCCTAAAATAATGAATATTTTCCTAGCTTTGTCTTTGCTATCTGGAAAGGATTATTAATGGTTATTATTTATATTCCTTCAGAAAATAGACTCTAATTATTAAAATTTACGTGAGTTTATTTGGGCTTCTTTGGACGTTGGCAAGTTTTAGGCTATATGAGTTCGCTTACTCTAAAATTTAAACCCTTAAAGCTGACACCACTTTTATATATGTCGTAGAATTGTTCATAGTCGGGTCCAATAATTATTCTAGTCCTTGATCTGGATACACCGCTATTGTTTAATTCGGTGGTATTGACCCTATGACTTAAATCTACGATCATATATATATATATATATATATATATATATATATATATATATATATATATATATATATATATATATATATATATATATATATATATATAGGCTTTAATTCCTACTGAATGTGCGAAAGCTGGTTAGAGGCGTGTTGGGCCGTAGCCAGGATTCTCACTATAAAAGTCCCACTTGTTACTGAGGGGAAGGTTTGTGATTGTTGAATTCTAAGAGTGCAAAGTACAGGTTGAATGAAACAGCTGAAGGGATGCCTAATTAAAGTCTTGCCAAGGGTACGTCAAAAGGAGGGAGCCACAAATAAACACACGTACTCAAAATAAACTTTACTTTACACAAATATAATAATTAGCAATAGTTAACAGGCAAAATTAAGGATTAAATATTAAAACTGACGTTAAGCGTCTAAATATATAATGACTCAATCGGAGTATCAATCACAATTAATTAATTAGGTAATTTAAGAATAGAGCGACACTGGGTTTACAGATTACCATTAATTGATGGATTGGAGAGACGACTACTCAGGTACAGACGGGGTGGATCGGGTGGCGTTAACACGAGTTCTCGGGGAGAGGGGGGATAAGACGACGGGTTCGGGGCTACTGGCTGCAGTTCCGGTTAGTTCACTCCTAAATGGATGTGACACTAACAAATAGTAACTTCCAGTAACTATTTGGATGTTCCTTTTCTTACTTAAGTTACGTTGAGTAACAGAGCGTACTCTTCTAGTCACAGACTCTGCGGCGCGGGATTTACTTCCAGGAATAATTTGAGACAGCGACCAAGTTGACTCGACGGCGCGTTGGTAGTCGACACGTTACGGCAACAACTCTCGTTCAACGTGAGGATTACGCGAGTAGATTTGGGACACTGCTGTTAGAGGGGTAAACGGCGATGTTATTTATATCGCGGATTGTGGGAAATCGAGAGAGAGATCCCATTCACGACAATTCGCTTATCACAGTGCCTTCCGTACAATCTCCATGCTATCACAAAGAAGGCAAATAAGATTTAAGCTTCTTTGAGAGATAGGCGTTCTTTTGTTCGACTTCCTGTCGCTAGTTGTGAAAAGGAAGGGGGAAGAGGAGACAAAGGTCAACTCAATGACAAATTTCTTTCGTTCCACGATTGTCTGGCGGCATGTGAGTATGTACGTTCCATACCCTCACAAGCAGAGTGATTAATAGACAATGCCCCAATTCCACTTTTCACGTGAATATTCCAATTACATTTGCACAATATTGAACAAAAACAGACAAACCTTTTCCCAAACTAGAAACAACCCAAAATTATACACAAAATCTGAAACATATTTCCTTACTTTCTATATGTCCAATGGTTCCTTTGCACGTGAGGATACACGCACTTAGGTCGCTCGTGAATGTTGCGCGGGATGCCTTCGTCGATTGCATCTCCTAGTTTTTTCTTGCAATAATTGCCTTCGCTTCCTCCTTTCTCGATCATCTTTTCTTCTTGGGCTGTTGAGTGTGGTTAGTGGTAGCGAGAATGTAGAAACTACGTATCCCGACTATATTAGCGAGGAAACTACTTGGCAAGTCTATATGATAAATTCGCATCCCTAAGGTGGGTGGCTAGATTTAATTAGTACCATTTACATTGAAGGTATTTTTTCTTGGGAATAGTTCCGTAAACTAAAAGAGACCACTCAACACAAGGTCGTGTTTTTTAAGGTTTGTCTTGGGGTATGAATCGCACATTTTTAATACTGATATTATTGTTGTTGCATGGTTGAGCTTTTGAGGAGCCTTGGATGGTGATGACTTCAGGGCGATGTTATCGATACTATCTTTCGGATGTTGAATTAATTTGGATGAAAAGGACTTGGGAGTAGTTATAGATAGGTAACTCAGAAGTGTATTGAGGCGAAAAATAGCGTGGCGTTCGTTAAAAGTAATACGGCTTACAAAAGGTCATCTTTAAATGTTACTGCGGAAAAAGGATCTTTTCGAAAACAGTTGAGGAACATTCTAACGGACCAAATCTTAAAGTCACAGAATTAAAGGAGCAAAACATATATGATCCTTAAAATATCAGTAGTGAAACCAATCATGGAAACATTACAATCACTCAGGACAGTTTCGGTTGATTTGAGCTGCAGGAGAAACGTAGAAATCATTTAAGGCTTGGAACTGTGAAATTTCACCACTTTTTGTAACAAAGATGTATTGTTTTTAACTAGATTTTTATGTTCATAGTGATAAAGGCTTAAAAATAAATACAGCAATTCAATTACTTCTTAGCCGACTACAAGAAAAACTATCATTATTTATGTTCTTTTTATCATTCAGTGTTAGGTGCGTTCAACCATTAATGATTCTTTAAATCCGTGTTTCGTTTTATGGCTGAAGTATCTCGTTTAATTTAATTGAGCCATAATCTTGCGCCGTTAGCAATCATCTTTTTTTCGGATTATGCCGTGCATTTGACAAAAATCAATTACAGCTTCGAAACTACCGTAATATTCACACTTGAATGAATAAATGTTATTTCCCAACCATTACAAAGAGCAATCATTTTGGACCAAAGGCTATGCCAAGGCATGCTACTAGGATAGGCTTCTTGTTTGGTTCCTTCCCGTCGAATAACAGCACACAAAATCCATCCACTTACCAAGAACAAGCCCGACAAAAATTAACCTAACATAAAAACAAACTACAAAGATCCACCCTACCTCCATGGTTAAAAACAATCAAGGGCAAGATAGTCGCCAATATATTTTTATTCATAACATCATAATTAGAAGTTTCCGCTTCTTAATTTGTGAAGGAGATACTATATCTGTACGTTATATATAATTTGAATATTTTAAAAAAAATATAGCTGTTTTAGCCTGTATGCGTTGGAAGCCTTATTTGGAAATTATCTTCCTTCTCCTCATTGGCAAATATAAGAGATTTGTTACCCTTATTTTAATTTGGTTAGAGAAAACGAACTTCTATCAGGGGCGAACTTTATGCGAAACTATTGTAAATTTAAATTGGTTACTCAATAAAATAAAATGTGCAGGTGTTTATTAATTTATTTAGGCTTTTCATGTCTTTGCCTTTGATACTAAACCAGGCAATGGCTTCGCCACTCCCCCCCGCTAAAGGGAGGAGCTTTCGCGTCGCTACTAAGATTAAAATTTAAAATCTAAAAAAAAGCAGCCATGGTTAAATTTTTATAAATTTTCTGAACTTCGCCAATTATAATAATTTTATAAAGCAACTCTAAACTAAATTTTACCCCTTTTCAAAATATCACGTTGCTAAAATATAGAGTTATAGAAGATATATAAAAATAAATTTTCTGAACTTCATCATTTGCAATTCTTTGGGTTTTAAAAAATTCACAAAATTTCGATACTTATATTTATTTCTGAACTTCACTATTTTGTTTTTTGATAGTATAAAAGAATTATTAGAAATAACTTTGCTAAACAAAACATAAGTCATAACGAAACTAAGATGAAATTATTATTCAAATTCTGACAGAAAATCCCCTTCTTAAAAATATAGAGTTAGTGATAATGATGATTAAGCGGTGTTTCAATCAGTCTAATTAGTTTTTCTCGCGCAAACAGAGTTACATAGTAAAATTTAAATACAGAATATTTGTTAGAGACAGATTATAGCAAAAAGTGGAGTCATTAAATTTCCTTCGAGTGAATGATTGGGTATTCCAAATTTGCTTCCTCTGCATCTAATCATATAACGTTGGCTTTAACATAGTAAAATTTGGGCGGTTTTTAAAATTTTAAGAGCACATCACGCGACCGACTTCTTGGGCATAATTCGCCGTACTCACGACAGCCTAGTATTGGGCTACATTAAAATAGCAATATGTTATCCCCCCCCCCCGACAAAAAACAACAATAAAAAAAAGGAAATGGGCACAAACAGGAAGCACGCTCCGGCGTTCGGGATAGGCCCGGCCTTCCCCGACGCAGGAACGTGCAACCTACAAAAAAAACAACATCAAAATTCCAGTTAAATAAAGTGGAGTAGGCCAGCCTCCTCCAAAAAATCATAAGGTCCACAAATCAGTTTGCACGAACTCGTCCCGAGTACAAGGGACAAGCGGTAGCGGCCCCGCTCATCCCGGTACTGGGATAGGTAGCGTGCGCGAAGATCACCTAAACTGGGACATTCAACAAGAATGTGCCGAACGGTCTGGGGGACAACGCAGTCATCATAATATTGAGCAGACGAGCGTTCCATCAAATGGCAGTGCGTCCCGGAGTGTGTCCAATTTGGAGACGAGATAAAGCACCCTGAAACACGCAGCATTGTGTACTAGGTCCATGGGAAAAGTTGCGGCGCAATGGCACACAACTTTAGGTTCCCCTCGACCGTCTCCCATCTTCTTTGCCGTATTGTCTCACGGTAAGACTGATTACTTCAATCAGCCGGTCATACTTGATATACTTGATTTCGTTACTCGGAAAAGTGATTTATTTCGATTAAGATTATTCTTGGCCCCATTTATCTGTGTTTTAAATGTTGATGACGCAGTGGCTGAGGTCTTCCAGGACCTAGAATTGCACCAGCAAAGTGCCTCACAGGAATAGGAAGAATTGTAATAAATGTCCACGGGTATATATATATATATATATATATATATATATATATATATATATATATATATATATGAAAACTCACAAAGTATCACGTGAGGGTGGCAAATGGATGCAATGTCCCGCAGGAAACAATGAAATGGTGTTTCAGAGTACTTTCGAACTTTATTAAGTTCCTTATCAAGGATAACTACAAGAAATAATATTATATTAGAGGTATATATACGAAAGAAAAGTATAAAAGACTGCCTCAATGACAAGAAATCACCAATGAGGAAGACGTAAGGGAAAAGGTAAAGATTCACATTAAGAATGACAAGAAGCAGGTAGTAAGGTCAAACTGTAAATACGAAAGGGTAACAGATTAAAAGAAATGGAGATAGCCTAACGAAGGAGATTATAAAAAACGAGGAGCGAAAGAGTGGAGAAAATACAATGTACATAACAGAGCAGTGACATATTTAAAAAAACACCAAAATGGGTCCACATAACTAAAGATTGTATATAAAACTAAAGACAAAAGTCAGAACTAATTTCTTTAAGTATTAGTTTTTTAATTATTTCATCTATTTTATATAAGCCAGAGAAAATGTTAAAATTATCATATTGGCTTATAAAAGCACATAAAATGATATTCCTTTTTATAGGATTGATAGGAAAGAAATAATTATGGTTCGTTTAGCGTCGCGAAGCCCCCGTTGTACTCGCCCAAGTCTTGTTCCCGTAACACTCTTTTTCCTCACCGGTAGTGAAATATTCCCTGACAGTATCGTGTGAACGCGAGCCTCCCTTTTGCTTTGCTTGTTTTGTTCGTTGGAATTAAACATTCATTTTTGTTTACGTGATTTATCTCAGTCCTTTCTCAATTATAAAATCTTCGCAAAGCTCAGCCAAGTCAGAATATTATTCGAGTATCTTTCGAGTCAGATACGAGATTAACGCCACCTATCACCTCACTCGTGGGCTTGAGGGACCTCTCCAAAATATCGGTGACATTAATTCCCTTCCCTTTATTAATCCGGGGACAGTCAATAATCATGTACATCAGCCAGTCTCACCTTCATCCTATAAACAGGGCCCCTACAAATAACGTAACCCCCATACTGGTGTGGGAATAGTTAAAAGAAAAATATATAGAAGTATGTGTAATTAAGAGAGAAAGAAATATGTTCCAGGTCGTCTGGCAAACTCAGTAGTTATGATTTTTATTATATATTTTGTGTTAAAACGCTTTATAGTTCAAGCCTTTGTTTTCTTAAATAAAGTAGTAGCGTTATTTTTGGAGAACTTGCTAATGCACTATTTATTCCTTGGATTCTTTCTTTACATTTTGATGTTTTAATAAATTTTAATTAATCTGTTCACTTCGGATTTTTTATTATATCGTAGTTGTCTTATATTAATCTCTCCATTTCGGGTGCTCTTTTTTCTTAAGTTGTCTCCAATTCTGATGTTTTATTATTTTGTAGTTGTTCTATTTTAATATGTCCCCTTCGGATCTTTTTCTTAAGTTATACATGTATTTTTTATTCTTTTTTCTCTTTTATTGGTATAAATCGGTATAATTTCTCTTTGCATCTTCAGCTGGCTGCTTTCAAACGCTTGTTTGAAGTATATATCTTGGTAGTGTTCATTCGGTAGTCTCAGTTGATTTATCATTTCTTCTGGCATATTTTGGTAAATCTTTTCTCATATATCGATTGGTCGCTTATGAAAGGCACGTTGATTCGATCTATTTCATTTATTGCGTGTAGCAATGTTGAGGGAAGACTGTCCAAAAGAGTCCCGTTTGAGATAAACCTCTGTGCTTCTCTTAGCGCTGGATTGCTTAAGGTCTGCGTGGGAATGACGGGATACAGCAGCAGTGGTCTCACGAAGAGTAAGTATAATTTTCTCTTATTGGACGATGATAGTAGTCTAAAACGGAATAGAGATCGGAGCGTCTTTCTGGCTACAAGCAATCTTCTCTTTGAGGTGTGTTGTATATCATCTAGTTGTCATCTTTAAGCCGAGTACTTTTCTTTGTGTAGATTAATGGTGATGTTCACGCTCCACCACTACATCCACTGATCTAATGCGTCCCATCGGAATTATCTTAAACTTGTCGATGTTTTTCTTTATTTTGTTTCTCTTTTCGTAAGTGATTTTATTTGCGATTTCTCTTTTTGTTCTGTTGGCTATACCCTCGGGTTACGATAGTCGTTCGTCACGATTTGGGTGTTGTTGTCAGCCAGTTGTATATATTGAGTAAAATCGTAGTTAAGTTGAGGGAGGTCGCTGGTATATATTTCATACAATGTGGGGCTCAAATATCCCCCCTGTGGCACCCTTGCTTTCAGGTCGAAGAATTCCCCTACGCTACCATTTATGCTAATCATGGCTTTTCGATTTTTAAGGTAATTGCATAAAATCCTCGTCATGCCATCCTCCATGCCTAGGTCATAGATCTTTATTTTCAGGCCTGGTACCCAGACCTTGTCAAATGCCGAGGCCAAGGTCTCTTAACACTATGTCTACTTTATTGCCGTGGGGCCTTATCAATAGCAATCTTCTCACTTATGAGGGCCAGTGTGGTTTCCGTGCCGAGTTTCCTACGAAAACCATGCTGTTAGTTGTTACATAGGTCATTAGTTTTCAAATAGTTCCTAAGTCTGGTGTTTAAAAGTTTTTCAAAAAGTTTTCCTATAAACTCCAACAGTGAGATTGGCCTGTAGCTATTGATTGCATTCTTTGGTTTTCCCGGCTTAATCAAAAATATCATTTTGGCTTTCTTTAATAACTCTGGAAAGTGGCCAACATTTATGCATGCAAAGAAGATATTTAAAATAGCTTGATTAACATTTGGAGGTGAGTTTATAAGATGCTTTTTCGTTATTCCTGTCATTCCATGTGCCTTCTGTTTAAAGCTTTTCAGTGCGGTTTCGTACTCTTCATGAGTGAATGGCCTTCCTTCCTCACGAGCACGGCGTGTTCTGTTAACCAGATGGTAGGGTGTAAGCTCATCACCCAGTTCTCTCAACCTTGTTTCTACTTCCTCTTCGTAATCCCCGTCGAATTCCGCATTTTCAGCTTCGCTTATACGAAATATATTTATCAAGTATTTTTTTAAATAGCGCTCTACATCTTTATCTCTGCTAATTTTATCTCTGTTGACTAATAATCTTATTTTATCCCTTGGTGGGGTTCCTCTCAATCTCATAAGTTGATTTCAAAATTTTCTCGGGTAACCCTCTGTGTCCATATTGCTAATTATGTTTTCCCAAGTCTGCTTAGTCTTTTCCATAATGAGAAGCTTGATGGTGTATCTCAATAAGCGTAGTTCTCTATAACGTTGGGCTGTGTTTCCATACAAATTTATATCGTTGATAAGGACTTCCATGCGGTCCATCCTCTTGGTGATATCTCCATCCCACCTTGGGGCTGGGAGAGTTTTAGACCTCATCCATGGGATAGCTGGACGGTCAGCCTCTTTAATTTTCTCCACTACATTGCGAAGATATTAATCGATCTCCTTAAGCGAGGCTCCTTCCAGTCGATTTTTTCTATGATTCTCAGATGTTCTTTATATGCGTCCCAATCAGCTTTGTTCAAGCACTTTCGTTTGGGATTTGAACCTGTATCAGTGAGGTTGATAGCGTTGTCACCAGGCTGATATGGTCAGATGGTATATAAGGGACCGGTACCGTCACCTGATTAAGAACGAAATTTGCGTTAGTTAGTATAATATTAGACATGGTCGAAAACCTTTCGGTTAAAAAGGTGGCGAAACCTGATCCCTCCCTCTGAACTATGTTCCTATTAATTAGTAGGCTCAATGAGTTACCCGCTCCATTGATTGTCGTCGTGTAGCCCACCTCTCTGCAGCGGGCATTGATTTCTCCGATTAAGATTGTAGATGCGTTTCTGCGGAATTAACGAATAAAGCTAGGAATTGGCAAATATGAGCGTCTTGAAGGTCGATAACCGACAGCCACCACAACATCATCATAGGTCATCTTGATTTTAATCGCTAGGTAAGATTCATCTAGTCCTTGAATTTATATGAATCTTATGCCTCTCCTGATTGCAATTGCAACACCATCAAGTCTTTCGTTAGAGTGATTTGCCATTAGTACTTCGTAATTGTATATTTTAATGTAATCTGTCCTCATGTCAACGCTGTGCTCAGAAATGAGGATGATATTTGGGTCCAGGTTCCTTATGATTTCGCTGTAAAATATTTTCTTATTTGTCCAACCGTTAACATTGAAGGAGAAGATTTTTAATTTTCTCATATATCTTAGTGATTATCCATGATTAGTTCTTATGCAACCATTTTGGTTTCGATCCACTTTCTCTGGCATGGAGAACCAAGCAGCTGGCTCCTTCATGAAGCCATGTAAGGTAAGGTTCCCAGTTACCTACATAAACACGCACATCACGGGCTTCCCATCCTCTCGATCCCATTCTACCTTCGGAGGAGGGGGAGATGATGAGAACCCGGAGTTTTACTCTGCCGACAGACCAAAACTGGACGATCAGCTTCGATAGATTTAATTGGTTGTATAAGAGGGCCAAAGTATGTGTGGGGTAGATACAATAATAGTGGTGAAAAGAGAGAAAGGTAGAAGAATTTAAAGGGACGGTAGGAGCCTGTCGAACTGGCTTATCACTGTCATTTTATTGTTTTTTCGTTAGTACCTCTTTATATAACGTTCAATTTCGGGTATCTTTTGGGTCTGAACCTTTCCATGCGTAAAATGGCGTCTCCTTTTACTATAAGGTTTGTCGAGTTCTGGAATCTTGCGCGGCTCTTTGCTCTTCTTATTCTGTTAAGCATATCTATACTTTTTAGTTCATTTCTTCTCTGATTCTTACTTGCATATTATTTGTTTGTTCTTCAGTAACCTTATTTATGGGTTTTAACCATGCATCCCGTGGAATTATTGTCCACTATTCTTTTATGTGTTTACCTGTAAAGAGGTACACACATTTATTATGCACTATTGGAAGTCTCATTATGTGTTTTTGAGACGCAGGAGAGTGTTGAGGCCAGTTAGAGGATTAACTCTTAGCCCAAAATGTTTTCGCTCTAATGATAATCCTTTAAAATGTTTTTGTTTTTTGTTTTTTTTAATCAAACCATATTCAATTCGTATACATGGCGTTGTTGTGTGTATACCGTTTTAGGGATGCATATGCCTGTTATTAGTTGCCTATTGTTCTTTTTCCTGGTATTTGTCTGTCTTGTTTGTGTTTTTTTTCCATTGGTCTGTACCATCTGATGAGCGTTTTCTACATATCTTTGTACCCTATATAAGGCTGGCTTCTCTATTTTAATGGTATTCCTTGAAAATGAACTGGCACATATAGTTAAAAGTGCTTGGTTTCATCTTTTCATTATCATGTGGGTTAATTTTCATATTATTGCTTTCTTCACGTGCCACTTTGTGAGTTTTTTCTTCATATATATATATATATATATGAAAAACTTACGAAGTAGCGCGTGAATAGAAAAAAATCAGACAAAAAAATAAAAGGCGGATTCCAAGTACCTTCGATCTTGTTCAATTCATTATCAAGGAATTACGAAAAATATTTTACAAACGTGGTATATATATATATATATATATATATATATATATATATATATATATATATATATATATATATATATATATATATATATATATATATATATATATATATATATATATATATATATATATATATATATATATATATATATATATATATATATATATATATATATATATGGGATAACTATTGCTAAGGCTTCTTCTATGGAGCTCCAATTTAATTTGAAGGATGAACGAAAGGACCTATAAAGGGAAATTCTTCAGGTACTGGAAAATACAACTCGTGGAGTAGACATACAATTTAAGTTAGATTTTAACAGACAATCAAAATGATGAATTTATGGAAAGTATTTAATATTTATTAAGGGGGGGATTGCGAAAATTTACAGGTAATTGATATTTTTGGATTATTATGTTGCGAGTTAAAAATTAACGATTGGAGAAACACAGGAAACACATGAGGATAAACCAGCCTCAAACAATCAGCCGTTAGAGGATAACTGGGGAGAAAGGGCGAGGAGTGTAAGAAGAAAGAGAAGGTTAGGAGGTTGGTAATATTTTTTTTAGAGTAGAAGTAGTGGGTGAGAAGAATAATCGGAATTTAAAGAAGGAGAAAAGTATTTAATATACATAGATTCAAGAATCCTTAATGATATGGGATCAGGCGTGGTTTTTAAGATTTAAAAATCGTCCATTGCAATATCAGTTTTACAATTAATAGAGTGAAGCCCAACAGGTGAGAATTCTTTCGTAGAGATAACCTTTCCTGTCTTGTGTCTAACACCTAAATGAGAACAGAACCTCACCCTCAGCGAGCGCACCGTACTGCCTATGTATCTCCTCAGTTTACAATTGGAGCAAGTAAACTCATAAACAACGGAGCCCTTCTCTTCAGGCAGGACGTATACGATTGGCATATAGCAAGAATTTATCTCAGGACTCTTCTGTATTAAACAGAATGTATGTATCATCGACAAAGTGGTGGTAAAGTAAGGGTTCAATGCTTCCAAGTTCCAGGCTGAATGATTGTTTCCTCAATCGTTAATATTTAACTCCCATCATAATAATCCAAAAATATCAATTACCTGTAAATTTTTGCAATCATCCATTAATATATATTAAATACTTTCCAGAAATTCATCATTTTGATTGTCTGTTAAAGTATAACTTAAATTATTTGTTTACTCCAACGAATTGTATTTTCCAGTATCCGAAGATGGGTGAAAAGTTCACCCCAAACGTTGCATCTATCAAGAAAATTAAATGAATTTTCCTGTATACGTCCTTTCGTTCATCCCTCAGTTTATATATATATATATATATATATATATATATATATATATATATATATATATATATATATATATATATATATGTGAAGCAGAAGAGCAATGCCCCGCCCATGTACAACGAAAGGACCCAGAATAGAAAAATAATATCAAAGACGGATGTGAAGTATAAAACCAAATAGATAAGGTCTACTTCCGGAAAATTCCAACCTGTGCGCAAATAATGTAAACATTTATGTGACTAAACTAAGTACATACATACCCGATTGTGAATACATAAAAATAGACAAGAGAGAAACAACTAAATTAATAAATCAAAGGGCTAAGTTTAAAATGGACAATTTCGTTATAAATAAGCCTTTTAATAACAGGGTCTAGTTTAAAAAGACCAGGGGATATTTTAAAATTTGGCGAGGGATTAATGAATGAGCATCAACAATAGTTCTTTGAATAAAGCCATTAGATTTATAAAAAAATTTAGCCGAATTCCAATTCATAGGGTGACTGTTTTCCGATAAATGGACAAAGAAAGCGCTGCAAAGTATTGCTTAGGTCAAACTGAACAATCATCAGAGCCCCTCCCCTTATAATAACAATAGTATAGGGGGTTTATTCTGTTGATTGTTCAGTTTGCCCTAAGCAGCCGGATAGTTTCAGAGCGAATGGCTCTTTGTTGTTTGGACACAACCAATGAGTAGAAGTATGGAGTTGCGTTTTTAGGATTTTTCACCACAGGACTTTTAAGAAAACTGAACTGCCATTTGGAACCACTTTTTTATGACGAACAAATAAAGTTTTCGCTTTTCTATGATTAATTTGCCTCCTCAGTGTTACAAACTTTGGACATTCAAATTTTAGTATCAAATGCTTAAAGATTTTTTAAAGAATTGTGCCACTTATTTATACGCCATTTCGACTTTAGACCTCGATATCTAAAGAGGTCTTGCAGCTTTGCGCACTTTCCTCCTCTTACAATCGCCTCGCCCAATGGCAGATACAGCGAGAGGTCCCTAATTGCTGCGAGTAGCGAAGGGTTGCATGCTAAGGCAAGTACACATAAAAGTTGGCTATTGAAGAATCATCGTTTTTTATGGTTCCAAATCCCAGGAGAGACTTGACATTGGATTGTTAAGTTCCATCTTAACTCCAATCGGGAGAACCCTTGTGTGTGAGATCACATTATGGAATTTTCTGAGCACAGAGGGACTTTTAGGGATTCATTTTATCTACTGTAATATAGCGAGAATTGAAAGAGATTGTGAGCACACTGAAATGCACTTAGCCCCTCCTTCTCCGTTGGTAGATCGACGAACCACTTTTACCAGTGGCTGAGCCTTCCTCTAATCATACGATTGCGATCAATAACGCTGCCAATGTCGATGCCCTAACCTTCGAGCACCCAAGAACTTCATCTCCGCCCCCTAACAACAATTAAATTAATTCCTGTGTGTGTGGATGTTTGGGTGTCCAATCACAGTATATTTCAGAGGGTGGGGAAAATAGGTTTCAGGAATATCCCACTGTGGAACCCATCGTCATGGCTCTCCCGGACAAGAGGCGAACCTGCAGCCCTTGAAGCGATTATTCTATCCTTTGGGGCCCGGCCATGATCACAGAGGGACTTATAACGGACTATGTGTACGCGAGATGCGGATTAGATGACCCAACCCCTGAAAGGGCGGCACACCCCCGGGGGTGGTCGTTGATTCGATCACCACCCATCAAAGTCCGTCATGAGTAATTACTGAGGAGGGCCTCACCGGGTTCATCCACACGTCAATTAATCATCATCATCATCTAGCTAGGTCACTTGGGGTCTGTCATCTTTCTCTCGGCCTAATTTTTCTCTTTATCATCATTCTTTATCATTTTTCCCTCATCTCCTCATTTTTTATTTTCATCTTTCTCTTTTTTCTTTCAAATCTTTCTATTTTCTTCCTTATCTCTGTATTTTCTTCTTTATCTTTCTCTTTTCTGAATTTACCTTTCTTTTTTATTTATTTCTCTTCTTTCTCTCTCAATTTTCCTTTCTCTTTTCTCTTCTCATTATTCTTTTCTTTCTCCTCTAATCTTTTCCTTCTCTTGTTTCTTTTATTCTCTTCTTTTATTCCCTAATGTTACTTTAGACGATCTTCTTCTTCTCCTTTGCGATAAATTTCATAATTTAGATGCCTCGGTACCAGTCAATACTTTCTTAAGTCTTATATTCACTTTTATCCTCATCATAGGGTTAAAATTAAACGGTCTCTATTCACTTTTATGCGTCTGCGCGCATTACGCCTTGTTAGTCCGCAATTTTTGGATAAGGAATTGTCCAATAAATTGGAAAGAGGTAAAAACTTTGTTACCCTCGTCAATTTTTGCATACTTCATTAAACTTTGCAAAGAGAACTTTTTATAGTATTAATAACCCACCGGTTTCCAAATACAAAAATTGTCTTATATACCATACTTTGAACCATTTTTTGGTCTCACCCGTATTTTTAAGCAACTTAATATCTCTTTAAATTTTAGATACTTGTATGAATCCACTTTATATAAAATTTTAGTCCACAATAATACAGGGAAAAAAGGTGGAGTATATTCTATAGAACGTTCTCTTTGTAATTTACCTTACTTGGGAAAATTGGTAAATCTTTATCTACTAGAATTCACCAACATAAGTATAATATTGAAAAAGGTTAAATAAACAGCGCCTATTTTTATATTTATCTGAAAATAACCACCTTATTGACTGGAATTCTGTATAAATTCCTTTATAGTTCCGCTGATTTCACAAAAATAAATATTGACGAGTGTTTCTTTATTGGCATCTTACCCAATATGAACATTTCCCCTGGCTTATTTAAACTCAACCCTGTTTTAAAACCACCTTGTCTAAATCAAATAACTTCATAAGGCAGCCTGTTGTCACTCTTTATTATTATAATATCATTCGCATTGTCTCCCCCACCACGTGTCTTCGTTGTGCCTGTGGATTAACTCTTAGCCCAAAATGTTTTCGCTCTAATGATAATCCTTTAAAATGTTTTTTTTTTTTAATCCAACCATATTCCATTCGTATGCATAGCGTTGTTTTGTTTATACCGTTTTAGGGATGCACATGTCTGTTATTAGTTACCTATTGTTCTTTTTCATGGTATTATTCTGTACTGTTTTTGTGTTTTTTCCATTGGCCTGTACTATCTGATGGGTGTTCCCTAAGTATCTTTGTACCCTATATAAGGTTGTCTTCTCTATTTTAATGCTATTCTTTGAAAATGAACTTGCAAATATAGTTCGAAAGTGCTTGGTTTCATCTTTTCATTATCTTGTGGGTAATTTTCACATTATAGCTTTCCTCACCTGCCAATTTGTGACGTTTTTCATTATATATATATATATATATATATATATATATATATATATATATATATATATATATATATATATATATATATATATATATATGAAAAAATCACAAATTAGCGCGTGAGTAGAGCAATAAATGAAATAAATAAGACAGGAAAATGAAAGAAGGATTCTAAGTACTTTTATATTTATTTCTCTTCTGTCTCTCTCAAATTTCCCTTTCTCTTTACTCTTCTCATTTTTCTATTCTTTATCCTTCAATCATTTCCTTCTCTTGTTTCTCCTTTTTCTCTTTTATCATTTTTTTCTCCTTTCTGATTACTCCCTTTCTCATACTTATATTTTTCTCCCTTTATTTCTCAATTTTACCCTATTTTCTTCCATACTCATTTTATTATCTTTTTCTTCTCTCATTTATTTATTTCACTCATTTTTTTTCTCTCTCGTTCTCATTTATTTTCCTTTTTATCGTTCTCATTTATTTTTTCTTATTTTTCTCTTAAATTTTCTCTTCTCTTTGGGTCCCGTGTTTCTCATCTTTCTTTCTCTCTCTTTCTCATATTTTTCTCTCTCATCCTTTACTTTCCCTTCTTTGTTTGTCTCTCATCCCTCTTTCTCATATTTCTTTTCCCATCTTTCCTTCTCTCATATTTGATTTTCTCATCTTAATCTTTCTCATCTTTATCTCCAATCTTTTACGCTCTCTTTGTCATCTTTCTTTCTGTCCCTTTGTCATATTTTTCTTTTTTCCCATCTTTCTTTGTTATATTTATATTTCCTTTCATCTTTCTCTTTCTAATCCTTATATGCAATCTCTTCATTTTCATCTTTCTCTTTTCGTCTTTTCTTCATTCTCATCTTTGTTTTTCTTCATTCGCATATTTCTCTTTTTCTTCTTTCTCATTTGTTTTATTTTTCTCATTTCTCTTTTCTTCTTAACTCCTATTTTTTCTATTTTTCTCCTATTATACTCTCTTATTATTTTCTCTTTCTTATTATTCTCTTCTCATTATTCTCTCGTCTTATTATTTTCTCTTTCCTATTATTTTCTGTTTCTCATTCTCTGTTTTGCTCTCATAATTCTTTAACTTATAGTTCTCTTTTTCTCTTTATTTTCTTTTTCCTATTCCCTCTTTTGCTCTTATAATTCTCTCTTTTTCATTATTCTCTTTCTCATTATTCCCTCGTTCACATTATTCTCTATCTTTAATATCTTTTATTGTTTTCTTCTCATCATTTATTCTGTTTTATTCTCTTTTCTTTTATCTATCTTTTATTCTTCCTTGTTCTCCTTCTCATTTACCTTCTATCCTTTTTTTATTATTTTTATTTTTTCTCTCGTTTACTTTCTCTCTCTTTTTCATAACGAAAATAGAGGGAGAGGTGACGCCCCCTTGTCGCGAGAAGAGAGCTTGTGTGGATCTTGGACTTTTCGAGCTATGTTGGCGGGGTACCTCTTCTGGGTACCCCTGGTAGGGCTTCCCTTTTCGATTTTGTCGGAAACGAGGTTCCAGACTAAGTGCGTCATTCATTCCTTTTTCTACTCTGTCCCTCTCCTTTTTTACTTTTATCCTATCTCCCACTCATACAAAAATAAAAAAAACAACAAAAAAAGCCTACTCCTATCATGTCACTCTTTCCCTTTCTTCTTCTATCTACATATAAGGACCTGGAAGCTACCTCATGTGTCAGGAGAGAGGCTTTGGAACCTCTATAAACAACGCCAATCGACGCTCACTGGTTGCGAGAGACCAAGACTAGAGGTGTCCTAGGCGTTGGGGCACGATGAATGGGATGAGGGTAGTGCCCCGTTAACCTCTTCCCTGGCGCGTAATTATTGACCGTTCCCAGTGCCCGTTGACAGGTGCTTATGGTAGCATTGGTCCAAGGTGATGGCCCTTTGTTCCCATGTTGGTTGCCAGGCCAATAAAAAGCCTTGGGTCGAGTTCCTTGGTTTGGCGGGATATCCATTGAACGCTACTCCGAGATCCTGGCCGTTGTGAAGGGAACTAGTAGGAGTTTAGTAAGGGGCGTGCTTCGTTGTTGTTCACCTGGTGAAAAATCGATGGCCCCTTCGGGGACCGTCAGTGCTGCTTGGTTGGGAGCCACGGCACGCCGAGGTTTGACGACTCGGTTGGACGAACAGCAGCACATGGAGCGTGCCTTCTGAAAGATCCGAAAACTCTCCGATCGATAGGCGGAAGCAACTCACGCGGGGAGAACTCACCAACCCCCCTTTTTTATCATTGATTGGTCACGAGTTTTCAGAGAGAGAGAAAGCGCTCAAAATTGCAGGCAAAAAAGGACCAGTTCGTCTAAAACACAACTGTGCAACATGCCAGTTAGAAAAGTGGTGCGTTGACTTTCCGGAGGGCTGCTACTCAAAATGCAGCCCTGAAAGTATCTGCACTACTTGCATACTGACGCGAGAGGTGGAGAAATTAAAAGTCATCTATAGAGCCTCAGAGGAGAGAGCTAAAATCCTTGAAAGAAAGTTGGAGAAACTTGAAGCCCTTAACGCAGCTTAGATTCGATGCCTAGAAGAGGCGTCGCCCAGTGACGTGTCGGAATCCCCTGATATCCAAGCGGACATTCCGGCATCATCTGAGGCTAAGTTAGCTGAGGCGAGAGACAAAGAGAAAAAGAAGAAAGGAGAAACGAAAAAAAAGAAAAAGAATAAAGTTGAAGCAAAAGTAGAACCAAAAATAGAATAAAAACAGATAAACAAGAAGAAAAAGAAAGATAAGAATGTGAAGAGTAAAGACGAAAAGGGCAGGCCTCTTCCACAAGGGAAGACCCCGTCTTTAGAGACCAAGTGTCCGAAGGTCACCCTCATTGGTGACTCGCAAACACGGGATCTGCAGCCGCTCCTAGCGGCCCACCTTCGCACTAGCGTGAAGGTAAGCTGCCTGTCAGGACGGGGTAACCACAACATCAGAGTAGAGGCAGAGAAAGCTCAGATTTCTGAGAATTCAGTTGTTGCTCTGATGGTGAGCGGCAACGACCTCTACCTCAGGGGGGGGTAAGGTTGGCTTTAGTAGTAAGACCATCCGAACCGTGATGGGAGCAGTGGATGACATAGGGCTAAAAACCCGCAAACGTGTGGTGGTTGGGATGCTTCCGAGAAGAGGTCCATCCCGAAACGCTCACGAAAGAAACGTCGCAGTGAACAGAAGGTTGGTGGATCTCTGCACGGCAGAAGGAGTCTTCTTCGTGGACCCCTATCGTACCTTTATCGGTAGAGACAAGCTCTACCAAATGGACGGGGTACATCTCTCCTTTAAAGGAAAGGCCTTTCTCGCCAAACTAATTCAAGATGTCGTGGAACGCACCCAAAGGAGCGTTCGAAACAGAGCGAAAGCGGACGTGCGCCAGCATGCCCGTGTCACTCCTGGAACGACCTTCTCGGAGGTCGTCAAAAAGGGTGTGACGACGAAAACAAAGAAGCCGGGAAACGGAAGAGCGTAGGGAGTCCTACACTGGGGGACCCCCTCAAATTTCTTCTGTTGAATGCGAGGTCAATCAGGAATAGGTTTATTGAGCTCCGTGGCCTCGTAGTAACAGAGGAACCTGAGATGGTCGCCATAACTGAGTCGTGGATAAAAACCTCAAGCCGAGATTTTGAAGGTGAATTCACGATTCCCGGTTACCAGCTCTCCCTGAAAGATAGGCCAGACAGAGAGGGTGGCGGTGTGATGTTGTATGTCAAGGATACTCTCAACTCGACGGATTGCAACATCGTATCCGACCATGAACTACTAGGTGTGTTGACCTAGAGATAGGTCCTGCCAAATACAGGACCCTGGTGCTTTATAGACCTCCTGCCCAACTCGTTGAAAAGGACAGAGATCTGTACGAGCTACTAGGAGAACTTGTCGAAGACATAGTGTGTATCGTCATGGGTGATTTCAACACACAAGTTGACTGGGAAACCAGATAACCCTGTGGCGAGAACGCACTACTCCTGGAGTTTGCGAACAATGAGTTCCTCACTCAATGGGTGAGAGAGCCAACGAGAGGAAACAATATCCTCGACTTGGTTTTCACCTTTGAGGATGACATCGTTGAGGCCCTTTCTGTTGGCGAATAGCTTGGTGGCAGTGACTACCGACTAATTAGATTTGAGGTCAAATTCGCGCAGGCAGGGCCTGCAACTAGTAAATCGAGGAAACTCGATTTGAAAGGAGCAGACTTTGCAGGTCTTCGTGCTGAACTGACTGACGTGAGGCTAGAAGTGTGCGATGTTGTTGAAGACTCGTGGAACAGTTTCAAAACCACATTCATGAGTCTTCCATCGCGATTCATCCCTCTGAAATGTCCCCGTCGGTCTTCTGTTCAACCAAAGTGGTTTAATCGAGAAATAGGCCGCCTGTTTAGAAAGAAGAGAACTGTGTACTGGCAATCGAAGATCTCGGGTGACCTTGACGAATACCGGAGGCTAGCCAGGAGAGTGAATTCCAGCATAAGGGCAGCTAAGCGGTCTGAGGAACTCTGAGTGGCGAGACTCTGTAAAGAGAATCCCAAGGAGGTTTTGGATATGTGAACAGCCGTAAACCAATCCGTCGAACGATTGGCCCTTTGAGAAATAAGGAGGGGGCATTAAAGCACTTAGATGCAGAAAATGCTAACCTCCTCAACGATTACTTCTCTTCAGTGTCTAATGAAGAGTGTGGTCCCAACCTCCAGCCAATGGATTCCTTCTCGGGGGAAAAGCTGGAGGATATGGACTTCACCGAAGGGGAAATATAAAAAAGACGAATAAGTCACCTAGCCCGGATGGGTTTATACCTAAAGCGTTAAAAGAAGTGCGCGATCAAGTGTCACGACACCTGAGCGCAATATTCAACATGTCAATCCGGACCGAATGCGTTCCTAGAGACTGGCGTGAAGCGGAGGTGACTCCTATCTTCAAGAAAGGAGACCAAAGCCAACCGTCAAACTACCGACCTATCAGTCTGACTTCGATAGTCGGTAAACTCATGGAAAGCATGATGGTGGACAAAATGACGTTGTATTTAGAGTCAAACCTGCTAGTGAGGAGTTCCCAGCACGGATCCGGAGGCAACGGTCATGCCTGACGAACCTTGTGGAATTCTTCCACTTCGTGTTCAGTGAGCACGATCGGGGCAAGGCGATGGATGTGGTGTACTTAGACTTTCCGAAAGCCTTTGATAAGGTACCCCCCCTGACTTCTCCGAAAAGTGCGAGCGCTGGGCATAGACGGAAAAGTAGCCGACAGTATCGAGAACTGGCTAAGTGGCAGACGGCAACGGGTGGTGGTGAATGGACAGGCTTCTAAGTGGGTGCCCGTTAATAGCGGGGTGCCTCAAGGTTCTGTCCTGGGACGACTACTATTCATCATCTACGTCAACGACATAAACCATGACATGGTTGCCAAGATTTCCAAATTTGCCGACAAAACCAAGCTTGGTATGAACGTTGCAAATGATGGAAATGCTGCAAGCCTGCAGGAACATCTTGGGAAGATTGATGAGTGGTCGGATACGCGGCAAATGCCTTTTAACGTGGGGAAATGCAAAGTGATGCATATCGGCCACAGAAACCCCCAATATCAGTATATCCTTAAGGGCACTGCTCTTGAATCGAGTGACACTGAGAAGGACTTGGGTGTAACTATTACTAGCGACCTCAAGTTCTCGAAACAGTGCATCGAGGCAGAGAAGAAAGCCCAAAGGATGTTAGACTACATAAAGCGCCAGTTTGGATACCGTAACAAGGAGATAGTACTTTGTCTGTACAACTCCCTCGTTCGGCCGCACCTGGAGTATGCCGTACAATTTTGGAGTCCTTCGTTTCGAAAGGACATCGCAAGGTTGGAACGCGTACAAGCTAGGGCAACCAAACTGATTCCCTCTATCCGACATAAAAGTTATGAGGATAGACTAAGGGAATTAGATCTGTTCTCGTTGGAAACCCGTAGACTGCGTGGTCAGCTCATCGAAGTTTTCAAAATACTTCGAGGGTTCGACAATGTTGACTACCGGGATATTTTCACACTGAGAGAACAGAACGCGCAATCACGGCTTCAAACTTGAAATGAAGCGTTACAACCGCAATCTGTGTGGAAATTTTTTCACTTATAGTATCTGCGGTAAGTGGAACGCACTTCCAGTGGAAGTTGTCAACAGTGAATCTGTTGATCAGTTCAAGTCAAGATTAGACAAAGTCTTGACAAGCGGCCGTTCAGGGACGCAAAACAATTGAGCAGCCATGTGCCTGTTCGATTGCTAGTCCAAAGGGAACCCTCTTTGAATGGACCGTAAGGTCTCCTAGGGTACTTACTTTCCTTGTTACTTCTTGTTACTCCTTGTTTTCTTCTCTCCATTGCTTCAATTCATCTCATTTTCGATCTCTCTTATGGTTTTATTTGCTTCTATTCTCTCCTTGAATTTTCTCTTATTTTATTTTTTTATTTTATCTTCTTTGATTCTCTTCTTTTTCATTTATTCTCTCTTCTTTTGTTCTCTTTCTTTGTATTCTCTCTTTTGTATTATTCTCTCTCTCTCCTTTTCTTCTCTCTCTCGCTCTTTTATTCTTTCTTATATTCTCCGCCTATTTATTTTGATTCGGTTTCTTTTATTCTCTCTCTTCCTTCTATTCTCTTCCTTTTATTCTCTTTCTCTTCCTTTTATTCTCTTAATTTTATTCTTTCTCTTTCGTTTTATTCCTTCTTTTTATTCTCTCTTTTTCATTTTCATTTATTCTCTTCATGTATTATCTTTCTTGTTTTATTGTTTTTCTTTTGTTTTTCATTTATTCTCCTATATTCTCTCATATATTCTTTCTCTTATTCTCCCTCTTTCTTTATTCTATCTCGCTTTTATTCTCACTGTATTCTCTTTATTTTCTTTTATTCTCTCTTTTATTTTATTTTATTCTCTCTTTTGTCTCTCTTTTATTCTCGTTTATTCTCTTTTATTCCCTTATATTCTCTCTCATTTATTCTCTTTTATTAAGTATCCTGTTATTTAACGAATAGAGTTAGATAAATTTTATGGTGGCGTCATCTTAACTGTTCACCTCCCATTTCACTGGAAACGCATCACTTCAAAATTACATCAAAGAATGCAGTACCGTACATGTACCGATATCCCTATACACTTTTTACCCATTCAATAAGTGAGGGATGGACACTTTATGGGAGGAACGGGATATGAAGTTTCTATTATTTATCGCGAAAAAGTAACCGATTTGTTGGTGCGCGGTCGGTAATTATACGGGGGGGTGGGGTGATGAAGAGTCTTCGTTGCTGTTGCACTGCTCAAAATCAGGCGTCTCAAGCATTGTGCGGGGAGAGGGTTCCGGTAAAATCGACTTGACGGGTAACGAGGACTTTAAGCAGTGGGCCTACTTTATGCTTCTGTTGAATTGGCTTTGACTCCTTATACTCCCTATAATTGCTCACGAAGGATTATGCGTTAGACTGGGCTTACCGAATGTGTCTTCGTGGTCGGGGTATAAAAAGACTTCGAAAGGACGCGGCAGAAGAAAATAACTTTATTCTTAAATTGGCCTACCAAAAGGGCAAGCGGTAACATCTCGAGTTCTTTGCGCTCAGTGTGTGTAGGCTTCCGTTTTATGCGAAGTATCCAGTCTAGAGTCAGCAGGATTTAAGCGAGTTAACGCTGTTTCGCAACGCTACTAACGGACAGATTGATTCTATGATTGGCTGATTATAATTGACTGATCTTGACCACTGAATTTGATCGAATGAAATAAATGCCGAACTGCATGTCTGTCTCTCGATCTCTCTATACATATTGTATGCCATCTACAGGGAGCGTGACTTTGACTTTTCTGTGGAGAGGACTTAGTGATTTAATTTGCTCGTTACTTACAGCCCTTGAGCGGAGTTCCGACATCTATGTGAACCTGTTTTACCTACATAATTCCCATGTCTCCGATTTATTTTAATTATAGGGAATCGCTTGTCTCTTACATATCTTTGTGAAATTTTGTTGGCCAAAGCCGGAATTTGTTCATCTTGCCTGTTTTCTTCTGTTGTGACCTTTGATAGCTGTTTCCAGTGTGCGTATGTTCATGTGTTTCCGGTTGACTCAGAAGAACAGCTTGTATTATATTTATTCGATAGTTGTATAATTTGATATATATATATATATATATATATATATATATATATATATATATATATATATATATATATATATATATATATATATATATATATATATATATATATATATATATATATATATATATATATATATATATATATATATATATATATATATATATTTGTTTGTTTCTTTTTCTAATTCTATTTGGTACTTTATTTATTACACGTGGCATATTTTTTCCTTAATTTACACAAATAGTCATTTTTAGGATTTGGTATATCCACCGAGCGTCCATTTTCGAAGTTCCTCGCTGGGCCTATTAAATCGTGCCATTTTGGTGCCACAGGCCTACCGATTTTACAACATGAGCACCACAACTTATTTCCATTGGTTATCAATTAAAATTCAATAGCTAGCCATGAAAAGAAAAACTCTTACTTTGTACAAATTATGGGTAATTTTGTATAAGACGAGCGCAAACGTTTTAGGCGACTAACTCATATCCTATTTCTTCGTATAGTTTTAATATGTAGTATCCTATGAGCAATATTTTGATGGTGAAAGTGTATAGGGGGGGCAGTGTTAGTAGTTATCAATTGATAGAGGTAAGCAGCTTATATGGTGAAATAAGTATCTGACTCCAAAGATGATGTGTTCTTATTTTGGCTGGGCTTACCGAAGGTTTTAGTATAAATCAAAGTAAAGAATGACGTTGCAAAAATATACTTTGTTCTAATATTGTCCTAATAACGGTGCAAGCAGCACGTCACGAAGTTAATTGCGGGTGACTAGCATTCTATATATATATTCAAGGTTAAGTATTAAATTTTGAGCAACAAGACTTGGTAAATTCAAAAGAAAGAATGTGAACGATATAATCTTCTTAACAACAGTAATCTAATAAACCTAATAATGCAATAATCATTCGAACTGAGCTTCTCAGAAAATATATATGCTTATTTTCTAGAGGGCGTGACCTAGAATCTTCCGTGAGATCAGCTTCCCTTGTAAAGTTCGTTGTTCTCCACTCCAAAGGCAGTGCTACCGAAAGCTGTCTATGTCGAATTACTTGCATATGCTAAGTTTTATCTATATAACAGGAAACGCTTGTAGCAGCTTTGTGATACAATTCCTTTTGGTCAATTAGTGTATTTACCCAGGTGCTTCGTAGACTTCCGTCTTTTGAAAAAACTATTCTGAGATGAGAAATGTTTGTTTATGCGTTGTCTTATTGACACAGGTGTATCTGATCTTTCGCACGTTCGTACATTTGTGTGTCACACGCACACTTTCAACGGCCACTTGCCTTATATATATATTCATATATATATATATATATATATATATATATATATATATATATATATATATATATATATATATATATATATATATATATATATATTTCTATATATATATATATATATATATATATATATATATATATATATATATATATATATATATATATATATTAACAAATATATTTAAATTCCTTATTTTTTGTATTCAAATTAATAGATGCCAATTAATCTATACACTCTCATTTCCTTATTCTAATTTTAGACATATTACTTTATATGTGAGGATTTAATCAGACCACCTCGCGTCCATTTCGTGGAGGTTTTCGCCGGGCTTAATGATTCCTGTAATTTAGTGCCAGTAGCCTAGCTCTTACATAATCCGTTCATCACTGTATTCCCCTCCCAGTAATGGAGTTAGGGAGAAAATAGCGAAAAACATTACATAGTTGGTTACATATGAAATACTTATATTTGGCACACTTTATCTGATAACATTTACAACATACGCACAGATCAGCGACACTTACATAAGTGCCTGCCTCTACTAAAAGGGGCGTATTTATGCCATGTTCTGTCATATAATACAATAATAATAATAATATCTAATACATTTACATATATACAATTTATCTACAATTTTGTCCTAAACTTCTTTAGATTTATAATTAGGACGCAACAAACAGATAATAAGGCATGTAATAAAGCTATAAAGGCTGCTAAGCATCTATATATTTATGACTCTTCCTCTTTCATTGAATGTGTCGTTACAATAATACCTACACAAGTATTAGAAATACATGAACGATGGATTCCTGGCAAATGTGTCTCGCCTCCCGGAGCGCACGAAAACGTCCGTCTTGTCGTTCCTTTCTCTGGTTCTTTTAGAGGTGTCTGGTTGACTTCTTGTGGCGTCGTTCTTTTCGTTGCCCTTAACTCTACGAGGTAAGATACACCTGGTCCTCTTCCTGTTTTATGCTTGAGTACATGGGTGTTGCTGATCGCCCAGCACGTTACCATTAAGTGAGGGAGGTAATCCCTCTAGGTTTAATCTGTCCACTGACAGTGTCCCTTCTTCCGTCAGGGAATTCCAAAGTACAAACCTTGTTGCCACGCTCGATTACCGGGAAAGGCCAGCATATGGCGCTTCTAGTGGTTTACGAACGTGGTCTATTCGGGCCCACACAAGAGTTGTTTCGTGTAGATTTGGGGGCACGAAAGGCTTGGGCACCGAGTGCAAGTTCCTTATGGATGCCTACGCGAATTCGACTTGTGCCATGGTTGATGCCAGTTCTTTAATAAATTTGGAGTCGGCCTTATATATTGATGACGAAACTATAGGTTTTGGGCACAAGAGTGTGGTT
This sequence comes from Ceratothoa steindachneri, assembly GCA_963969495.1. Classification (NCBI taxonomy): domain Eukaryota; kingdom Metazoa; phylum Arthropoda; class Malacostraca; order Isopoda; family Cymothoidae; genus Ceratothoa; species Ceratothoa steindachneri. The sequence continues at coordinate 60,015,076 of OZ018331.1, read as the reverse complement.
CCCACGACTGCCGTAACAGGTGATAATCAAGAATCATTGGGCAAAGAGCGAATGCCTAATAGAACAATTATGAGTACCACCAGCTAGTCTTGTCTATGTGTAATTCTGGAGCACTCCAAATTCCTGTGTGCCATTTTCACCACCCTGTTCGTGGACGTGCGGTATGCCGTGGTGCGAAAACGATAAAAACGAACGAGGGCAGACAGTTCCTTGAATAGTTCTGATTTGATATGTATAACGGGAATCCAAATTCTGAAATCTACCTGTCTAAGAAAGCTAACGCAACCGTTACGGCACTTATGCGCGGGTCAGGTAGCGCTTTGATCCATCTCGTCGCCCGTTCGATGCATGATAGTAAATACCGATTGTGTGAGGGGTAGGATTGTCCAGGCAGTGTACACAATGCGAGTGGTCCAACTCTATTTATATGCACAGTTTCGAACCTTGAGGATGAAATATCAATGGGCAGGATCGGGGATTTCGTCTGGCGATTAATTTTAGAAAATTGAAAAGGGAGGAACTTCCTCGTCCAGGAGCAAATATCCCTGTCCATATTGGGCCAGAAACATCGAGATATGGCGAAGTGAAGTCTTGATTCCAGGGTGTGGCAGATTATGTAATTGACTGAAGATAGCTCTCTTGCATGCCAAAAGGACAAACGGTAGTGGTATCTTTATATTACTTTACACCAAAGCTGATCTTCCTCGGGAAAAGGGGAGGATTTTAGTCGCGAGATAAATTCCTTCGTTTCTTCGTCATTATCCTGCGCTGCCGCCAAAGCTCGGAGGTCAAGAGTGTTAATTTGGGCCGATTTGACGTTCCTTGGAAGGCAGTCAGCGACTACGTTATTCTGACCACGCACGTAAGCGATATCACTGACATACTCTAGAATGGCTGTCCAATAGCGTAGTTGCCTGTTTGTTTTAGCACTTTAGGCGATGCAAAAGCTGATACTAAAGGCATGTGATCAATGCACAAGGCAACGTGGCGGCGTTCAATCAAGTACTTCTGAAGTCCTGACAGCAAGATACGCTGCTAGGAGTTCTCTGTTGTAGGTGGAGTATGCTTTTTGCGTCCAGCTTAACTTGCTCGAAAAGAATGTCACCGTTTTGCAGATTTGTCGACCATTTGGCGCAGAGCAGCACCTGCTGAGTATTGGGAGCAATTCGTCACCAGCTGCTTGGGCCAATCATTGGGCAGCAAGTGACAGAGTTTAACGGTGCTGATTAACGGCGATTTTGTATTTTAAAATGCTCCTCGTGCCTCATCATTCCACATGAGCTCAATAGCCTTATGTTGCAAGCGTACAAGCTCGGTCAATGGGGTTGTAATTACAGCAATTCAGGAATCATTCTTCGGTACTATCCTAACATGCCCCAATATATTCGAAGCTCCTTGTAGTCCTTTGCTAATGGTGTCTCTAATTTATTCCATTTTCTTCGCTGGTGGGCAGATTCCTTCCACCGAAATGTGATGCCCTAAATAATCTATTTCCCCTTTCGCCAGCTCATACTTCTCCAGGGATATTCTTAGACCGTTTTTGAACAGAATTTTAAAAATTTGTCTAAATGCTTCAAGTGGTCGTCCATATTGCCTGAATATATCAGGATTTCGTCTATATACACAAAAACGAACCATGATGATCCTCGAAACAGGTTGTCCATGTTGCTCCGGAAGGTGCAGCTTTCATCTCGGAGACAGAATGGGAGCTTATCGTCCTCCCATAAACCAAATTGAGTTGTGACCGCAGTTTTCTCTGTCTGCATGGCTCATAGGAATTTTATGGTAGACACGAACCAGGTCCAACCTTGAAAAGATCTTTTTGCCATGGATGTGGTTTATAACACATTGAATTGGCAGCAGCAGATACCTCTCAGGCTTTGTGATCACATTGAGCGCTCGGAAATCGCCGACCACCCTGTACCTGTAGTCACCGGGCGACTTCTTTGACACCATGTGAAGGAAATTGATAATTGAGGCTACCGCAGGTTCTCCAAATAATCTCACTTTCAATACCAGCTTAGTTCGTTTGTCTATTAGTATGCCGAACGCACAATCTAGTAAAAGATCATAATGCCTTAAAAAGTCAATACCTAATAACGGAGAAGTATCCGCGACTACAAAAAAACACCAAAATGATCGGCGAAGACTGGAGATAACTATGTTCGTGTGAAGCTCACCGTTCACTTTTATTTTCCTGCCGTTTGCCGTTGAAATATTTATAATATGTAGATTCGTTCAATTCACCCAATTTCAAAAATTTAGCTGAATTACAGGTACACTCGCCCCCGTGTCAATTAAGAAATCATTTATTATTACACACTGTGGTGGTATAGGAAGGATCGATTGATGGCTGGAGTTCGTACGTATGGATTGTTTGCGTACTACACCAAAACTCCTGGATTGCGTTTTATCTCTAAGAGTGCTATATTTTTTTATGATTATGATTGATTATTCCTTCTTTAAAATTTGAGGGTTCCTAGTTCCTTGCTTAGCCTTTCGAGGATTGAATAAATATTTGTTTATAAAAACTAAAACCTTAATTAAAACAAAAAAACATGAACCAACGAAATTTGACACCTTGAATACACAGAAATGAATTCAATAAATTTAAGTGATTCTTTCTAAAATGACATACTTCAAATTATAGTGATGGTTGACCCACAACTCACCTTAATATAAAAAATGCAAACAAACTTTACAGAAAAGGATACCTGGGTAAAAATACCTTTATGGCTTCCTAATAGAATCTGGTTCAGAGGCTGACCTTGAACTCGATCGTTACGTCACCTCAGGAATGTTGTTACTTGGATGACCCGTGCCGCTTGTCTAGATGTGTTCGTACGGGTGAAATAGCTTTAAAGCGACGAAGGCCTTTGGCGTGTGTTTTAGATAGAGAGACTCACGCCTTCAGTAGGAAATGATCTCCCCACGGGGAAAGGCCGCAGGAAGGTTCCTCCAACAGTTTTTCTAAGGGCGTCGTACAACTGGCTTTAAGGGACCTTCTGGCTTTAGGGCGACGCTTCTCTAATTTTGCCTATGCGGTGATCTTGAATATCTCCTCTTAGGGGAAACCTTACTGTTCTTAACCGATTTTCTGGTCTCGGGACCGACCTGAGCTGATTAGTGATTTCTGTGGTCTCGGTCGTCCGTTCAGCTTTTCATCAGGATGATTGTCGAGAAGGAAGGAGGTTAAGTGGGCGAGCTACGGCGTTTCCACTGCCAGGACGTTGTGGTTAACGCCCAGAGGCTCGCTTGTGAGGGGGTAGGAACATCTCTTCCCTTACATACCTCCCTTCGAAGAACTTAATGTAGGGGGGAGGGGAAACTCCAGGTAACAACAAAAAACCCCAAATAACTAAACATAGTCGACAAAAGCAAACTTGCATGTCTTTGAACTTACTACTGCTTATCACGGCTAACTAAGGTCAACCATACTCTTACCTTAAGTTTCTGTGAACTTGGACGCACACGCTCGCGCGTACAAAGGCAGCTGATAGAAATAGTTCTCGTGAACCTACTAGGGATATGTTTCTCAACACCATTTAACATACAAACCAAACAAAACATAATTCATCGATTATACACAAAAAAGGAGCCTGGCTCGAAAGTAGTATCTAACCCGCTACTTTTTTACATTTCTAGACCCTAAAGAACTTAAATCCAAACACTAACTACGAACACACAAAAAAATGAGAACATGGTTTTATGATTACCAGGTGTGGAAATAACTCTCGATGCGGTTTCGACTTAGGTTATAGAGCGGCTTTACCTTATCGGCCCCTTTGATATAGCTGATATTGAGGTGGTGCTCTATGACCATTACTTTACCGCGCCTGAGTCGGCCGTTCCTGTTATTGAGTCTACCCGATGAGGCACAAAAATAGTAGTGGTATTCAAACCTACTCGAATTACCCATTTTATGGTACTTGAATAATTTTAATCTTACACTTATTGTTAGAGCGGCCTGTTGCAGTGTTGCAAAGATGATGGGAGCGTGAGTCCCATAGTCCTCCTTTAACAAGGTACACTGGGAGATCGTGTCTGGGTTCTATCTAATGGGGTCGGAGACAAGTTTCACTATGGGATAGTTAATGGGCGTGGTTCTCACGGTGAATTGAGGTTTTAATGATAATCTCGTAGACGCTACGTTCTGGGGAAACACTATTGGCGGTAGGAGATACTCATTATCCGCTTCTACCATCTGACTCGGTTTACTTGGGTGTACCACATTTACACATCCATCTTCCTTCACTGTCACCCCATTTGGCTGGGTTCTCCTTGTAGGTTCTTTCTTAGGTACACCTGCGTGTACCTTTTCCCTACTTCCCTCTTCCTCCATTGTCACTTCATTTGTCTGGGTTTTCATCGTAGGTACTTCCTTAGGTACACATGCTCATACCTCTTCCCTACTTCCTTCTTCATCCATCGTTACCCTATTTGGCTGGGTTCACATCGTAGGTACTCCCTTAGGTACACGTGCTGGTACCGCTTCCCTACTTATTTATTTCTCCATCATCATCCCATTTTGCTGGGTTTTCATGGATGGTACTTTTTCCTGGGTCCAGGCCGGGATAAAACCGCCTCGACCTCTATCTGATCCTCGCTAGATGCCCTTTCATGTGGGAGCATTCTTTCTTTTTCTTCTAACTTTTCTCTTTCTGCTTGGGCTAGAACTCTTTCCACCTGTATCCTTATTTCTTCTATTTCTATTTTTATCTTTATATTTCTTTCTTCTGACTCTATTTTCCTCTTTATTCTTCTTTCCTCATCTTCTCTTTCCGCTTTCGCTAGTTCACTTTCCAGCTGTATTCTTCCTCTTCGTCTTCTCTTTTTATCTTCATTCATCTTTATTCAGCTTCTATTTCTATCCTAATTTTTAATTCTTTTGCTTCTCTTTTCGAATGTATTATTCTTTCGTTTGTTTTACTTCCCCTCGGTATTTTTCTCTCTTTTGTTCTATTTTACACTGTATTCTTTCTTCTTCTATTCTATCAATGTGTATTCTTTCTTCTTCTCTTGTTATGTCCATCCGTATTTTCCTTTCTTCGTCTTCACTTTTCCACTCTTTTCTTCTTTCTTCGCTACCTCTTTTCTATTCTCTTGTTTATTCTTCGTCTTCTATTCTCAGTTCTGCGAGGACGTAGTCAGCCATATGTTTACCTTCTAGTCGAAGAATTTAGCCAACTTGGAAGAATTTTCCGAACGAATCCATTTGGTGTTTGTCTGTCAACTTTTCAACGCTGTACGTTCAGGTACTTATGCAACCATTGACCACGTAGCGTGCTGCCTAACTTTACCTTAATTCCAATAATTTTCTGATCGGAATACCACTCTACCAGCAAATTAATTAATAACCTTATCAGGCTAATCACCACAAATTTATACACCAACCTTGTTATGTTTTAAACTTTCCTCGAACGCTTTGCACAAATTTACTATTCCTAAGGAAAATACAAGACACAACTTCTACTGAGTTTTTCCAATACCCATAAAACCTGAGACCAAATATTTATGTCGTGCTATAGGAAGGACCGTATGGGTTGTTTACGTATTACACCAACACTCCTGGATTGCGTTTTATCTCTAAGAGTGCTATATGTTTTATTAGAATTGATTATTACTTCTTTAAAATTTGAGGGTTCCGTGTGCCTTGCTTAGCCTTTCGAGGATTGAATAAAAAATTTGTTTAGAAAAACTAAAACCTTAATTAAAACAAAAAAACATGAACCAACGAAATTTGACACCTTAAATGCACAGAAATGAATTCAACAAATTTCAGTGATGCTTTCTAAAATGACACACTTGAAATTCTAGTGATGGCTAACTCACAGCTCACTTTAATATAAGAAATGCAAACAGACTTTACAGAAGTGGATACCGGGGTTTAAATAGCTTTAAAACTTCCTACTAGAATCTGGTCAGAGGCTGACCTTGAGCTCGATCGTTACGTCACCTCAGGAATGTTGTTGCTTAGATGACTCGTGCTGCTTGTCCAGATGTGTTCGTACGGGCGAAATAGCTTTAAGGCCACGAAGGCCTTTGGCATGTGTGCCAGATGGAGAGACTCACGCCTTCGGTAGGAAATGATCTCCCCCACGGGGCAGTGAAAGAATGTTTCTTTCTTCTCTTCGGATTACTCTGGGGAATACTTCGCACTGGCTAGCGATGAGACAATGCCGGAATCCTTTGACTCAGGGGAGTGCTGAAGGGAGTTCACTTAGGGGTCTTCCTCAAGGGCCGGGACTATCTTTGTGCTTTGGGATACACTAAGATAGAGGGTTTCTCTCGCGATAGTAAGTTGAACTTGCTCCTTCAATCAAGTTAACTTAAAGTTTGGTGTGACCACAGGGAACTAGCTCGGGGATGAGCTTCTGCTTAGTTCCTGTATTCCTCAAGGGCGAGGACTTTAAGTTAACTTGATCAAGTTAACTTAAAGTTCAGTGTGACCACCAGGAACTGCCTTGATGATGAGTTTCTTCTTAGTTCCGATATTCCTCAAGGGCAAGGAATATCTCGGTGTTTAGGTATACACGAGGATAGGGTGTTTCTCTGACGTGAGTAAGTTGAACTGGATTCTTAAATCAAATTAACCTTAAAATTCGGTGTGACTACCAGGAATTGGCTGGAGGATGAGCTTCTTCTTAGTTCCTTCTGTTCATAGCCCGTGCCTCTTGCCGGGAACTTTGTCGCCTTGATGACTTACGTAATTTACCTCGTTTTTCCCAAGTTATTTGCTTTTATACGTCGCTACACTACTGAGGTAGGCACAGGAGGAAGCGGAGGATTTGTGGACAGGCCGCAAGAAGCTTCCCCGTCCACCGTTTTTTTTAAGGGCGTCGTACAGCTGGCTTTGAGGGATCTTCTGGCTTAAGGGCGACGCTCTTCTAACTTCGCCTATCCGGTGACATTGAATATCACCTCTTAGGGGAAATCTTGCTGTTCTTAATCGATGTTTGTGTCTCGGGACCGACCTGAGCTGATTAGCAATTTCTGTGGTCTCGGCCGGCCGTTCAGCTTTTCATCGGGACGAAGGTTGAGAAGGAGGTTAAGTGGGCGAGCTACAGCATCCCTACTGCCAGGGCATTGTGGTTAACGATCAGAGGCTCGCTTGTGAGGGAGGAGGGAGCTTCTATTCCCTCACACGCACTTTAACGGCGACCGTGAAAACAGATGTCATGCCTGCGCCCACGCTTGCAATGGCATGCCCGCCTAGTTTACTACCGGGGCTGGCGAAGATGGCTTGGAGGAAGGTTGCATCTGGACCTTCTCTTCTCCATTGGGTCACCTGCAACAAGGTTTGCAGAATTTTGCATTTTCCCCAAAGAATTCATGTGAGCGGCAAACTACAGGTCTTTGTTTTTTTTCGGAAGGGTCGCAATCCTCATGGTATATTATGCGCACTGTAATCACTATTATTTTGCATATACCTGGGACGATTCCCATTAGGATACGCACCTTTGGGAACTTCTCGGCGAATTATTTATACACTTATCACTTGTATCTTTATTTGTATACAGCATAAATGCATTGAATACTGAAACGGCAGTGCGACCTATCGAATCACTAGTAGTATTTATATTAAGGCACTGGGCACTACTTAAATGTCATCAGTCACCAGTTCATCAGCCAGTTTTCCTAATTGCACCAGGGTGAGTTATTTCTGAGTGGAAAATATAGCGCTATGTTAGCTGGTAGAGACTGAAAGGAATTTGTGCCTCACAAGTTCTTCACTAACTCCTATCTGCAGTGCAGTCCTCCGTAGTTCTTCCAAATTGATCAAAGGTCTGCCTGTGAACGTGGATCATGCGATGAGCTTCTCGAAAAACCTAATCACTCTTCCTCCCCCCCTCTCAAAAGAGGATAATTTTGGTACGAAAAAAATTGCTCCCAGGAGACGATCGACGGTGTCAGATGGAAGTGAGGCTAATACGTGAAAAAAATTAGTCTCCTCTTTTTTTAATTTCGTAGATATGATTTTGGGCCTCTACAATCTTGGACCAACCAGGGACTGCTGTTTTCATTAAAGGTGGGTGGCTTGATGTTGACAGCGTTCACAAAGTCCTCTTCACCTTGTCCTCTCTGACAATGGCTTGTTGCGTCAATTTCTTCTATACCTTCACTATGCGATTGAAACGAAAGGTGAATTTAAAAGGGGGAACGTGGACGAGATAATCTTCTTAACAACAGTGATCTAATAATATTAATAATGAAATAATCATTCGAACTAAGCACCTGCGAGAATATATATGCTTATTTTCTAGAATCGTCCGTGAGATGAGCTTTCCTTGTCGAGTTCATTGTTCTTCACCCCTAAGGCAGTGCTACCGAAAGCTGTGTTTGTCGAATTACTTACATATCCCAAGTTTTATATATTTAACAGGATACGATTGTATTTAACCAGGTGCTTCGTATACTTCCGTCTTTTGATAAATCTATTCTGAGAGGCGAATTTTTTGTTTATGCGTTGTCTTATTGACAAAGGTGTCTCTGATCATTCGCGCGTTCGTTCATTCGTGTGTCCGCGCGCACTTCCAATGACCGCTTGCCTTCTCTATCTCTTTCTCTCTCTCTCTCTCTCTCTCTCTCTCTCTCTCTCTCTCTCTCTCTCTCTCTATATATATATATATATATATATATATATATATATATATATATATATATATATATATATATATATACATTAACAGTATATTTACATTCCTTATTTTTTAATTAATTCAGATTCATAGATGCAAATTAATCTATACATTTTCATTTCCTTATTCCGATTTAATAAGAACACTGCTCATCCATTTTGTGGAGGTTTTCGCTGGGCCTATTAAATCCTGCAATTTGGTGCCAGTTTGTGGGCCGAATCAAGTGAAACAGTCGAATGAAAATTTAAACGGTTTACATATTGAACCTTATAATTGGGTAGATAGGCTTTTCCTTATGTACTATTTTCTTTTGTAAATGAGAAGATAGACTTCCTGGTATGCATTTCTCTCTTGTAAATAGGAAGATGGATTTCCCGCTTTGTACCATTCTCTTTCGTATATGGGAAGATGCACTTCCGGGTTTGTAGTATTCTCTCTTTTGTAAATGGGAAGTTGAATTCCCCAGTATGCAGTATTTTTCACCTGTAAATAAAGGAACGAAAATCCAAGTGTACTTGGTGGTTGAAGGAGCTTCCCGAAACCGTTACCTCTTGTGCCAGATAGTCAGGTAAAAGACGATTGTGATGGACATTTTCTTGGAGCACAAATCGTGCAGGTCACAGAGAGCGACATTGTTTAGTCGATGCTACTTAGAGCTCCCTCTATTCTCTTTGTAAGACCTCATAGGGAAGAGTTTCACGCCATCAAGGTTGCTTCCCAAACCTTTACCTCCTTACCGAGAACAAACATTCAGTATTGTAGCCGGATGCGAATTGGTCATTAAACATATATAAGTGAGGAATATAGTAATAGAGGTGTTTAGTAGGAGAAAAATAGTGGGGAAAATTGGGGAAAATAATAGGAAAGTTTAATGAAAAATAGAATGAGAGTACAGATCCCTGGTGAAAGGGTTCCTCTGGCTTTCTTTTTTGTTTTGTTTTTATTGAGTATATATAATATAAAAATATATACAAAAGGCATTCAGCCTTTATAGGAGAGGGGTTTTAGGCCCTGATTTCGCGTTTATTTTGTTGTTGTTGTTTTAATTGGGGGATTAGACTTTTACCAATTCAAGGGAAATAAAACAAAAGAAAATGTTTTTAAAATGTTGGCTTTGTTTGTATTTGTGAACGTTAGGTTTATGTCGTTGTTGATGAGCAGTCTGCTACTTGTAAATGATCTTCTCTGTCCTGCTTCATTAAAGTTCATGTGCTCGCGCACAAACTCTGGAGGGAGGTGGTGGTGTACGGTGTCTCAGATTTTTATTGCTCTTTTGTGAAGCTCCACCTTTATAGTGGTCAATTCCAGTTCACCATGGAGCTCACTCTGCCTTCTCCCCTCTCTCTCCTTCGGGTTCTCGTTATAATTAAGACAGCCTTATTCTGGGTCTTGGTACTCGCGTTTATAGGGACCGGAGGGTACAGGAGTTTGGATCGAATGCATGCATTATAGATCTTTAGTTTGTTGGAGATACTCAGGTTTAAGAATCTGAAAAATTCCCCCAAGTCCCTCGGTGCATTCGATGTAGTTTAAGCTACGTGATTCCCATATCCACGAGTCGTAAGCCGGATTCCCAGAACCGTGCCCTCCGCGCAGTATGGGATCTTTGTACCCCACACACGGTTGGCCAATATATTCTCAAAGGCTTCCCCTGCCACTCTAAGAGAGATATAGGTCTGAGGTTAGCTGGAATGTCCGGTGGCTTACCAGCTTTGGGAATGAATATCATTTTTGCTACCTCTTAGTGGTCAGGGAAGTAACAGACGTTCAGGCAAGCATTCATGATATTCATTAGGATGTTAGGTGGGGATCTTAAGGAATTTTCCCGTGTCAGTCCTGTACGCCCAGGTGCTGGTTGATGAAAGGATTTTAAAGTTTTCGAGAATTTCTCGGCATTAATTTTACCGCAGTATCCCCCCATATTCCTTTCTTGCGTCACGTAATAATGAGGATAGGTTCTGGGGATCTGGTCGTTTAGTTCGTCAATGATTCTGTCTTTGAAGTCTAAATCAAAGTTGTCATTCTTCTCCGAGGAGATCTTAAAAGTAGATGCCCCTAAGAGTGAATTCTTCTTCGATTTTATCAGTCTCAGTAATTTCCGTGTTGTCTCGTGTGATTTTTATTGACGTCTGTGTCTGTCTTCCTTTTAGTCTTTTTACACTCTGCCAGAATGTACGGGAGTCGCTTTCTAAGTCAAGTCTGCCTATTAAATTGTCCCAAAGTACTCGTACATTCTTCTGTTCCTTAATGAGTGTCATTAGTTCGTTGCGTACGAATATGTGTCGTGTTCGTCTGTGTCTAGTGATGTTGGGACCAGTAAGTTTCACTTAATTGATCCATTCCTCGTATTCCCTCGTGAGAGATCTCGTTCTTGGGGTCCAAGAAGGGGCCTGTAGATTTTTATACTTTAATCGGGAAATGGATTCCTCATCGGAATTTATTAGTTGATTGGTAATTTTATCCAATTCCTCGTCGATTTCTTCTAAATTTGCATCAATTAAGGGGTCAGAAATGTAGCTTTCGAGGAGTTGTTTATACGTATTTCAGTTGGCTGCGAGCGTAACTCTTGCGTTCTGGGATGGGGACCTGAATAAGGTGGTAGAGATTTGAATACGGATAGCCTTATGGTCGTTGGGGACAGGAGGGACCGGTTCAATGGAGTAATTATAGGGGAACAAAGTACTGGTGAGCACTATGTCTGCTTTTGTGGCTGATCTATGTGTGATATATGTGGGAAATTTTGGTCCATTCTTGTCATAATTTGTTTGTCAATAATTGTCTCGAGATTCCTGCCTGCTGGGTTGGTCGACGTATAGTTTGAGGCAGCACTCCTCGCATTAAGGTCGCCGGCAAAAAGAACGGTTCTGCCGTAACCAAAAAGCTGCAGGAAGTTATGAAGGGGTAAATACCCTCTCCTTGTGGGGTAGTAACCTGTTGCCAGGACCAGAGACCCCAGTGCCTCACGTATCTCCAAAGCTAAGTAAGATTCATCGAGCCCACTTATTTTTCTGTAGTCAGCACCTTTTTGTCACAGCAATTGCACAACCGTTAAATCGTTCTCCAGTGTTATTTCTGGTTATGACTTCGTATAGAAAAGTTTTATTTGGTTTCTGTCTGTATTTACCCCGTGTTCTGAGATGAATACAAAGTCTGGGTCACTTTGTCGTATTATGTTTCCGTAAAGTCGTCTCTTCTCGGTCCAACCGTTTGAGTTAAAATATAGTATTTTTAGTTGGTCCATTGTCTTATTCACGTAAGGTTCCTGTGTATGTGTTGTTGTTATGGCTTATTCTCTAATGAACTTAGGCCCTTGTGGAGTGTTTGGTGGCGTAATCGTTTTTTCATTGCGTTTTTCCTGTATTTGCCTCTGTGAGGGTAGTGAAGGTTTCGGGAGCCGTTTTAATTAAGCCTTGGGGTAAAGCCTCCTCGACTTCTTTTTCCGTGCAGTCGTCTAAAGAGAATACCCATTCGTACTTTCCGGATATTACTCCTTCATTTACATCAAAGGAAGTCATCTACTTGGGAAAAGGAGACCTTTAGACAGCGTAGACCTTCAAGTTTATTTTTCTTGAGTGGAATTCGAGCCAAGATTCCTTTTCACAAGAGAAGGACGACATTGGACGTCTTTGAGACACGAGCAGTCTTAATCACCGAAACTTCCATTTCCTTTGAATGAAGTTGTTAATGAAAAAAATCTGATAGTAATTTGCAAATATTTTTAAATGCGTTCCTACTCACTGCCATAAATGATGCTATCAAAAAAATTCAAAATAATATTAGACAAATAGATCGTTTGTTTAAAAAACGGTTAAAATGTTTTTTCAACTAGACATTAGGTAAATATATATATTAAAATTAAGTATAATATAAAAACTCTAGATACAAGAATTTGGGTCTACCAAACGCATTATAGAAAATGCAGAATTTTCCTCTTTTTATTTTAATATCAGGGATTTACACCGACCCATATCCGACCTCTCCTCGATCTCTATTCTTGAGCGCAATTTTAAAATGCAGTGTGGAAGATAGAGATCAATCGGCCATAAGTCCTCCATCCACCTTCCCTTGTGAGGCAGGAGAAGAGACGCTTCCCTCTCTCCAGCCACCCTCTTCCCCACAATTTTTGTTGGGAAGTAGGGGAAAGGACTAAAGGTTTTACTGTTTCTCCTTCAGGGCATTGAACAGACTTTCTTGATGCCTATCGTTCAGTTCCTTTGATAAAATATTTTTTTTCACCAGTAAATAATCTCATATTTCTGCTACTCAATGCTACTGCTACATCGCTCTCCTGAAGTCTGGTCGTGAAGCTCACACTCTCCGTATCCTTTCAGATAACAAAAACCATACACTTTGTGCAAGCTTTTTGCTAAATTCTCTGCGCTTCCGACGACCAAATCTCTTTCCACTATCACCCCATCTGACTTCTCTGCATACTTTTAGGACAAGATAATCCATATTCCTTTTTCTATACTCTCTGTTTCTATTCCTCAACACTAGGCAATTTTCACTTGGTCCCGCCTCGAACTTCTTTCCCTCTCTTAAGTGTCTACTGAAGAATTAATCTCTCTCCTCTTTCCCGAAACTACCTATTCTCTTCTCGACTTTTCTTCTATTAGCCTCTACGGCCAATTCCTCTCTCTTTTTTCCCTTGCATAATTGAAATCTTTAATACTCCCTTTTCGTCTTGAGTGGTACCATATGGTTTCAAACATGCGACTGCTCACCATATCCTTAAGAAAACTAGAACCCAAAAGACCGGAAAGCTATCACTAAATCTCTCGAATCCAATTCCGCCACCAAGTACTTGGAATATTGGTGTCGTTAAGTCGATACTAACGAGTCTTGCATTATGCTACTTCTTGACTTATCGGCTGAATTTTAGCACTGTCGATTAAAATGTTCTTCACAATTTTCCTGAATTCTTGGGTATCACTGAAACTACCCTTAATCGGCTCCGCTCGTAACTTTAGTCTCGTGGATTCCGGAGTAACTCTATAGTTACCTTTAAACTGTTGCACTCGTAACTTTGACCTCGTACTTAGTCTATTCAGATTGGTAAGGACAAATCTTGGCCCGCGGAGATGCTTTTCGGCATACAGCAAGGAGTACCTCTTGCACTTCTTTTGTTTGGTATCTTCTCATCAACAATACTTCCCATCGGAATTCTCATATACCGTCTTGGTTTCTTCTTTCATTTCTATGCTAATAATATTCAAATATCTTTCTCTTTTGCCTCAACCTTGTTTGCTGAGCACCTTCGAAACCTTCTATTTGCTTATGGAATCATTACTGAGATGATACTTCAGATATTATTGGTAGGCACTCCAGCCAATGTAGCTCGAGGCGAAACTCTGGTCATTATCTAAACCCTCGGCATCTCCAATACCCAGTTATTCCATTATTATTATCATTCCACCCAGTTCTTTAGGTTGTACTTCCCCCTTAATTTTTCGTCCGTTGGGTAAAATTCCCTCTTTGGTTACGTCAATATTCTCTGGAAGAGATGAGAAATTGAAAATCCTCCACGCCGTCTTCTAAACTGCTCTAGTTGTGGAGAGTAGCGCGACCCTGCCCTCAAACCAAAATTGTATCTTTTGGCTTTCCAGTCATGTCCTATGCACACGATTTTTCACGACCACTAACTTAACCACATTAATATTTTCTGTTACACAAATGGTTTTCTTTTATATGGTAAACAAAAAAAATCTTTTCATTTAAAATGATCAAATGATCAATTAAAAAAGTTAAACGAGTACATTGCTAGAATGTTTTGGGAAAATCTGAGAAAAGTGGCAAATTTATGGAAATGAAATATAGGAAGTAGCAATTGCTAAATGAGAGTCGTTTTGGGGGGCACTAGCGACATGGGTGGCACCCAGCTCTCCTCAACTTGCTTCTATTATAAATACAACCAATTCATCTTCCATTACAGGGCCAAAACTACTTAATTCCTATGCTCGTAAAATGGCTTCTAAACCTAATTAATATCTATGCTCCCTAATTGGCATAGAAAAACCCACTGATGAACTCCAATTAGCGCTAAAAGTCGAGAAATTGTGATAACTTGTCTGAAAATTATCCTGCTTGGGTAAACAATTTTACAAACATGGCCTCTGAAGCTTCACAAACTTGTTGGCGATAACACAAAACCATTCGCTTCATTTCCAAAGTGGCAATAAACCACGATTGGTTTTTCTTATCAAAATGGTTAAAGAAATTCCAAAATTTTCTGAAACCATCAACGCTGCTCTGATGAAATCCGAAGTTAGATCTTGTGGAGAAATGAATATAACGAGGACAAGCTAACGCTAGTTTGTTTATATAGCGTCAACCGTTACGTTTCACAGGGAACAAGACTGTCCTCCCCTTTCCTCGCTGTCCCAAGACCCTTCAAAGTCGCGCACAAAGAAGGATTCGGTTAGCAGATTTCCTAATTTACGAGACTGGTGGTGTTGTCCGTTAATATAAACATAGGAGGTTGTGAGAGCCTTTAGAAGGAAAATCTTGCTGCCTAAGGCTTCTTCGGCAGAAAATCTAGGTACAGAATCACTGTCCTTTCAATTATTTATGTCTATTTTTCGACAAATAGACGAAATCTCCCCTTCCCCGTGCATAAACCTTAAGGGGCGAAGTATCACACCATTGAAAATTTATGCCCTAGGAGAGGGGCTTAACTGGTGGCTAGTGACGGTTTGCGACTCCTAAACTCCCTCGTCTTCCCTCCTACCAGGGGATAATCGACGTATATATAGTTCGATCTTGAGAAATTTAGAAAAGAAGCCATGTAACCATCGAGAGAAGAAGACGAGTCCCTGAGTCAAACAGGGAATCAAAAAGATAGTTGAAACAAAGCCGGACTTACCCTGCCAAGGCTGTTCCTTTGGTCGCTTAGAAGAGCAGACCAGTGATAGTGAGACCAACTCTCCTACCATTCTCATCCAGCGAAAATCCCGTATCTCAGTTTGTTGAAAAAGCAGAGCTACCCCTCACCATTGAATTTACACTCGAGAAGAGATTCACATTTGGTTAAGTCTCATCGTCGAGAACACAGAATTGGTAACTCCGGAATCGGGATAACTTTCATTGATCCACGATCCCCTCACTTATATCGTCAAGTCGAGAGAAGAATCAGCTGTTTTCCCGAATCACCTCACCATGCTCGCCTCACCTCAGCGAGTTGATTCCAGTCAAACACACCCAAACCCACTCAGCGAGGAGACTCAATTTCAAGGTCACCCAGCTGTCGACACTCGCCGAGTTAAAGGTAAAACGAATAAAAAAACAAGTTATTCATTTTTGTTATTTCCCATTTTGCGCGAAAGTGTATTTGCAACAAAAACCATTTTAACATGGTAATCTTAACCAAACTATTTCAAGTTCAAATGACTTAAGAACTCGCATTAATTAAGCTTAAAGCTCGTGTATTAGTAGTGATTTTTGCGTCATACATCTCGTAGTACTCATTTGTAGTATTAATTTGTATTAAACCGTCTTACAATAGAATTATTGTATTTAAAGATTTATTATTACATTCTTTTATGTAATTAAAAGTACGAATGTACGAGTCAAACGTACTTCCGTACTCGGCCGTAAACCACGACAGACCTTAATGTTTCTATTAGAATAAAAGCAGTTTTATTTTTAACTCAAGAAAATCCTATTTTGTGTGTTATGTATTTTCAGAGAGATTCAAGATATGTTATTTATTTCAACGAGGCTTTGAATAATAGGTAGCTATATGTAGAGTTCCAAATGTTAATATAATAAAATGTTTCTTTGATCAGTAGCTAAATATTTTTAAAGAGACTTCCAAATATTAATTTAATACGACGAGTCTTTGAATGGTACTTTGATCTTTGTAAAGAGACTTGTAGATGTTAATCTAATACCATGAGTCTTTGAAAGGTAGGAATATAATTTTATTGAGATTTAAAGTTATCACATTTAATAGACGAGTCTTTAAATGGTAGTTTGGTATTTTTTAAAGACTTCTAGCATTATATCTCATACTATGAGACATAATGCTAGGTGGAGAGGAAATTTTAAAGAAAGTATTCGCTAAACTCGTTTCTTTTAGCACATAAACTGTACCACCCTCTCACCATTTTCTTGCTCTTTATTCCCACCAAAACCCTACGGTTATTCCATCTCTCATCTTATCCCTTATTCTTCTGTTCATGTCTCCAGGAATTAACAACCGATATCCATTCCTGATTTCATCCATCATCGTCCAAAATCATTCCAGAACATCTTTTTCTCGGGTTTAATTGTATGATTTCAGGGGTCAGACATTAAAACTTTATTCACCTAATTCTAGATCCTAAAAATTAATACCCAGCCATTACTACCCAAATATTAAAAATAGCCAAAGGTCTTTTAAAACAGCTGCGTTTTGTCTAACGCTTCTTCATAGAGCTAAGACTCTATGAAGAAGCAAAGAATCAAATGCCAATCTATGGAGAATAAATGTCATATGAGAGCAAAAATAAAACGACTTATTAAAGGTGGATTGACTATTTTATTGTAAACAGAACATTGCAGTCTTTTAATTAGTAGGAAAAAATAGTGTTTTCAACCTAAATATATGAAAAAAAAGAAAGTATAACATGTTTAAATGACTTACATGAAGTAAGTGGTAATTTGGTGATCGCAGAGAAACAAAAATGGCAATCAATAAAACCCAAAACAACGAAGCGAAAATGTTATAAATATAAAGAGCAACGCTCAAGGTACATCAAGAAATGCCTAGTAAATAGATATATGGAAGGAATCAATAGATTAACAAATGCACCAATAGAAGCGAGCAAAATTATGTCCCTCTGTCAATCAATAGAAGTCCCTCTATTATTAGGCGATGGGGATAAAATGAATGAACTGAGAAATAAGCAAACAATACGACCAAATTACTATTTATGAAACAAACGAGGAATAAAATATAAATCTAAATAGAATGAAGGAGATAAAACCACAAGAAAGGAGATAAGATGAATTGATGAGCAAGATATATGAAAACTGTTAATCAAATTGAAAATTCGCTGCTCATAAACCAAGTAAAATGGAATGCACCAAGAAAGAAAATAGAACTTAAACTAAAGAAGGATAATTTAAGAGGAAAGAATTGTGGAATCAAAATTTCCTCCACACTAAAAACCTTTTCTCTATTACATCAAATTAGAACTAGACCTTCAATTAAGAATAAAATGGAAACATAGACTGAAATCAATTACTTCACACCATCACTGGAATGAGACAAGGGAGAGATTCTGGACGAATGACCCACTGCAACAATTAAAGGGATTAAGACCGCAATGCAAACATTCCCATTAGAAAACCTCAGGAAACACCGTACTTCCCAAACACAACTGACTCCCTTTAAAACATCATAGAAGCCCTTATGAAAATATTCGACACTTAGTTAATTAAAGGATGCTTTCCTAACGCCTAGAAAATAGCCAAATATTAATTTCTCACTAGAGGAAATATTCTGTTTAAGATATATTTCCCCTGATTATCCTGTGCTAAATAAGGCCTAGTGGGTATACAACTGCGGGCATTGAGGCAGGGAGAGCACGAAATACACCAGATGCTAACTGCAGCATTGTTGTCAGTGCTACTTTTAACACAAACTTAGCTTTCCTAACGCCTAGAAAATAGCCAAATATTAATTTCTCACTAGAGGAAATATTCTGTTTAAGATATATTTCCCCTGATTATCCTGTGCTAAATAAGGCCTAGTGGGTATACAACTGCGGGCATTGAGGCAGGGAGAGCACGAAATACACCAGATGCTAACTGCAGCATTGTTGTCAGTGCTACTTTTAACACAAACTTAGCAAATCAGTTCTGATCTAGGAAAGAAATAGCAGAAAAGTCGCCAAACAAGAGAAAAACTACGTAGACTTGGTTCTGGCGCGTGTAGAAAAAAAAACACTTTGATGAAGCCTGCATCGAAGGCATGTAATATGAGTTCTTGTATGCCTATGACCTCTTGGATTCAAGCACATCAAACAGAAAAAGCAAATAAACAAAAAAATCCTTATTCTGTTAATGAAAAACAACTGGACAGTTTAATCTACGATTTCATCACAAACAGGAGAACCAGAATCTGGATAAAGGAATCCAAGGGCCTTTATTTTGAATTAGAAGCGGACTTCCTTAATAAGATGCACACGCCCCATCCTATGTTCAATCCATACAACTAACCCGTAATAGTTAAAATTTATATATGTAATTTTAAGACGACACGAGGCAGATTTTAATTTCCACATACAGAAATTAGCAATTTCAGGCGAGAATTACCCCCCCCCCCCCAAAAAAAAAAAAAAAAATTATTAACTTAAATCAGTTCAAAAGAAATTGGAAGAATTGAAACAAGCAGGAAAAATTCACTGTTATTCCAGTTTCGAGAAATAATGTAGTGGACGTCGAACTATAATGGAAGTTGTGGATAACGAATTATACCGATATAGACGAGAAAAGAACGTCTTGGAGCTTCATATAACATCAAGTGGTTGCACAACCCAAGTAAGTAAAAGGAAAGGCAGAGCAAAAAATGTTTTATCTAACACTTGGAAAATTGATATTAACGTCGTCGCTAATTTCATTTCATTGATTCAAAAAATGTGAAGATTGAGGAGAAATCTCTCTATTCACTAAGAAACACTATAAGAAGAGAGTAACTGGGCAACGAATGGAACCACAAAGCATGACACTCAAATTACTAATGGAAGATAGATAGGTGTATGTTTTTGAGCATGAATACCAAATATCCCACACCAGAATGATGAAAAAGATAAACAAGCTGATGATAAATTGGTCTCCCAACATGCATAACTCTTTCTTAAAATTAAAGTATAATACAAGCGTAGCATAAATGAAAATGTATTGAAAGGAGAAAAAAAACAGAGAATTCCTCGATTCCACGTAAAAATGTACAAATATACAAAACCTTCGAAGAAAATAAAGACTTTCGATTTGTTTCCAATTTACTTCATCACATGCAAGAGTCTGCAACGAGATGAATCTTAAGACATCGAACAGCCTCCCTCGTAAACAAATCCTGCAAATGTGTAAAACTGCTAAAATCGCTCAGGGGAGCAAAATCCCTTATTTAACGACACCTAACATGGACGTAACATACAACTACATGAAGCATGCATTCTTACAAGAAAGCAGCCTTGTTTACACAGTCAGGTAAATGACTTCCTCTCATGACGTTACACTTGCTGATCTGTATCCCCGCAGACCACATAGATCTCTTGCTTTTCACCATCAGTAACATTAACTTCGGACTTGGCAGAACTTGGGGCATTAGAGTTCTGTCAAATGATACCTGAAATTGTACAGGAAGGAAAAATCTAGCGTGGATGGAATTTACCCAGACACTGATGAGAGCCTCTCCCCCACGCGGTATGAATCAGAGGGTCGTATAGAAAGTGCTGGAGTTAAGGAATGTGAAAATGATATGAAGGAACATATCTCTAGACTACTTGTGTTGCTAGAAATTGGGAGGTAATAAACCCACCCCCTTGAAGCATCAAAACCGCTCGTTATAAAAAATAAAAAAAATTATTCTGATTTTTTTTCCAAAAGGGGATTTATATAAGAACATAGGATAATCCCCCCCCCTAACGCCCCCCCACAAATTTCGATAGTCTTCATTAATTAATTAAATAAATAATTATGAAATGAAGCCTATTGAAAATAAGGTTCCGGTTTTTGTTTTGGAGGAGGGGGGATCATCCGGTATAAGAAATTGAGGTCATCAATGACTTCTACGTCCACTTGAGGCGATGCTCATTTTCCTCTCTGTGGAGCAGGAAGACGCCCATACCGTCCAGCGGCGGGTGGCGTAAAAGGCTACTAAGCCGGATAGAGGCCCGCTAGACTGCGAAGCCGCGCACCCAAAGTGCTGTTCCTGTGAACACGATAAACATTCCCAGTAATGGATAGAGGGTTCTTGGACCCTAAACTGTCATGCCGTTAGCGCCAATGATGCGTGCCAACCCCGCATTGTAGTCTCTTCAGCATCGTTATTTTCAGTCTAAAATGAAAACACGCGAATATTTGTCATAACATTAATGACAATAATAATTAAAATAATCATGCCAAGAATAATGGCAATAACAATGTCAAATTATTGGCATGATCATAATAACAGTATAATAAAAATTGCAATAATAATGATAATGCAAAAATATTAAGATATTAGGATATTTGTCGTATATTAATGGTAAAAAATTGGGACGGTGGAATATGCATTTATTATTATAAAAATTTCATAAAAATATAACAATATCATAAAAAATGGCATTATAATACCAAATATTGAGGTATTAAGCTATACTAACAGAGGTATCCGGCATTTTCCGTGCTAAAAAGTCCCGTCGCAAATAAATACAGATAAGTATTGTTTGAAATGATTATTTTGTGGCATAAAAATATCTTTACTTGCTGATTAGTTCTATTATTTATGAGATACAGGAGAATTGCGGACTCTTCCTATCATTAATGCCATATAATATCATACGAAGTATAGTACATATTATATAATATACTTATATGACGAAACGTTTCACATCTTACACCCGGCAGTTTCCGCGCATGCGTGAATGACTTAGTTTGAGTGAACAACGTTGTCGCCGCAGGAACAGATAGAGATAATTTTTTTAATTAATATGTGCCTAATAGGGATATAGTAATGGAGATAATAATGGCAGCAAATTGGGGCTATTTACTGATTATCATAAGATCATGAGAGCCAATTATTTCCTGTCTTTGATGTTGCTATGTAGGTAAACAGAACATATGTAGCAATTGAACTGTTGTGCTTGGAGTTAATGAGAATTACGAGGCAAATATATAGTGATCAATCGAATTTTATGAGTCTCCTTGCCTAGTGGGATTTCAAGTTGTTGGCTATTTATATGTTAATTAAGTTAGGTTTAATAGATATTGAATCATAACACAACTTGCCATAGATCACTGTACAATTTTTGGTCATAATTAATTTAGTTAATAATAATATAGAGAGATGTGCCTGTCAGAGAAAGAGAGAGAGAGAGAGAGAGAGAGAGAGAGAGAGAGACGGAGGGCGGGAATGCTATAAATCAATATGCTAATGAGATCGGCTTCTTTTGAAGACACTTAACTCCTGTGCGAATAAGAAGTCTCATATAGCGAGTCTAATTGTAACAATGGGAGGTTCCGCGAGATGTCGTGAACTGTCTAAAATTCACTTCCGGCGGCTCTGTATAAATAGTAAAGCATCGGTGTGGGCAAAAAAACATCAATCACTTACGTGCCTGCATCCTACAGTGCGGGCAGCAAGATAGGAACCGGCAGTGGTGAGAAGTCGTCTGCATCACAGACGATACTCGTTGCACTAACCCCTCCTTCTTCTGGCGGCACGTAAAAAGGATGATATGCACTGATCCACGCAAACCCATCACCCTCCAAGTAAACAACCAAACACTCACAGACACTAACGTCATTCTCGACGCATTTAGGTCCCACTGGGACACAGTACATACACACAACCCACCCAAAACACACACGCAGGAGCACTCCCAGAAAGTCCAGGAGTGGTGCCGGTCCCAGGCTCACGAGCTAAGACCCGATCCCCGGATACGAATGGAGCTGCTCGACTACACATCCACATTGACCACTCCCATCACCGTCGAGGAAACAAAACACTACATTCAAACGACACCAAAACGTGCCCTCCGCCCCTTCTGGGCTGCCAGCTACACTAATACACAACCTCCCCACAAACATATACCCTGCACTTACACACCTATTCAACACCTTACTAGCCTCAGGCCACTTCCCTAAAATATTCAGTCTCTCACAACATACTTCTACACAAAACGAACAAAGACCCCAAACACCAAAACAACTACAGGCCTATCACTCTATTAGAGCACCTAGGCAAAATATTCGAACGCATGATCAGCTGCTGCCTACGGGAATACCTGGAAGAGAGGGAATGGTTCTTCCCGAACCAATATGGGTGCAGGAGAGGCCGTTCGACTCAGGCGGCCGTGACCATCGTTCGTGACAGAATACAAAAAAAAACCGCCAGGTACAGCAAAAGACACTCCTCATCATTAAGGACGTGAAGAAGGCCTTCGATAAAGTGTGGCACGAGAGACTCCGTTGGAAACTCGCCAATAATACGGAGTTACCTCTCTGCACCAGAAGGATCCTCTCGCACTACCTCACTAAACGGAGATGCCACATAAAATACAATAATACCCTCTTGCAACCCTCCACACCACGCTCAGGCGTTCCCCAAGGGAGAGTACTAGTACCAACACTATACATCATGTACACAAACGACACCCCACGCCCACCCGAAAACTGCTCTCACATATACACAGTGTCCTACGCCGATGTCAAGACCATTCTCGTCAGTGGCCGTGGACCAGAAGAAATTGCGCTCCATGCACAAAGAATACTAGACGCTAAGGCAGATTACGAGGATAAATGGCTGATTGCCACGAATCCTCAGAAGAAACAGATGACACTCTACAGCGCAAGAGATCACTTCATGCACAACCTACAAATCTTCTCACATACACCAAACATAATCCATCAAAACCTAACAAGGCTCCAATACTCACAAAACACAAAAAAACCTTGAGGTATCTTTTGACAAGACCCTCAGGTTCAATATACACCAGAACATAACACAAGCAACAGCCTCACATACAAACACATCGCTGAGCAGGTTTTAATCTGCGGGCACAAAACTACAGTTAATCCTTTACAAAACACTCGTGCGACCGATTCTCCCGTACGCCCCACTGTCACTCGTAGCCGCGAGTAACATGTGGAAGCAGAAGGCTCATAGCATGTAGAACTCTGCTCTAAAGCGCGCTTGCCGCGCTCCCTTGCACTCTAGAATGGCCACACTACACGACAACAACAAATTAGCACCCTTCAACACATATGTTCACACCAGACTCACAAAACAACTCGGAAAACTCGCCAGAGACCCATTATACACCACTCTACATGTAAAAAGGTATGCATTGGCACCACGATACCTCGCGGCCCATGACCACCCGCAACCCATACCGTTCTTCTCAAAAACTAAAGGCATCATGAATAACGCATTTCTGAATGAGAAGACACGCTCTCCTTCCTGACCAACCTCCAACCGTCCTCCAGTCACGAACACTTTGAGACTAGCCAAACTACAGCGCGCATCGATGTCTAGCCACCGATGTATCAACTCTTCCTATTTCTTTTCAAGTTATTTCCGCAACCTTTACTATACAAACGCCTGTTCGCCTGTGTTACACAGTGATCCCTCTC
Organism: Ceratothoa steindachneri; assembly: GCA_963969495.1. Lineage (NCBI taxonomy): Eukaryota > Metazoa > Arthropoda > Malacostraca > Isopoda > Cymothoidae > Ceratothoa > Ceratothoa steindachneri. The sequence goes on along the minus strand of OZ018331.1, from coordinate 59,991,116 downwards.
TGTACTTTCTATACACAAAAGGAAAGAATGTTGGCAAAGTTAGTATTTTGCCAAAAGGACACAGCGAAGAAGCTTCTTTCTTTCGGTCTCCCATACCCCAAGGGCCCGAAGACAAGAAAAAAAATTGTCGATTCAAGCTTCCTATAGAGGTGAGAAACTTCTACACTGCCATACTCAAGCCCAGCTTGCCTTCGGCAAAATACTCTCTTGATCCATACTTTCGAGGCTGTAAGACAGGTTGTATCTTCTGTCATAACTTAGAACAGGCCGAGTACTAGTCGGCCCTAAATGCAAACCCAACCCATGTTGTTGGAAAGGAATCGAGTTCGACGCTTATACTCCTGCTTCATACTCCTGGCAGATCCACCCAGAATTGGAGTCCCCTTTGTCAGTCTCGTGCGGTCGCTTGTGTATACTCACGGCTCCCAACTGGAGCCAACATTCTAAACCTATTCGCCCAGTTATTTCTTTGCATGTATTTATCATATCCATTATTTTATTTTTGTTTGTACAGTAGTAAAGATTATTTTATTTCGCCCAGTTTGATATCCACAACCTCCTAGATAGTTGCTTTAATTCTGCCAAGGGTATCTGTTGTCCTAAGGAAACTAGTCACTCCTACCTGGTGTATTGGAACTCATAGTTAAATTGCATCATTAGGTAAGGCCCAATTGCAGAGTTGCCCTGCGTGCTATCCTCTATCCTTTCCGAAACACGGAAAGCAAATGCAGGTCAGATCTAACCTGACCTAAGAGAGTGTCCTTAAATAACTTAGTTAAGATACCTGTGTCGCCCTTAATATTTTTGCCATGATTAATTTTTGTCCTAAATCTTAGGATCACACTATATCGTACTTTCCATCAGGCAGAGGAGTCGATGCACAACTCCGCTTTTCTTGTGTCACTTGCTTATCCCCACATTATTAATTAGGAAAGTCCAAGTTGCCCCTTCCCTATACTGCAAATACCTTGCCCTCTACGGACATAGTATTATCTTTATTCTTAGCAGGAATTTGTTCCTAGAATGTCTGAAATTATCTTACCCACATGAGAAAGTAATTTGGATTGATCCTGTTTGCCATCACCCTGTATTTCTAGATTGTTCCACTCTTATGAGAAAAATTAGACCACATTCGGTATTGATCGTCATTGGATGGGGCTCTTATGGTGTGAACTTGGTGGTTGCTGCCATTTGCTGTCCCAATTCGTGTTCCGGATCCTCCGTTAAATTATTCATATTGAAACATTGACTGGAAAGTCTCTAATGTGGATTTTTTTATCATCAGATTATACTGTAATTTCCTTTCCTTTTCAATAATCAAATCAAATTGCAATAATTTTTATTTTTGTGCAGAGAACAAAAATAATTATATCATTTAAACCTCCGATAAAGGGTGTAAACTCAACGAGAAAGCTTGAAACCCGTTACAAACAGGTTTGGAAATAAACAATGGGTTACAATTTTCGAGTTTACTCATTTACTCATGAATATCCTTGATGGTTGTTTATTAGTTAAAGACTTTAATGGTTGTTAGGAGAACAACTTGATTCAAGTTTATACCCATTTTTTAAAAGATTTTATGAAAAAATATTAAATTAACAGATGATTTGTGATAAATTCCCTCCGAAATTCTTTTATCCATTCATTTGACGAATTATTATGAAAAAGTCCTCTAAAACAGTGTTTTTGGTTTGTTAAAGGAGATTTTTAGTAGCCTTTTGTAAATTTGAAGATCAGGTCATCTAAATATCAGGGAGTTGAGGGAAGTATATATTTTTTTATTTAGAATACTGTACAACTCGTAATTTAGCGGCAGTTCGACTGCATCGCACTGAAGCAAAGTATAAAGCTTAGATCAGGTATAATTTTTAAGACACAATTTTTATAAACCACTAAGACCATAAAAGAGCAAAATTTTGATCTATAATTGCTAAAAACGCAACAATAATTGAATAACCTCTAATTGACTGTTCCTATAAAATAAGGAAAAATATTGGCACCGGTCAGACGTAAATGCCAGCATATACCACTCTCCAACCAGTTTAGGAAAGTGCCAAGAACCATCCTAACTACCATTTTATTTATTTTCATCTAGAATCCGTCCAAATTCAGAGTTGACCACTTCATAGAGAGCCCTTGCATCGCTGCAAGGAAGTGAGTCTCTAGCAATGGTACAAGTAAGTGTTTCCTGGTTGAAAACTAAACCACTGCCACAGGCAAATGTCCACTGGAGTGTTTGAATCACTTGTCCAAGGTCATCCTCGATAGGATGGCAGACGTGGAAGACTTCGCAGTTGTTGTCGATGTCGGCATAGTAACCGTAGCCCAGTCCACTGCAGTCAAAGGATTGGGTGACGGGAGCTGAGAGAATGGACTCTATGCCATCGGAGAAGCGATACGCGTAGAGGCTGTTTACGGATGTCACTGCGAGAGCGGAGAGGACAAAAACGACCTTAAGCATTGTGGTTTGTAAAGTAACGAGATGGAGAAATCAGGAACCCTGCAAATAAAAATCAATATTTAATTCACAAAAGACTTTAAGTTCGGGGTACTCTTCCTCTGACCATATTTTTTAATAATCGAAAATGTACCGTAAAATTTCTCTTTGCTATGGTTTAGGGCATTGTATGGTGTAAAGGTAGAATTAATCCCTCTACGGATTATCCCCCGATCTTTAGTTTTTAAATGAAAACTCTAGGAACTTCGAAAGTTATCTCAGGTACTTTAGCTATTTTTTCATTTGAAAATAATGTTATTAAAAATGAGGTTATTTATTTTTTTGCTAGGATTTTGAATATAATTTTTTTTAGATGATTTGAAAGTGTGTTGAGTCACAGTTTAAGAATCACAAATTTGTTTCCCTCACGAAAGAAAAATTCATTAAGGTAATCGGCCCGGCTAAATCAAAACCCAGCCAACCAACCGTTAAACTAAAAAATAGAACCTTCTTTTCTAAATCCCCTTCCTCAGCGTTCTCCAGGAGGCCAGGCGTGTGTTTTTTGTGCGGAATCGGCGGACACGTGAAATATAACTCCCCTCAGGACTGCCAATTTTAAAATTACTTCTCCTAACAGGGGCACTAGGTGAGTGCCACCCCTTCTCAGACCACGTCTCAACTAGAATCTCCTCTCTCTTCAAGTGAACCCAGTTCGTATGGCCACTAGGTGTACTTTTTCTTCAATAAAAGTAACCCTGGGGGCATCCAATTCGAGTCAGATATAATGAAATCCCCTTCCAAGGAGTTAAAAACAAGTGGTCAATCACCCCACCCCCCCGTCAGAAAACCCAGCTCCAAGCTACCCTCGATCGATTCAATGACATCATCTCCGACATCCTTGGATGTGCTACACAATTCGAGCACGATATCCAGCTAACTACGCAAGAAGCCTTTTTGGTCTAGACCGTACCTTTTGCCCATTCACTTAAGAGAAGAATTTAATAATTAAGTAGAGAAATTGTTAAGGTTGCAGATAATTGAGCCTTTCAAATCAGAGTATTGTTCCCTAGTAATTATGGTAAAGAAACCGGATAAATTCATATATAATGTGCATTGACTTTAGAAAGTTAAACCCTGTCACCGTGTTTGACGCATAGCCTATCCCATTAATAGACCAAAATCTTCATCTATCCGAAAAGGCGGAGTACATTTCAGAATTAGATCTGTGCAAAGCGTATTACCAGATCCCCCTTAAGGAAGGAGTTAAAAGGTTCACCGCATTTCCAACTGAAAAGAGATTAATGCAGTTTCAATGGCTTACCTTTAGTCTCGTCACCGCTTGTAGTAATTAAAATTGGATGATGAGACGGATTTTAGATGGATTACCACACGTATTCTTTTATTTTGATAACATTTATGTTGCCACGACTGACTGAGAATCCCATTTGACAGCTCTTTACGCTCTGCTACTAAGGTTAAGAGACCACAATTTTACCATCAGTCTCAACAAATGTCACTTTGCTTTCAATACCATTGGCTATTTAGGCTTTCGCATAGGTAACAATCAATTATCCCTGCAGGAATAAAGAATCAGAGACATCGTAAAGAGGCCCCTGCCCGTAACCAAAAGAAAATTAAGATCGTTTGGGGGCTCTACCTCCTTCTATCGTTGGTTTTTCTCAAATTTTCCCACACTTTCCGCTCCCTTATGCAAGCTCATAAAGAAAAGATCCCCGAGCGACCTGTCTGGACCCCATCCTCCATCACAAGCTTTAAACACCTTAAAGGTAAGCTTGCATCAGCTCCAATCCTGCAATTACCTAATCCCGCCGAACCCTTTAGAATTAGGACCGATGCCAGTAACGAAGGCATAGGTTGCGTATTGGTTCAATACGCACCTAATAAGGGGAGGTCTCTTTTGTGTACGACGCCAGCCGAAAACTTTTACCTCGCAAAAGGAACTATGCGCAAGGCACTAGCTATTATATGGGGAATTAAGAAATTCCAAACTTACCTATTAGGCAAGGAATTTATAATTGAAACCGATTACAAACCACTGGCGTATCTTAAGAACATTAAAAATAACACAATAGCAATGAGATCCTAATGCCTTAGAGCCTATTCCTTCAAGAATTTTAATTTAAGATATTATATTTAAAAGGCTAGGAGAATTGTATGGCTGATAGCCTGAGTCTAAATCCTGCATATTCCACTCCCGATGAAGTTGAGCCTACCAATTTTGTCTCATGAAAATAGGTCTCCGTATATTTCGGTCTTTTCCCATGGTTGTATACATATATATGTACGTTCTCCTATTCTTTTGTGACCTAGGCCCGATATACCTCAGCTGAATTTCCTGTTTTTTTGTTGTTATTAGCTCCTGATCATGGCAACTTTTTCTAGGTATTTATGTAGTTATTATTTCTTTTGTGCTTACATGTATTCTTGTACCTCATTGCTATTTTCTTGTGATGTGGATTGTTGTATTTTTTTGAGGTTCCTTGTGATTCCAGAACCAATTGTATGTATTTTTGTTTTTAAGCGACTCGATGTATAGTAAACCTTTATTTTGTTTATAACTTGAAATGTCACTACCCTTTCGGACGTTCCTTCTTAAGGGGGGGAGGATGTTTCAGAAAATGAGGGAGAGAGAGAGAACGAGCGTGTGTGATCAAGTCACGAGAAAGGGATTTCGAGCGAAGGAGCCCTGCTTCTAGACCGTCGGCAAACTTTCGGAGCGTTAACGCGCCAGAGCCCCGTCCCGTTTATGTTGTTACGACCTTCACCGCCGATTCCCGTCATCGAGGCTGTGGTACAAAACCGATAACGCTTCTGTCTGCAAACATTGGAACTTCTGGCGTAGTAGTATATATTCTCCATTCCGAGAATAATCTTCCTAGTATTCTTATAGCTTTCGGGTCTTCAGCTGTCCCAATGTTGCTTCCAAGTAAGCAAGCCCACGCAATGCAGAAGGTATTCACGCGGCATCATAAGAGGTCTTTGGAATCATTCATCGACGACGCGCAATGCTTGAGCAACAGCCCCCACTGCTATTCGGTCTCACAGCAGGAATCCATATTCGGAACGACGAAGACTACGTCAGGAATATCGCGCTCTACTCCTCTTCCTCGAATAATACCTTTCCCCGAGTACCCATACTCGTGGTCTTCATCAGAAAATCGTAATACTTACATTTTCTTTCATCGTTTTAGAGGCGTGGCGCTCTCCGACGGAGCGACTCACCTCGTGATATCCTCTCGATCCTTCTTGGGTAATTATTTTAGTAATTATTGAACCTCCTACGGCTAAGCCTCACCTCGCAGTCTCCTCCCGATTTCACTCGTCTAGTGTACTTATTGAGCCCAGTATGGCTAAGGCGATTCATACTTGTTATTTCATTTTCATTCATTTAGTAAACGGTGTTAACTAAATTGCTTGTATATTATTCTGTAAATATCTATTGTTGTTTGTATAGATTAAAAGATTATTTTTGTTTTTTCTGTTTAAATCATCGAACAACCCAAGACTAATTAAATAGAGGCAATACCGGCCAACGATTAATTCACTCTCGCCATTTAAAATCCCTACGCACTCAATGAGGAAATCTTTTCCCAATTTGGTCTGTCGTCTTCCCTCCCCTGCATCTTTGGAGGGAAGCCAAAAGGGTCAGGTTTGGACTAACTGAATTCTACGACATTAATATTATTATTATTAGCCTTGTTATTAGTATTAGTATTATTAGTATAATTAATATTATTATTATTAGTAGTAATACTATTATTGTTATTATTACTATTATTGTTATTGTTATTTTTATTGTTATTTTTCTTACTATTTATTATTATAATAGATCCTTTTGTTTAATGGCTAAAATATAGAATCATGCCATAAATGCGGCACGAAAATATAGCTTAAGAGCTATTGAGGTTTTCCTATGGGCCAATGTTTTAACTGAATCACAACATCGTCGCTGTACAGGTAAGTGAAGGAAAGCACATGTATCGTAATAAATGCATTGTTTTAAAAGGTAAAAAGAGTCTTTCATAGGGTTATAATTTGTGGATCTTGTGCACATAGCTGCTATCGATAATTACATCATCGTAATTAGAAAACGGGAGCCATTAATTGAAGTTGTGGCTGAGGTCAAAGAGCACCGCGCGCCCCCTCTCTCTCTCTCTCACCTGGAGTATGCCGTACAATTTGGGAGCCCTTCATTTCGAAAGAACATCGCGAGATTGGGACGCGTACAAGCCAGGGCAACCAAACTGATTCCCTCTATCAGACATAAAAGTTATGAAGATAGATTAAGGGAATTAGATCTGTTCTCGTTGGAAACCCGTAGACTGCGTGGTCAGCTCATCGAAGTTTTCAAAATACTTCGAGGGTTAGACTATGTTGACTACAGGGGTATTTTCAGCCTTAATGAGAGCAGAACAAGAAATCACGGCTTTAAACTTGAACTGAAGCGTTACAAGCGCGATCTGTGCAGGAAATTGTTTACGTACAGTATCTGCGGTAGCTGGAATGCACTTCCGATGGAGGTTGTCAACAGCAATTCTGTTTACCAGTTCAAGACAAGACTAGACAAAGTCTTAAAAAGTGGCTGTTTAGGGAGGACGTAAGGCAATTAAGCGGGGATGTGCCCGCTCGACAGCTAGTCCAAAGGTACCCTCATTGAATGGACCGTAAGGTCTTCTAGGGTACTTATTTTCCTTGTTACTCCTTGTTACTCTCCACCTCGCTATGTCTACCTTTTTGTCTCTCTTTCGCTCTCTCTCTCTCTCTCTGAAATCTCCATCTTTGTATGTTTACCTTTCTCTCTCTCTTTCACTCTCTCTCTAGCTAGCTATCGTTAAGTTTTCTCTCTCTCTCTCTCTCTCTCTAACTAGCTATCGTTAAGTTCTCTCTCTCTCTCTCTCTAGCTAGCTACCGTTAAGTTCTCTCTCTCTCTCTCTCTTTTTCTCTAGCTCGCTATCGTTAAGTTCGCACTCTCTTTCTCTCTCTGAACACACACACACGCGCGTGCTCTGTGAAATCTCCATCTCTGTTTGTCTGCCTGTCTGTATCTTTCACTTTCTCTTTATATTCCTCTCCTCACGTGAGTTCATCCCTTTACTCGCTTCTGTACAACATAGCATACAACCTAGTGCAGCTAGACGTTTTGTTTTCTGCTAAACACCCAAACTCAACCAAATTTTATTAAAACATGCCCTTGACCATTCCAACCAAGTGATTTGATCTACTTTAGCCTATTTATTTCTTTGGGATTTTACTTTGATGATCTTCACACTAAATTGATTGAAATAATCCTCATTAACTTCGCGTTCTCCCTCAGATTAGCACACACTCTCTTAGACCTCCGCCCTATATTTAGCCACAACTCATCTTTCGCGATTTCAATTACTACATCCTTTCTTAAGTTCTATGCTTTAGAAAATACGAGACTTAATGAGCCTAATTAAGTTGAAAATTTCAAAGAAAACATTTAAAGAAGTTAAGATGAAAAGCAAGGAAGGGAGAGTAGGAATAAAGGGAATTTGATATCTTCAAGACTGAATGCAAATTTCAAGGAGATAAATAGGTGTAAGGAAGAAGTATTTTCTTGCCTGCTTATTCTAGGACAAAATTACATAATTACGAACTAACAAAGACCCTAAGTCCAATCGAGGTTCGTTCTAGAGAAAAAGGAAAAGTTAGAACAAAGAAAGGATAAAGGTAAAAAGGGATAAATGTTAGGGAAAACGATTTATTTTAACCACACTTGTTTTTATAAGTTATATATTAATTTAAAAATAATATTGACAGCGAAGGTGAGTATAACTTTAATCTTTTAAAATGGTATTTTAAATGGTTCTTGAACCTTTTCTCTGTGAGATTTTGCGCACTTGTTGTCCAAATTGTCAACAACAAGGAACAACAAGGAAAGAAGGTACCCTAGGAGACCTTACGGTCCATTCAAAGAGGGTACCTTTGAACTAGCAATTGAGCGGGCACAAGGCTGCTCAATTGTTTTGCGTCCCTAAACGGCCACTTTTCAAGACTTTGTCTAGTCTTGACTTGAACTGGTCAACAGATTCACTGTTGACAACTTCCCCTGAAAGTGCGTTCCACATACCGCAGATACTGTAAGTGAAAATATTTCCACACAGATTGCGGTTGTAACGCTTCAGTTCAAGTTTGAAGCCGTGATTGCGCGTTCTGTTCTCACTCAGTGTGAACATATCCCGGTAGTCAACATTGTCGAACCCTCGAAGTATTTTGAAAACTTCGATGAGCTGACCACGCAGTCTACGGGTTTCCAGCGAGAACAGATCTAATTCCCTTAGTCTATCCTTATAACTTTTATGTCGGATAGAGGGAATCAGCTTGGTTGCCCTGGCTTGTACGCGTTCCAATCTCGCGATGTCCTTTTCGCAATGAAGGACTCCAAAATTGTACGGCATACTCTAGGTGCGGTCGGAAAAGTGAGTTGTACAGGCACAGTACAATCTCCTGGTTCCGATAACCAAACTGGCACTTAATATAGCCTAGCATCCTTTGGGCCTTTTTCTCCGCCTCAATGCACTGTTTCGAGAACTTGAGGTCACTAGTGATTGTTACACCCAAGTCATTCTCAGTGTCGGTGGATTCCATAGCAGTGCCCTTAAGGATATACTGAGATTAGGGGTTTCTGTGGCCGATATGCATCACTTTGCATTTGCCCACGTTAAAAGGCATCTGCCACGTGTCCGACCACTCCCCAATCTTCCCAAGATCTTCCTGCAGGCGGGCAGTATTTCCATCCTTTGCAACGTTTATACCAAGCTTGGTATCGTCGGCAAATTTGGAAATCTTGGCAACCATGTCACCGTCCATGTCGTTGACGTAGATGATGAATAGTAGTGGTTCCAGGACAGAACCTTGAGGCACCCCGCAGGTAACGGGCACCCACTCAGAAGACTGTCCATTCACCACCACCCGTTGCCGTCTGCCACTTAGCCAGTTCTCGATCCAGCCGGCTACCTTTCCGTCTATGCCTAGCGCTCGCACTTTCCGGAGAAGGCGGCGGTGTGGTCCCTTTAAAGGCTTTCTGAAAGTCTAGGTAGACCACATCCACCGCCTTGTCCCGATCGTGCTCACTGAAAACGAAATGGAAGAATTCCACAAGGTTCGTCAGTCATGACCGTTGCCTTCGAAAGCCGTGCTGGGAACTCTTCAGTAGCAGGTTTGACTCTAAATACGACGTCACTTTGTCCACCATGATGCTTTCCATAAGTTTACCGACTATCGAAGTCAGACTGATAGGTCGGTAGTTCGACGGTTGGTTACGGTCTCCTTTTTTGAAGATAGGAGTCACCTCCACCTCACGCCAGTCTCTAGGAACGCACTTGGTCCGGATTGACATGTTAAAGATAGCGCACAGATGTCGTGATACTTCATCGCACACTTCCTTCAACACTTTAGGTAGAAACCCGTCCGGTCCAGGGGACTTATTCGTCTTTAGGTCAGCGATCTTTTTCTTTATTTCTCCTTCGGTGAAGTCCATTGCCTCCAGCTTTTCCCCCGAGTAGGAATCCGTCGGCTGGGGAATGGGACCACACTCTTCAGTAAACACTGAAGAGAAGTAGTCGTTGAGGAGGTTAGCATTTTCTGCATCTGAATGCTTTAATGTCCCCTCCTCATTCCTTAAAGGGCCAATCGTTCGACGGATTGGTTTACGGCTGTTCACATATCCAAAAAACTCCTTGGTGGTAGTAAAAGAGTAACTTTCATCACCAAGGAGATATTTGTGTTTGGTTACTCTTACAGATGTTGTGAAAGAATCTTAAGCTACTACATTCCCCCGTGACCGACGTGGGTAGGTTCGTTATATTATCCCAGCTTCCTACTCCATAGATATATAATCTATATTTCCAGATATACTAGTAGTAGTGGTTCGCTAATGTCCCTTTATCCAGGAGGATCGGATAATGAAATAGACATATAGGTCAGTATGACAATCACTTGGAGAGGTGCCAGTAATTTTTATTTTTTTTACACCAGACAGCGTTCAGGTAGAACGCTCTTCGCCCTATGTCTCAACAAGATTGAAGCATAATTTTCCTGTAGAATTTTCTTATAGTCATTACTAAATTATTCTAAATAGTCAAATAGGATAGTGGTGTTCGTATGTGTAGTTTAGTCCATAAGTTTATCCTTGCGTTTAGTTACTCTTACAAACCCTGTGAACGAATCTTCCGTTTATCTTCATTGACAACAAAATGGTTCAAAAATCTTTTTTTAAATTTCGATATTTGAGAATTCATTGGAGCCTCAAAACAGTTGAAAGTAAATACACTTTTTAATTACATACACACAAACACGCACCTAAGGAGGTGAACGTAATTTAACTAAATTTGTTTATAATTAAAAAGCTTGTTTATATTTCCTATTTTTCCAATCTTCAAGAAACATAATAATAATAAATAATGAGATGTAGAGAAAAGAAGAGGCAGAAAGTAGCGGGAATCATTTTAAATTTGGGGTTCCTCAAGGCCATGAACTTTCACGTATCAGCTTGCGACGCACTGCAAAAGAGAGGTGGGGCATTCTCTTATAGAAGATGGCGCAATTCGTAGTTAGAGGCTGACCATTTAAGCAATTCCTCTCACACATTCCCATTAATGGAGTTTTTTTTAAGTTGTATGTACTGACCGGTCGTTTATGCTTAGAATTTGTCTCATAGCGTTTTCAGACCGAATTTATAATACTAAATTAAAACGTCTCATATTTTTACAATTCTCCTTGAACAAATGACTGATCTCCGAAACTTAAACAGAGGGACCATGATAGCTTTTGGTTAATTGTAAACACCTTTAAATTATTTACCATTTGTCCTCTTTCTTTCTTAGTGATAATTTATCTTTCTGTCATTATTTTTATTTTATCTGTTTATTTTATATTTTCCTCTAAATGGCAGGATCTGAATTATTAACGAATAAATAATTATTTTCTCAATTAAGGAAAAATTGTAAAGGATGAGACGTTTTAATTTAGTATTATAAATTCGTTCTTTTATTTATGCGCACTACATGGTTCAAAAGATAATTTGGAAGTTAATTGGTCAATCTTTACGTTCCATGTTAGTCTTGACGTTTTATGTCTCTCAGTTATCAAGGGTGGTGTTTTTTCACTCTGCCAGCGGGTGTTTTAAATTAACTTGGGGATGGTCTTTTAACGTCAAGCAGAGAATTATCTAATCTTGTATAGCAATCGAGATTATCGTGATGTGGGAGATAATTCCGTCTTGCTCTTTTATCTTAGTGGAGAATTATTGAATAGTAATAATAGGGAAGGAAGCGAGAGCATCTATATCAAGAAGTTTTACAAAAGAGGATAATTAAAAGAGCGGTAAAGTTAGTATAAGGGAAAATGGAAGGCACATGGCCAACATAAACAATTTGGATGGCGAGACGCAACTCTCCTTATAACAGGTTCTATTACAGTGACTTGTGTTTGTGTAGCAACAAACATTAAAAACAACTAATAAACAATTATAGGGATGAAAGAGGCTATTCAAAATGCGAAAAAATGTCTTTTAATAGGGGTATACCTTATTATAGAACGCCTGCTCGCAGAACCGATATAAAACCTGAAGAGTTTCATCGATTGTAACAAAACGTCACCTTCGGTTTTTGTTTTTTTTACTCTTATGTATCATAGCCTACACGATGAAAACCCATTAACTAGAAATAATAATAAAAATATAAATTATTCTCCTTTGTGCAAGATGAATAAAGCGCGTATTAGCGAGGGAAGAACTCTGACCAAGCGACCATTGAATATAAAAATGTGAAAAGAACTTTTGAAATTGATGAAGAAGATATGGGATCATGAATAATATATTCGCCCACGTATACCATAGTAAAGTCACATTTTGTGCTACAAGGTTTCACAATACGGACAAAAAGCCTTGACTCACGAGTCCGAACTTATAAAAGGTCAGTAGGGCACGAAAATTAAATATTTACTGAATTTATGTATGAAGCTTAGTGGGTTTAAATTCGTATGTTTGGATCCATGAACTACGTATGCGAACAAAAATAACTGGGTTCAGAGTTACGAACTCAGAACTCAAAATAAAAGGTGCATTTATGCATACCCCCAATGAAATTCAAATTTGTATGTCTGAGACTTGTGTTCATTATACGAACAAGAGCCGATTGAATCCGTTATACAGAAATACCTAAATTCGTATTACAATGTACGAACTTAGAAGAGTTTGTGTACTAAATAATCACTGTACTTGTGTATATCAATAAAAGGATTTTAACTTCTATGTCTGAATTTTGTACTGTAAGAACAACCTAAAAGTCTTAACTCATTAGTACGAATTCCAAACTCATAGGAAAACGAACTCAAGAGAAATGTTGCATTTTAAATACTCTATATAGATTTCAAGCTCGTATGTTTGAGTTCTTGTTCCCTTTAACGAACAACCTAAAGGCTTTAGGAGTAAACACGAAATCATAGGAAGAAGGACACGAATAGATGCTAAAGTATATTTTGATGCTCTCTTTAATTAATTTTTAAGTTCGCATATTTGTGTTCCTATACTTTCTACGAACAAACTCACTGCCTTAACTCAAAAGTAAGAACTCATGATTAAAAGTTATAAAATAGTGCATTTTTATACTTCATAAGTTTTAATTCTTGTTCTTTATATGAACAAAGTTTTGAGTTCTTGTTGTTTGTATGAACAAAATAAAAGTTTAATTCAGAGGTACGTATAAAGAGCTCACATGAAGAAAGATTTCATATCGCGAAATGGGATTAATGTTCGTATGTTCGAGTCTCTGTGTTCTTTGTACGAACAACATAAATAACTTGAGCCAGAACTAATATAGAGATGAAAACGAACAACATATAGTGCAGTTATAATTCCATTCAACAGTGTTGATGTTCGTATGTTCGAGTCTCGGTACTCTTTATAGGAACAAGATAAGTGACTTGACCCATAGATACGTCCTGAGAGCACATATGAAGAAGGGCGAAAGTAAGAATGCTTTCATATAAATCCCTTAAAGGATTTTATTTTCGCATGTCTGAGTTCCTGTTCTCTTTATATGAACTGATGCTCAGAGGCTTATACTTCGCTCTAACAGAACTTGGGATTGGCTGTAATTAACTTTTTGAGTTTTTGTATAAATCATTAAGAATATTTATCATTATTTTTATATCTTTATTTGATCTTTCACACCATGTATTAATCTTGGTCTTTTGGAATTTTCATCAATGGTTACATGCAATTCCTCAATCATGTTTATCTCGGACTATTTTATGTTTATCATCTAAATTTATATCTATCAGCTTTATATAATTTCTAATTGTAATTAGCCCATATGAAAATGATTATTTTAATTAATGAAAATGAGAAGTAAAACAACTATGATCTGAGGGAATCCCAGTCCAGAACTATGTAGAGAAAGACTAAAAAAATGAAAATAAAGAAGCCAAAAAGATGTGAAAGAAATTGGTATAACAAACCTCACAAGGATGTATTTCAAACCTCTCTTTCCAGCCATAACGAACACTAAGCTTCAAATACACAAACACCTCCTAACCGGTTCGAGTTTCTTGTGTAGCTTTATAATAAAAAAAATCTTCCTTACTCAAGTAACCAAACACAAACATTAATTATTTTCCACCATCCCAAACGCGTGATATTTCTTACTGAAGTCAATATGAAAACCTCCCATTCTACCCCCTCACTAGGATTAGGTAAAAAAAAATATATTCAACCTCTCAAAGGAGGTATTCACCTTTAATCTGACGTAGAAACATTGAGGGAAGTAGGAGGGATCCTCTCCTTATATAAGACGCCTCAAGATGTGCTGAACGGGTCTTTCCCAGGGTGGGATTTTGGTGCCTCTACCAATTCTCTTCCTTCTTGAGCCTCAATCTAAAGATTGTCCTATCGCGGGGCTTTCATAGAAGGGGGATAGGGGGTGAGAGCTGCGGTACAGGATTCCTTCCCCCCATTTCGTATAAAAACTCATTGATTGCGTCCTGGGTAGTGGAGGAGGGTGGGAAAGGGTATATGAGTGATGGCCGACCGTTGTGGCCTTGAAACAAGTTCTCTGGGTAAAATGTTTGGCTGTGAATCTTCTTGTTAGCATTTTCACATTTGCATATTTTATACCAATTCGTCTTCGGTGATAATCTCTATCGATAATCTATTGAAATTTTGGATTAATTTATCAAATATTTTATCCTCATGATTCAAATAAAAATTTCAAACATATTTTTTTATTTTTGAGGAAATTACTCGGAACGCTAAATTCTCTGCCATCCTCTATCCCTCTGTCTGCATGCGCAGGTATGTATAAATTGCATGAAATTTCGTGACTCTCCCCAAAAGAGAATCCTTTGCATCACCATCTTGGGTAAAAAATGTGAGGTGGGGGGGATTGTGAGCAAGAGAAAAGGTTAGAATGTTCCAGTATCAAGAACCATCCCAGACCTCGCCCAAACCACCTTGAAGCCTCGAAGACCATACTCATACCAACTAAGAAGCGGCTACAAAGTGAAAGTCAGCCCCCCCCATCACCTGCGTTCATTAAAAGAGACTTTTTATAAGGCGATCCACCATTTAGATGGGTGAAATTATGGAGTCATTATGGAAAAGACAGATGCAAAGAGGAATTAAACCTAAAGGGCAGCGTTACATTCACAAGTGCCCTTGAAATGGACTTGATCTTGCGTAACAAAGAGAGCCATCGTGATATACACATATACGCGATAGATAGATAGTCTTTTAGTAGAGATAGTGACACATCTTTCGAAAAGTCAATTCATCTCATAGATACATCAAAGTTTTGGGGAAGATCGATAAAACTTTTCTTAGATAAAATTTTCCTATAAACATTGATATGTAGATTCAAGAGAGACGTAAAAAACACTCACCAATTCTCTAATAATATTGCTAGAACTAAGCAAGATTAGCGTGGTCAGATGATCGAAACGTTTGAGATAATCAAGGGGTTGAAGCATATAAATTGCAAACTGCTCTTATACTGAACATCTGAAAATATTAATGAAACAAATGGTTTTAAACTCAAACTAAAACGATTCCACTCAGCAAATGTGGCCTGTATTTTCACGAAAAAGATCTTTAACTTGGAATTCACTCCCGGCGAGTGTGGTTGTTAGTTCTTGTGTGAATGTTTAAGAATGTATTAGGTAAAAACCTCTTCAACCAGTAAGATGAAGTACAAGCACAGAGACAACGAACAAAGAGTTGATTACAAAAGTAATGAAAACATACCAGACGTATTTTTTGATATGTGCTGCATGGAGGGGTCAACGTAACATGTTATTAGTAGCGTATTATTTTTCTTTAAGAAGTAAAACATATACCTCCCCACTACACGTAAAACAAACTCCTGCAGAATACTATTACAAAAACCGTATTTGAGAAAATTGAAGAACGTTGATAGGTAAAAAATGTATTCGACCTTAGATCACTTGAGGGACAAAATTCAGCGCTGGTTTGCGCAAGAAACAACAAACATGAACTCAAATCATGTAATACGATGCTCTTATTTATTGTCTTTAATCCATTGAAGAAAGATGAAATATATGTGATTTAAAGATACAAAAAGTATTACCAAAAAACTCAAAAAAATACTACTACTATAAAAACAACTATTAGATACTCTGCAAACCAACCTAGATTTGTTGAGGAAAAACATAAAGATAAGGAGATTTACGTGTACTTCTATTGTGGGCAAAGTACACCAATCGGGAAATGAAATACACATAAAGATCATAATGACAATTGCTGTCAAGCACATTGGATCCAGGCATCGGTCCTCGTTGATGAAAGTGGTAAGAAGAGCAGTATACTATGTTTTGTTACTAACTAGTAATAAAAAACTCTTTGTGGCCCAAGGAAGAGCCATTCCTTCCGATTCAGGGGAGTGTGGATATGAAAACATCCGAAAACTGATTTGATTCGACCAATTGGCAGTTTTTCCTTTTTTTTCACTGTCAACTAACAACTTAACATAGGGTCTTTGTTTACAAGATAGTGGCCCAAGCAACCAGACCCTGATCGGACCGCCATCTGAAGACTAATTACCATCAATGTAACTTAACTTCACTCAGCAGGGATACGGTTCTTATTGAAATCAAATAGAAAATAAAAGACTTCCCCAGTAGAGAAATCAACAAAGGATGTAAACAAAATTTGGTTTAATTAAATATTTTTATTAAAAAAACAAAAACAATTAATCTTTAGGAATAGAAAGATGCTAGGCGCTATGCAGTGTCTATCATACGCATATCGTTATATATTAACTAATTCAGCCGAATTTCAGTTGCCATAGAAACCAAATCATTTTCGCACAGCCTTAAATAAAGACCACATAATCTACGCAGAATGTTAAATAAATTATCATGATTTTCATAATAAAGCAGATGGACCATGGTAGGAAAGTTTTCAAAGTGAAGTGCTTCATAAAATTGGTAAAATTAGGGAAAGTGAATATGTATGGATGATATTAAATAGGGATCGAAAGAGGGCAAAGTATCCATACTTTGTCCTATTTTAATCTCTATTTAATATCATCCATACATATTCACTTTCCCTAATTTTACCAATTTTATGAAGCACTTCACTTTGAAAACTTTCCTCCCATGGTCCATCTGCTGTATTATGAAACCTTATTAATTAACACCATGAAATCTGTCACAAGTACATCAAGAGTCATCCTCATAATCCCGCCATCTGGATCAGATAAATTCCCGTTGAGGTCGAATCCGGCTCTCAGTGATATTTCACGTCTCTCGCCCGACATAATACTTTGTGACTAGAGATAGAAAATTATTATAAAAATAAAACATTTTTGTTAGCTTCCACCCCTTATTGATTAATAAAATAAATAAAATCCTTCAAAATTATCTCACCTGAGAAAGTGTACGAAGAGAAGTTTGCAAGGGAAATGATGGAGGTAGTGGCTGGAAAAAGCTTGGAAGGTCAATAAGGACTGGTAGTTAATTTGATCTACTCTTTCTTTTCTGTACTGGCAAAATCTTAGCCAATCCATCTGCCCGGACAACTAATATTGTTCCTGTTGCATATGAGGAATTCTCTAATTAAGTTTCGTTCACTGATATATAACTCGAAAGATGCAATTAAAGTTGTAATAAAGTAGCAAACGTGTAAACCTACATGTATTTATTAGTAAACTCGAAGACTTTCTAGTGTCTAATTTAGCTTTTATCCCTTTGAAGAATGGTTGAACTTTCAACTTCTTGAGCTCACATTGGGATTTGTCCCTGGCTTTCCTTATAAGGATCTTAGGATGAAAGCGAAACGCAGAAACTCCTAAATGACTACCAGAATTTAGTGCTTCTCTTCTCCTCTCTTATTCTCCCTTTTCCAGTCTCATGTGTATATCTTTGTTTTTTACATTTTGTTATCTTTTTCTTGAGTAGAGGAACATACGAATGGACATAAAAACCTATAGAGATAGGCTTGACCTATCATTAATTCCAATGTGTAAGATTAAGAAGCTATCAATTGCATATTAAATAAAACTTCATATGTTCTTGATGATGTCTTATTAATGTCGAAAGATGTTGCAATAATCATTTCCCTTTTTTATACGATTTTGAATAAAATTGAATTTCTACGATATTTTTTAAGCACTTTCTTAAAGTACGATTAACACTTTACTAAATTAGGAAAATCTTTCAAAATAAACCACCAGAATCAACTACAGAATAATACGTAAGCTTCAATTTTAGCGACCATTCTGTAAAGATAAATTAGACATTAATTTCCTCCACATATCCCCTTTGCTGGGTTTTCCTAAACATATACAAACAAACAAACTTGTCTCAACTTAATTCGCAGTATAATATTGAATTATTCATTTTTCCTTGGATTAATGAGACAATTGCGCTGAGTATTTCTCTGAGGCAATGGTCATATTGTCTAAGAGCAAAGGACGCATTATTAAGAGAGGTAAATCTTTACCCTGGGAGTTTAAAAGCGATTATGGAATGCGACTCTCGTATCTTTCATTTATAATGGAGCCTAAAATTTCTAAGATGGCTCTCGAATGGAGCTCACAGGAGACAATTAAAGATTTAGTCTTGTATTCAATTTTTTGCTGATAATTTGGATGCTATTTCTTGCCATTTTACGATTTCATAATGATTCAGGTGAGTAAAGACTATAATCTTTTCTTTTAGGCTTCTATCATCAAAGGAATGGATAATTTGTCTTCACCCAAAGTCGTCGTATGTTATTTTATTCCCTCTGATACCTTTATTGCATGGAAAGTATTGGTTACTGGTAGCTTTCCTTTCTACTTTCCTGTCTGGAAGTCAAGACCATCTAACTATGGTCAGGCTACAGGGGTCTCTACATTTCTCTTTAATTTTTCACTACATGAGTCTCTTATATTTAGGCGCACAAGGAGAATTACCATAGATGCGTAACATGGGTAACAATCGGGGGTTTGGTTAGCCCCACTGTGATTTAATGTTCCAATTAGTTCCTCTTTAGAATAAACACATTATGTTCCTTCCACATACTTTCCTTACATTCTTTTTAACCACTTATGAATCTTATATTTCTCATTTTTTTCTTTCTTATCTCATTTTATAGATTCTTTTTAAGGAATTCTGCCAAGGATACGTATCATTTCTATATGAGTTCATCGAGGTTCAGCATCTTCTTTATTTAGTTATTTGGTCTCTGGACCTTTGAATGACTGTCCTTCGAAAGGTATTGTTAATCAAGCTTTGTATATTTATTCACAAAGGTCCCGTTTTATAACACCCTAAAACATTTTTTTTATAAACAAATAAAAGTATTTTATAAAATAGTATTTTTTTTAACCTAATATATTGTGAAGGTAGGAACTCATCCATCGCAAACATATGTTGATTAAGATATATTTTATTAGCACTTCTGTCTAGGATTACGCTGAAGAATAGTGATCAGTGTATCTCCATCTCAACAAATTATATCTGTCCATGTCAGGGTTAGAGGTTAACAGGAACCCGGGGCAGACGAAGGTAAAAGTATATTTACAGTCAAGGATAACTTGTCCCATTACCCCCTCCTCGAAAAAGAATGATTAAAGACGAAATCCATTCTTCTTTAGGATTGACCCTGTCTAGGGTAGCGGAGTAAAGTCTTTGGAATTTAAACATAGATTAATTCTTCTCATTATTGACGAAGTGGAGTTTTTTTGTTTTGTTTGGTTTTCTTGATGAGATATAGAAAAAGGATGGATGAGAGATAAAGAAGGGATGGATGAGAGATAGAGAAGGGATGGATGAGAAATAGAGAAGGGATGGATGAGAGATAGAGAAAGGATGAATGAGACAGAGAAAAGGTATGGATGAGAGATAGTGAAGGTATGGATGAGAGATAGAGAAGGGATGGATGAGAGATAGAGAAGGTATGGATAAGATATAAAAAAGAGATGGATGAGAGATAGAAAAAGAATGGAGGGATGAGAGATAGAGAAAGGATGGATGAGAGATAGAGAAGGGATGGATGAGAGATAGAGAATGGATGGATGAGAGATAGAGAAGGGATGGATAAGAGATAGAGAAGGGATGGATAAGAGATAGAGAAGGGATGGATGAGAGATAGAGAAAGGATGGATGAGAAAAGGTATGGATGAGAAATAGTGAAGGTATGGATGAGAGATAGAGAAGGGATGGATGAGAGATAGAGAAGGTATGGATGAGATAAAGGAAAGGGATGGATGAGAGATAGAAAAAGAATGGAGGGATGAGAGATAGAGAAAGGATGGATGAGAGATAGAGAAGGGATGGATGAGAGATAGAGAAGGGGTGGATGAGAGATAGAGAAGGGATGGATGAGAGATAGAGAAGGGATGGGTGAGAGATAGAGAAGAGGTGGATGAGAGATGGAGAAGGGATGGATGAGAGATAGAGAAGGGATGGATGAGAGATAGACAAAGGATGGAAGAGAAAGATAAAAGGTATGGATGAGAGATAGCGAAGGTATGGATGAGAGATAGAGAAGGGATGGATGAGAGATAGAGAAGGTATGGATGAGATATAGAAAAGGGATGGATGAGATATAGAGAAAGAATGGAGGAATGAAAAAATAGAGAAGGGATGGATGAGAGATAGAGAAAGAATAGAGGGATGAGAAATAGAGAAAGGATGGATGAGAGATAGAGGAGGGATGGATGAGAGATAGAGAAGGGGTGGATGAGAGATAGAGAAGGGATGGATGGGAGATAGAGAAGGGATGGATGAGAGATAGAGAAGGGATGGATAAGAGATAGAGAAGTGATGGATGAGAGATAGAGAAAGGATAAATGAGAAAGAGAAAAGGTATGGATGAGAGATAGTGAAGGTATGGATGAGAGATAGAGACGGGATGGATGAGAGATAGAGAAGATATGGATGAGATATAGAGAAGGGATGGATAAGAGATAGAGAAAGAATGGAGGAATGAGAGATAGAGAAAGGATGGATGAGAGATAGAGAAGGGATGGATGAGAGATAGATAAGGGGTATATGAGAGATAGAGAAGGGATGGATAAGAGATAGAGAAGGGATGGATGAGAGATAGAGAAGGGATGGATGAGAGATAGAGAAGGGATGGATGGGAGATAGAGAAGGGATTGATGAGAGATAGAGAAAGGATGGATGAGAAAGAGAAAAGGTATGGATGAGAGATAGTGAAGGTATGGATGAGAGATAAAGAAGGGATGGATAAGAGATAAAGAAGGTATGGATATGATATAGAAAAGGGATGGATGAGAGATAGAGAAAGAATGGAGGGATGAGAGATAAAGAAAGGATGGATGAGAGATAGAAAAGGGATGGATGAGAGATAGAAGGTGAATGGATGAGAGATAGAAAAGGGATGGATGAGAAATAGAGAAGGGATGGATGAGAGATAGAGAAGGGATGGATGAGAGATAGAGAAGGGATGGATGAGAGATAGAGAAAGGATGGATGAGACATAGAGAAGGGATGGATGAGAAAGAGAAAAGGTATGGATGAGAGATAGTGAAGGTATGGATGAGAGATAGAGAAGGGATGGATGAGAGATAGAGAAGGTATGGTTGAGATATAGAAAAGGGATGAATGAGAGATAGAGAAAGAATGGAGGGATGAAAGATAGAGAAAGGGTGGATGAGAGATAGAGAAGGGATGGATGAGAGATAGAGAAGGGGTGGATGAGAGATAGAGAAGGGGTGGATGAGAGATAGAGTAGGGGTAGCTGAGAGATAGAGAAGGGGTGAATGAGAGATAGAAAAGGCGTGAATGAGAGATATAAAAAGGATTGATGAAAGATAGAGAAGGGATGGATGAGAGAAAGAGAAGGAATGGATGAGAGATAAAAAGGGGTGAATGAGAGATAGAAAAAAATCCCTAGAAAAAATCCCTTGAAAAAAAAACTATTAAAAATCTCTAATTTTGGACCAAAACCCCCCTATCAAAAATCACTATAAAAATCGCTATAAAAAAAACTAGAGAAAACCCCTATTAAAATTCCCTAGTTTTGGACCAAAACCCACCTATAATAAATCCCTAACTTTGCACATACTTTCGCTAAAGTATCCAAAGAGGACAAAGATATAAATTCATCTTATACATCTTTAACCAACAGAGTTAATGAAACAGATTTTCTTAGTTTGTTATGTTATGTAATCCCAGATCAGGGTAGGTGAACTTACTCGTAAGTCACGTAATCGTAAAAATTATGCCAAAAAATAATAAAAAACATACTAAGCAAATAAACCATAGAATCATAACATAGCAAATATCATAATTCTTTAATAAAACAAACAAATCTCCTAAACCTGACCTGACTTTCGTAAGGTAATAAACATCTCATAACAATAAATAAAACTAACAAACCTAAATAACCTGACCCAAACTTTGTAAAATATTAAATATTCTTAACCATTAAAGAGATATAACCAACCCTAGAAGCCCACCTAACCTTCGTTGTACGACAAAATGCTCAAAATCGTAGTCAAGTCAATAAACCCCCCAAATTGACTTAACATTTAATAACCATAAAATATCACCAACAAGCCCAAACAAACTGACCTTAGCTATTGCCATACGTCAAACACTAAAACCACCAAATATAACCAAAAAGCAGTAAACAACTTGACCTACCCTACATAACGCAGTAAAAAAGCCAGACCAAATCAACCCTTCAAACTTAAACAAACTAATCTTACCTTTTTGACATCAAACAGCTTACAATTTACAAATCAAACCACCCACCTAAAGTCTTCGCAACCTAGGAATCAGAAAATTTCCCCAGAGCCCCATAGTGTACTTTCAAGAGACCCTCAAATATTATGTTGCTCAGAAATTCCAGACTTACAGTACTTAGGAAGCAGACCGATAACAACATAATTTTACGGAACAACACCAAAATTTGTTCTTCAAAATAAATTTCATCATTCTCTAGGATCTTTTGAAGCGATCAACTAGCATCCGAATCCTTCCTAGATACCAGTCAGCTTTGAATAAAAAACTGTAAACAAGCTTCTGCTTCTTAAGTGAATAAGGACTTTCTGGCCATACGGGAGCAACGGTGAGTATCTTGCGACCTGCTGATATATTCGTTCTATGTAGTATAGGAGCGCATCACTAGTGAAACTAAAAAGTTGAATAGATCCAATGGGTAGATCATATTATGAGATTTTATTTAGCTATGATCTATATTAAAAATAAACTTCTTTACTTTTAATGCAGCTGATGATTCGAAAAGAATAAAACAGAATCAAAAAGTAAAAAAGACTGTAAACAAGCTTCCGATTCCTAAGTATATCAGGACTTTCTGGCCAACCATATATACAGGAGCAACGTTGGGTGTCTTGCAACTTGCAGATATATTCGTTCTATGTAGTATTGGAGCGCATCACTTCTGAAACTAGAGTTGAAAAGAACCAACGGGAAGAGCATATTATAAGATTTTCTTTAGCTATGCTATATTTTCAAATCTATTTTTTAAAAGTATCAAGAATGAGCAGAATGAGGCTTTTTCAAATATACAAGCAGATTATTTCATAAGTTTAATCTAGTCAAAAGAATCCTAATAATTTTTATTTTTCACTCAAATTCCATCTTTCCGTCCTAAATAATACAAAATAATTTTTTTTTTTCACAAATCATGGGAAAGTATGTAAAAACTAAATATAATCGTCATCAACGAAAAAGAATTATACACTTACCTTTACTTCACCAGGAAAATAAACACATACACCAGGCATCACTTCGCTGTCTCAGAAAAAAAGCAATTATTTTCATCTAGTGTAGAAGATTACCCTTCGGCTTATCCACACGAGTTGTACAAAATGGGCTTGTCAGACTCTCCCAATTTTGAGATGAATAAAATTAGCTTGCAAAGAGCAAATAGATTTATTCCGATCAATTCAGATGAGTTATGCCATCCACATTCTCTATGCTTTGAGGAGATAATTGTGATTCAAGACCTTCTCCCCGGCTGGTATCCATGGTAACGCTCGGTTATATTTCAGTGTCAAGGCGACTGCGATTCACTGCATTCGAGGGACTCTACCTTGAAGCCTACTTTCTCCATCGTGTGCCAAGTTTTGCTTTGCGTAACTTCACTGAAATTGAAAACCATTTAATTCACTTTGTCGTGTTCACAATGCAGTGAAAGCATAAATATCAATTTGCACCCCCATTACAGCATTTTCCATATGCTTAAAGTAAAACGACTAATTTCAGTAGATCAAAAGCGGTTCAATGCTCAGTAAAATTTCTCTCTGAAGTGAATTCTATCTTTTATTTGATATATTTTTGCATATTTAATTGATATGCATTAATTATTTTCTGCAATAAATCCTAAAATCTATTTTCTTTCTTTGCAAATTTCCAGAGCAAAACTGATGCATATATTTACGTGGGATTATTGTGATTCATTCTCACAATGAAAAAAGTGTACATTAAGGTATTAAAAGACACCTGGTGTTTGTATTTATAATAGAAAAATGGTAAAATATTTTATGCTAATTACTACATTTATTTAGGCGAGATAATGAAATCCTTTTATTCTTATTCACTTGCTTGCAAGAAGGAAATCATCTGTTTATTCACTTAGAGTATTTTATGTCTGATTTTAAATGCAAAATACATTAATTATATCTTTGCTAGAAAGAAAATAAATATGAATAATCCAACAGAAGAAATGCTATTAATGGAGAGAGATTAAAGAAGAAAACGAATAAACCTAAGGCGATGGTATTCTTCTATTTTCCTCTATTTATTACTTTCTAACATTTTTACGCCTTTATCAATACTGAAATTGTTTAGTTTTGGAACCCCAAAATCAATAATTTGCATCGACGTTAAATCGTTAACGTATCATCAGTACAGCCTAATGGCCCTGATTTTAATTGACCACAGCCCTCCACCCAAATTTTAACCACAAATCTCTTCGTTATCTAAGGTTAATTATCCAATAACTATAATTTATTAAGGGGTATTTACGTGGGAGTCACAGAATTTCAAAGTTCCAATGAATTTGAAGGTCGCAGGAAATTTATCTGCCTGGCAAAGGAGGCAAAGGCATATATTGCCGAATTTCTTTTCTCCAAAAAGTTCTCTCTACATTCGTATGTACATATAAGAATCAGGAGTAAGTATAAAAATTCACACATGTAAAATCTAGACTTTCTGCACGTACATGATATACTAGTATAAAATTTATAAATAGCATGGTAACTCATCGAAGGAAGAGTAATTCTCTCATGGTCAACAAGACAACAGAAATATCAAAAAAGATTTTTTGTTCTAACTTTGCATATTATTTTTTTCTAATTAAAGATAGATAAAATTTTTTTCAAATAAATTTTAGTAGTTTAAAAGGAGGTTTTAAACAATTTTAATTGTCTCACTATTGATTTAATGGTAATATGTGACGGCTAAGAAAATGAGAATTTCCATTTTGATATGAGTAGCAGTATTATTTTTAATCTAGCTGTTATTTTAGGATCTTAGTATCCTACTATTTTTCTTACTTGCTATTCTTACTATCCATGATGATGAGGAATTATTTTTATAATTAAGAATTTGAAATTGTTCAGCTGAGGGAATAATTATGAATATATTATTCAAGACTTTTCTCGTAAGAGTTAAAAGCTAATTACATAATTAGGAATTTGAATAATTTGTTTTTTTAATTGGATATGAATAATATTAATTTGTGACTCAAAAATGTTAGTAAATGGGTAAAAAAATATTCTCAGCTCATCATCTAAAATATTAAATAAAAAAATATGGTAACAATTATTTTTACATATCGAATTTTGGGTCGATGTTACTTCTATTTCTTAATATTCTTCATCTTCATTTTAATATGGATTATTTTATTTATATTGACGAATAATAAATATTTATTCACATGAAATTCTAATGTTGCTAAACCTTTTTATCAGCAATTGTATATCCCCATAATGATCAAACTATCTTATTAAGAAAATAATATATACTGACTCTTTAATATTCAGTAATAAATCACTGGATTATTGAATTGACGAGAAGACTGGGAGTTAACATGAGAATATTGTATTTAAAGATAAAATTCGTGATTATGAGAATTAAAACATGTCTAGATTTTCAAAAGAGACAAATTAATGCAAATAGCATGTAGTTTATAATAAATAGGCATGAAAATAAATGTGAATATTAAATATATTAATTATGTAGATGACATCCTTAATAATTCAGGTAATAACCCAATCAATATAATGTCATCTTTATTAATTCAGGCTATAACGAAATCATTTTAATGACAAAATACCTTTAAACATCCTTAATAATTCCAAAGTCAACTAACAGGATACGACCACTTAATCTGCTGGTACAAGTTAGTCAATTCCCACTTAAACAAGTGGATTAGGTCATATCGCGAGCCTGGTGAACAAGCCGTTGAATTTCTAATGGATATAGGCGTCGGGTTCGAACCTAGGGAACAGCGGCCACAAAATGTCAACATTTGTCAAGGACTAGCCATTTATTAGCGAATGAACTGTGTTTAGCCCAGCGACGGTAGGTAGCTCCAAAACACGTCTTTAGGCACATAACCAATCACATCACCGCTGTCTTCCCTTCACGTCTTTATAACACATCAACACGCTTCTCTTTATATTCAGCTTGTTGACAGTGTACTCATATCAACATCCCTCAACCCTCGGATCACGGAGGATGCATCCGATGATCCCGCTGGTGCCTTTAGTCTTACAAGAGTTTGTCATTCTAATCTTTATGAGAATTTCATTATCCTGTCAGGGGATCTCGTCGAAGATGCTAGGGATGCATAACGCAACTTACCCAGCTTCATATCGATGAAGGCAAAATCCTCGGTGTAATACATTAACAATAAACCTTTCAGCGACATTTTATTTGACCGAGATAATCCGTTGCAATATCAAAACGAGATATCTCGTGATAATTCGTTGAGGTGGTTAAGGTTAGTGTAAAATTTGCCTTCGTTAGATTTGTTGAGTTTGTTAGATTTTTAATATAATTATTTAAAATAAATAATTATTAATTTTCTACTATTATTCAAAGAGGTACATTATCGTCCAATTGTGAATTTTGCGTTTCTCACTCTGGTGAGAATATTTTTGTTTGTTTAATTGTTGTCTTGGCTTCTCTTTTGTTTTATTATTCTTATATATATATATATATATATATATATATATATATATATATATATATATATATATATATGTGTGTGTGTGTTGGAAAGTAGGTCTTTCAGCCTCTTTCTCACTGTCTACATAGTGTGTTGGTGTATGCCTGTCGTTATGCATTTTTTCATGCTTCCACTGTCTCTCAAACACAAACACGCCCCACACAGCTGTTTGTTAGTACTTCCTATTTTCCTTGTAACGCCAAGTTAATAGTGTCTTCTTCTTGAGTTAATTGGTTTGAATTAGATCCTGGCCAGCAGGATGTCACCTGTTAACTTTTCACCCATTAATGGAGAATGTGAAGTGACCTGAATTCCATTAATGTTATGAATTGAATTCCGTTATCATAGCCATTTCTGAGACTCTTTTCTTTATACCCGAAGGAAGGTACAAGTCCTTAACCCTGAGTACCTACGACCTGTACCGGCGGAGACTTTGTTAGAGTCCTTTTCTAACCCCAAGAATTTAGGGTTGGTGCTTAATATAGTATTTTCATTCTTACTCTATTTTAATACTACGTTATTTTTATTTTTTTTACTATTAATCGTTTATATCTACTTTCGCTTGTCTGTCCTTTTAGACCCAAGAACGAGTATAAGAAAATTAAGTCCTGCTGATAAGGAAACTGAATCCTATTACTTTAACAGAAAAAAAATCCCCAAGGAAATTAATGCATCAATGGACGAACGAATTCATTATTTCTTAAAATACAAGAGATAATTCAAAAGACAGAAATAGGAAACGGCAACCAAGGAACGCCAGAGAGAGCCACAGACAGTCAGCAACAGCCAGGTGGAGCTAAAGACGGGTCGTTTCGAACTTGTTTTCCGAGAGTTTCAATTCTTCTTTGAGACATATCAGAGACATCTTTCAGATCTCCGCAAGTTATCGTTTGGAGATCTCTACTGAGAAGTCTCTGAAATTTCATCATAGACTGTATTCCCTCCAGCTCTCTCAGCGAATCTAAAAAGAAAAGGAAAACATTGTCTTATTTTCTTATGACTAGGAGATGAAATGTTCTGGATTTTATTTTTTGTGCCATTAAACATTCATCAGCTCTTTCGCTAAAATGTACATGTATACATTAATGTGTGTACATACAGACCTACAGGCCTAATTGCTTGCAAAATAAGTATTCAATACAAACTTAGAAAACAGTTTGTTGCATTAGATATATGTCTATATATATATATATATATATATATATATATATATATATATATATATATATAAAGAGAGAGAGAGAGAGAGAGAGAGAGAGAGATGGAGGGAAAGAAAGAGAAGGAGAGAGAAAGACAAAAAAAAGAGCGATTAGTTGTATGCAATAATGTTCTTATCTAAAAAAATATATTAGTCTGAAAACTTTTGGCCATGACTGTAAATTCAGGCTATATCACAACTAAGAATAAATAATAAGGAAAATATTTTGTCGTTATTTTTATAGAACCGAGTAATTTATTTTATCTGGCGTGATTGATTAATTGATTGGTTGATCAATGAAAACTCGAGGAAAACATGTGTAATCCAACAAAATTATGAACACATAAAAAGAAAATAAATATTAATATTATTTAATAAAATTAACGCCCTCATTCACCTTTTATTGGTTCTATGCGTGGAAAAATAGTGGAAGAGTTAAATGAAATGCGAAAGATGAACGGAAAAAGATTCTGGAATAACTTAAAATGGCACCGCAGATGTCTTGAACCGTGATTGCTGGAAACAAATCAAACCACACATTTAAAAACATTATTATTAAATTTTAAATTAAAAAAATGACAGAATAATTCCCAAACATTCGAGGCCAACTGTCATTCGAGGAAGATTCGTGGCAAGGAGAGGGGAATGAAGGAATAACGGAATAAAGGAATGAAGGAATAAGGGTCTCTGTGATAGTATAAGGTTATTATTTTCGAACATCTTGTAGATTATTTAGCGTGTACAAGGGTTCATTATTCTCTCCGCAAGGGATTAAATTGTATTTATGTTCAAGATGAGGTTGGTATAGCAATGAGCCCCCATCTTCACACTGCATCATGCACAGCTGGGGGACGCTATTCTTGCACACCCCTAAGCGTCTGTATCCAATAGACCAACCTAACAGTCAGTTGCCTGGCGCGGATGAAGAGCGTACCCCAGTCGTGCCCGATGTATTGAGAAGGTGTTTAATCGTGGTTATACTAAGCATACCATCACTACGGACAATGGAGTTTTCTTTACTATGTTCAAAGATCTTAGAGTCATATTATTGAAAAAATTCATTAGTATAAATTTATTAGCAATTGACAATAATAGTTTAGTTATCCAAATGGATATTGTTCTGCAATTCGAGAAAAAAATGAGGAATTTTTTTAAATTATGTCTTTCATACCAAAGAATTTGCATCCATGCTTTATATGATATCTATGCTTGTGCTTGTTCCAATACCTCGCAATCGCTTGCGTGTGGCTGCATGTTGACCTGTCTACATAGATTGCGGAATTATTTATGGTCTTGTGAGCAAACCAAGTATTCTTTGAATATTATTTGGTACTCTCGTCATTCTTCACTGTAAATTAGTAATCCTGGTAGTACAACCTTTTAAATAATGGGTAATAATTTTTCTGCGTTACGTTTTTCCACTATTTCCATATAGGCTAATCCAGGTATCGTCGTTGTGTCAATTAAGCCAAACAACCATATTTGTTCCAGGGATCCACGTCCACGTGATATTTTTGTGCTAGAAACAGGATTCGTCCATGTGAACTATCGAGTCGATTCCCCGGAGCCTTATTCGGTGCTTTACAAAGTACTTTGCGCATATTTCACGGAAACGTTTATAATTCCATCACCATCACTTTCAATAGGTTTAAAAAGTTCATATTTTGTTCAACACTAGAATTATTACACTAAAGATATATTGCATTGAGCCACTAATGAAAAGAGATCCAAGACCCTTCCAAAAACGAGTTCTTACGGAAGGAATTCCTCATCTACTGCACTCTTTTACTTGGAATTTCAAAATACACTTATCAATGATCGAAGAACATTGAGTCCAAATCAACAAAACACTACACTTCAATTCTTATGACACTTCTGCTTTATCTAATTAATAGCCGGTAGAGAATCATCTACCAACAAGGGTTTAAAAAACGCTTTCATACACAAGATGACCCATTGAGGGTGGCGGTAGTTTACAAACTAATAACAACCGAATTTAAGCTAAAGTTGAAACTTCGCTAATTTTAGGAAAATCTCAATACGGAAATTTTGGGGACAAAGCCTAAAATTTATAACTCATTGAAGGCATTTTGGCAAAAGTAAAGATAAGCCACCCTAAAGTTTTCCAGGTAAAGATACGCTACTCTATGTTGCTTGGGGTGGCTTAATTTCTTGTAAATGTAGGAGTAGGTAAGGTTACTGGTTACAGCGAGGTTGGATTGGTGAGATGGGTAGTGGCTAGTTGCATTGCCCCCACTTCAATGCTTTTTGAAGTCCCAGGATCCTTTCATCTCTTTATGTGCCATAAAAGTCCCTGCAACGCGTTCTCTTGAATATGGTCGGCAAGGGAATATAAGATCGGCCCGGGCGGGCAGGATGTAGCTAAAATCTGAAAGATTGTGACCTTCCCTCCAGCCCTTTAACCAACAATGGGACAGGCTTAATCGGGGTAATTTGCATAGTTCCGAAGAGTTGCGTCCACAACCAGTTGCTAGCGTTTGGCTTATATATTTTCACCTTATTTTCACTTTCCCCAATTTTACCACCTACATTACGAGTTCAATTAACAAATTTCTTAATAAAATGACCTCGTGGACGTTTGCTTTAATAATAAGTTTAGTACGGCGCTCTTCAATGCGATAGGCGTTGAAGAAAACGAAGAAGAAAATGGAGAAGAAGAAAAAATGAAGCAGAAGAAGGAGAAAGAGAAAGAAGAAGGAGAAAAGAATAAAAGAAAAAGCGGACGAAAAAAAAACGAAGAAGAAAAAGAAGAACAGAAAAAGAACCCGAAAAGAAGAAGAAAAACAAGACGAAAAAAAAGAGGTTAAAATGGAGAGGTACTACGTAATGAAGACTAGCTAGAGCCTCTTAGGTTACACTCGAGAAGAGGTAGAAGATGACTCGTTTAGTATTTTTCTCTGAAATGGGTATTAGTCACTGCCTCTGTACCAATGGAATTTTCCTGGGAGGGGAGAGGGGGGGCGAGAACCCGCCCTCTTTACCGTTGGGTAATTCACAATTCCATGCGAATTATCTCCCTTGGAATTAATAAATTTCTCACTTTCTCCTGGGTGTCCATCTGTAAAGAAACGTATCTTCGCCAAAAGGAGGAGATGTGTGGGTGATGTCTGTGAGATTAATGAGAGTTTTATCGTGACGCAGTGAAGCATGAGATTGTGTTTCCTTGAAAGAAGAATACAAGTTTCATTGCCAATCCTCATCAGATACGCTCAAACCTGCCTAGAGTCGCCAAGGTGGTCAAGTAAGTTGTTGGGGCAAAATTCCCCCGGTAATAAAGACGATGGCATCAGCAAGCATTGAATACGGTGATTGAAACTGAAATTAAATTTCCTGTTAGTAAATGTTTCTCAGGTGTTTGTATGCACAAGGGTTAACATAACATAAATTCACAGATGACAAAAACCACAAAAGCCTATATAGTTGATAGAATTTACTGTCTGACGAAAGGTCATTTGATTTCTTTTTTATAAATATAACCGTTGTTATTTTACAAAATAGTATTTTCCTTTTGTTTTACATTGGTTTTATTGTAATGAAATTTCTCTTATTAGATTAGTTTACCTCTTTCTAGTTAAAGAAAACCTTAAAAGTAAAATATTAGAGAAACTCATTATTTTATGGCTGACTGATACAGATTGCATGCGTCATTTATATTTAAAACTGCTTCGGTCAGTATCGTTGAGTCTCTCTCTCTCCATATATATATATATAGTCATGGCCACAAGGTTTGAGAATACTCTATTTTCATATAAGAAAATTAATAGAACTAATAAAACATTGCATCTTGTTTGTTGTTTGTTTCATAATTTGAAGGTGAAAATAGCAAAATTTATAACCCAAACCCATTTTATAAATAGTTACAGCCAAATAATTCGCGCAGTCAATATCTACAAGGATGTTCCTTGTTCTTTAAGACTGCTTATATTCATTATGGCATACTAGAGAACAAATTTCTGATAGCTTGACTGATTTTGCTCCATTTTTGTTTCATAAGCCGCGGCAACTCCTCATAATTGGATGGCTTATTTTTAACAACAGCCAGTTTGATTATCGCATACAAATTATCTAATTGGCAAACCAGAGCTCTCTTCAACTTGATGATTTCCTTGTTGATGATGTGTATTACCTGCTGGATGAACTCGACGTCCATTCAGGAACTTAGTATTTTTTTTCCTGATCTTGAATAAGAAACTTGGTGACGTTAAAGATTGGTGCAAATTGTCGAAACTGTGGTGACGAGGATGAAGGACTGTTTTATTTATTTTTAGCAAATTAAAACATACTATTTTAGAGCTGAAATCGTCAGATGATACAGCTTGGGCATTAAGCAAATATCTAGGCTGTAAACAAGATTAAGGGAAATGTTTGCTTCATGTATGGCTCTTTACCTTTGTGTTCTCAAATAGCTAATACACCCTGTATATAACTTAAAAGTTATAAATCTTCATTTTCTGTTGTAAAACGCTGGAGTAACCAAACTACACAGATAATTACATTGAAGCAGCTCAATTTGCCTTCACTTGAAGATCGGCATATACACACCAACCTTATTGGTCGTTAAAGCCCTAAGCGGGTTCATTATTATAAAATCGGAATCAATATTTAAGTAAGATAACAAAGCGTCCGCTATAAATGAGAGCTTTTGGCTAGTAAACGAAATATTTAATATTGAGATAACGCAAAATTTCTTTCCTTATAAAATAACGGAATCTTAGAATAGGTTGTATATGAATACCAATAAAAGCGCTAGGGGTAAAGTTTGAAAAAAATCAGAAAAAATATTACTTAAAATAAGACCTTGATGAAATAAAAGTTGTGACACTAACTCCTTATATATCTCCTCACTTCATTTTTCTTGTCCTTCACCTATGACCGCCAACATTTTCCTTCTTTCTTGAACCAGTCTCGACGGGATCTTAAAATCTTTGCTGGCTCCTACATCTGTAATTTATTAAAAAAATGTGAATTTTTGTGGCTCCAAATTTGAGCAAAGCAAGAGAGAAAGTCCCTCCAATGACCTATGGCGTTTTGTGATAAGGTGATAAATGCCTATTTTATTGAGGGTTTCCTATGGTTCTTATCACTTAATATTAATTAACTTTGAATGGCTAAATGAGGAGGTTTTTTTAAACTCCAGAGTGAATACCAATATGTCCCATGGTCATATGGGTCATTTTATGGCTCCAAATGGTACAATTAAACTTCAGTCCTTTTGAAAAAAAGCGACGCCTTGACCCTGCGCTTCGCCAAAGGTCAAAAGATAGGATGCTATTACAAAAGTCTTTCCTATCGGCATTGTGTAAATTACACTAGTCAACAATGATTTTGCTACTTTGGTATTAGCTTGTGATTTATACTAAATCGAGTATGCTGATTCCGAATCTGTAATCAGAATTGTTCTAGCACGTAAGGTTCCTGAATTACACACTTACTCTTTAGTTACACACATGGGCAGTGTTACTTCGGCTACCGTAGGGAGAGGATGTGTTGTGTGTGTTTGGTTCCTGCTTTATCACGTTGTCAAATTTAGCCATTATAGTAGTAGTGTTGAAACGATATTTACTGGCAGTGATTAATTGCATTTTTCTTTCAGATTTATCTCTTAATTAATTTATAAATGAAATAAGCTTGTACAAAAGTATATAACAGGATATATACAAACTAAGTTAAAAACATGAATCGGCGAGGATGTATAAATAGCTCAGACAACTTTTGTTATATATGTGAAAGATATACTCTAAGCAACCAGCGGAAAAAATTAGCTAAAGGAGTGAAAACTGCATACAATTATTATTTTGGTTGTAAAGTTGGTGAACAACACAAACCCTGGGCACCTCACAAATCTTGTACTGTGTGTTATACGGGACTTACACAGTGGTTAATGACAAACGGAAGGGTATGCCTTTTGCTGTACCGATGGTGTGGCGTGAGCTAACAAATCATGTTTTTTATTGCTAATTTTGTATGACAAATATTACGGGATTCTCAAATAAGAACAAGTCAAAATTGTATATCCAGAGTGTAAGTCAGCTATAAAACCAGTCCCCATAATATGAAGATGCCAATCATCCCAGTTTCTCCATCAGCTAATGTAGTTAAAAAAGATGATTCATCGCCTGAAGAGGAGGATGACAATGACGATGAAGTGTATGAGGATCATTCTAAGAAAAGAAGATCCAGTTGATAAATCAAGAAAGATTGAATAATTTGGTGAGGGAATTGCCATTTTTAAAGAAAAACGGAGAACTGTTGGGCTCCAGACTACAGCAATGGAATCTTCTAGAGAAAGGTGCAAAAATATCTACTTTCCGTAAACGCCATGAGGCCTTGGCTGCCTTCTATAAAGAAGAATATGGTGCTTGTTTCTGTACTGATGTTAATGGCCTCATGAATCAGCTCGGAAACGAGCATTTACCTGATGAATGGAGACTATTTATCGATGCAAGCACTGCTAGTCTCAAAGATATGTTGCTACACAATGGTAACAAAAACCTTTCAATCCCTGTCGCACTTATGGTTGGGATGATAGAGACATATGACTCAATGAAATTTATTTTGGAAGGTGGCCATTACTCGCATTATAGGTGGAATATCTGTGGTGATCTAAAGGTAATTTTTTTACTTCTTGGACTGCAGCTAGGATATACAAAGAATATATGCCTTTTATGTCTATTGAACAGCCGAGACGACAGGAATCATTATATTGTCAAAAAGTGGCCCGAAAGAGAAGAACACATAGTTGACTGATACAATGTGAAGCACATGCCTTTGGTACACCTACAAAAGATCTACCTTCCACAACTTCATATCAAACTTGGCTTTATCACGAATTTTGTTAAAGCAGTGGCCTATGAATCTGATGGATTCCAGTATCTCAAAGAGAAATTTAGTGCAAAGAAAACCGATGCTAAACTTAAAGCTGGCATTTTTGTAGGGCCAGAGATCAGAGAATTGATACGTTACAGGGAGTTCAAAAATAAAGTAACTCCACTTGAGTTGGCAGCATGGGATTCATTTATCCATGTAGTGCAGAACTTCCTTGGTAATCATAGGGCTGAAAACTATGAAGAGCTAGTGGATAACATGCTAAAGGCCTATCAACGAATGGGGTGTCGGATGTCTCTTAAGATGCATTTCTTGCATTCGCATCTAGATTTCTTTCCATCTAATATGGATGATGTTAATGACGAACATTGAGAAAGGTACCACCGAGATATCGCTATGATGGAAAGCAGGTATCAAGGCCGCTTCAACGAAATAATGATGGGTAACTACTGCTGGTTCCTACAGTGAGAGCATCCTATATCCACCTACAAGCGCAAGAGCAAGAGTCTCAAACATTTTTGAAGAGATTGATAGTTAGGTGAGTACTACCTCTTTTATACGTAATACATATCTTGTATGGGTCTGCAAAAGGACGTATATAATGCCAAATAGGGTGTCCCGATTCCAAACCTTTGCCCAGAAACGTCTCATTCCTCTCAAATTCGTAATAATTATATCATTAATTGACCCAAGGTGACAAAGTGAGTCATATAGCCTAGTTGCATAACTCAAGAACCTTGCGTGATATAACACATCTGAGCACAGATTTGGAATCAGCGCACCCAAATTAGTTAATACAACAACATTTACTCACGTAGCAGAAACAAAGTTAAAATTTGTTGGCTAGGGTTATGCATTGTATACTTCCCTCTCCATCTGTTTTAAAACAGATTTAAATGACCCTTACCGGATTTATTATTTTACGCATGGCAGTATCATTTCCAAACTATTTCTTTCACACACTACTCAAATCCGCCCCTCCTCTTCACTCCCTTGCATACTCCTTCCTTAAACTATCCATGCTTCTCATCCTTTGACACGTAGCAAACTGCTCAAAACTCTTGCAGCTCGATCTTAATTAACAAGTCTTTTCTTTCAATTTTGAGATTCTTATTACTCATTATATTTAAGTTATTTTAATTATTTGCAATAATCTAAATTATATCTTTTTAGAGTACTAAGACCTGAATTTTAAAGATTTCTTGTGTTATGGTTGGATAACAATTTTACCTATATGTACCATTTAATTGCGGATGTATTAAAATATCATTTTAATCAGAAGAGAATAAAAATCAAGCCAAAGAATCATCTTAGAAATCAAGTGTGAAAACTGTTAATACAGAGCTGTTATTACCGAACTGTTAATAAAGAACTGTTATTTCAAAACTGTAACTCAGAACTGTTATTACAGAACTGTTACTGCAAACCTGTTATTACAGAACTGTTACTAAGAAACTGTTATTGCAGAACTTCTATTACAGAACTTTTATTACAGGTCTGTTTTAACATAACATTACAGAATTGGTATTGGATAAGTTACTAAAAACCTGTTATTAAAGAACTGTTACTACCGAAATGTTATTGCAGGGCTATTCATCCAAACCTACTCTTAGAGAATTGTTATCCAGAGCTTCAATTACATTACTGTTACTACAGAACTGTTATTGCATAGCTATTACTAGAAAAATTTTATTTCAGAGCTTTTATTACGGAACTATTACTACAGAACTGTTAGTACGGAAATATTACTACATAACTGTTATTATATAACTCTTACTACAGAATTGTTATACAGAAACTTTATTACATAGCTTTTATTACAGATCTATTACTACAGAATTTCTATTACCGGAATGTTACCACAGAACTATTATTACATAACTGCTACTAGAGAAGTGTTAAACAGAACCTTTATTACAGAGATGTTATTACAGAACTGTTGCTACAGAACTGTTATTACGCAAATGTTACTACAGAACTGTTATTAGAGAACTGTTACTAGATAACTGCTATCGCAGAACTGTTACTTCCGAACTGTTATTACGGAACTGTTACTTATGGGACTTTTATCACCGAACTGTTATTTATGGACTGTTATTACCAAACAGTTACTTATGGGGCTGTTATTACCGTACTGTTACTTATGGGACTGTTATTACCGAACTGTTACTTATGAGACTGTTATTACCGAACAGTTACTTATGAGACTGTTATTACCGAACTGTTACTTATGGGACTGTTATTACCGAACTGTTACTTATGGAACTATTATTACTGAACTGTTACTTATGAGACTGTTATTGCCGAACTGTTACTTATGGCACTGTTATTACCGAATTGTTACTTATGGAACTGTTATTACCGAACTGTTACTTATGTGACTGTTATTATCGAACTGTTACTTAGGAGACTGTTATTATCGAACGTTTACTTATGAGACTTATTACCGAACTGTTACGTCTAAGACTGTAATTACCGAACTGTTACTACAGAACTGTTATTACAAAAGTCAAATCTGCCAACAAGTCCGGCCTCCAAAATTTCATAGCTCTTCATTGGATCTGATTCTGCTCAAGAACTCATAATTTCGCCTTCTCGTTTTCAGTATTTAAGATCGCATTTGGTTTCGTCATTTCATATATTTTCTTCATGGCAGAATCCAAGGGGAAATTTTTGTTATAAATCCACTCAAACACTACTCCAAATTTAATTCCTGCATTCATTCCTATTCAGAAGCTTTCTAACCATATAAACATATCCTACCTTTCTTACATATTCACCATCCATGCAACACTCCTCAATCTGCCCTCCCAACTCCAAGCCCACAAATTTTAATTTTAATTCACCTTCTTTCACACACTTTAAATTTGATCTTACCGTAAATACGTGGTAACAAAAGCTTGATACACCTTGCTACACAAAAAGATTATTATGTATTAAGGCGTAGTTCTCTGGCGTACAGCTCATGTGGTCGTAAATGTGACTCCAACACGGGAAAATTTTTTAACAAAGCCGCAAATAAAGCATGATACAATGGCCGTGTAGATGCGAGGGTAGAGGGAAAACGTTTTACCCACTCTCAAAACACACTTATGATTCGAAAAAAAGTATCTCTATCATTCGTGTGAAGTATTGTGAAGCTCAGGTGGAATTTCGCCTTGAGATTACCGAGGGTTAAGCAACGATTTACTCTTATCTTCCCGTCCATTGCCGTGGTGTAAAGAGAACAACACGCAAAGCTCTCTTTCATTTCTCCTGCTTAAGAAAAAATTCCATTCTCATTCTGTGTAAATCAGGCAATTACGAGTATTTGCCCATGTCTGCCCCTCACATTTTGCGGCTGCCTACAAAAGCATATGTTGCTGTAATTCACATTTACCATAATGTTTAGTTAAGTTAAAAAATAAAAAAACCTAAAACAAATAAAAACAAATGCAAGGCAAAAAACAGGACAAAAAGGAAATTAGCTATAGTTACTGATTATAAATAAGTATTAAAATTAAACTAATTTCGTATTATTTGTTTATTTTCTTATTCTTTATTCTCTTCCTAGTTTTATTAACATTATGCTTTGATATCTTTCTAGTTATCTAAACATTATTGTTTGTTTTCTTTCTAGTTGTTTGGAATTTATTCTTTTTTTTTCCAATTTTTAGGAACATTATAACTTGTTCTATTCTTAGTCTGAACATTATTCTTTGTTTTCTTCCTAGTTGTCTGAACATTAATATCTGTTCTCTTCCCAGTTGACTGGACATTATTTTTGTTCTCTTCCTAGTTGTCTGAACATAATTCTTTGTTCTCTTCCTAGGTATCTCAAAGCTATTCTTTATTTTCTTCCTAGTTGCCGAAACATTATTCTCTGTTCTTTTCTCCTTTGTTTAAAGACTATTGATTATTCTTTTCCTAGTTGTCTGAACACTATTCTTTGTTCTCTTCCTAGTTCTCTGAACATTATTCTTTGTTCTCTTCCTAGTTGTCTGAACGTTTTCCTTTGTACACTTCCTAGTTGTATGAACATTATTCTTTGTTCTCTTCCTAGTAGTCTGAACATTATTCTTTGTTCTCTTCCTATTTGTCTGAACATTAATTTGTTCTTTTCCTAGTTGCCTGGACAATAGTTTTTGTTCTTTTCCTAGTTGTTCGAAAATTATCCTTTGTTCTTTTCTAATTTGTCTCAACATTATTCTTTGTTCTATTCCCAGTTGTCTTGATATTATTCTTTATTCTATTTTCAGTTTTCTTAACATTATTATTTGTTCTCTTCCTAGTTGTCTTAAAGTATTTTTTAATCTCTTCCTTGTTGTCTCAAAATTATTCTTTGTTTTCTTATTAGTTTTCTAAACATTATTGTCTGTTTTCTTCTTATATTTCTGAACATTATTCATTGTTCTGTTTCTAGTTTTCTGAACATTATTTTTGTTCTCTTCCTAGTTGAGTTAATATAATTATTTGTTCTTTTCCTAGTTGTCTGTACATTAGTTTTTGTTCTTTTTCTAGTTGTCTTGTCTGAAAATTATTCTTTGTTCTCTTCCAATTTGTCTGAAGATTATTCCTTGTTGTATTGCTAGTTGTCTTGATATTATTCTTTATTCCATTTTTTGTTTTCTTAACATTATTGTTTGTTCTCTTCTTAGTTGTCTGAACATTATTCTTTGTTCTCCTTCTAGTTGTCTGCAAATTGATCTCTGTGGGGGAATTACACATGGAATTTCTTTTCCAGCATGGAAATGACGTCCATGCGTTAAAGAAAATTCTAGAATTTGGCTAGGCTTAAATTGGTAAGACCCTCCCCCCCCCCCATCCACAAGCGGTAGCCTCGAACCACGTCCACCCAGGACCACCTTTTCGCGGGTTGGAATCGCCTGGGCGTGAAGGTACGAGGCCATTCGAGAGTAGCGCTGGCCAAACACCCCATGCTTCGCCCACCCCTGCGAAGGGAGCCTCGGGTATATAGGGCTCATCTTCGAAGTGGTAGAACAGAGTTGAGAAGTTCCACCAGGATCCAAGAAGCATTCGCCCTAGTTCCAAGTCAGGTGTTTTAACAACGAAGCAAAGTGACGGCTGAACTTTTCGTGTCGTTGGAATTAGCCCAGCCAGTGAGGTATTTTCATTTGACGATCGCCACCGAGCGATTTTTCCGACTCCACTCATCAACTCCTGTAGAAGCCCTCCTCGCTCCCGCTTCGTCTTCGGGTGGCAGAAATACTCTCCCCTGGACTGGACGTTACCGCCCCCCACCCATTGGAGAACCATCATCACGTCAACTTCCCGCTCAGAAGCTACGAGTGCCCTCACCCTCACGTTTATTGCCTGCATGAGACATCCGTGAAACCTTACCCTGACCTCTCACCTGGAATCTTCCGTAAGCCAACCCCTCCCCCCCTTTAGCAACCCATTTGAGTTAATCCTCCCCATTAGAATAGTCTCCTTCTGTAACGCGTTAATTTCTAACTTCAGAGTCTGATGCATAACTCTGCAATTCCCCCCCTCATTCACCAATATAATTTTGCCCGTTGATTCTCTTATTTTATGTAAATAAAATTATATTTTTGTAAATGCCTTTTCAAATAACCTTAAGCTGTGCCATTTCCCAAATATTACTTGACCTCGTTTTGCACTCTATTCTCGCTGCTCCGCGCGTCGAAACGCGTGGCGTTCCACCCCTTTGTCGGTTCGCTTTAAGTTATTAGTCCCTTCCCCATAGATATAATATAATATTGATATAATATAATGTCACACTACGACAATCTCTGTTCTTTTCCTAGTTGTCTGGACATTATTTTTTGTTCTCTTCCAATTTGTCTGAACATTATTCATGGTTATCTTCTTAGTTGTCTGAACATTATTCTTTGTTCTATTCCTAGTTTTCTGTACATTAATCTTTTTTTATTCCTAGTAATCTGAACATTATTCTTTGTTCTCTTCCTAGTTGTTTGAACATTATTTTTGTTCTTTACCTAGTTTTCTGAAAATTATTCTCTGTTTTCCTCTTAGATGTCTTGATATTATTCTTTTTTCTTTTCCTAGTTTTCCTATCACTATTCTTTGTTCTCCTCCTAGTTGTTTAAACATTAATCTTTGTTCTCTTTCTAGATTCTTGATATTTTTCTTTGTTCTATTCCTAGTTGTCTGAAAATTATTCCTTGTTCTTTTCCTCGTTGTCTGCAATTATTCTTTGTTCTCTTCCTAGTTGTCTCAACATTATTTTTGTTCTCTTTCTAGTTATCTCAACTATTCTTTGTTTTGTTTTTTCTAGTTGCCTAAACATTATTCTCTGTTCTCTTGCTAGTTGTCTGAACACTATTCTTTGTCTCTTGTCTGAACATTATTCTTTGTTATCTTCCTAGTGTTGTCAACATTATTCTTTATTCTCTTTCTTGCTGTCTCAGCAAAATTTGCCTATTAATCACGTCTAATTTTGTTAATCCCCGATTATTCTCGTAAAGACCCCAAATCTACATTAGAAAAGTAATCACTATAATTATCCTATTTTATATATATTAATATAATCTTAGCAAATCGTCAAGTAATCTATCGTTATAGAGAACTGCCCAGGAAATTAGTGAATTGAGTTATTTATAATCAAAATTAAATAGGATGAAAAAAAAATCTGTAATTGGGAAAGAATCAAAAGTAATATGAAACAAGGAAATAACCTGGAATTCTGAAGCAGGGCAATGTAATTAGATTTGACGAAGTATTCCTTCCAATAACGAGGTAATCTGTGCTCATTCAGTAATCTGACGTAATCAGATATTAGTAATCAGGAAATAGGATTTGTCATTAAACACGTTTTTCTTTTCAAAATTTAAAGCGAAAACCAAATAGGGGTTTTCCATCAGTAAGATTGTAAGGAGAGATCTGTGAAGAAAGTAGTGAAGTTGTAGTGAGTGAAAATGAAAGTACCAATGATATAAAGAGACAGACGATGCATTTTGGGGTGTTGGGGCGAGTTAGGCACGAATTATTCCAGATGTTAGCTGCAGCATGGTTTCCATGCTTACTACACCTGTCAACCCCTTGCATCTCCCTAATAATAGAATAAAAAGAAGGGGGCGGGGTGCAAAGAGGAATCGGTGAACCCCCGTCCCCTTCTTCTGACCGCGACAATGGCTCAATGGACGAAATCTGGTTGGTGACTAGCCTATAGAATTAGCTGCCAGCAAAGAAAAGAGATAAAAATATAGTGGCCGAAAAAGAGGTAAAATAGAAATGTCTATAGGGAATAAAGCCAAGGTAGTCTCAATCTAGTTTGAGAAAACAGACACAGGGACCGGGGGGGCGGGCTATTCTTCTTCCTGTGACCATGTGTTACAGGCTACCCTCTTTACGCGAACGGGTTGATTATTGGGATAAATAGTTCCTATATATATATATATATATATATATATATATATATATATATATATATATATATATATATATATATATATATATATATATATATATATATATATATATATATATATATATATATATATATATATATATATATATATATATATATATATATATATATATATATATATATATATATATATATATATATATATATATATTTATACATATATATATATATATATATATATATACATATATATATATATATATATATATATATATATATATATATATATATATATATATATATATATATATATATATATATATATATATATATATATATATATATATATATATAAAATATATATATATATATATATATATATATATATATATATATATATATATATATATATATATATATATATATATATATATATATATATATATATATATATATATATATATATATATATATATATATTTAGCCTTAGCATGGAGAATAGTTTATCTCCGATATTGGCATGTCTCCATCAAATTTAAATATGAATGGGAATATGATAATAGATTACCCTTTTTAGATGTCCTCATTAATAAAGATCACCATGAATTAAAACTTGACGTTTATAGAAAACCAACCCACTCGAATGCCTATATACATTATTCTTTGTTTCACGATAATACTGTTAAAAAATCAGTAATTTCTAACCTTTTTCTTAGAGCATATAAAATATGTCATCCTCCCTATTTAGATGAAGAAATTGTCATTATCAGGACCATTTTTTCTAATTTGTATTACCCCGATTGGTTCATATCGTCTGCCCATTTTGCAGCTAGGAAAACATTCTATGGCAATAAACCTTCCCGCAAAAATTACTTCAACAAATGTATAACTTTGCCATTTAATAATAAATTAAATAGTTTAAAGGACATATTT
Organism: Ceratothoa steindachneri; assembly: GCA_963969495.1. NCBI lineage: Eukaryota > Metazoa > Arthropoda > Malacostraca > Isopoda > Cymothoidae > Ceratothoa > Ceratothoa steindachneri. The sequence goes on along the minus strand of OZ018331.1, from coordinate 59,947,633 downwards.
GGATAAGCGGGTATTAATCTAGCCTTTAAATATAATAATTCCTTAAACCAATTGATGATGGCCAGAAAACCAAAAGAACATCATAACATAGGAGTATATGCAATACCATGCAACGATTGCCACAAAGTTTATATAGGGAAAACGGGTAGAAATCTAGACAAGAGATTGTATGAACACAAGAGAGATATTAGAGTAGGCAGTCAAAGCAGTGGAATATATTGTCATGTTAGAGATTTGAATCATTCGATCGATTTCAATGGAAGTAAAATGGTATTTTCATCAGCTAACTATGTTAAGAGAAGAATCGTATAATCGAGCTTGATATCGTCAGTTCCTAATTTAAATCTATCTGAGGGTCAATTTTCTTTTAATCCTGTAATACGAAAGGAAATAAACAAAATAGCGAAATGCCAGCCCTTCAATATGTTTAGGCCTACCCCCCCCCCCCCTGACTAGCCACAAGTAGGGGATTGGGGGAAAAAAGAGGGGATCTTTCACGACCTGACTCTGTGTTATGTAGTTAAGCATTTTCAAATATTTTCTATCCAGTGTCAGTTGAAAAAGGGTGTGAGATACACCGAAACTGTTCTGAATTAAATTGTTTTCAGAGAATGTGGTTTAATTCCTCATCTTTTTTTGCGATATATATATATATATATATATATATATATATATATATATATATATATATATATATATATATATATATAAGAGAGAAATCACGATTCTGTTTTAGATTTGGTTTTAAACAGAACCATTTTCAGCGTTCGTCATAGTCAGCTGTATTGTAATGAAACAATGCAGTGCAAACAAACTATATAATGGCCGTGAACAAACGTAAATAAATAAAAGACGAAGAATAAAATATAAATATATAATAAGATCCTTAGGTAATGTAAATTGGACATTAGTTTTTTCGTCACTTACATTGTACCTTCTATAACTCCTTTATTCTATTTAAGAAACTGATAATCAATATATATTCATTTATTAGTGTACCCGTACCTTCAAACATGCCGTGACGTGTTTCCGATGCATCTATCCAAAATCCTACTTTTTCAAATGGCAATTTTGTCTAACTTCTGCTTTAAAGCCTCCCATGACGATGTTGAAATAGCCTTAGTTTTAGTTTAGACTTGTGCTGATGTTATCATAGAATCTATCTCTCTCTTCCTACGTACTATTATATGCCGGTACGTACACTTGGGAAATTTTTAATTTGTACCTCTTAAAGAATCTTAGGTCTACGTTAGCTACCCTATCAGAGATGCTGTGAAAATTTAATACCTTTTCTTTGAGCTGTCCATCTATCAGGAGTCCAACTCAATGCAGCCTTTATTCTTCTTTTCCTTTATGTTAGAGTAGGTGATGATCACTTGTTTCACTGATAACTCGCCGTATCGTCATCAGGTTTCACAGAGACCAATTCTATTTCATTTAATATTTTTGACTTCAGTGTGGAGGAGTTCTCTGAGATTTACCTCAGATAGTGTCCTGAAATTGTAGGTTACCATGCACAAGTCTTTTTTTAGGTTTTTGATATCATCGATGAGTCTGGAATTGTAACCAGTTGTATTTTGACTCACAACCACCTCTGTCTAAACAAGCACTGTGGTTGAAATTTAGCTTGAATCTGTTGATCCATTCGGAATGACCGAATTTTCAAGGGTTTGTTTCATGATAAGATTTGGGCTATAACTACTATTCTGACCTAATGTATGTCGGCAGCTATGGGCCGTCAGGGAAAGTATTCACCATTATAATTTTTTTCCCGCGTCTGGAATCGAACCAGGAATCGATGGGTCTTAAGTCCAGCATGCTGACCACTACACTACCGACCATCTTTAGAGGATATGTATATAAATAAAGATAATGGTAAGTTGAGGATTTAAAAATTAGTCAAAGGTGAATAAAAATCTGCAAGTTTATTTATTCCTTCTATCTTTTTCACCTAGAAAATGAGGCGAAAAATCATGGTATCAAGAATAATAAACAATAAGTCCCTTTAAAGAGACACTGATTTATGGTCTAGTTTCCCATTCATTACATTTGCCCATCACACTGCAATATGACATAATTTCGTGCATTTGAACTACTGCAATGAATTGAGGAACATTCGTATACGCTGTTAATTAGCTGCCCTACAATTGTTAATGCAACCTACCTACCACTTCTTTGATGTCTCTCCTTCTCATCACTTGAACGTCACTGTTTAGTGTTATCATTCGTTACATCAGTTTTCGGTGTAAGACTTTCCATGTATAGGTTGAAATTCTGGTTATGGGATAATGCTGCAGAGATGCAATTGTTCGTTTCAAAACTCAATGTATTTGTTCGCATCAGCGGAGAAGAAAGATGGAGGATGACCTTTCCTAGTGATTGATTTAGTCGATAAACGACAAATTAGTATTTAATAATAGGTGTCTCATCTTGGAGAAGCCGACCGAGTAAAAACAATCCCTGCCAATTGAAAAGGCAGAGGTTGTATTTATTGGTTAGTTTAAGAAGGATAGTCTTTGCTAGTGGGTATTCGAAGGGTTGTTTTAACCTAACCTACATGAGAGTTAAGAGGATAATTGTATGCAAGATGGAATTTCTAAACTCTCACTTAGTGTTTTCATCGTTTAAATGGGTTAATTTAGCAAGGTCTGGTGACAAGAGTCACGTAATCTTACTTATTCTGATTTATGACCTTCAAAACTTTTAATAATTTTTTGACTAACCTTCGCAGGATCTTGCTAGTTATATGATTTAAAAGAGAATGTAAAACAACATAGGAGTCTCAAATTTCGTTAGAATCGGCCGAATGTTTATGATGTTATTGCCAAATAATTCCTAAGCTAACTTGGAAGGACATTGTCAATTATTATATCATTTGAAAGAGAATGTAAAACAACATGATAGTTTTAAGCTTTGTTAGAATCTGCTGAATAGTTACAATGTTATTACCAAAAAAATAAAAAGCAAAACGGGGACCGACGGAGGGACCGACCGACCGACGACATAGTGAGATATAGAGTCATATGCGTCTGAAAATAGCTCTATTAAAATGGATGGCTCTGCTGCCGTTTAGAGCATCCGTAAAGAATTAAGATAGCTTATTTCTCTATTAGCGGAGTTGGTTGAAATTTCCATAGTTTAGGGCAGATTAATGGTGGGTCTATGGCATTCTGCAGAGATGATTCGCTCTCTCATTAAACTAAAGCAAACAAAAGGTAACCTATAAATAAATAAATGATTTGACTTTTTTTACTTTTACTTCTGTATTTCCTGGTTTGAATCTTCTATTCTTCAGATGTAAATAAGCCAAGACCCCTTTTTTTCAAACGGATAGTACTGTGACACCAATTGTTCAAATAGGGTCAATTTTGACCTTTATTCTTCAAAACTCTTCAAACAGTTTACCTTAACGTGATCCATTTTTCTGTGTCCTTTTTAATTTTGCCTTTAATCTTTCATAATCATAATTTTCAACAATCTAATTAAGTGAGTTTAATAATGATTTAATCTGTAGTTATTAAATTTCGCTGACAAAATGAAAAAGAAGGAGATCAATTACTGTAGGATAAGAAATCTACAAGGAAAGTTGGATAAATGGATTAAATAGGAAAAAGACGATATGAAATATATTTTTTTACAATTGAGGAATTAAAATAAAAAAATGCTAAGGAAAAAAAAAAACTAGGGCAGATAATTTCAAAGTTTTGGAAGTCATAATCTTAATTAATGTTTCACGTCTCAAAAATAAGAATATTCTGTAGGTCAGTTTTTGCATCCGCTTTATTTCTTAGCTCAAATATAATCTTTTTTTCTTTTTAAGACCCATCTTCCTTGCCTATTCCATCTTTCGTTCCACTTTCCTCTCTCTTGCATCTCTTTTTCTTTCATCTTTGTTCTTTTTTTCTGTCCTACATGCCTCTCCTTTTTCGGAATTTATAGCGTAACTTTGTTCACTTTCATCCGAAAAGGCATAACTACACACTAGTGTGAAACTTAATTTTAACAGTGATAAATTGAGTAATTGTAAAACAGTTAATTTTTAATAGACATCAATGATACTGCAGCTAATACATTTAATAAGAAATGTGGCTACACTTCGTCTTTATAAGCATTTTTATACCATTATGGCATCAAATAAGTTTGAGCGCATATTGAATATTCGTCGTCATAATCCCCGTTCCTAATAATACCAGTAGTTAGCTTTTGTGTAATAGAAGAGACTTCTTTGTTTATTATGCGTTTGATTATTGCCCAAAGATTTTCAATCCCTTTGATTTCTGGAGAATTTACAAGGCAATCTAAGACAGTTAATCTACTGCTTTTTATGTAAAATAGTACCTTTTCGGGAAATATGGCACGGAAAGAGAGCCTGCTGGCAAATGCCTTCTCCATCAGGAAAGTCTCAGTGTATCACTGAAAGCAAATGAGTATAGGGGGTTTCCTTATATTTCTCGTTGGGGGTAAAACTACCATCAAAAACTCGTCATAGGTGGATATATTGGCGATTGTTGAATGTGTCCTTGGCTAAAGAGATCCCATTTGTTCTCTTCATTAAGAAATCACTCCAGAATGCGACTCGTCTGAAAATATAATTTTTCTCCATTGATCTGTTGCCCATCCTTCACGTTCACTTGATTAACACTGAGATATAATTTTTCGCCATTCAGGTACCCAAACTAGCATGACTTCCAGGAGCTGCAACGCTTCTTGCATGCAACATTCATCATGGATTTAAACGGTAATACTTAGGAACACGCACGAAATTCTTAGAAGACAACTGTTGATTTAACAGTGAATAAAAAGCCCTTAGTTGGATATTTGCCAAAAGCGATTATTACACAATCCTGAAAAGGAAACAAAGCAAACTTTAATACTTTTGCCCCCACCTAAACTATAACCTAAAATAATCAGAGTATTTTTCCATGTCAGAAGTAATTGCACCCTTGAATATTAAATCCTAAAAAAAGTGACCAGTTCAGGTATTATAACTCAGGATCCATAACCCAACGCCCGAGGTGGAAGCTGACTTAATCTGAAGGTGAGACAGGCCCTAAAGACTTGCGTATTCTCCACAAGTAGTCTCCTTCTTAGGATTATCGGGTTATGTAAGCACCACTAATGCTTTAACACCTATTCTTAAGAAATACGTGTAATTTCCTTAGTGGAAAAGATGCAAATAAGTTGAAATATACGAGTAGTTGGTTTGTTTTTTTGCGGCATTTAACGAGGCTCAAGCTCATTATTTTCTAAGAAGAAACAATTAACGTGAACATTACTTTGTCGGGCTCAGTGTAGGCTAAGCCAACTGGTTTGGTTATGTGAAGTTAAAATGACACTAGCAGGTCAAATTTCATTATTGTCCAAGCTAAAAAGGCGAACCTAACGAGGCCCTAAAATTGTGAGAAGTGCTAGTGTGTGCAGTTGTATGACCTTAATAATATGCGAGTGGCAAACTTTATAATATTGAGGTAAATCAGCTTGGTTTCTTATCTCGTTCCTTCTAATTGATTTTAGAAGGGTTGGCAGTAATTTATCAAGTTGCTCGACTATTTGGGAAAAAATATCCTCTTTGAACCAGGTGCCATAGTTTAACGGAACTCATAAGAGAGGTCTTTTCATAACTAAGGTTGCTCAACATTTCATCATGACAAGAAATAAACTGAACAGTGATTAAATATTTTTAAAACAGAGCTAAAATTCCCCCCGATAATAATCAAAGCAAAAACAGATAAAGAGGAAAAGATTGGTTAATAGTGAATATAGTTATAATATGCAATTAGGAGTGTTCTTAAACTAAAGAAATAAAAAAGGTGTTTCATTTTTATGAGCCGTAGGATAAACTATGATACTGTAGTGCATTTAGTATAGTCACTTAGGTATCACAGCTCATTTATTAGAGTGGTTATTTATTTAAAATTAATAAAGAATTAAAATAAACGAAAGCATTTCCAGTGGAAAATTGTGATGAGAGGATCTCAAAGGGGTAAAGTGGCAAAGAGGAGACTACTCGGCTCTCTGAGCAATTGTCTAACCTCTTGGCTGATATCTCTGTTATGTGGTGGAAAAGGGGTCACGCAATTATTAACATGCTAGTTGCATGTTTATATATCAGCCGATATTTTGAAAGTGTCTGATGGCCGGGAGAGATGCGCGCCAACCCATTTCCAAGTGTTGTAGATACGCTCTTCCTTCGGTATCTTCTACGCATATCACTTCCCCTAACTTTACCACTCTTATAATTATCTCTCGCCATTTTATGCTCTCGTTGGTTTTGCTTTTCAGCTTGGAAAATAATGAAACTGAAACTGGTCAGAGCGTCATTTAACTTTACCACTTGGCACAACTTACACCCATCCTGAAATATTAATGGCCAAGTTGGTTGTTGCTTCTTAGAAAATCATGAAATTAGACTTAGTTAAATGCCCGTAAAAAAAAACAAGCTAAATATATTCCTACGAACTCATTCTACTCAACATTCACAGGTGCAAATGACTTAAATATAAGTAAGGACTGAAGTGCCTTCTTTTAACATCGTTGCCACAAAGTACATTGCATGTAATTCTTAGGAAAAGGTGTTAAATGCGGAAGTGGCACCAACTCTGCATTTCAAACAATTTCACTTCTCCCATATAACCCACCTTTTTCAGGTTTTTTGGCATTAAATTGTTGGTAAATAAATTAATTCTCAACTCTGTAACAAACTGACTAACGAAAGAATGCGACAATTAAAGTCGCATTAAAAATTCAAAGTTTATATGGGTAATTTATAGAGGTATTAATATTGAATGTTCGGTAAAATAATTTTTTAACATTTGAAATACTAATACAAGGGTGATATAAATGAATTCGAACAAACAAGCAAAAGAGATTCAGTACTATTGCATCCCAAGCTTTCTTAATAAATTCGAGTTAACTTACAAAACTGCACTTTGAGAAATTATTGAAAGCCTTAGAACAATTTCCTTCAAATTGATTGAATATATCGCGGCCATAAAATATCCCTGGAATAATAACTTTGTCCCTTCCTTCCTTACTAAAGGAATTTATCATCCTCATTCCATCTCTGAACATCTTTTACCTACTTTAAATGCCAGTACCCATTTTTTGAGTCCCAAAAGGGATTTTATATTTCCACATCTTCATAAAGGCGAAAGTTAAAAAAATTCGTGCCGGAATATTTCACTCTTTCTTTACTTTATGATTTAATTCTATCTTACCAATACAAACAAGCAATTTTTCCAATTAATTGGTTGTGTCGGGCAATTTGTTCATGTATTGAAAACTTTAATATTTGTTTAACTTCCTAACTAATTTCTATCATTCCTGTACTGAATGTGTGTAGAAGTGAATCCAGTTATTGGGGAAAATTTCCATTAAAATATTCATGAAAATCCCTTTAATATGTAATTCACTGTAAAGAAATAAATAATTCTGTAATTAATCAAATATTAAGTGATTATATGAAGTCATACATAAAAAAGACTATAGATTCATAAGGAAAGATCATAGGGAAAGTGAATCTAAAATGGTTATTGCTCTGTTGTGTCAGCTTTAAAAATATTTTGAGTACAAACAATGCTTTTTCATCTTAATTCACAAATCAATAACAAATTTGTGCTTATGGGTTCATGTGTTCTTTGTACGAACTATTTTTTTAAGGTCTCAAACACGTTCGCCCATTCCTGTGTTCATAGTCGATGATTTTTATTACATCCTGTAACCCTTTGTAGTAAGTCGCTGAGGTTCTGCACCCCGCGTAAAATTATTGGCCCACAGGGAGAAATTAAAAAGAAACTTAAATGAGTGGTGATTGGTGGTAAAACCTCTACCACTATTTTATAATACAGGGTGTTCAGGATAAATTTGACGGTTTGCACAATAGTAAAAAACAATCAATATCTCAGCCAAAAATAAGTGTATTTTAAAATTTAAAAAAATATCAACTAGATTATGGCTGGGAATAACAGTTTACTCAAACTATCCGCCATGGGCTTACACAACGGCTTCAAGACGCCTACAAAACCTGGTGTATCTGTTCCTAACTGTGTCCATGGAAAGGTCCTCGAGCTTCTCCTTGATCTTAGCCACCAGCTTAGCATTCGGCTTTCAGGCAAAGCGGTTGGTGTCTTTCTCAACCGCGTCCCATATATAGTAATTCATGGGATTAAAATCGGTGGATCTAGGAGGCCTGAAAGTGGAGCTGATGAAGTCATAGTAATCTTCCAACAAGTATTTCTGACTGTTTCTAGATGTATGGCTTACCAGCGGCAACCCTATCCAGCCAGAGTTTGACCAGAATCTCCAGCAGCTCTACAAAACAATCTGAATTAAGCAAAAGACAGCTCCAACATTGTTGGGCGGCATAGCTTCACCTTCATGGAACTTGGTCTCCATGATACATAAAACGTCAGAGAGATTATATATACACAAGCCACCTGTTTTACTGTATGTTATACAACTAATCTTTCCAAAAGTTCTTTTCCTTTGAGAAGAAACAGATCGTCCCCGACTCAACAGGATACTTCAGGTTGTTTAGGAGCTTCTTGGACTTTGACAAGTGTTTCTCCTTGGGATTGGCTTTCGGAATTTATCCCTTGCACCTCTTGTATGAGTGGTATCGAAAGTCCTCATTCAGGGTCACCTTCAAGATGGTAAATTAAACATCCATCTCTTTTCCCAGAGCCCAGATTCCCTTGCTCGGGTCTTCCATCACCTCGTCCTTCAGCTATTGTATGAATTTCGGCCTGCGGACGCAGTCATAACACCTGGTTTATTCTGCTGTCCACGGCATCGTACTATCCATTGCAGCTCCCCATGTTACAACTTAAAGCCTTTAGAACGCTAACAGAACATTGAGCACCACTCACAATGTCAGCACTTTGATCCCCGACGCAAATCACCATGATATTTGTAAATCATTCCCAATATACAGAAGGCTTCCAGTCCTTCATGTCAATTAAGCTTTTTTTATCTAAAACATTTTTTAAGGTATGGTATCCAACGCCGTTGATTCTTCAGCAATATACCAAATGGTCAAATTTAGCAGAAGCACCATGTAAATAAAATCACAATTACCCGTGACATACTAGATGATCATTGACCAATAGGAAATAAAGGAAATGTGAATCACAAGTGATTTTGTCTTTTTGTAAGCCAAGCAAAGATCATACATGATTAAGAAAGTAGAAAGAGAGAGAGAGAGAGAGAGCAAACGGAATAAAATATTTTATCCATTAAAAAAGTGAAAAAATAGGCGCAGTTAAAACCTATGTCATTCAGTGCTCTTCGTTTTTTCTGCCACCACGCTAACCACTCAGACACAATATATATATAATTAGGGTAATGTAAAAAGCCCGACAATAAAAAGATTATCAGGTTACTATCTTAATTGTTTTATTTAAAAGGCGTACGTGACATGACTTAAATGCACTGCTTGCAGTCTGAAGAAAAAGCTATGCAACGCTGTTCCTGATTTAACCAATTACAAGTATTTCAACTGTATTCACTATGACAACCCGAAATTCAACTGAGGTTTGGTTGATTGGTAAACCAATAACACATCTGAGTCATAGCAATTTACCATCAAAGAAAGAAGTTCTCTCTCTACCGATAAATCATAAAAGTATTACACAAGGGAGAGAAGCTTTAAACGTAACTATCACTCATGTATTATATGTGTGGCAACGGGATCGGATACCAACTACTCATTAATATAATGCAATAAAGAAACTTAATAGATTATATGATGAATGAAAGCAAGTTAGAAAGAGCAAAAAAACCCTTGTATGCAAGAGTAAAAAAAAGGAAATAGAAGGAAAGGCTAGATAAACTGTTTGATATTTTGTCATGTAAATGTCAAGGAAATAATGAACAATTAAGAAGATCTACAGAAGGTCTTTAGAGAGCGGGAAAGAAAGAGATAATGATTGGAATAAATAAGAAAGAACAACAATGTAAACTTGAGGTACAACTGCAGCAAGAGAAAATGGAGCTAAAAGGAGCCGACAAGCAGCTTCATTGAATGAAACTGATGTTTTTGCAAGTAGCATTAGCTCCAGCAATGATTCAACTGAAAAAGAAGTAGAAGATTAATAGCATGAACCAAAACCATTAACATCAAAAGGTCCTCCAAAGAAAAAGCCCAAAATATTGAACTAATATATTCTTTCCTCCCTGGATGTTGCCAAGATAATTGACCGCTCAGCCTCTTTCGTTATTCTTCCTACCATTTTGAGTCTAGAGAAGAACCCTAAAGACGATAATGGCAGTTACTCTACTATCCGTCGAACTCGACAAAAATCAAGAAAGGCAATCATTAAGAACTTGAAAGAAAAAAAAATCAAACTGAGAAGCTCTTGTTAGTTTATTGGGATGGAAAACCTCTTGAAGGCATATCAGAAGGAGAAGTCGTGGATCGCCTGTCAATTTTATTATCAGGCGGTAGTACAGAACAACTACTTGGAGTGCAAAAAATTCATAAAGGGCACTGGCAAATGTGTGGCTGAAGCAGTTCATCAAATGATGCTTGACTGGGAAATCACACATAAAGTAAAAGGTATGTGTTTTGACAAACCGCTTCAAATTTAGGTCATAAAGAAGGAGCTTGCACAATAATTAAGCAGAGATTAGAGGGAGACTTATTGTGGCTCCCCAGTCGACATCTCATATTTCAAATTCTTTTGGAGACAGTGGTAGCAACTGCTCTTAAGCTTCTTCTGGCCCTGATTTTCCATTATTCAAATGATTATAAAAATCATGAAATAAAAAAAAACAAGACATATTTGACACATTAGAAAATTATCCTCAAGAAAAGAAAGATGTAATGATGCAATTTTCTACCAAATTGATCAAGGAAACACAAATTAGAGACAAATACAAGTAACTGTTGGAGTTAACGATACCAATAATCGGAGAAACTCCTCTTAGTGGTGTGAAATAAAAAAATGGAGCATACCACAAAGCTAGAAGGATGGCTAACTTATATACTACATGAAATTTTCATGTTCAAAAGTCAATTCAAAATTTCACCTAAGAAAGAAAAATAGTTGGAAGAAATATGCAAGTTTGCCATTTCAATCTACATATGTAAAGCACTGCTTTTCTGTGCCAAAAGCAGCTAGATTACCAGAGATTGATATATTGCTTCTTGAAAGAACTTAAATGGTATAAAGAACAAATGAAATGATTGCCAGTGCCGCCTTGAATAAATTTAAAAACCATCTCTGGTATCTTTCGGAAGAGTTAATTGCGCTGGCCTTTTTTATGATGGTGTCTCATTCAAGACAAAGGAAAAAAGGAAAGATGCCTTGAAGAATCCAAAAGATTTAGATCCATTCCCAAAAAACAAAAGGCACCTTTAGGAACTTTTGACAACAAACACACTCTTTCTTCAAAACATTTGCCCTCTTCTTAATTTTTTTTAACAAGTCGGTTGAGGACTGGCCTCGAGCAGAAAGATTTTGGGTTGCTAAAAGTGTTAATGATCTAGAAGTTGTTATTGACATTGCTAAAAGAGGAGTTAAAGTCATGGAGGATAACAAAAATTGCTAACTATTGACAAGGATTAAAAATAATATTTGTTAGAAGTTGTGTCGAACTACAAAAAAAGGTTCACTGACAAAAATAGACCATTATTTCAGTGGCTTCAAATGAGTAATCACTTATAATATAAGGGAAAAAGAAGTGGTGTTGTAGACTTACTGGGGAACTTTACTATAATAAATTAACGGTGGCATGGAAAACAGTGATATTCAAGGGCTGGGCGCCACCTCTAAATATTAATTTTTTCACGTGAGGTTTTGCAAAATAGTTTTTTCACTAAATTAATCGAATGATATGTATCTCAAAAAGATTTAGATGAATTTTTTAACCCCTGTTTTGCATTATAAATATATATATATATATATATATATATATATATATATATATATATATATATATATTAGGTAGTTGGGTAGCAGTTTTTCCTTAATTAATTTCTCTTCTTCTAACTATCTTTTTTCTTCCTTCTTGTAGATGGTGGATCACTTGTCCTGTATTCATCTCTTTTAAATGAATGTTTGATAAAATCCAAACTAAATTGCTGAGCTTTCGATCTTATTCGATCATCTTCGGAGCGTTTTGATATGTTCTTGTCTCCTTTACCGATGTAGTGAGTGGAGTGAGGACCTGACAGTATGAAAGAATTTGATTTGATTTGATGAATAACACTGGCCGGTGTTTCAAAAATTTTTCAAAGGTAAAGGGTTTTCCAACTGATCTAGGATCCTTTTGGCGTGCAGAATTAAAAAATATCAGTTATTTTCTTTGGTCAGGTCTGGTTTCTAAGATACACTCGATTTTTATTACAGCATATTTTTCCTGAATGGTGCTATCATCCAAGCGTATATGGGCTTTGTTTTTGCCACAGCTGGTCATGGGTTACCTTAAATAACTAGTTATTCTTTCTCTTTTTAGGTCTAGTTGTGCAGTACGATGGATTGGAAGAGTAAGAGCCATCCTAAGAAATTTTGTTTCATCTGCGGACACGTGGTTCTTCCAGTTCTTCACAGATTTTGTGAAGAAGGCTTATTACGCTTATTTTGGAATAAAACTAGGGGACTAAGATAAGGCATTTGCTTACCATATCTGCTGCAAAACATGTGTGGAGAACTTAAAGGATTGAAAGAAAAGGAAAAGAAAGAGTATGCCATTTGGTGTCCTAATGGTGTGGAGGGAAGTGAAAGATCACGTTACTGACTGCTACTTCTGCATGACAAATTTAAAAGGCATCAATCGCAAGAACAAGCACCATGTTCAATGCCATGATGTTCCTTCTGCCATAAAGCCAATCCCCCATGGACCAGATGTTCCCGTTCCTAAGCTGGATGTCATCATGGAATCTAGTTCTGATTCCGAATCTACTGACATGACTAATACAGATGAGTGTGGTGCATACGAGCCAGAAGAGGACGACCGATCGGTGCCATTGACCCAAGCCAAACTCAACGATTTGACACGACACCTGAACCTATCTAAGGAGTCTGCTCAGCTGTTGGGTTTCGTCTTCGAGAGAAACATTTACTTGCCCCAGCAACAACGTTCTATTGGTATCGGGAACGTGAGAGCGAATTCAGAAAATTCTTTATGTTCGATGAAGCGTCTTCACTGATCTACTGTAACAATATTGCTGAACTGATGAAATTAATGGGTATAAAGTATGTTGCCATGGAATGTAGACTTTTTATTCACTCGTCTAACAGAAGTCTCAAGGCAGTTCTTCTGAATAACGAAAATAAGGTTTCATCAATCCCTAATGGACACTCGGCTGAAATGAAAGAATCCCACAACAGCATGGAACGTCTGTTGTCTGCTCTCAATCACTAGAAACATATATAGTTGATTTGTGGAGATCTTAAAGTTGTTGGACTCATCCTAGGACTTCAAGGTGGGTACATAAAATATCCATGCTTTGTGTGCTTGTGGAAGAGTCGGGCTAACGACCAGCATTATGTCAGACAAAAGTGGCCATCAAGACAAGCATTAGAACCCGGGTCATACAATGTTCTGTCCCACCCTCTGGTTGAACCGAGCAAGGTGATAATTCCACTCCTACACATCAAACTCGGCCTAATGAAGAACTTTGTAAAAGCACTGGACAGGGAAGGTGGAGGATTTGACTCCCTTCACCACAAGTTAAACGAATCAGCATGGAGAAGCTTAAGGCAGGCATATTTGATTGTTCTCAGATAAGAGAACTCATAAAAGACTCTAGTTTACATGATTCATTAAATCCTACTGAACTCTCTACCTGGATGTTCCTTAAGTTAGTCATTGCAAACTTCCTGGGTAACAATAGAAGTCCTCAGTACCAGAAGATAAGTGATGACTTAATGGAGAATTTCCGCAAACTTAGTGCGCGTATGTCAGTGAAAACGAACTTTCTTCGGTCCCATCTGGACTATTTTCCAGAAGAGAGCGGAGACTTCAGTGAAGAACAGGGTAAGCGCTATCATCAATACCTCCGTGTCATGGAGGACGCTATTAAGGCCAATGGGATGTGAACATTCTGGCTGACTAATGTTGGTGAATTAAGATGGATGTAGTGTTTTCTCGGCACAATTGGAGGTCACTGAAAAGACCATTCATCCATGAGTAACTTATTTTGTGCATTGTACTATTCATGCTATCTATTAAAAATATTCTGTAAACATTCTGTGAATGAATCGTTCCAATATTTGCTATTATGTGTTTCATTCACAACGAATATTTAGAAATAGAGGTGTCGTGGTGTGACATTACATTATATCAATACCATATTATATCTATGGGGAAGGGACTAATAACTTAAAGGCGAACCGAAAAAGGAGGGAATGCCACGAGTTTGACGCGCGGAGCAGCTAGAATAGAGTGAAAAACAAGGTCAGGTAAAATTTAGGCAATGGCACAGCTCAAGGTTATTTAAAGAGGCATTTACAAAAATATAATTTTATTTACATAAAATATGAGAATCAATGGGAAAAATTGAATTGGTAAATGAGGGGGGAATTGCAGAGTTATGCATCAGACTCTGAAGTTAGAAATTAATTCGTTACAGAAGGAGACTATTCTAATGGGAAGGATTAACTCAAATGGGTTGCTGAAGGGGGGGAGGGGTTGGCTTAAGGAGGATTCCGGGTGAGACGTCAGGATAAGGTTTCACGGATGTCTTCTGCAGGCAATAAACGTAAGGGCGAGGCCAATCGGAGCTTATGAGCAGGGAGTTGACGTTAAGACGGTTCTCCAATGGAGGAAGGGAGGGGGGGGGGTAACGTCCGGTCAAGGGAAGAGTATTTCGGCCAACTAAAGACGAGGAGGGAGCGAGGAAAGCTTCGACAGGAGTTGATGAGTAGAGTCGGAAAAATCGCTCGGTGGCGATCGACAAATGGAAATACCTCACTGGCTGGGCTAATTCCAACGACACGAAAAGTTCAGCGTCACTTTACTTCGTTGTTAAACATCTGACTTGGAACTAGGGGAAATGCTTCTTGTATCCTGGCGAGACTCCTCAACTCTGTTCTACCACCTGGAAGACGAGCCCTATATATCTGAGGCTCCCCCGCAGCGTGGGGGAAACATGGAGTGTTTGGCCAGTGCTACTCTCGAATGGCCTCGAACCTTCACGGCCAGGCGATTCCAACCCGCAAAAAGGTGGTCTGGGGTGGACGCGGTTCGAGGCTACCGTTGTGGATGGGAGGGGGATTCTTACCAATTTAAGACTAACCAAATTCTAGAATTTCTTAAACGCATGGACGTCCCTTCCGTGCTGGAAAAGAAATTCCACGTGGAATTCCCCCACACATCTCCCATCCGAAAGAGGATGCTTTACATAGCAGTTGCGTAGGAAAGGATCATCCCACCCGTCGAACTAGAATTATTAAGGGTCTAGGGAAATTCTGACCTGCTACGACAGGTGTACACACACAAAAAAAAAAACGTGAATCCGAGCTCAGTGGGAAATTTGTGGACATAAGCCTTAAACGGGTTAATTCTAGAGACAATTTAACTAGCACAATTTTAAACTAAAAAAATCACATTTCAGTGGAACCAAAAAAATGGATGCAATTAAATGAAGGCATGAATATGGGACTAATGACTAAAAAACTAATGGCCCCCCAAAATCATAATTAAAAACATTAATTAGATAATATATACATAAGGGATTATAATATCGGCAAACTTTTGCCAAGCATTTAACCTCTAGGTTATAAGAAAAATACCATATTTACACTTATTTAATTTAGTAGCTCATCGGCTTCTTCTGCCACCGAGTTACGACTCAAATTGTCTGCAACACAGTTGTTACTGCCGCAGACATACAATATTTCAAACTGATATTGTTGGAGTATCAGCAACCACCTCATGATGTCCCCATTCTGCCTTTTTGTATTTCTCAGAAACGACAAGGGGCGGTGGTCTGTTTCCACTACAAAAGGCTTTCCTATTAAGTAGATACTGAACTTGGTAACCCCCTAAATTAGGTAGATCTCAAGAGTTTTTGCCGGCACTTTAATTTATTTAAAAGATTTAAAGAGCATTATGCACAAGCATAAGTGTCACACTAAAACTCAGAAACATTGCGAGCGACCATTTTTAGGCCTCATTTTTCGGGGACCAAAATACAAACTCATTTATTATATGTTTTAGTAAGAAAAGGAAATTATTAATGTAAATGCAGCCAGTATAAATAAATTCAAGCGCTCTTTGGAGTAATTTTAAAATTGTAGCTATTGACGATTAGATATTTAGTGAATTTATCCAGTATGATCTCAAGTTTGAAGAAAGAACAAAAAAATTTCGTCTTTAACGACACAATGTTTTTTCCTTAAATACTTTCTCTATTATAAAATTCTCCCCCATAGGCTATATTTTAACATACAAAGTACCATAGAGGCATGAGTACAAGGAGCCTTCTATAATTCTGAATGCAATCGATTGACTCACGGTCATAATTTTGTTATCACAGGCTTGCGTTTTAATTAAAAATCAATTGATCAATGAAGAAAGATTTTTATCACCATCAATTTAATTGTAATCCATCAAGAACATCCCAGTTCGATTTATTGATTTATCATGCTAGTAATCATATGTTTCTTCTGGTTAACACAAATAGTCAGTATCAACTTTAATTAGTCATATTTATCCGAGACCAAGTATTTGGAAGCGAAAACATTTCCTACATTTTCCCTTTGAGACGGAGGAGCTTTCGATATAAATTAAAAAAGAAAACTTTCATTCGAAACGTGACTTCATAAAATCTTACATTGCTAGATATTATAATACATTTTGACAAACATATCGCCTTGGTCATCAGGTGCTCTCTACCAAAAGCAAACCTATGATGTAATGATCTTTTTCACCATAGTCTCCCAGCCAAAACTAACCACAGGCAACTTAGGCTAACTTCCATGAGCGCAAGAGAGCGTGTAGAAAACGGTAATGAGATTAAATATTTATAAAGTATCGTATTTTTTTTTAATGAAAATTTTACCTACGAATGAACTATATTTAAAAATGACTGATTTAAGAATCTATTACTTACACAAAAAAATAATGAGCTGAGATTTTTTGCCAAATGTTCAATAATCATTTTTTAATAGTTTGTCCAGTTCTGGAATGAAATGTGGGCCACATGAAATGCTTCACAGGAAGCAGTTTTCCCACTTCTGCTATTTTCTATTGATCTTATTTGATTTCCTGCAGAGTTCAAATTATTATTAAATAGATATAAATTTTTAAAAATCGTTATTTTCATATTTAACAACATTTCCTTCAAACTATATCCTTTCAAAGGCTACTAAACCATGCCTCATTTTCCGTAGTTTCACCAGAATTAACGTATGCACTTTAATCTCTAATATATACGTAGCCTCTTTCGCTAGCTAGTAGTTTGTTTACAATAAAACCTTGTTCGTTTTTAAGGGGTTTTTCTATCGTGGTTTTCGTAGGAGAGCTTCAATACTTGCGGGACGTATTCACGGGGAACACACAAGGCATGTGTTTCTTGGTCTGTGACTTCCGGGCAGGCACGATACAACAAGTCCTTCTTCACGAGATACGATACTCGTTTGTTACCTCGGGTGGACTCACGCTCGAGGGTTTTAGTTTTCTCCCAAAGGGGGAGGAGAGTTGCGCACTCCTTCTGGGCGCGGGCAAACTTGTCGCTCCGGAGGGCTTGGAACTCAGGGTTGATAGGAATTTTCAGGGGAACGGGTGAATGGGATTCCGGGAATGCCTGTGTATGGGTAATCACGGGCTGGGCCACAGGATGGTCGTGAATTACAAGGCTCTAACCGATCAAAACGGAGCAGAACTGGATTGGGGCTGACCAGGGCTGGTTATTTTTCTGGAGGAATCGGGAGCGGTAGAATTCGCAATTCATGTGAACAGCGGATAACAATTCGGACTTTAACGTGGAATAGTCCAAAGATGCTTCCGGGGGAAGGGATACGAAGATATCCCTTAACTGAACGTTTAGGAGGGGGAGTAAGCGAGCGACGCCATCATTTTCGAGATCCCATCTATTAATCTGAAAGATTCTCTTGAAGTGGGTCAAAAATTACCCAAAGTCCTCTCCATCATTAAAAGCGGGAAGTTTGACTGAATGAGTTTAGGGAATTTCAGCCCGGAAACCGATGGACTGAAAATCCACTTGATTTCGGCTAATTTCCAGGTCATGCTGCCTAATTTGTTCACGTTCTTCCATCTCCATTTTGTTCTTCTCCATCTATATTTCGTACTTCTCCATCTCAATCTCCATCTTCAGGTTATTCTCCTCCATCTCCATCTTCAGGTTATTCTCCTCCATCTCCATCTTCAGTTTGCTCTCCATCTCCGTTTTTCTTAGTTCCTCTTCCCTTCGCTAGGCCTGATCGTTCCTCTTTTCTTCCTGTACGTAATTTAGCAGATCTTTGCCCGAAAGACCTACAATTTCACCCTGACTCTTGAATTTTTCGAACAATGTGATTGTTACGCAGTTAACTGAGAGAACACTGACACGCGAACGAGCTAGGAAACTACCCACGCGAAACGAATACTTGAATATTCGTGAAGGCCTTGTTTACCAAAAAATTATGATAGAGTTACCTACCTCTGCTCTTCTTAATCAGATAACGAATTATAATGGTCCTACCGGAATTAGGACACCAAAGACCTTAACTCTTTTGGATTAATAACCAGGAGAGTCTCCAAAATGAGAACACAATAAAAAAAATTAATTAGCTGGGGTCTAACACCAAATGTAAATAGATTAAAGTTCCACTGCTCTTCAATTAACTGGAACTTGCCTTCTGGCAGTATAATATAAAAATTAAAATAAAAGGGATAGACGTGAATAACGATGGAACTTCTACTGTCGAAATTACAATGATATGGGTTCATAAAAAACCCAAACACACTTGACCCCAGAATTATACAATATGTATATTAATAAATATATATATTGTGGTGTGACATTACATTATATCAATACCATATTATATCTATGGGGAAGGGACTAATACATAACTTAAGGCGAACCGACAAAGGGGCGGAATGCCACGAGTTTCGACGCGCGGAGCAGCGAGAATAGAGTGAAAAACGAGGTCAGGAAAAATTTCGGCAATGACACAGCTCAAGGTTATTTAATGAGGCATGAACAAAAATATAATTTCATTTACATAAAATAAGAGAATCAATGGGAAAAATTAAATTGGTAAATGAGGGGGGAATTGTAGAGTTATGCATCAGACTCTGAAGTTAGAAATTAATGCGTTACAGAAGGAGACTATTCCAATGGGAAGGATTAACTAAAATGGGTTGTTAAAGGGGAGAGGGGTTGGCTTAAGGAGGATTCCGGGTGAGACGTCTTGGTAAGGTTTTATGGATGTCTTCTGCAGGCAATAAACGTGAGGGCGAGGGAAATCGGAGCTTCTGAGCGGGGAGTTGACGTGAAGACGGTTCTCCAATGGGTGGGGGTCGGTAACGTCCGGTCCAGGGGAGAGTATTTTGGCCAACTGAAGACGAGGAGGGAGCGAGGATGGCTTCGATAGGAGTTAGTGAGTGGAGTCGGAGAAATCGCTCGGTGGTGATCGACAAATGGAAATACCTCACTGGCTGAGCTAATTCAAACGACACGAAAAGTTCAGCCGTCACTTTGCTTCGTTGTTAAACATCTTACTTGGAACTAGGGGAAATGCTTCTTGGAAGACGAGCCATATATATCCGAGGCTCCATCCGCTGGGGTGGGGGAAAATGGGGTGTTTGGCCAGCGCTACTCTCGAATGGGCTCGAAGCTTCACGCTCAGGCGATTCTAACCCGCGAAAAGGGGGTCTAGGGTGGACGCGGTTTGAGGCTACCGCTTGTGCCAATTTAAGTCTAACCAAATTCTAGAATTTTCCTTAACGCATGGACGTTACTTCCGTGCTGGAAAATAATTTCCTTTTGAAATTCCTCCACAATAGGAGTTTTTGGTATGTGCTCATATTTCAAAAACCTGACCTGATTGGGTAAAATGAGCATGATTTTCAGATTCAGTGCAAAAAAACTGAACTAAAAACGGGTATTATATATTTGACATTGAAAACAACACAGACCAGTTTAAGAGTTAAAAAAATTAGTGCGAAAGATAAAATGGTAGATTTTTGGTAAAGAGAGTATATAGGGTTTGCCCTGGTAGTGAGGGCTATGCTTTTCATTTAGTTAGATTTCTTTTTCTTTGTTCATGACCTTCAATCCTGTAACTTGTATTTTTGTGTGAACCTGATTTTGTGTTTTAAAGCATTCAAGCTTTTCTTTTATACTTGTTTTGCAACCTTTTTTTCCTTTTTTTCTAAGTTTTGAAATATATATATATATATATATATATATATATATATATATATATATATATATATATATATATATATATATATATATATATCTATATATATATATATACACTCGTATATGTAGTTAATCAAGCAATCTAATCTTTCTATACTATATTTTATTTATTTAACACATTCATTCATTTTTGTGAGTGTATTTGTTAATATATAGTGTATGTAGTTGTTTGTTCAGTGTGGCCTCTATGTGAACAACGGTGCCACTCTGTTCCTCTGAGCATTGTCTCAAGCTGGGAAATTGCCTTGTTCTGGTATCTTTCTCCCTTTTGTCTGCTGGGATGTTTAGACTCTCCGCTAGTTCGGGTGCCGTTTCATTCAGGATCCTCTCCCCTGTTTATTTGGCCAGACTTTGGGTCGCCAGATTGATTGGTGTCAAGGCAGCTCTCCGGGGAGTTATTTTGGGATATTTGATCTCTCTTTCTGTGTTTGTTTATATAGAGAGACGCCTTGTTATGGACTCTTTACAGGCGATTCAAGAGAGAAGTACTTAAGGTTTAGGCCACAACCGCGGGGTATATGAGTGTTGCTCTAATATGCATAAGATATAACTTTTTGATGTTGTTAGAGCTCATATTTCTAAATCTGTGAATTTGGTTGAGTTCTAACTTCGCCAGATTTTCTCGCGTTATGAAGTGATGGCTATACCCGGTGGAGGTGATGTTGAGCCCCAGAATAATTCCTTCTTGGTGATAGGGAAATATTAGCTTTCCTATTGTCACGTCCGCTGTTTTTCGGCGGCGGAGGGCAAGGATCTTGAATTTTCGGCTATTCATGCGGATCTTCCACTTTATTTCGTACTCATTTACGTTGCTAATTTCATTTGCGGTCTAAAGAGCCTGAGCCCTGGTATTCCTGTATGTATCAGGGATCACCTGGTTTATATCATCCGCAAAGTAGAGATATAATGAGTCCTCCTTTACCGGAGTTAGGGAATCTATTGTGTAGATTAAATTTAGGAGGGGGATCAGACAACTTCCCTGCGGGACTTCGGCCTCGAGGAGGAACTCTAGTCCTTGGTGACCCTTAATCATGATTCGGGCGCGCCGTTTCATGAAGAAGTCGCAGATTATTCGTTCTAGGATCGGGTTTAGCTGAAGGTTCAGGATCTTATGTTGAAGGCCCTTCAGCCAGACCTTGTCGGAGGCCTTTTGCACGTCCCTTAGTACGATGTCAATGTACTTTCCATCCGCTCGGCACTTGGCGATTTTCTTGGTTAGGAGTGCGAGTGCGGTGTCCGTTCCACGCTTTTTCTGAAACCCATGTTGTTGTGAGCTGTGGGCCCCCTTCTCATCAAGTTGTTTCTGAAGCCTGGTGGCTAGGATCTTTTCCAAAATCTTGCCGATGATTTCCCAGAGGGAGATGGGCCTGTAGTCCATCGGCTGTTCTGGCAACTTTTTCTCCTTCGGTATAAAGATGACTTTTGCCACCTTGTATCCATCAGGGAAGTAACCAGTGTTTAGTGCTGCATTAATTACGTTGGTAATGCCATTTAGCAGGCGTAGGGGAGCATTTACCAGATGTTTTTTAGTAATCCCTGTCCAGCCAGGAGCTCTCTGCTTGAAGGATTTGAGCGTGCTCAGGAACTCCTCAGCAGTAATCGGACGTCCATGGCCCTCCATTCTCCTCTCTACGGAAACGTGCGGGTGAGGATGCGTGTGGTGGATCACCTGGTGTTCGAATTCTAGGTCGAAATCCTCGTTCTCATCACGGGGGATGAAGAAGATTTTTTGCCAGTACCTCCTGAACCTTCTTTCGAGTCTCTCTGGATCTTCTATGATTTTCTCATGTTCTTCCAGCCTTATTTTTTCCGTCGAGGGCATACCTCTCAGTTTTTATCTCCTTCCAGAATTTCTGGTAGTTCTGCTCTATGTAAAGCTTCTCGATAATTCCGTCCCATATGGCCCGTTTTTGTACTTTGATCAGCTCTTTGTGTTCCTCTCTGAGTTGTCGTAGTCTTCTGGTGCGTTCTCTGTTTCGGCCAAAATGCCTGACTTGCTCATAGATCTCTCTATGTTCTGAGGCAATATCTCGCATTTCCTCGGTCCACCGGGGTTGCGAAGGGCTTCTGTGCGTGATGGATTGAATACATTTTTCGCCCGCTTCCATGATCAGGATTGTTATGCGGTAAATTTCTTCGCCAATCTCTTCCAGGATCGCCTTGCTGGTTCAAAGCTGTTGAGCATTCGTTTGTACAGCTCCCAGTTTGCTTTTGCAAAGCTTTTCCTGGTTGGCATAGAATGCATGATAGGTGGTCATGATGGAGATATGGTCGCTTGGAACCATGGGGCCAGGTATACTGACCAGATTAAAAGGAAAGTTAGTGCTTGTTAATATTATGTCCGGGGCTGTTGCTGATCTCTCAGTGATGTAAGTGGAAAATTCCGGCCCGGATCTCTTGAGCCTATCCCGGTCAATAACAAGCTGCAGATTTCTGCTCCTTTCGTTTGTTCTGGTCTAGCCTGAGGCCCCCAGTCTAGCACTAAGGTCGCCCCCTATGAATACATTCCTGCGGTGGGCACTTAGGGTTAGGAGCTGCAGCGGCTATTCTTCGTTCCGTGAAGTATATCACTTGAGATGCTGATAAGGACAAGGCTTGTTGTCTTATCTCCAGTTTATTTGCTCTAAATTTGAGCAATTTTATGCATCCGCAGCCGAGCTTGAGTCGCGGAGGTTGGACTAGATCCACCACACCGGTCTTTACTGGCAACGGTGCCTTCCACACGTGGCCTATTTTGAGTCTGCGTATCGATGCTGGGAAGATGCCATTTGCTCTGCACCATAAAGTGCATTATGCTCTTGTACTCACGGGCCCGACGTATCATTCAGTTGCTACGCTTCTCAGTTTAAAGTGAGCGATCTCGACGGTGTCTTTGCCAAAGAGAGAGGCACGTCAGACATTCAGTCCTTTGGGTTTAGTGTTAGGAAACTCCTTACAGAGCTCGATGTTTCTCAGACCGTTGGCGTTGCTGGTTCTACTAAGTACGCTACCCTAGACGATGCCACCGCTGAATAGTTGTCACCATGCCTCTGTTACCAAAGCTTCTACATCGTCGGGAATATTGCGTTAGACATTTTGGGAGCACACTTTATGTCACGCTGAAACAGTGCCAGGGCACACGGATCGCTCCAGGTCCTAGCAGGCATCGGCTTTTACGCCGTATCCATTTCTGCTTGAAGTCAGTGGGGCTATACTGAGTATAGCTTCATAGACGATCTGATTGCAATACACCGCTAGTTTGGGGAGAAAACTCATTGTGTCAGGTTTGGAGACCGGATATTGATATAAAAAGATTCACAAAGCACCCTGATTGTTTTCTGAAAATTGAATTCTAGGCCATTTCTCCCACCCCACCCTTAGTTTACGGTATCGATTTGACCACATTTGCCCAGAGACGGGTGCTTTCGAGATTAT
This sequence comes from Ceratothoa steindachneri, assembly GCA_963969495.1. Lineage (NCBI taxonomy): Eukaryota > Metazoa > Arthropoda > Malacostraca > Isopoda > Cymothoidae > Ceratothoa > Ceratothoa steindachneri. Next base: position 59,923,839 of record OZ018331.1, on the reverse strand, counting down.
CTTCTGCAGAATTCTTGGACATGTAAAGATTGCGGGAAATGGGCACTTCGATGTTGGCGCCAAAAGAGACGGTGAAAACTGGGAGACCAATCCAGCGTTTCGCGTTTCATAACACTGAATCCATGGCAAGGATGTCTGACAAAGAAGATGGTAGACTGCCAATGTGAGCCTAAAGTTGCCTGCCATCGAGCCGAGACTGTTCCCATGGACATAATTCTTATTACTTCGGGGCTTTAAGTCGCTTTCTGTCGTGTTTAAAATGGACAAACTCGCGTGAGGTAGCGCCATTTAGGAGGCCACCCTTGTACCTTACTGCGACATTTGCTTTGTTCACGGATGTTTTTCGGCACATTAATGTTGTGTCCAACCTATAGGATTTTAGTTTTATTGTTGCTTTTTTTTGCCTTTTCTATGTTTTCTTTTTAAAAAAGCTTAAGATTCTATTATTTTTTTAGACGAATATGTAGATAAGTCAAGTCATAGTTCTTCTCTTTATTCATAAACTGAAAAACCTCAAAGTAACATCTGAAATCTGAGATGCTCCTATCTCTCGCGGGTTTCCATTTTAACGGTCGTTTCAAAGAAAAGGTGCCGCCAATCGTCACTTTTTTTCCACATGGATGAGCGATTGCAAATCAAAGCCTATTATCTCCAATGCTCGGCAGGTTTTCAATTTGTGTGCCTAGTATAATTTCATCGAACTCAAAGAATATTTAAGTCACTCTGACTGTTAACAAACTTTCACTTACAAGGGGCTACCTAAAAGAAACCGGAATTTCACCATATCATTTTATGCATTGCTTTTTACACATCAACACTCTTGTCACCTTCAAATTACTATCCATTCGAATCAATACACTGATCCATATGCATTTTTCAGCGTTCATGAGCATTCATGAAACTCTTGCAACGATTATGTCGTTTTTATTCCTCACCTATTTTACGTCTGTAAAAGTTTTTCCAATGAACTTTTTTGATTCGAGAAAGATAAAAATGTCACAAAGAGCGAGATCTGGTGAATGGGGAGGGTGGGTTATGGGGGTTATGCTATTTTGGAGTAAAAATGGAATCACACTCAAGGCAGTGTGAGCAAACCCAATGTCGTGGTGAAACCACCACAATCCAGTACGCCACAGATCCAGGTGCTCCCGCCTCACTTTTTCCCGCAAACGTTCTCAGAACTTCAAGGTAAAAAGTTTGATTAAGGGTTTAGCCTGAAGAAACAAATTCCTTGTTGAAAATACCATTTGCATCGAAGAAACAAATTGCCATCGTATTGATATTGGATTTCACTTGACGCGGTTTGAATGGGGGCGGGGCGTGGTAGTTGACGTTCTCCCCAAACGAGCTTTGTCTTCAAGTGACCATTCATAAACTTGTGTCTGGCTTATGACAGCGGTCTTGTAGTTTGTTAGAAGCATGGCAACTGTTTCTGCTGCTGTTGTTTGCAGCACAATACAGAATTTCACGGAAGGATGTTGTTTCTTTGCTTCACCAAACCCAACGAACAGGTGAGAGCACTTCAAAATAAAGACACACCACGTGGCAGTAGACATTCACTAGGTGAGGCCAATCGGCAAAGTAATGCCTGGGTGTGGGATTCAGATGCTCCTAGCTGCGGAAGCCCGAACTACAAGGAAACTGTCCTGCAGGGAATCATTCAAGTTACTTTTCGGTAGCCCCTCATATGCTGACGGGCATAATTACTAATTCCTCTATAATTACATTCTTTTCTCAGTAACGTATTTGAACGGATACTCATGGTATAATATCAAATAAATTATTTTAATCAATTTTTTGAAATAAATAATCATTTGTAATACCATATTACATATCGATGTCAATATTGTTTACTTGATTAATTTAAGTTGATAAAGCACTAACTCCAATGTAATTCATTGTAATCCTGCAGAATAAAAAGTATACATTCAAAGTCCTCGAAATTCAGTCCAAGCATTCGATGTCATCGTTAGTTTTGGAAGTGAATCCATTAAAAATTTTATGCTGATAAAAAGTTTAGTGCCAGTATTATCCGAACAACTTCCCTCCCGACACCTTATTCCAATATCTTTAAAATACACGCTTTCCTAATCACTGCTTACCTATTAGAGAGGATATTGATTAGATATATGAAGCATTACAATAATGCCAGGGTATGTCTCTACTTTCGTAAAAATACCAGGGTATGTCTCTACTTTCGTGAAAATACCAGAGTATGTCTCTACTTTCGTGAAAATATCAGGGTATGGCTCTAGTTTAGTAATATTGATAGGGTATGTCTCTAGTTTCGTATTAATGCCAAGGTAAGTCTTTACTTTCGTGTTAATGGCAGGGTATGTCTCCACTTTCGTATTAATGCCAGGGTATGGCTCTAATTTCGTGTGAATGCCAAGGTATGTCTCTACTTTCGTATTAATGCAAGGGAATGAATCTACTTTCGTTTAGGGCAAGGGTATGTCTCTATTTTCGTGTTAATGCCAGGGAATGTATCTAGTTTGCTGTTAATGTCCGAGAATGTCTATAGTTTCGTGTTAATGAAACTGTATTAATGCCAGGGTATGTATCTACGTTCGGGATAATGCCAGGGTATGTCTCTACTTTCGTGATAATGCCAGGGAATGACTCTACTTTCATGTTAAGGGCAGGGTATATCTTTACTTTCATATTAATGCCAAGGTAGGTCTCTAGTTTCGTATTAATGCCAGGGTATCTTTACTTTCGTGTTAATGCCAGGATATGTCTCTACTTTAGTATTAATGTCAGGGCATGTTTATACGTTCGTGTTAAGGCCTGGGTATGTCTCTACTTTCGCAGTAATGCCAAGGTATGACTCTACATTCGTATTAAAGCTAGGGTAAGTCTCTACTTTCGTGTTAATGCCAGGGTATGTCTATACGTTCGTGTTAAGGCCTGGGTATGTCTCTACTTTCGCAGTAATGCCAAGGTATGACTCTACATTCGTATTAAAGCTAGGGTAAGTCTCTACTTTCGTGTTAATGCCAGAGTATGTCTTTACTTTCGTATTAATGCCAGGGCATGTCTACTCTTGTGGTAATGCCAGGATATGTCTCTACTTTCGTGGTAATGTCAGGGAATATCTCTAGTTTAGTAATATTGATAGGGTATGTCTCTAGTTTCGTATTAATGCCAAGCTATTTCCTTACTTTCGTGTTAATGGCAGGGTATGTCTCCACTTTCGTATTAATGCCAGGGTATGGCTCTAATTTCGTGTTAATGCCAAGGTATGTCTCTACTTTCGTATTAATGCAAGGGAATGAATCTCCTTTCGTTTAGGGCGTGGGTATGTCTCTATTTTCATGTTAATGTCAGGGAATGTATCTAGTTTGCTGTTAATGTCAGGGAATGTCTACAGTTTCGTGTTAATGAAAGGGTATGTCTCTACTCTCGTATTAATGCCAGGGTATGTATCTACGTTCGGGATAATACCATGGTATGTCTCTACTTTCGTGATAATTTCAGGGAATGACTCTACTTTCGTGTTAATGCCAGAGTATGTCTCTACTTCAGTATTAATGCCAGGGTAGGTCTATTTTTTCGTGTTAAGGGCAGGGTATGTACCTAATTTCTTGTTATTTCTATGAAATATCTCTATTTCGTGTGAATATCAGGGAATATTTCTACTTTCTTGTTTATGCCAGGTAATCCCTACCTTCGTTTGAATCCCAGGGTATGTCTCTACTTTAGCGCTAATGCCAGGTAATCTGTCAACTTTCGTAATAATGCCAGGGCATCTAAATACTTTCGTGATAATGGCAGGGATTGTCGTAACTTTCGTGTTAGTGCCATGGTATTTCTCTACCTTCCTGTTAATGCCAGGGAATGTTTCTACTTTCGTGTTAGTGACAGGGTATGTCACTACTATCATATCAATGCCAGGGTATGTCTCTAATTCATTGTTAATGGCAGAGAATGACTCAACTTTGGTGTTAATGCTAGGTAATGTCTCTACTTTTGTGAGAATGCCAGGGAATGTCTATAATTTTGGATTAATGAGAAAATGTCCTAACTTTCGTGTTAATCGTAGGATATGTTCCAACATTCGTGTTATGCCAGGTAATGTCTCTCCTTTCGTGGTAATGCTAGGGTAAGTCTCTAATTTCGTATTAATGCCAGGGTATGTCTCTACGTTAGTGTTAATGTCATAGAATATCTCTACATTCGTGTTAATGCCAGAAGAGACATACTCTTGAATTAACACGAAAGAATAGACATATGCTGGCGTTACCACGAAAGTAGAGACATGTTAATACTTTCGTCTCAACATTAGGGTATATCTCTAACTTGGGAATAATGTCAAGGTATGTCTCTCCTTTCGTGATAATGCCAGGGTTTGTCTCTACTTTCGTATTAACTCCAGTGTATATCTCTATTTTCGTGTTACTGCCAAGATATGTCTCTAATATTGTATTGATGCTAGGCTATGACTCTACTTTCGTATTAATGCAGGGGTATGTCTTTACTTTCGTATCATTACAGGGTATGTCTCTAATTTCAGGATGATCGCAGGTTTTGTCTCTACTTTCGTGTTAATGCCAGGATATCTCTCTACTTTCTTGGTAATGCCAGGGTATGTCTTTACTTTCTTATTAATTCAATCGTATGACTTTAATTTCGAATTAATGCCAAAGAATGTCTTTCCTTTCGTGTTAATGCCAGGGAATGAGTCTTCTTTCGTTTTAAAGCAAGGAAATGTCTCTACTTTCGTGGTTATGCTAATGTATGACTCTACTTACGTGTTAATGTCAGGAAATATCTCTACTTTCGTATTAATGCCAGGGTATGTCTCTACTTTCGAATCAATGCCAGTGTATGTCTTGGTTTTAGTGTTAATTCCAGCTATGTCTTTCCTTCGTAGTAATGACAGGGTATCTCTTAACTTTCGTGTTAATCCCAGGGTATGTCTCTACTTTCTTGAAAGTACCAGGAAAAGTCTCTACTTTCGTGTTAATATCAGTGTATGTCTCTACTTTCGTGGTAATGCCTAGAGAATGTCTCTACTTTCGTGGTAACGCCAGCATATGTCTATTATTTCGTGTTAATTCCAGAGTATGTCTCTTCTTTTGTTTTATTCCAGGGTTTGTCTCTACTTTCGTTGTAATTCCCAGGTATGTCTTTCCTTTCGTGTTAATGACAATGAATATCTTTACCTTCATAGTAAGGCCAGGGAATATCTCTACTTGCGTGTTAATGCTAAGAAATGTGTCTACTTTCGTGTTAATAACAGTGTATGGCTCTAATTTGGTATTAAAGGGATGCTGTGTCTCTACTTTCGTGTTAATGTCAGGGAATGACTCTACTTTCGTGGTAATCCCATGGAATGACTACTTTCGTGTTGTTGTCACGGAATGTATCTAATTCCGTATTAGTCCCATGGAATGTCTATTTTCGTGTTTCTGTCCGGGAATGCTATACTTGCAGGTTATTACCCAGGATTGTGCCTTCTTTCGTATTAATGTCAGGGAATGTCTCCACTATAGTTTTAATGGTAGCATATGTCTCTACTTTCGTGCTAATGCCAAGTAACATCTCTTATTTCGTTTTAATGAAAGGTTTTGTCTGTAGATTCTTATCAAAGACAGGGTATATATCTACTTTCGTGTTAATGCAGGGTGTGTCTCTACTTTCGTGGTAGTGCCGGGTTATGACTCTACTTTTGTTTTAATGACAGATAATATCTCTACTTTCATATTAATGCAAGAGTATGTCTCTACTTTCAGTTTAATGCCAAGATATGTCTCTAATTTCGCATTAATACCAGGCTTTGGCTCAACTTTCGTGTTATTGCCAGAGTATGTCTCTAATTTTGTGATAGTGCCAAGGAATGTATCTAATTTCGTGTTAATGCAGGGAATCTCTCTACTTTCATGTTAATGGCAGGGTTTGTATCTACTTTCGTATTATGCCAGGGAATGTCTCTTCTTTCGTGTTAATGCCAGAATAAGTCTCTAATTTCGTATTAATGCCAGGGTATGACCTAACGTTAATGTTAATGCCAGGGAATATCTCTATATTCGTGACAAGAATTTTACCCTAAGGAACTCGAACTGAATCCTTCAAGTCTGAAGATGATTTGAAAGCATGGGCGTAGTGACCAACGACTGGAGATGCTAGCCTTTAAGGTGGTATCCTTGGTAGAAAAAGCGGCGTGAGCACGAGAGTTCTACGTCCATCTCTCTAAAGACTGATATTGTACTAAACACAAAAAGGATTAGGTATGAAGGACAACTAGCTTCTGCATAGATACCATCCAGATTAGCAGCTGAAGAAAGAAGAGGTTTTGTTAAACGAGAGAGACGCTGAACTTGTGCGTACACGCGCAAAATGCATTCTGTACGCCGCCAAAAGGTGAGCGTTATCTTCCTAGTCTCTAAAAGGAGCCTCTCTATACGGAATGTGCTAAACGCACTGATTGCCAAGCGGAAACTAGTGTGGTGTATCTAGTCAACGCTCCACAATTTATCCTCGGTCGCGAGTGAGTAGAACTCCCATCCTTAGTCTCACTTAGAACTAACAAAGGAGCTATCTAAGAGCAGACAAGATGCGGGTCGGCAATCCGCGGCTCCGTAGCCGCATACAGCTCTTCCCTCTCTCCACTGTGGCTTCCTGTGGTAGAGGAAAGACGCTGACGAATCACCTCAGTCCTTGTGAACGGCTATAACATCGAGCATTTAATTAAAATATATTTTATTTCAGTTTTTTTTAATTATTTATTTATTTATTGAAATTTCAACCACAAGTAGGCGAACCATGGAAATATCTACGTAGAGAAAAATTTCTGAATAAAACAGATCGTTCAATGCTATGTGGGAAGATTCATTTGGTGTCACTACTGACTGGACTGGTTTATCAGTATGCTTAATACGTGGTAAGAAATTGGCAAACAACAAAAAGTCAAATTTTGCAAGACATTTTCCAAATAAGCACAGCATTTGCTGAAAAATATCCGGATAGAGATGAAAGAAAAAAAGCCGTTTTGGAACTAATGCGGAAGGTTGAACTGAACCAAAATTAATTTAAAAGTTGATGAAGTATGCAAATTCTACTACATATGCTAGTTTAGGGGTCGCTCAGGAAATAAGTAGGCACGGAAAGCTGTTCACAAATGGAGAATATATAAAAGAATCATTAATTGTGATTTCCGAACATCTATTCACGGACTTTAAAAACAAGAGTGAAATCGTGTAGAAAATCAAACATATGCCTCTCTCTGCAAACACTGTTAAAGACAGAACCATCAAAATGTCAGAAAACGTCCCCATATAACAAATAAAAGCCATGAATTCAGCTGAGGTGTACTCAATTGCCTGCGATGAGTTTAAAGAAAAAGGTGAAAATGAATAAATAGCATTGATCTGCCAATATATGAACTTTGCTGGACCACAGGAAGAAATGATTGAGTTGATGCCAGTAAAAGGCCAAACATGGGAAAAGACATCTGTGAGGCTGTCGTGGATTGTTTAAGAGCAAAGAAATAAACACCACCTACATGGTGTCAGTGGCTACTGATGGGGCACCGAGTATGACAGGAGCGCAGAAAGGCTTTGTGGCTTTACTGCAGAAGTTGTTTCGTAGAACGCTGCTGACATTTCATCAGTTCCGTTTCATACCTTAAGAGATTCAAAGTACGCATTCTAATTTCTTGCTGTACAACAAAGTTTGGTAGCTGGCCAGAAGAGAGGTGCTGAAATGGTTTGCCCCTGGTCTGGATGAGGTGAAAACTTTCATAGGCATCATAGTGCCTGGGAAAGCTACACTACATGGGAGATATGACAGCGCATTTAAACAGCCTGAAAACAACTCTTCAGGGGGAAAGGAGGCACAGCTCTGCATATGCTGAAGGAGGTTTAGGCATTTGATTGAGTTCAAGTTGACAGTGTTTGCCAGAGTTTCCCACGAGGTACACTGTCTCACTTTCCGCTTTTGAGAGTTCGAACAAGCTTACAAAATTATGAGCTCAGAGTATTTGCAGCCCGCAATCACCGCAATACAAACATCTTTTGGAAAACGATTCTGTGACTTCAGAGATGAAAAAAACATTATTCTTCCCTGTCACTACCTTGACCGTCGATCCATCCCTACTGAATATGAGTGTAAGTGTATGTCAACCATATATGGAAATGGAACTGGCCGACATAACCGACCAAGTTATGTGGGCGTCGAAGCTCCAACGATTGACAACTAATCTTGAATATGTTGCCTCTCAGAAGGCCATGCTTGCTCACAATCACAAATGGATTGAGATTTAAAACCTTTCCAAATCTGACTAACTTGTTTTTGAAACATTGAATGCCATCCCAGACACTCACGCCAACATGAAAAAATATACAATTAGAGTCCTATCAATATTCGGATCTATTTACATATGTATGTGAGCAGGTATTCTCCACCATGAGCTATATATAAAAAAAAACATCGCACACCCCTCACAGACGACAGCTTGCAATCTTGTGTGAAAATGAGGGTGACGTCTTACAGTCCAGAAGTGCAAACACTCTGTGCTGATGTTCAGGTGCAAAAGTCCTATTAACCTGGTAAAGTACATATTTTAATTGGCTATCATTTTAGAAATATATATTTCACATTGTTCAGTGAAATAGTCCTTTTTTATTCATGTTGACAGCTGACTGCACGATGACGGCACACACAAGCAGACGGCAGTTTTGGCTTGCTACAGGTGGATAATTTAAGTTCGGCTTTTTATTTCGTGAATACGAGGAGGACTCAAATAAACATTAAATATTTTATTTTCAGTAGTGTTCAACCCAGCTTTTTTTTCTCCGAGTTCCAATGTTTTGTATACAGAAATAAAATTTCGTTTTCTCTGTAGCAATTCCTTGATTTCCTAAATGCAATAGGCCATTGTTGTTATATACAGCATGTAGGTAAAAAACTATATAATATGCAGTATTATCTTCATTTATATGTCCAAAAGGTTTTGTGGCTCTCAGTTCTTTTCAGTGAGAAACGGGTCCAAAAGGCTCTTTGAATGACGAAGGTTGCCGGCCCATGGCCTATGGCGCGGGTATACGAAACCTGAAGGCTGCAAATATGCGTCTTCTCTGTAAGACGTCGGTCGAAAACAATATCATGGAAACGCTGCGACTCTACTACATTTAGGCGAGAACCATTTAGGAAGAGGTTTGGTTGGTATGAAGCCACTATTGTTGGCGGAAGACCACCCCATTTGTATTGGCCAAAGAAAACCGTACTACTCGGCATAGCAAGAGATTTTGTTAACTGGAGATTGGATTCCACACTACTAGATAGCAATCTGGGCCGCGCCAAAATAGTTCAAAAGGTCATCTAAGTAGAAGGTAGCGTGAACATCATCCGGCCGGACAGAGGTGATACTGATGAAACTCTCCTGTGCGATGCAATCTACCGGAAAGTATTCTCAATTCGCTCTACGTAGAGGAGCTTTCGTTTATCATTGGTGCGCCCTCCCTCACAAGTACTTGTGATCGATGATCTCAAGAATTCAGTAAAAAAATATTGGGAAACGTTCCTTAGCTCCTATAGTATGAAGGGTATTTTTGATACTACATCTCCACGCAGTATCATAGGCATAGGCAGGGGCGGATCCAAGGGAAGGGGGCATCAAGAAGGACTTTCTCACTTTCGTCCATGCTGAAAACCACACCGGTGAAGGACTTGCCCAACTGCTCATTCACACCATGCATGGCCTTGATTTAGACATGTCAAACTGCCGGGGCCTCCTTGGCTTTGACGGAGCAAGTGTCCAAATAGGGGAGTTCAGAGGTTGTGCTGCGATCATCATAGAGCAATACACCCTCGCCAAACGCCTGCGATGTGAAAAAAGTGAAACTCACCCTTAAGACGCTCAACAATGTCCGGAACTTCCTTTACTACAGCAACATGCGGAGGCTCCGATTCTCCAAAATCTTAAAGCTTTCCTCAATTTAGCGGGAGAAGTTGGTGCCCTTGTGTCCTACCAGTGGGTTGAGCGGCATAATGCAGTCTTCGTGTTCGTCGAGTTTCTGCCTTACAATGCTGGAATCTTACTCGCCACGATTAGAGACCCTCGCTTTCTTGTTGGGCTTGTTGTGGCGGAGTCAGTTTTGTCCAACACACTCGAGCCGAACAAGACACTGCACAAGAAGGGCAGTGACTTGGCATCCTCGTATTCACTGATTCGTGAGATCGAGACTGTTTTCGGTAAGTTCAGAAAGAATGCTGAGGAGCACTTCCACACTGTATTTGAAAAAGCCAAGGATCTCTTGATTGAAGTGACTCATCTCACGATGACGTCCCTGTTCCTCCGCCTGTACCGCTGAGGAGTACTATGGACGCTCGATCTATATCCCCCCCACCAAGGTTAGGTAAAAGAACACCATGGTAAAGTGCTGCCCACTAAGGAAGGCTTCGTACATAGCAGCTTCCCGCCGGAGGAGAACATCCGACGAGAAGACTAACTTGCAAAAGTTTTACTACAGGAAACCGGTGACCTTGGTTGTCCAAAGAACAAGAAAATTTAACCTTATTTGTGGAATGTTTGGGAGTGCCATAAGTTGTGATCGCTTTGAGGCTCTTTTGTATTGTATAAATTTTGCTAAGTGCAGAGGAGCTGAGGTTTAGGAATTGGCTTTGGGATTCGGGCCTTTAGTAGTAGAATGAGGGTTTAGAGGGTAGTGAGCTATGTTTTTAGTTTATTTGAAGGGTCCGAGCGGTAGGGTTTTTACTAGGCTCTTTGGCATTGTGGATTTGGGGAGCGATATCGAGGTTACGAGCTTATAGAGGGGCATTTAGTAAATGGAGCGTAAAGGATCTAAAAGTTTTAATCTCTGCTTCTTACACGGAAAGAAATCATTCGATTTGTGACCTGGGACTGGGTGGTGCATGCAACTCTGCAGTGAAAGCCATGAAATTCTGCTGGCAGTGGAAATTATGACGAGAGCTGCATCCAGTAGCGGATCCAGGATCAAAAATTGAGACACCTTACCAGAATTCATGCCTCTAACGAGTATAAGAAAATGGCATTGATCATTATTAATGGTTATCTTAGTGTTGATAATAAAAAACAGTAACTCACACAAGAGTGAGCAACAACTCTCTCAGATCCGATTCTTGTTATATACATCAGTAAATTATGAATTGTGATTTATTGTAGTTTTGGGACGTCAGCTAAAGTATAATATTGAATTTAATAATTATTTTTGAGATTTACCTGTATTTTAGACATGTATCATATGATACATTCGATCGCAACGGTTTAAAAATCTTTTAGATATATTATCATTGTGGGGGAATTCCACGTGGAATTTCTTTTCCAGCACGGAAGTAAAGTCCATGCGCTGGAAAAGATTCTAAAAATTGGTTAGGCTTAAATTGGTAAGCCTTCCCCCCCCCCTCCACCAACGGTAGCCTCGAACCGCGTACACCACGGACCACCTTTACGCGGGTTAGAATCGCCTCGGCGTGAAGATTCGAGGCCATTCGAGAGTAGCGCAGTTTTCTCCACCCCTGTGGGGCAAGCCTCGGATATATATGGCTCGTCTTCCAGGTGGGAGACACAGAGTTCAGGAGTCTTGCCCGGACCCAAGAAGTTGCCCCTAGTTCCAAGTCATGTGCTAACGACAAAGCAAAGTGACGGCTGAACTTTTGTGTCTTCGAATTAACCCAGCCAGTGTGGTAATTCCATTTGACGATCGCCCCGAGCAAATTTTCCGACTCCACTCATCAACTCCTGCAAAGCCCTCCTCGTTCGCCCCTCGTTTTCGGGTGGCCAAAATACTCTTCCCTGGACTGGACGTTACCACCCCCTACCCATTTTGGAGAACCTGCACAACGTTAAATTCCCGCTCAGAAGAACCAAGCACCCTAACCTCAGGCTTATTACCTGCAGAAGACATCCGTGAAGCCTTACCCCGATGTCTCACCCGGAATCCTCCATAAGCCAACCCCTCTCTCCCTTGAGCAACCCATTTGAGTTAATCCTTCCCAATTTGAATAGTCTCCTATTGAAATACATTAATTTTTATCTTCATAGTCTGATGCATAACTCAGCAATTTCCCCCTCGTAATTTTGCCCATTAATTTTCTTATTTTATGTAAATAAAATTATATTTTTGTACATGCCTCTTTAAATAACCTTGAGTTTTGTTATTGCACAAATTTTACCTGACCTAGTTGCACTCTTATCTCGTTGTTCCGCGCGTCGAAACTCGTTGCATTGCGTTCCTTGTCGGTTCGCCTTTAAGTTATTGGTCCCGCCCCCATAGATATAATATGGTATTGATATAATGTAATGTCATATTATACAATTTTGGTGTCAACTGTGTTTGGGGTTTTTACTAACCCGTGTCATTTTAATTTCGACATTAGAAATTCACTTATTATTCACGTCTATCCCATTTATTTTAATTTTTGTATTGTACTGGCATAAGGCAAGTTCAAGTTAATTGAAGAGCAGGAGAACGTTAATCTATTTAGATTTTGTGTTAGACCCCAGGTAATTAATTTTTTTTATGGTTTTTGAATTTTGGAGACTCTCCTGGATATTAATCCAAAATAGTTAAGGTTTTTGGTGTCCTAATTCCGGTAGGACCATTTTAATTTTTTTTCCGCTTAGAAACAGCAGAGGTAGGTAGCTTTATCATAATTCTTTTTTGGTGAAAAAGACCTTCACGAATATTCAAGTATTCGTTTCGCATGGGTAGTGTCCTAACTCGTTCGCGTGTCAGTGTTACCTCAGTCAACTGTGTAACAATGTCATCGTTCGAAAAATTCAAGAGTCAGGGTGAAATGTTAGGTCTTTCGGGCAAAGACCTGTTAAATTGCGTACAGGAAGAAGAGAAGAACTAACGGGCAGAGCGAAGGAAGGAGGAACTAAGAAAAACGGAGATGGAGAACAAACTGAAAATGGAGATGGAGAAGAAATAAATGGAGATGGAGGAGAACAAACTGAAAATGGAGGTGAAGAAGAACAAAATGGAGATGGAGGGGAACAAACTGAAAACGGAGATTGAGAACAAACTGAAGATGGAGATGGAGAAGAACAAAATGGAAATGGAAGAACGTGAACAAATTAGGCAGCATGAGCTGGAAATGAGCCGAAATCAAATGGATTCTCAGTCCATCGGTTCCCGGGCTGAAATTCCACAAACTCCTTCAGTCAACCTTCCCGCTTATAATGATGGAGAGGACTTTGAGTCATTTTTGACCCACTTTGAGAGAATCTTTCAGATCAAAAGATGGGATTTTAAAAATGATTGTGTCGCTCGCTTACTTCCCCTCCTAAATGCCCAGTTAAGGGATATCTTCGTCTCCCTTTCCACGAAAGCAACTTTGGACTATTCCACGTTAAAATCCGAATTGTTAGCCGCTGTTCATATGAATTGCGAATTCTACCGCTCCCGAAACCGCCAGGAAAGGATCCGCCCTAGGCCAAACATTTCGAAAACACGAGTACATTCTCCAAACACACCTTCAGTGTTGGCTGTACGGGTGCAAGATTCCCCAGTTCTACAAGTTCCTTCTGGACTTATTCCTTAGGGATCAGCTTTAGCTACCATGTCTCCCGAAATTCGCGCCTTCCTCCTCTGTCGCCTCAAGAGACCCCCGATCCTCTCTCGCCCGCCCAAGACCCGGTCCATCAGGTAAACTTTCTCTTTAATGAGAACAACCCTGGTGGATTGAAATTCAAGAACGGAACTGTGAACGGTCGCCGAGTATCCACCCTCGTCCGTGACACCGGGTGCACCTGTATCATAGTTTCTACAGACCTACTGCCCCCTGTTGGCCACGACCACAAGAAGTTTGCGGTGGTCTATGAATACCTTGGCCGGGCCAGTCGTTTCCCAGTAATTCGTTGTCACATCGAGTGTGACTATAAGTCCGGTTGGGCCGAAGTGGTAGCGGCCCCAATCCAGTTCTGCTCCGTTTTGTTCGGTCAGAACCCCGCAATCCATGACCATCCCGTGGCCCAGCCCTTGATTACCCGTACACAAGCAGGCCTGGAATCCGATGCACCTGTTCCCCTAGAAACTCCTATTGACACGGAGTTCCAAGCCCTCTGGAGCGGCAAGTTTGTCTGCGCCCAGAAGGAGTGCGCAACTCTCCTCCCCGTTTGGGAGAAAACTAAAACCCTCGAGCGTGGGTTCACCCGAGGTAACAAACGACTGTCGTATCTTGTGAGGAAGGACTTATTGAAAGGTATAAGACCTACTTTGACCTTAAGTCACGAGAACGAAAATTCAGGCTAGGCGCGCAGGTGCTAGTACTACGTCTCACGAAAAGCAACGAACTTCTTAGCCAGTGAAAGCGACCCGATTTTGGCTGCAAGGCTAGAGGACCTGTGTATTTCCTCATCCGTACTCCGGCAGGAGCGAAGGTTTTCCACGTGAATTGTATAAATTATTTCAATATTGTTCTTAATTATGATTTTTTGGGGGGTCCATTAAGTTTAGTCCTTAGTTCCATATTCATGCCTCCATTTAATTGTATCCTTTTGGGGGGTTCCACTGAAATGTCGCCAATGTTCTGTAATTTTTTTTTGTTTAAAATTGTACTAGTTAAATTGTCTATAGAATTGACCCGTTTGTGTGTACACCTGTCGCAGCAGGTCAGAATTTCCCATGACCGTTAAATATTCTAGTTTGACGGGTGGGATGATCCTTTCCTACGCAACTGCTCTGTAAAGCATCATCTTTCGGATGGGAGATGTGTGGGAGAATTCCACGTGGAATTTCTTTTCCACAACGGAAGTAAAGTCCATGCGCTGGAGAAGATTCTAGAATTTGGTTAGGCTTAAATTGGTAAGCTCCCCCACCCCATCCACATCAGTAGCCTCGAATCGCGTCCACCACGGACCACCTTTACGCGGGTTAGAACCAGCTCGGCGTGAAGATTCGAGGCCAATTGAAAGTAGCGCTTTTCCCCCACCCCTCCGGGGGGAGCCTCGGATATATATGGCTCGTCTTGCAGGTGGGAGACACAGAGTTCAGAAGTCTCGCTCGCACCCGAGAAGTTGCCCCTAGTTCCAAGTCAGGTGCGCACGACAAAGAAAAGTGACGGCTGAATTTTGGGTCTTCGAATTAACCCAGCCAGTGTGGTAATTACATTTGACGATCGCCCCGAGTGATTTTTTCAATTCCACTCATCAACTCCTGTCGAAGCCCTCCTCGTTCGCCCCTCGTTTTCGGGTGGCTGAAATATTCTCCCCTGGACCAGGCGTTACCCCCCCCCCATTTGGGAGAACCGGCATCACATAAACTGCCCGCTCAGAAGCTCCGAGTGCCCTCACCTCACTTTTATTGCCTGCGGAAGACATCCGTGAAGCCTTACCCTGACGTCTCGCCCGGAATCCTCCATAAGCCAACCTCTCTCCCCTTTTAGCAACCCATTTGAGTTAATCCTTCCCAATTTGAATAGTCTCCTGTAATACATTAATTTTTAACTTCATAGTCTGATGCATAACTCAGCAATTTCCCCCTCGTAATTTTGCCCATTAATTTTCTTATTTTATGTAAATATTTAATTATATTTTTGTACTTGCCTCTTTAAATAACCTTGAGTTTTGTCATTGCTCAAATTTTACCTGACCTAGTTGCACTCTTATCTCGTTGTTCCGCGCGTCGAAACTCGTTGCATTGCGTTCCTTGTCGGTTCGCCTTTAAGTTATTGGTCCCGCCCCCATAGATATAATATGGTATTGATATAATGTAATGTCATATTATACAATTTTGGTGTCAACTGTGTTTGGGGTTTTTACTAACCCGTGTCATTTTAATTTCGACATTAGAAATTCACTTATTATTCACGTCTATCCCATTTATTTTAATTTTTGTATTGTACTGGCATAAGGCAAGTTCAAGTTAATTGAAGAGCAGTAGAACGTTAATCTATTTAGATTTTGTGTTGGACCCCAGGTAATTAATTTTTTTATGGTTTTTGAATTTTGGAGACTCTCCTGGATATTAATCCAAAAGAGTTAAGGTTTTTGGTGTCCTAATTCCGGTAGGACCATTTTAATTTTTTTTCCGCTTAGAAACAGCAGAGGTAGGTAGCTTTATCATAATTCTTTTTTGGTGAAAAAGACCTTCACGAATATTCAAGTATTCGTTTCGCATGGGTAGTGTCCTAACTCGTTCGCGTGTCAGTGTTACCTCAGTTAACTGTGTAACAATGTCATCGTTCGAAAAATTCAAGAGTCAGGGTGAAATGTTAGGTCTTTCGGGCAAAGACCTGTTAAATTGCGTACAGGAAGAAGAGAAGAACTAACGGGCAGAGCGAAGGAAGGAGGAACTAAAAAAAACAGAGATGGAGAACAAACTGAAAATGGAGATGGCAAAGGAATAAATGGAGATGGAGGAGAACAAACTGAAAATGGAGGTGGAGAAGAACAAAATGGAGATGGAGGGGAACAAACTGAAAACGGAGATTGAGAACAAACTGAAGATGGAGATGGAGAAGAACAAAATGAAGATGGAAGAACGTGAACAAATTAGGCAGCATGAGCTGGAAATGAGCCGAAATCAAATGGATTCTCAGTCCATCGGTTCCCGGGCTGAAATTCCACAAACTCCTTCAGTCAACCTTCCCGCTTATAATGATGGAGAGGACTTTGAGTCATTTTTTACCCACTTTGAGAGAATCTTTCAGATCAAAAGATGGGATTTTGAAAATGATGGTGTCGCTCGCTTACTTCCCCTCTTAAATGCCCAGTTAAGGGATATCTTCGTCTCCCTTTCCACGGAAGCAACTTTGGACTATTCCACGTTAAAGTCCGAATTGTTAGCCGCTGTTCATATGAATTGCGAATTCTACCGCTCCCGAAACCGCCAGGGAAGGATCCGCCCTAGGCCAAACATTTCGAAAACACGAGTACATTCTCCAAACACACCTTCAGTGTTGGCTGTACGGGTGCAAGATTCCCCAGTTCTACAAGTTCCTTCTGGACTTATTCCTTAGGGATCAGCTTTAGCTACCATGTCTCCCGAAATTCGCGCCTTCCTCCTCTGTCGCCTCAAGAGACCCCCGATCCTCTCTCGCCCGCCCAAGACCCGGTCCATCAGGTAAACTTTCTCTTTAATGAGAACAACCCTGGTGGATTGAAATTCAAGAACGGAACTGTGAACGGTCGCCGAGTATCCACCCTTGTCCGTGACACCGGGTGCACCTGTATCATAGTTTCTACAGACCTACTGCCCCCTGTTGGCCACGACCACAAGAAGTTTGCGGTGGTCTACGAATACCTTGGCCGGGCCAGTCGTTTCCCAGTAATTCGTTGTCACATCGACTGTGACTATAAGTCCGGTTGGGCCGAAGTGGTAGCGGCCCCAATCCAGTTCTGCTCCGTTTTGTTCGGTCAGAACCCCGCAATCCATGACCATCCCGTGGCCCAGCCCGTGATTACCCGTACACAGGCAGGCCTGGAATCCGATGCACCTGTTCCCCTGGAAACCCCTATTGACCCGGAGTTCCAAGCCCTCTGGAGCGGCAAGTTTGTCTGCGCCCAGAAGGAGTGCGCAACTCTCCTCCCCGTTTGGGAGAAAACTAAAACCCTCGAGCGTGGGTCCACCCGAGGTAACAAACGACTGTCGTATCTTGTGAGGAAGGACATATTGAGAGGTATAAGACCTACTTTGACCTTAAGTCACGAAAACGAAAATTCAGGCTAGGCGCGCAGGTGCTAGTACTACGTCCCACGAAAAGCAACGAACTTCTTAGCCAGTGGAAGCGACCCGATTTCGGCTGCAAGGCTAGAGGACCTGTGTATTTCCTCATCCGTACTCCGGCGGGAGCGAAGGTTTTCCACGTGAATTGTATATATTATCTCAATATTGTTCTTAATTATGATTTTTTGGGGGTCCATTAAGTTTAGTCCTTAGTTCCATATTCATGCCTCCATTTAATTGTATCTTTTTGGGGGGTTCCACTGAAATGTCGCCAATGTTCTGTAATTTTTTTTTGTTTAAAATTGTACTAGTTAAATTGTCTATAGAATTGACCCGTTTGTGTGTACACCTGTCGCAGCAGGTCAGAATTTCCCATGACCGTTAAATATTCTAGTTTGACGGGTGGGATGATCCTTTCCTACGCAACTGCTCTGTAAAGCATCATCTTTCGGATGGGAGATGTGTGGGAGAATTCCACGTGGAATTTCTTTTCCACAACGGAAGTAAAGTCCATGCGCTGGAGAAGATTCTAGAATTTGGTTAGGCTTAAATTGGTAAGCTCCCCCACCCCATCCACATCAGTAGCCTCGAATCGCGTCCACCACGGACCACCTTTACGCGGGTTAGAACCAGCTCGGCGTGAAGATTCGAGGCCAATTGTTTGTAGCGCTTTTTCCGCCACCCCTCCGGGGGGAGCCTAGGATATATATGGCTCGTCTTGCAGGTGGGAGACACAGAGTTCAGGAGTCTCGCTCGCACCCGAGAAGTTGCCCCTAGTTCCAAGTCAGGTGCGCACGACAAAGAAAAGTGACGGCTGAATTTTGGGTCTTCGAATTAACCCAGCCAGTGTGGTAATTACATTTGACGATCGCCCTGAGTGATTTTTTCAACTCCACTCATCAACTCCTGTCGAAGCCCTCCTCGTTCGCCCCTCGTTTTCGGGTGGCTGAAATATTCTCCCCTGGACCAGGCGTTACCCCCCCCCCTTCATTTGGGAGAACTGGCATCACGTAAACTGCCCGCTCAGAAGCTCCGAGTGCCCTCACCTCACTTTTATTGCCTGCGGAAGACATCCGTGAAGCCTTACCCTGACGTCTCACCCGGAATCCTCCGTAAGCCAACATCTCTCCCCTTTAAGCAACCCATTTGCGTTAATCCTTCCCAATTTGAATAGTCTCCTGTAATACATTAATTTTTAACTTCATAGTCTGATGCATAACTCAGCAATTTCCCCCTCTTAATTTTGCCCATTAATTTTCTTATTTTATGTAAATAAAATTATATTTTTGTACATGCCTCTTTAAATAACCTTGAGTTTTGTCATTGCTCAAATTTTACCTGACCTAGTTGCACTCTTATCTCGTTGTTCCGCGCGTCGAAACTCGTTGCATTGCGTTCCTTGTCGGTTCGCCTTTAAGTTATTGGTCCCGCCCCCATAGATATAATATGGTATTGATATAATGTAATGTCATATTATACAATTTTGGTGTCAACTGTGTTTGGGGTTTTTACTAACCCATGTCATTTTAATTTCGACATTAGAAATTCACTTATTATTCACGTCTATCCCATTTAATTCAATTTTTGTATTGTACTGGCATAAGGCAAGTTCAAGTTAATTGAAGAGCAGTAGAACGTTAGTCTATTTAGATTTTGTGTTGGACCCCAGGTAATTAATTTTTTTATGTTTTTTGAATTTTGGAGACTCTCCTGGATATTAATCCAAAAGAGTTAAGGTTTTTGGTGTCCTAATTCCGGTAGGACCATTTTAATTTTTTTTCCGCTTAGAAACAGCAGAGGTAGGTAGCTTTATCATAATTCTTTTTTGGTGAAAAAGACCTTCACGAATATTCAAGTATTCGTTTCGCATGGGTAGTGTCCTAACTCGTTCGCGTGTCAGTGTTACCTCAGTTAACTGTGTAACAATGTCATCGTTCGAAAAATTCAAGAGTCAGGGTGAAATGTTAGGTCTTTCGGGCAAAGACCTGTTATATTGCGTACAGGAAGAAGAGAAGAACTAACGGGCAGAGCGAAGGAAGGAGGAACTAAGAAAAACGGAGATGGAGGACAAACTGAAAATGGAGATGGAGAAGGAATAAATGGAGATGGAGGAGAACAAACTGAAAATGGAGGTGGAGAAGAACAAAATGGAGATGGAGGGGAACAAACTGAAAACGGAGATTGAGAACAAACTGAAGATGGAGATGGAGAAGAACAAAATGGAGATGGAAGAACGTGAACAAATTAGGCAGCATGAGCTGGAAATGAGCCGAAATAAAATGGATTCTCAGTCCATCGGTTCCCGGGCTGAAATTCCACAAACTCCTTCAGTCAATCTTCCCACTTATAATGATGGAGAGGACTTTGAGTCATTTTTTACCCACTTTGAGAGAATCTTTCAGATCAAAAGATGGGATTTTGAAAATGATGGTGTCGCTCGCTTACTTCCCCTCTTAAATGCCCAGTTAAGGGATATCTTCGTCTCCCTTTCCATGGAAGCAACTTTGGACTATTCCACGTTAAAGTCCGAATTTCTTAGCCGCTGTTCATATGAATTGCGAATTCTACCGCTCCCGAAACCGCCAGGGAAGGATCCGCCCTAGGCCAAACATTTCGAAAACACGAGTACATTCTCCAAACACACCTTCAGTGTTGGCTGTACGGGTGCAAGATTCCCCAGTTCTACAAGTCCCTTCTGGACTTATTCCTTAGGGATCCGCTTTAGCTACCATGTCTCCCAAAATTTTGCGCTTTCCTTCTCTGTCGCCTCAAGAGACCCCCGATCCTCTCTCGCCCGCCCAAGACCCGGTCCATCAGGTAAACTTTCTCTTTAATGAGAACAACCCTGGTGGATTGAAATTCAAGAACGGAACTGTGAACGGTCGCCGAGTATCCACCCTCGTCCGTGACACCGGGTGCACCTGTATCATAGTTTCTACAGACCTACTGCCCCCTGTTGGCCACGACCACAAGAAGTTTGCGGTGGTCTACGAATACCTTGGCCGGGCTAGTCGTTTTCCACTAATTCGTTGTCACATCGAGTGTGATTATAAGTCCGGTTGGGCCGAAGTGGTAGCGGCCCCAATCCAGTTCTGCTCCGTTTTGTTCGGTCAGAACCCCGCAATCCATGACCATCCCGTGGCCCAGCCCGTGATTACCCGTACACAGGCAGGCCTGGAATCCGATGCACCTGTTCCCCTGGAAACCCCTATTGACCCGGAGTTCCCAGCCCTCTGGAACGGCAAGTTTGTCTGCGCCCAGAAGGAGTGCGCAACTCTCCTCCCCGTTTGGGAGAAAACTAAAACCCTCGAGCGTGGGTCCACCCGAGGTAACAAACGACTGTCGTATCTTGTGATGAAGGACTTATTGAGAGGTATAAGACCTACTTTGACCTTAAGTCACGAGAACGAAAATTCAGGCTAAGCGCGCAGGTGCTAGTACTACGTCCCACGAAAAGCAACGAACTTCTTAGCCAGTGGAAGCGACCCGATTTCGGCTGCAAGGCTAGAGGACCTGTGTATTTCCTCATCCGTACTCCGGCGGGAGCGAAGGTTTTCCACGTGAATTGTATATATTATCTCAATATTGTTCTTAATTATGATTTTTTGGGGGGTCCATTAAGTTTAGTCCTTAGTTCCATATTCATGCCTCCATTTAATTGTATCCTTTTGGGGGGTTCCACTGAAATGTCGCCAATGTTCTGTAATTTTTTTTTGTTTAAAATTGTACTAGTTAAATTGTCTATAGAATTGACCCGTTTGTGTGTACACCTGTCGCAGCAGGTCAGAATTTCCCTAGACCGTTAAATATTCTAGTTTGACGGGTGGGATGATCCTTTCCTGCGCAACCGCTCTGTAAAGCATCATCTTTCGGTTTGGAGATGTGTGGGAGAATTCCACGTGGAATTTCTTTTCCACAACGGAAGTAAAGTCCATGCGCTGGAGAAGATTCTAGAATTTGGTTAGGCTTAAATTGGTAAGCTCCCCCACCCCATCCACATCAGTAGCCTCGAATCGCGTCCACCACGGACCACCTTTAAACGGGTTAGAACCAGCTTGGCGTGAAGATTCGAGGCCAATTGAAAGTAGCGCTTTTTCCCCCACCCCTCCGGGGGGAGCCTCGGATATATATGGCTCGTCTTGCAGGTGGGAGACACAGAGTTCAGGAGTCTCGCTCGCACCCGAGAAGTTGCCCCTAGTTCCAAGTCAGGTGCGCACGACAAAGAAAAGTGACGGCTGAATTTTGGGTCTTCGAATTAACCCAGCCAGTGTAGTAATTCCATTTGACGATCGCCCCGAGTGATTTTTTCAACTCCACTCATCAACTCCTGTCGAAGCCCTCCTCGTTCGCCCCTCGTTTTCGGGTGGCTGAAATATTCTCCCCTGGACCAGGCGTTACACCCCCCCCATTTGGGAGAACCGGCATCACGTAAACTGCCTGCTCAGAAGCTCCGAGTGCCCTCACCTCACTTTTATTGCCTGCGGAAGACATCCGTGAAGCCTTACCCTGACGTCTCACCCGGAATCCTCCGTAAGCCAACCTCTCTCCCCTTTTAGCAACCCATTTGAGTTAATCCTTTCCAATTTGAATAGTCTCCTGTAATACATTAATTTTTAACTTCATAGTCTAATGCATAACTCAGCAATTTCCCCCTCGTAATTTTGCCCATTAATTTTCTTATTTTATGTAAATAAAATTATATTTTTGTACATGCCTCTTTAAATAACCTTGAGTTTTGTCATTGCCCAAATTTTACCTGACCTAGTTGCACTCTTATCTCGTTGTTCCGCGCGTCGAAACTCGTTGCATTGCGTTCTTTGTCGGTTCGCCCTTAAGTTATTGGTCCCGCCCCCATAGATATAATATGGTATTGATATAATGTAATGTCATATTATACAATTTTGGTGTCAACTGTGTTTGGGGTTTTTACTAACCCGTGTCATTTTAATTTCGACATTAGAAATTCACTTATTATTCACGTCTATCCCATTTATTTTAATTTTTGTATTGTACTGGCATAAGGCAAGTTCAAGTTAATTGAAGAGCAGTAGAACGTTAATCTATTTAGATTTTGTGTTGGACCCCAGGTAATTAATTGTTTTATGTTTTTTGAATTTTGAAGACTCTCCTGGATATTAATACAAAAGAGTTAAGGTTTTTGGTGTCCTAATTCCGGTAGGACCATTTTAATTTTTTTTTCCGCTTAGAAACAGCAGAGGTAGGTAGCTTTATCATAATTCTTTTTTGGTGAAAAAGACCTTCACGAATATTCAAGGATTCGTTTCGCATGGGTAGTGTCCTAACTCGTTCGCGTGTCAGTGTTACCTCAGTTAACTGTGTAACAATGTCATCGTTCGAAAAATTCAAGAGTCAGGGTGAAATGTTAGGTCTTTCGGGCAAAGACCTGTTAAATTGCGTACAGGAAGAAGAGAAGAAGTAACGGGCAGAGCGAAGGAAGGAGGAACTAAGAAAAACGGAGATGGAGAACAAACTGAAAATGGAGATGGAGAAGGAATAAATGGAGATGGAGGAGTACAAACTGAAAATGGAGGTGGAGAAGAACAAAATAGAGATGGAGGGGAACAAACTGAAAACGGAGATTGAGAACAAACTGAAGATAGAGATGGAGAAGAACAAAATGGAGATGGAAGAACGTGAACAAATTAGGCAGCATAAGCTGGAAATGAGCCGAAATCAAATGGATTCTCAGTCCATCGGTTCCCGGGCTGAAATTCCACAAACTCCTTCAGTCAACCTTGCCGCTTATAATGATGGAGAGGACTTTGAGTCATTTTTTACCCACTTTGAGAGAATCTTTCAGATCAAAAGATGGGATTTTGAAAATGATGGTGTCGCTCGCTTACTTCCCCTCTTAAATGCCAAGTTAAGGGATATCTTCGTCTCCCTTTCCACGGAAGCAACTTTGGACTATTCCACGTTAAAGTCCGAATTGTTAGCCGCTGTTCATATGAATTGCGAATTCTACCGCTCCCGAAACCGCCAGGGAAGGATCCGCCCTAGGCCAAACATTTCGAAAACACGAGTACATTCTCCAAACACACCTTCAGTGTTGGCTGTACGGGTGCAAGATTCCCCAGTTCTACAAGTCCCTTCTGGACTTATTCCTTAGGGATCAGCTTTAGCTACCATGTCTCCCGAAATTCGCGCCTTCCTCCTCTGTAGCCTCAAGAGACCCTCGATCCTCTCTCTCCCGCCCAAGACCCGGTCCATCAGGTAAACTTTCTCTTTAATGAGAACAACCCTGGTGGATTGAAATTCAAGAACGGAACTGTGAACGGTCGCCGAGTATCCACCCTCGTCCGTGACACCGGGTGCACCTGTATCATAGTTTCTACAGACCTACTGCCCCCTGTTGGCCACGACCACAAGAAGTTTGCGGTGGTCTACGAATACCTTGGCCGGGCCAGTCGTTTCCCAGTAATTCGTTGTCACATCGACTGTGACTATAAGTCCGGTTGGGCCGAAGTGGTAGCGGCCCCAATCCAGTTCTGCTCCGTTTTGTTCGGTCAGAACCCCGCAATCCATGACCATCCCGTGGCCCAGCCCGTGATTACCCGTACACAGGCAGGCCTGGAATCCGATGCACCTGTTCCCCTGGAAACCCCTATTGACCCGGAGTTCCAAGCTCTCTGGAACGGCAAGTTTGTCTGTGCTCAGAAGGAGTGCGCAACTCTCCTCCCCGTTTGGGAGAAAACTAAAACCCTCGAGCGTGGGTCCACCCGAGGTAACAAACGACTGTCGTATCTTGTGAGGAAGGACTTATTGAGAGGTATAAGACCTACTTTGACCTTAAGTCACGAAAACGAAAATTCAGGCTAGGCGCGCAGGTGCTAGTACTACGTCCCACGAAAAGCAACGAACTTCTTAGCCAGTGGAAGCGACCCGATTTCGGCTGCAAGGCTAGAGGACCTGTGTATTTCCTCATCCGTACTCCGGCGGGAGCGAAGGTTTTCCACGTGAATTGTATATATTATCTCAATATTGTTCATAATTATGATTTTTGGGGGGGTCCATTAAGTCTAGTCCTTAGTTCCATATTCATGCCTCCATTTAATTGTATCCTTTTGGGGGGTTCCACTGAAATGTCGCCAATGTTCTGTAATTTTTTTTTGTTTAAAATTGTACTAGTTAAATTGTCTATAGAATTGACTCGTTTGTGTTTACACCTGTCGCAGCAGGTCAGAATTTCCCTAGACCGTTAAATATTCTAGTTTGACGGGTGGGATGATCCTTTCCTACGCAACTGCTCTGTAAAGCATCATCTTTCGGATGGGAGATGTGTGGGGGAATTCCACGTGGAATTTCTTTTCCACAACGGAAGTAAAGTCCATGCGCTGGAGAAGATTCTAGAATTTGGTTAGGCTTAAATTGGTAAGCTCTCCACCCCATCCACATCAGTAGCCTCGAATCGCGTCCACCACGGACCACCTTTACGCGAGTTAGAACCAGCTCGGCGTGAAGATTCGAGGCCAATCGAAAGTAGTGCTTTTTCCCCCACCCCTCCGGGGGGAGCCTCGGATATATATGGCTCGTCTTGCAGGTGGGAGACACAGAGTTCAGGAGTCTCGCTCGCACCCGAGAAGTTGCCCCTAGTTCCAAGTCAGGTGCGCACGACAAAGAAAAGTGACGGCTGAATTTTGGGTCTTCGAATTAACCCAGCCAGTGTGGTAATTCCATTTGACGATCGCCCCGAGTGATTTTTTCAACTCCACTCATCAACTCCTGTCGAAGCCCTCCTCGTTCGCCCCTCGTTTTCGGGTGGCTGAAATATTCTCCCCTGGACCAGGCGTTACACCTCTCCCCCATTTGGGAGAACCGGCATCACGTAAACTGCCCGCTCAGAAGCTCCGAGTGCCCTCACCTCACTTTTATTGCCTGCGGAAGACATCCGTGAAGCCTTACCCTGACGTCTCACCCGGAATCCTCCGTAAGCCAACATCTCTCCCCTTTTAGCAACCCATTTGAGTTAATCTTTCCCAATTTGAATAGTCTCCTGTAATACATTAATTTTTAACTTCATAGTCTGATGCATACTTCAGAAATTCCCCCTTCGTTTACCAATTTAATTTTGCCCATTAAGTCTCTTATTTTATTTAAATAAAATTATATTTTTGTACATGCCTCTCTAAATAACTTTGAGCTTTGCCATTGCCCAAATTTTACCTACCTAGTTGCACTCTTATCTCGTTGTTCTGCGCGTCAAAACTCGTGGCGTTGCGTTCCTTGTCGGTTCGCCCTTTAAGTTATTGGTCCCTCCCCCATAGACATAATATGGTATTGATATAATGTAATATCATACCACATCAACCATCATTATCATCATCATTATCACTAACTCTATAATTTGGAAGTGGATTTTTTGAGTATTTGAATAACAATTTTATCTTAGTTTGGTTATGACTTATGTTTGTTTTATCAAAGTTATTTATAATAATTCTTTTATAATATCAAAAAAAAAAAATAGTGAAGTTCAGAAATAAATATAAGTATCGAAATTTTGTGAATTTTTCAAAACCCCCAAAATTACAAATGGTGAAGTTTAGAAAATTTATTTTTATATACCTTCTTCTATAACTATATTGTAGCAACGTGATATTTTGAAAGGGGGTAAATTTAGTTTAAGGTTCCTTATTAAATTATTATAATTGACGAAGTTCAGAAAATTGATATATATTTAACCATGGTTGCTTGCTTTTAAATTTGAATCTTTAGAAGTGAAGCGCAAGCTCCCCCCTTAGGGGGGAGTGGTGAAGTCATTGCCTGGTATATTATTATATAACACTTTCTGTAACGCAGATTAAAAATATGGCTTAAAAAAACAAATATAAACATAAATGGGGCTTAAATTTCGGTAGGCTTCAGGCCCCTACTTCTCTCCTGAATCCAGGCCGGAGTGCAACTGGGCCTAAGTGCCTGAAATGGTGCAACATCTAAGAGTTCCAAAGCAAGACAGATTGCGGTTTTAGTTTGGCATAAAATTACCTCGAAGCGGGTGGAAATGTGTTAGGGTCGGATTAGATCACGGATAGGGCCAACCACGAGATGCGGAGATTCCAACGCCCCGAGAGCACTCAGGGCGCTTTGTGAGTCGCTATAGATCACAATCTGGTCTCCTAACCGGGCACGTCGCATAATCTCCCGTACCGAGTAATGTATTGCAACCAGTTCGGCCATGAAGACAGACGCATCACCCTGCAGAGCCCCGCTGACTTCAAACAGAGGGGACACGGCGTTGAAGCCAACCCCCTCTTGGGACTTGGAGCCATCCGTATACACTAGCACGGTTCCAGCGTTACACGAGGTGTGCTCCAAAAGTGTCGAACGCAATACTCCCGGCGCCGGACAAGCGTTGGGAGTAGATTCGTGTCGACAAATTGCCAAATGTGCTACCCTCCAGGGTGGCGTCCTGGGCAGAACCTGAGGCACCACCGGCCTGAGAGCTATATCTAGCTGTCGAAGGAGTTTCCTGACCCTAAACACAAAGGGCTTAGGGTATGACTGGCGTCTATCGGCGGCATAGGCACCGTCGAGATCAGCTTGGGATGTAGTGAGAGCTGTTGGCGACTGAGAGAGGCGCCAGGCTCGCGCGTACAGCCAAGTGATGCACTTCACGCGGCGTAGAGCGAGTGGCATCTCCCCAGAATCCACCAACAGGCTCTCATTGAGGGAAGTGCGGAAGGCACCAGTCGCAAGGCGAAGGCCGGTGTGGTAGATCAAGTCCATCTTCCGCAATAAATGCTCAGATGTGTTTGCATAAAACTTGCATCCGTAGTCGAGTTTCAAACGAACAAAGGATCGAGAAAAAAGAAGGGCAGTAGCCCTATCAGCGTCCCAAGCGCTGAACGTCACCGAACGCAGAATATCCATGGCGCGGGTACAAGAGACCCTAAGGCTGCGAATATGAGCCTCCCAGGTGAGGCGTTGGTCGAATACAAGACTAAGGAAACGGTGTGATTTAACCACATCAAGGCGCACACCATGAAGAAACAAATCTGGTTCGTGGTGAAGCCGTGGATGGCGGCAGAAGTGCACCACCTTAGTCTTGGCCAAAGAAAACCGAAACCTGGGCGTTTCGGCATAGCGAGAGAAGCGGTTCAATGCCTGTTGGATTCGACGCTCCAGAGTTGGCATCTGGGTCGCGCCAAAAGAGATCGAAAGATCGTCCACGTAGAGCGTAGTGAGAACTTCTTCCGGCAGCACCGAGGTGATGCCGTTGATGCTCAGGGAAAAGAGTGTGACACTGATTTGCATTCGAGGATAGATGGTGGATATTCAGTAAGTGATTAGCGGAATGTGCCTTTTTCTGGTTACTCTTAGCGTTGGTGGGGCGAATAAGTGTGGCGAGGATAGGACACGCTTGTAGAGGGGTGGGAGATCAGTCTTGATCAGGGTTTGAGGGAAGTCGGGAACATTGAAGGAGAGCGAAGGAACATTTTGAGGGTTAACTTGCGACAGAAGGTCGTATGATTGTTTCCATCGCGGATGGCGGCTCCATAGTTCGGTTCGATGGAGTTAGGAAGAGGAATTAGGGATTGTTTAGTAAGTCCTATATTGACCTAAGATAAGGGGAAGTTGAGGACTTGCCTTTTGACGACCAGTGCTTCTTCAAATAAGAATGGATCACCGTCTCGGATGAGAGGAAATCGCGAGACTGAGGGTTTCTTACTACGTCACAAACTCATTGTGGGACGTCGTTGGGAGTAGAAAACGTAAGTTTTAGAGACATCGCCTCAATGAGGAATTGCGAATTTCTTTAAGACAAAGTCTTACTACTGCTCTTCCTCGTTTATCTGTGTCTTATTTTAAGGAAGATAGATACGTTACTTTCGCCTATTTTCACGGTTAAAACTACTAAGAAGACCACCATTCTACTACCATCCGTGGGTGGAGTTCCCTTCATTTATTATTATTTTCTTAATACAATCATGAAAATGGAAAGTTACATAAATGTATAAGGAGATGGGGAAATGCTATATAAATCAAGAAAAAGTAGGAAAACTTTGGCCGCAGGCCAAAACAAAGAGGTGGAAGGAAGGGATGTCGTGGACGGATGGCCAGGGAACCACCCGGCATGACGATTCTAATCAGGGAAGGGGAAGCGTCACAGTAGCCCAGTATCAGATTGACCCTGGGACGTTTCCATTTAAACCACTTGGTGGCAATTAACAACCGAATGGGGGGATTTCGTTAGGGATAAGGAAGTGTTTCTGCAAAAGGCACAGCTTCACCCAGAGGAGGTGAAGTCTTATCACAGGGGCAACACAATTCACTAATCTCGCAAGATGCAACCAAAATTTACGTGACGCTTGGTTGGAGGATGCGAAATGGATCGCATTCTTAGTCTTCTTACATCGGGAGCGATTTAAAGCCACACATTTTTCGCGTAGATATTCCTGAATGCAAAGATACTAGCTGTGTGCACAGTTCCATAATGCACTTATCCACACTTATCTTAAATGAGCTAGCACTAATTCCAATAATACACTGGTGTAGGGAGTCAGAGTGGCCAATAAGGAAGAAATCACCCAGAAACCTAAATGCCTAGTGCCCATATCAACCTTCCCAGTAGTTCATAGCAGAGGCATAGGTCTGCTGCATAAGTTATGAGGATCCGAAAAAAACAATAGGAAGGCTCTTGAAGCGCAACCTTATATTCTGAATGACAAACCCAATATGTCTTCTGGCCTGCGGGTGGAGTTGCAGGTGGTAGAAACCGTCCTTAAAGTAGAGTTTACAGGCCACGTCGCCTGGTCTGTCCTCCTGTAAACCCGCTGAAAGGTCGGAGGATTGTAGGCGTATTTTGCCGGGCTCATGTGGTAGATGACCCGGACCTTGCCCCCCGGTCTAGGAACCACATAGGCCTTGTATGCCATGCTGATTTCCCGTTTCTCCTCGAGGGCGTGGAATAGTTGCTCGGCGACGCCGCGAGCATCTGGGCGTGAACTTGCTCAGAAATGGTAGTCCTAATTCATAATGCCATCTTTCCGACGTGAACTGATCAGGTTGTTAACCGGGAGAAACTGTCTAAAGTCTCCAGGGGTGACGACATCCAGCTGGGCATCTTCTGAAAATGGGACCCACTGGGGAGCGATAAAGTAAAAAAATGGGACTGATGAATTCCATCAGTTTCCCCACCTACTCGTTGTTGTTGCCGTTTTTCTGGTTGTCCTATGTCGTTTTCTTTTCAAGAATGAGGAGAGTGTGACCTATGCAGAGGAGAAGGCGGTAGAAAATTGATTAATACGCGCACCGCCAAACCAAATAATGGGAACTGCGTTATAATCTGAAGTTCCCTCGGGTGACGCTTGTCTATATGTAAGCTGCGCAAACTGAAGAGTCTGTGGTGCAAAGCCTGGAAAATGACTGCAGATGGTACAAGCGCGTCGATTCCCAGAACCTAAAAATCTTCTCGGTTTACTTCGATGACCACGGTGATACTATAAATAGAAGGAGGGAGCAAGGAAGATTGGAGAGAGGAGACAGCATGAGGCTCGACATTGCCCAGCATAGAAGAGAAGGATGCGCCAAGAGTCGAGGAGTCTAAAGAAGAAAGAGATGAAGACAAGGATAAGCAATGGGGTGCATATCTCTTTTAGAAAAAACTCCAGGCCGTTCAGGCCCAGGATCGACTCTCATTCCGCGAGGCTAAGGAGTTGGTTGACCTTTCGTGCCCGGCTCTGCCTGGGAGGTCTTATGCTTTAATAGTTTTAAGGGCACCCTCTGCTCCTCGCCCATCCAAACCAACGAGCACGGTTGTTTCCGCGCCCATTCGGAGCCCTTCTGCGGGCTCTACTCAACCCGAAGGCTCCCCTGGTAAAGCTGGCGGCAAAAAGAAAAGGATTCAAACCCAGCACTGGCTAAAACCAGGGCCCTCCCCCTCTTCTCCCAGCGTGACCGTTTACCGTATGGCGAAACGGCCACGCGCCTCCACCGAGTCGTTAGACTCACAAGAGTCAACACCCCTGAAGTTGGTCGCCAGACCATCCTCCGGGGTTCCTATAGCTGTCCTCAAAAAGGAAGACAGCAACAAAGGAGCTTCGGCTCCTTCGCCCATGCCCATTGGTGGACCGAGTGGCTCGGAGACGGTAGTTCCTCGAAAAGAGGGCCACCAGCCTCCGGAGCCGCAACGCCCGCCTTCGGTTTCGAGGCGGAGGGAGGAAAAGACTCGCATGGCGAGCCCAACCTACTCCAATAAGTTCTCGAAGGTGACAGCGCCTTCAGTGCTTTGTTTGGCCAACAGCGCCCGGAATTGTGCCTCCGGGAAGCGTACGGCCATTTCCGTGAAATACTTCTGTTTGAGAAGGGCCTCCGCGTCTCCTCCAAGGTAGGACCAGAGGGCATATTCTTTCAATGGAATTGTCGTGGAATCCGGGCCAACTGATACGAGCTGTGAAGGCTAGTATCGTTCTCGTTCCCCGTAAGCTATTTTTCTGCAGGAGACCAGACTAGGCGCGTGTGCCCTGCCCGCCCACCCGGGGTATAAGGATCTTGTGACCCCACCACCACGGAATGGCCGGGCTGGCAGATGCGCGGTTTACACCCGGCATGATGTCTCCGTTCTTGCTTTCACTTTAGATACCTCCATTCAGGCAGTGACTGTGCAGCTGCACCTAGATAGGAGGTATACTATAATTTCTGCGTACATTCCACCGTTAGCTGACTTCGACGCGGGGGACTTCCACCGCGTCGTGGCACGTTTGCCGAGGCCATTTATCTTGCTTGGAGATCTAATCGGCAGGCATTCTCTCTGGGGAGATTACTGTTTAAATCCCAGGGGACAAGTCCTTGCCGATCTGATCGAAGATCTGGAGACAGATGTCCTAAATGTGGATGAGTTTACGCCTTACTGCCCGAGAACCACTTCATTTTATTGCCTTGACCTATCTTTGTGCTCTTCGGATGCACAGCCTGATTTCGATTAGGGGTTAGTTGATGACCTCCATTGTAGTGATCACTTTCCCATTCAAATATCATTTTCGGGGCAACTGCCGCCTGAGAGCCCACCTCGGTGGTGTTAGGCGCGGGCGCGGTGGCCTGCATTTCAGGAAATGACTGAATTCTCTATCTCAGTCGAGGAGTTTAGTTCGGTAGATGAGGCCGTTGAGTTCTACTTTGGCAACCTCATCGCCGCAGGCCTGACTACTATTCCTAGAACGTTTGGCCGTTTTGCACGCCGACCACTATCATGGTAGTCGGCCGAGTGTGAGACGGCCCTCAAACAGAAGCGTTATGCCTACATGCGCTATAAGCGTCGCCCGAACGATTTCACTGTCGGTGAATTTCTTCCGGCTAGCGGTAGGTTCCGGTATATTTCGAAGCACGCCCGCCGCTCTTTTTGGCGGGCATACGTGTTTTTACTTAACGGGAAG
The DNA here is from genome assembly GCA_963969495.1 of Ceratothoa steindachneri. Lineage (NCBI taxonomy): Eukaryota > Metazoa > Arthropoda > Malacostraca > Isopoda > Cymothoidae > Ceratothoa > Ceratothoa steindachneri. The sequence continues at coordinate 59,891,792 of OZ018331.1, read as the reverse complement.
ACCCCTCTAGCAGAGGTGTGGAAGCGAGTCAAAAGGGTCGGGGCAAGTTTTGGCAGGACGACCTTCCCGCTCTCCAGGAGAATGGGACCGCATTCTCGGACCCCGTGTCACTCTGCTCTGGCTGGTTTCCGACCAATCTCTCTAAACTCTTGCGAATGCAAGTTGATGGAGATATTGGTAAATGCTAGATTAGCCTTTTTCCTGGACAGTGGAGGCCATCTGTCTTCTACACAGTGCGGCTTCCGCAAGTTCCACTCCACGTCGGATGCTCTGCTCCGACTGGAAAATGCCGTTTGTAAGGTCTTCCTTCGTAGACAGCACTACGCCACGGTGTTTTTCGATCTGGAGAAGGCCTATGAGACCGCATGATGATACGGTATCATGTAGACTCTCCACACGATGGGGGCGGTGAGACGCCTCCCATTTTTTATATCTGAATTTTTACGAAATCGTCGATTCCGCGTACGGGTGGGGAAAGCCCTCTCCGGCCCAAAGGAGCAGGAAGAGGATGTCCCCCAGGGGAGTGTCGGCAGTGTCACACTCTTTGCCCTGAGCACCTACGGCGTCAGCTCGGTGCTGCCGGAAGATGTTCTCGCTACGCTCTACGTGGACGACTTTTCGATCTCTTTTGTCGCGGCCCAGAGGCCAACTCTAAGGCGTCGACTCCAACAGATATTTATCTGCATCTCTTGCTATGCTTCTTCTTACAGGTTTCGGTTTTCTTGTACCAAGACTAAGGTGGTGCACTTCTGCCGCCCCCCACGGCTCCACCACGACCCAGATTTATTTCTTAATGGTGTGCACCTGGAAGTGGTTGAATCGCACCGTTTCCTTGGTCTTGTATTCGACCAACGCCTTACCTGGGCGGCTCATATTCGCCGCCTTAGGGTCTCTTGTACCCGCGCCATGGATATTCTGCGTTCGGTGACGTTCAGCGCTTGGGGCGCTGATAGGGCTACTCTTCTACTTTTTTATCGATCCTTTGTTCGTTCGGAGCTCGACTACAGTTGCGAGTTTTATTCATCCACATCCGAGCGTTTATTGCGGAAGGTGGACTCGATCCACCACACCGGCCTACGCCTTGCGACCGGTGCCTTCCGCACTTCCTCCATTGAGAGCCTGTTGTTGGATACTGGAGAGATGTCACTTGCTCTACGCCGCGTGCAGCGCATTACTCGCCTTTACGCGCAAGCCCGGCCCCTCCCTCAGTCGCCAACAGCTCTCACTGCATCTGCAGCTGATCTCGACGGTGACTATGCCAACGAAAAACTCTAGTCATACCCTAAGCTCTTTGGGTTTAGGGCCAGGAAACTCCTTCGAGATCTAGTTATAGCTCTCGGGCCAGTGGTGCCTCTGGTTTTGTCCCGGACGCCACCTTGGAGGGTACCACATTTGGCTATTTGTCGCCACGCTTCTGCTCCAAAGTTCTTCTCGACCTTTTTGGAGCACACCTCCTGTCACGCTGGAACCGTGCCAGTGTATATTGATGGCTCTAAGACCTAAGAGGGGGTCGGCTCTCACGCCGTATAAAGTCTGTTTAAAATCAGTGGATCTCTGCGAAGCGCTGCGTCTGTCTTTACGGCCGAACTGGTCGCAATACACCACTCAGTACTGGAGATTACGCAACGTGCCCGGTTCGGAGACCAGATTGTGATCTATACAGCCTCACAAATCGCCCTGAGTGCTCTCGGTGCATTGGAATCTCCACACCCCCTAGTTTGCGATATCCGTGACGCCACGGGTTGGCGAACCGGGCGGATGTCGAGATTATCTTCTGCTGGGTTCCTGGGCATGTATGAATTGCGAGGAATGAGCGTGCCGATGAGGGCGCCAAAGAGTTCACGAGGACTCTGCGACCAGACCAGCGTTTCACTCTTCCTCACACCAACTACATGGCGGGAATACGGGCAGCTTTTCGGACTGCTTGGCAAAGAAGATGGGAAACGGTCGGAGGGAACTTAAAGTTGCGTGCCATTGCGCCGCGACTGTTCCCATGGACCTATTCCCCAATGATACGACGGACTTAGGTCACTTTCTCTCGTTTCCAAATCTGGCACACTCGTGTGACGCATCGCTATCTGATGGAGCGCTCGCCTGCGCCCCATTGTGACGACTGCGTCCCCCCCAGACTGTTCGGCACATTCTTGTCGAATGTCCCAGTCTGGGTGATCTTCGCGCATGATACCTGTCCCGCTACTGGGATGGGAGGGGTCACTACCACATGTCCCTTGTACTCGGAACGAGTGCGTGCACATCGACTGGTGGACTTTTTGACTTTTGGGGGGAGGCCGGCTTTCTCCCTATTATTTAACCAAGGATTTTTGTTGTTTTGTTTTGTTTGTTTTTTTGCTTTATTTTTGTTCTCCTATAGGTCGCACGCTCCTGCACCGGGGTGGACCTACCCCCGACGCATGAGCTTGCTTACTGCTTGCTTCCTTTTCCCCTTTTTTTGCAGGGGGGGGGGGTTGTTTTTTGTCTTTTTAATTTTTTTTTAAAGTAGCCTAGTACTAGGCCAGTTTTTAATACGGCGAATAATGCCAAAGTAGGCAGTCGCCAGATGAGCTCTTTAAAAAAAAAAAAATGTGTCTTGAAAACGCTTACCTGTAGATTTGCTCGTAGGTTGTCAACAACCTGTTCCTACTGAACGTTGTTCAGTATTACAAGATATGATGGAAATAGAATATTAATGGCGGGTGATTACGGCCTAATACTAGAACTGTGGATCTCAGACACTTCTGGCTGAACGGTAAGAGCCTGCGGGGTATACGTCTGGAGGGTTTGGCTACTGACTCGAGGTACTCCTGGCCGGGAGTTGGTTAGCAGTGTCCGGTAGCGTCAAGAAGTACCTCGTAGTGGATTCCGACGAAATAGTTCTTCTTTTTGCTTCTGTTGTACATAGTTGATTCTTCTGATTCTTGACCGTGCTCTGTTGAATTTGGGTGAACACCTCTGGACCACGTAGTGCGCCCTATTTTTATTTCAGGTGGCTCTCAGGAACTCCTGGAAACTCATCAAAACATTGCTAAAAAACGTTCAAAACATCTTCAATACAAGAGTATATAACGAAGAGTATTTCCCTATCCCCCTTAGGCTAAAAATATTTGTACGAATAACCACGAATCATTTTAAATTTGAGGAAGAATCAGCTGATTGCCATCAAGATTAAAATCTATTATTTATTCAATCTTTAACAACCTCTTGTAAACTTCCTTCAAAATCTTAGGACATTTTTTGCTGTAATTATTTAAACGAGTAATGAAAAATGCATAAAAAACGTATAGTAACTAATATAATATATACATAACCACGTGATGAAGTGGCATTTAGTAGTAACTAATCATCAGCCTATACATACGTAGTGAATGTTCATAAACTCACTGCTGACCCTGTGGCCAGATAAAGGCAATAATCAAAGTTGTATAACCTGTTTTTATGTTTGATCCAAACATGAATTCAAATAGGAATAACTCCTATTTCAAATAGCCTTTTATAGCATATTTTGCGTATGAAGGTAAACTAGTTGTCATAGAGAAAAAGATGCCATTCCTCATCTGCAATTAAGGGGAAGGATTTCAGTTGAACAGTGGCTTTACTCCTGACTGTTTTTAATGTTTAGCCTGTAAATATGGTGATATAACAAGTTGTTTTTAATGTTTAGCCTGTAAATATCCTGACATTAAGGGTAGTAGTTATTATACAGCCTATAAATATCCTGGCATTACTAGAGGCAGTTATTATCTAGCCCTTAAATGCCCTGAAATTATTTAAAGTAGTTGTTTTTAATGTATAACCTGTAAATGTCCTGACATTACTAGAAGTAGATATTATCTAGCCTGTAAATGTCCTGACATTACTAGAAGTAGATATTATCTAGCCTGTAAATGTCCTGACATTACTAGAAGTATTTATTATCCAGCCTTTAAATGTCCTGATATTACTATTTGTTTTTAATATCTAGCCTGTAAATCTACTGAGATGATAGTGGCATCTAAGAATGTTTTTGTTTAATTCTGACATTACTAGTTGTTTTGACATTCGATCATTACTATTCTAGCAACTCAACCCAGCCTCCTTTCTATTCCTACGAGAAACCAGCTCTTTCGTATTGTTTCATCTCTGAAAGGTAATAAATATCGAACAAATTCGACGTTATCTTCTAAACACAATCTATGAACCAAGACTTAATTGATCATAGCAAAACGAGGCAGGTTGATCAGCAATCTCCCCGGCGAGACCATATGATAACCACAAATATTATATTATATTATATTAACGATGTCTTCATTCATTTACATGGCAGCACAACTGATCTGTTTTCCCAACCTTGAATTGCCAAACTTATTTGTAATTATTTTGATAATACATACTTATATGAACCATCGATAAAGTCCTTCCCTCTTGGCCGTCTTACTATGATGAACTCTGATGACCAGACTGAGTTCTCCATGAGACCTCACACTCCCTATTAAGTCGTTGTTTCAGTCAATTTATCCCGATAATTTTGGTCAATTATAGCACAAAGGCACCGAGTCAAGAGACCGCTCAGAATTTATGGTCAAGAACGGAGGGGGCTCAGATGCCTTCCCCAATCTTCCTCTGAGGAGGTCTCTTCCACGAGTTAAAATATCGTTCGAACTAAGGAAAAATAAAGTGCAGGAATTTATAAATACAGGGTTCTCTCGAGGAAAGAGGATAAATTTTATCTGGATTTATTCGAGTGAAAGATGAAAGATAGGAATGAAAAGAGGCAGTGAATAGAGATGTTAAGATAGCAGAAATTTATTAAGGGCTCCACAGGACTATATAGACGTCTCTATACACATCCGTTATGGATTTTTTTTATTTAAAGCTGAAAAGTGAAACCATCGAGGGTTGAATATGGGAGTGAAAATGAGGGAAGATATCTAGATGGGTATGTCCATTCAGGCATGGGGCAGGAAGGGCAGACATCTCCATATATATCAAGGAAAGCCCTATGTATCTTATACACATTCACTCCATATTCTCCTCAATTTCTACACAAAACTCTCCAATATTAGATGGGATGCCCTCGTTAGTTTGCCTTTCTTAGATTAGATAACGAAACTTATGGCCAAACAGTGAAAACTAACGAGGGCATTTTTATCGGAAAGTTTTGAAAGGGGTGAATGAGACAAAATTAAGATGTATGAAAGATACATACCCCAAGAAAAGAATTGTATATGCTAGGCGTGGTGGAAAGGGATGGAGCAGGGACGGGGGGGGGAAGTGCAAGCAGTTCTCCCATATACCCGCTTCCGCCAGCACTGAGAGCAAGGAGGAGTAGCAAGGCTAATAATAGCAAATAGAGTGCGGATCTATGAGAGCCTACTTGGAATTCGTCGTTTAAAACCTTTCCTACGGGTTAGATCTGCACTTGTTGCAGGCGACAATTGAGAGGTGATGAAGATCATAGAAAATACAGTGTTTAGGAGAGGGGGTGAAATGGAGTCAAGTTCTGTTCATAAGTAAGAGTTGTATTGTTGATTGTGGAGTTGCGGGGTTTTGGGGTTGTGTTATTGATTGAAGAAATGTGGAGTTTGGGGATTGTTATTAATCGTGGAGTTGTGGGTTTTAACGATTGTGTTGTTGATTGTGGAGTTGTGGGGTTTGGGGATTGTATTGTTGATTATGGTGTTGAGTGTGGAGTTGGTTTCGGAGTTTGTTGTGACAACTGCCTAATTGCGTGCCTTCCTTGCCCCAAACCCCACCCAGGGGATCTCCTTTAATTGTTAAGGCTAGATAGAAGATAAGAAGTTGCGCGCCCTCTTGATGTCAGGCTCCCAGCAATCTCCTCTTTACATCACTCGGGCTGTATACTTTTCAAAAAATTTCACTCATCCTAACTTCACCACATCTCGTACGTCTCCTGACGAAGCTTTTTTGCGGTCATCCTCTCATTTCTCTTCACTTTCTAGTTTTAATTAAGTAATAATAAGTATATGATAAAATCAATAAAGATAAAAGGAAGAGGAGGAAAATTAAGAAATAAGCGAAAGAGAAAAGAAGAAAATCAATAAAAGAAGAGAAAGCAAAAGATCAGGAGGAAGAAGAAGAAAAAGAAGAAGAAGAAAAAGAAAAAGAAGAAATTAATTGAGTTCGTACTCCGGATTTTCTGGGGGGTTTGTGCGAACTATAATACGTCCTATTAGCTCCAGAACTTAGGAATGGCGATGTTATTATTTCATTCTCTGTTCTTCTAAACTTTTTTTATTCTCCTCCTTTCATTTTGCGAGTTCTGCCCCTCAATTCTTCTTTGCTGTGTAATAAATTCCTTCGTAACTTACATAATATTCCTCCACTTTATCTATAGAAATAAAACCATTCATTTTATCTCATATTTGTTCCATAATCGCAGATTATTTTTCTAATTTTAAAGGAAAACCATCGAGGGCATCTCTCTCAGTGGGAAATATGTCGAAAGTAAGCGGTAAAGATGGAAAAGGAAGAGTTAAAGATAGGGAAAGTAAGCGGTAAAGATGACGAAAGTAAGCGGTAAAGCTGGAGAAAGGGAGCGATAAAGATAGAAAAGGAAGCTGTAAAGATGGCAAAAGTAAGCGGTAAAGATGGAGAAAGTAAATATGCATGGAAGATATATAGCGGTAGGTGCACTTGCAGGTGTTAGGGCATGGATACCACGAGAGCATGCAGGTAAGGGAGGGAGCCTAGTTCTTTGCTCTACATGGCAGCTTCCCTCTTATTAGAAGGACACGTCTTCGCGCGATCGCCCACCTCCTTCCTTTCATAATAATTAAAAAAGTTTAAAATATCAGCTTTGCTAAATTCTATTAAATTTTCAATTTCCTGACCAATTTATTTTTAAATATAATTTTTTAATAGTTAATTACTTATAAAGTTAAATTTTTAGGAGATAAGCAGATTGATTTTGATTTAAAATTTGAACAAAAAAGTTGTGAGAAAAATTTCGGTGTTTCCCAACCTCCGGAGAGCACTTCCTCCCAACCTCCGGAGAGCACTTCCTCCCAACCTCCGGAGAGCACTTCCTCCCAACCTCCGGAGAGCACTACCGATTAAAATAAGAGAACGATTTTCATCTATTAAAATGTTCTCACAAATATGAGGAGCAGGTAAATGAAATGTCCATGGGTGCATATGCATGCATTTCATATATTTTATAAGTATTTCATAAGATACAATCGTATATTCAAGAATTTATACTAAATATACTAGAAATAAAATATTGAAAGCGCAAAATAAGAGAACAAACATTCATAGAATTGTTTAGCAAGTAAATACACTAAAAACAATGGAGCATTTTTGATGGAACTGTCCTTCCGTAGACCAATTTCTACGATTTGAATTATGATACTATTCATATTTTTGCATTTGATGCCCTTAAATTGGCATACTTTCTTCGACAATTATTCGGACCCGGCGCTCAGTTGTGGTGACCAGTACCTCGAAGCGTACAAGCTACTAAGAGAGAGATATATGGAAAAAACAACCTAACTGCAAATCCCATGTGCATGTAATTCTAGATTTAATAGAATTGCCGTCTATCTTTACTTACTTTATTTGCGTAGGGCGAAAAGCTAGGGATTTAGAATGTAAGCAGAGCGGGATTTTTCCTATTGGTTTTGTTTTACATCCTTAAAAATCTTCCTTAGATTAACCAGGATAGTGCATATTAGGATTTTTTTTTGAGAGCTCAAATAGCGACTGCCTACTTGGGCATTAGTAACCGTATTAAAAAATAGGCCTAGTACCAGGCTGCTTTAAAATCAAATTCAAAAGGATAAAAAAACCCCTCCAAAATAATGGAAAAAGGAAGCGAGCAGTAAGCAAGCTCCTGCGTCGGGGGGAGGCACCCCGGGCTCCGGAGCGTGCGACCGATAAAGGGGGAAATAACAAGGGCAGAAAAAAAGAAGAAAAAAAAACAAAAAACCTGGTTAAATAATAGAGGGAAGGAAGGCCTCCCCCCAAAAGTCAACAAGTCTACCAGTCAGTGTGCACGCACTCGTCTCAAGTACAAGGGACAGGCGGTAGCGACCCCGCCCAACCCGGTACCGGGACAGGTATCGTGCGCGAAGATCACCCAGACTGGGACATTCGACAAGAATGTGCCGAACAGTCTGGTGAACGACGCAGTCGTCACAATAGGGCACAGGCAAGCGCTCCATCAAATAGCGATTGGTCACACGAGTGTGTCCGATTCGGAGACGACAGAAAACGACCTGAGCCGTCGCGGCATTGGGGGATAGGTCCATGGGAACAGTCGCGGCGCAATAGCACGCAACTTTAAGTTCCCTTCGACCGTCTCCCATTTTAGTTGCCGAGCAGTCCGAAGAGCTGCCCGTATTCCTGCTATGTAGTCAGTGTGAGGAAGAGCAAAACGCTGGTCCGGTCGCAGAGTCCGCGCGGATTCTTTGGCGCCCTCGTGATACATGCCTAGGAACCCAGCAGAAGATAATATTCACATCCGCCCGGCTCGCCAAAACCGTGGCGTCACCGATATCGCGAACTGGGGGATGCGGAGATTCCAATACCCCAAGAGCACTCAGGGCGCTTGTCAGTCGCTATAGATCACATGCGGTCTCCGAGCCGGGCACGTCGCGTGATCTTCCTAACCAAATTGGCCGTGAAGACAGACGCAGCGCCTGGCAGATCCCCGCTGACTTCAAACAGAGGCGATACGGCGTGGAAGCCGACCCTCTCTTGGGACTTGGAGCCATCCGTATACACTGGCACGGTCCCGGCGTGAAACGAGGTGTGCTCCAAAAAGGTCAAACGCAATACTCCCGGCGCCGTACAAGCTTTGAGAGCAGAGGCGTGGCGAAAAATAGCTAAATGTGGTGCCCTCCAGGGTGGCATCCTGGGCAGAACCAGGGGTGCCACCAGCCCGAGAGGTATACCTAGCTCAGGAAGGAGTTTCCTGGCCCTAAACCCAAAGGGCTTAGGGTATAGCTGGCGTCTCTCGGCGGCATAGGCACTGTCGAGATCAGCTGCGGATGCAGCGAGAGCTGTTGGCGACTGAGGAAGGCGCCAGGCTCGCGCGTACAGGCGAGTGATGCACTTCATGCAGCGTAGAGCGAGTGGCCTCTCTCCAGAATCCACCAACAGGCTCTCGATGGGGGAAGTGCAGAAGGCACCGGTCGCAAGGGGAAGGCTGGTGTGGTGGATCGAGTCCACCTTCCGCAATTAATGCTCGGCTGTGGATGCATAAAACTCGCATTTGTAGTCGAGCTTTGAACGAACAAAGGATCGATAAAAAAGTAGGGCAGTAGCCCTATCAGCGCCCCAAGCGCTGAACTTCACGGAACGCAAAATATCCATGGCTCGGGTACAAGAAAACCTAAGGCTGTGAATATGAGCCTCCCAGGTGAGGCGTCGGTCGAATACAAGATTAAGAAAATGGTGCAATTCAACCACATCAAGGCGCACCCCATTAAGAAACAAATCTGGGTCGGGGTAGAGCCGTGGGTGGCAGCAGAAGTGCACCACCTTAGTCTTGGACAAAGAAAACCAAAACCCGCGCCCAAAGAGATCGAAACGTCGTCCACGTAGAGCGTAGCGAGTACATATTTCGGCAGCACTAAGGTGATGCCGTTGGTGCTCAGGGCAACGAGTGTGACACTGAGCAAACTTCCCTGCGGGAAACCCTCTTCCTGCTTCTTTGAGGCGGAGAGGGCTCCCTCCACCCCATACGCGGAATCGAAGAGCTCGATACAATTCAGATATTAACATTGGGAGGCGTCCCCTCGCCCCCATCGCGTGGAGAGCCTCCATGATACCGCATCGCCATGCGGTATCATAGGCTTTCTCCAGATCCAAAAACACCGTGGCGTAGTGCTGTCTACGAAGAAAGGCCTCGCAGACGGCATTTTCCAGTCAGAACAGAGCATCCGACGTGGAGTGGAACTTGCGGAAGCCACACTGTTCGGAAGACAGATGGCCTCCGCTGTCCAGGAAAAAGGCTAATCTAAAATTTACTAATTTCTCCATCAATTTGCACACGCAAGAGGTTAGAGAGGTTGGGCGGAAACCGGCAGGAGTAGAGTGAGCTCCCCCTGGTTTGCTAAAGGCGAGCGCAGTAGCGATTCGCCAGGAATCTGGGAAGATACCCTCCACCTAGATTCTGTTGAACAAATCTAATAGGAAGGCCATGCCTTGCTCACCCATTTGCCGAAGCATGGCGTACGGGATATCGTCCGGACCATGAGTTAAAGTTTAGCCGGCGGCCTTCCGCCCCATCACGACGTGCATTGAATGCTGGCTGAGCTGCATCCCGGCTAGATAATGCGGAGAAAGCGGTCGTGGGGTCCGAGATTGCAATCCCATTCTCCTGGAGAACGTGAGGGGGGTCCTGCGAGAACTTGCCCCGAATCCTTTTGACTCGCTACCACACCTCTGCTAGAGGGATCTTCCCGTTAGGTGAAGACACGTATTCCCACTAAGAAGAGCGGCGGGCGTGCCTCGACATATACCGGAACCTAGCCCTAGCCCGACGAAATTCAGCGACAGTGAAATCGTTCGGGCGGCGTCTATAGCGCATGTAGGCATAACGCTTCTGTTTGAGGGCCGTCTCACACTCGGCTGACCACCATGGGAGTGGTTGGCGTGCAAAACGGCAGGATGTTCTAGGAATAGTAGTCAGGCCCGCGGCGATGAATTTGCCAGAGAAGAACTCAACGGCCTCATATACTGACCTAAACTCCTTGACTGAGATAGAGAATTCAGTCATTTCCTGAAATGCAGGCCATCACTCTCGCGCCAAGTACCACTGAGGTGGGCCACGGGTGGATGAAAACGATCCCGTGCCACGGGTTGACGAAAACGACCCTGTGCCACGGGTCGGTTAAAACTATCTTGTGCAATGTGACGAAGAACGTGAAGTTTAAAATACTCAATTGATAATGTTCTTTTCATGGCTTTTAAATTGGTTTATTGGATACAGTAAATTGCTTGGCAGGAATGAACAGCGTACCTCAGGCGTGTTCAATATGTTGTGACGGTGGCTACTTATTTTTATACTAACTGCATACCAATACTGTCTGCATTGCATTTATTTTTATTTATACTTTATTAATTTGTTTATGATGTTATAAATATTTTGATCTCTGAGAAAATTATTCAACATCATTATTTCTTATTAATAAATGTAATTTGAAATCTATATTTTACGGCTTTTTTCATTTCGAAATTGGGAAATGTTTTTGGCAGTTCCTAACAATTTGGCCAGCCCGAAGTCCCGGAAAGAACTTTTAGAACTTATGTGTAAAATTCCTCCTCCATCCGTTACAACTTGTCTCCTTTTGTCTGTATTATTTCTCTTAAATCGCTCAATCGTCCTAGTTGCTTCCTCACCACCAATGTATAATCTCCTGTGAATATTATTACTAGATTCCAACTGCGCTGGTTTATACCACGTAAGGAAGGAGTTAGTTCGTATCTCGGAGACTAGAGTGTTCCTTTGAGGAACAGCTTTTGAAGTAAAAAATGTTTAGAGAACAAATCACTTTCTAGAACTGTTCTTGTTCTCATAGTATCCCAGTTCTGATAATCACGCTAGATTCAACCTGCACTTCTTTTAACGAGTTCCTTGTTTAAAACAACGAGAATTGTATCTTTGATTTAACAAGGATAAAAGCTTTCTTCTTGGTAATGAAGGGTAAAACTTTGTTGTGACAAAGAATTTTAACATAGTGATTTACTGTTTTGTAATTGAGAAAGCGCCTAAATTTTCACCAGGCACTGAATTGAGAGGAATAAACAAAGGAAACAAAAGGAGTGAAATACTAAATTTGGGGTGGATTATTATTGAAAGAAAAATAAAAAACAAAAAAAACAGATAATTGGATAGAGGATGTGTCAACCTCGAATCCTGAGATCAGGAACAAGTTCGTACAATAATCAGTGGTGCTCAAAAGCACGACCTTGCAACGCCATAGGAAACCTGAAACTCGAAGCGGAATTGAGATGTTTAGGATGAATAGCGAGGGCAATATTCGTCAGATCTGAGATCCAAAAAGGTCGAAGTGTAAGAAATAATCCCACAGTGTCATGAAGGGAATCCGGGTCTAAATCTACTCTGAAGGATGGATATTTGTTTGAATAGGAATAAATTGAATTCACTCTTTGTATGTATTTATGCACGAGTGTACTCGTACATGTATTAGGTTGTCAAAGAATTAATGTTTTTTAAAGAAAAATAAAATAAGTTGTAATGTGTAAATAAGTATATTTATTAAAAATGGATGAATAGTGGCTACCTTTCTTGAAGGTTCATTCAGTTTAGATAAGATAGATGATTTGATATCCTTTTCCACCTCCTATTAAAGTGCAGCTGCGGTCAAAAATTTTCCGATATTTAGAAAATTTTAGGAAATTAGATAAGTGCAATTAGTTATATTTACCCTGAACAATCAACAAGAATTAACAAAATACTAAAGTTTCCAAAGCATGTAACATCAACAACATACATATAACAGATAAGGAGATGAAGATCTGTAAAAATTATAGCAATATCAAACTGATACAAGAAGATCAGTAGCCTGTCTAGAGTCCAGTGGCGGTGATAAAGGAATTTATTCTTCGAGGCCTTGCTCTCCACGAGGGAGCCTCACCTATGGGGTGGGGTGCTCACCCACTCCTCGGTGATGCCTGCCTTCAGTTGGAGGCTGAATGACGACGCATTACGGCATCTTTCAGGTCCTGTAAGGCGTTTTCTAGTGGATTCATATCAGCAAACAGAGGTAGCCAGTCCACCACCGTCATCTTATTGTCCAGGAACCACTGTATGGTACACAGAGTTTTGTGACATGGGCATTTTCATGCTGGTAGATCACATGCTGGTTATTTCTGGCGATCTCTCAGACTGAGAGAAACGCATGTAATCTCTCAGGAGAGCTTGTTACTTCTCTCAATTCAGGGTATCATCGAAAAATTTAAGTCAACGCATAGTGAAATATTACAGGTTTCCGATAACTTTTGGTTATAACAAAAACTTATAGGTGTCTGAAAACTTTTGGCTATGCCCCAAATTAAAGGTTTTTGAAAACCTTTGGCCATGGCAAAAAATTCGAGGTGTACGAAAACCTTTGGCCATAAAAGAGAAAAATTACAGGTGTCCGAAAACTTTTAGCCATTCCAAAAAATTGCCAGTTTCTGAAAACTTTGGGCCATGGCGAAAAATTACAGGTTTTCGAAACATTTAGCCCCGGCTCTACAGTTGGCCATTTGGTGATTTTTTAAAGATTTAAATGAATGAGATAAGATGGCGCAAGGTTAGGTAAATATGGAGTAAGAGGTACAACTCTACCAGCTGACAGGATATTTTACGGTGCGGGGGGGAGGATAAGACATGGTATGTATGGGTGAACATTAGCATGAAGATGAGAGGACCTCTTTTTTGACCATGAGAAGGACGTTATCCTTTTGTTTTTGTGGAAATCCACCGAGACCGATGAGGATGGATACCCTCTTGAAGACATCGATCAGCACTAGATTTAAAATAGTAAGAATGTGTGCAGTCTTCGGACCCGTATCTTGAGCGAAGGGAGAAGGACCCTAGTAGTAGAGAGGCTTGAGACGACCAGGCTTCATCCTCGGCTGCAGGGAGCTGCCGAGATACCGGTCTGTTGGTGCTCACCTATAGGCACTGTCGATCCTGGTTTGTGATAGAGGTATCCTTTCCCTAGCCTTTGCCTTAAAAAACAGAACCGACAAGGCACTGTGGGGAAGGGATGTGGTTGAAAGGCACCAGAGCTTGTCCACACACTGGTGGACCTGCACTTATTGTTTAAGAGCTTCATTTAACGTTAACCGTTAGAGATAAAGCAAAATTCACAGGTTGTACACTTTGTCCTTCAGACAATTGATCTTCGGCCAAATTTGATTTTTGTAGCTTGAAATATGTCGAGGGTTAAGTACAGTTTTTTTGTAAATAGGTTGTACGCAAATTTGGAATAATTTGAACAACTCTATTAAAAGTTTGACTTCTAAAAATGAGAACGAGTTGATTTTGCGGTGGATATCATATGCTCCAGCGAACCGTGGATCGCATACCGCATTAAATCTTAGGTTATACTGGAATAGGCACAAAGTGGTAGTAGAAAAGCATTCCTAAACATCATATGTACATGCCTATGTATGTGGTTAATCCGAAATGTTTGGTCATATTACTAACTCTATACACGTGTGAAAGCCTCGCATCATTGGCCAATTTAATAGGTTGAATCTCATGCAACTTGGCCAGAACTTGAGAGGATCTAAACACTCTCTTAGCACTGGCTTCTTGATATTCTACAGGGTGTCCCTAAAGTCTAGCCCCAGGCAACATGCATACTTTTAATAAAATAATTTGAAATAGATTTTATTGAATTGAAATATTCATAAATAACATCCCCAATGTGATTTCCACCATTCTTGGTGCAATGTTCGATGCGCTTTGCAAATACACTCGATTAATTCGATGCATCGAGTCCCAATTTCCGTCAATTTGGGCACATTTGTTATGTTTTTCTTCAAGTGCCTCGTATCTTTATTTTTTTTAATATATTTCCTTTATCACACACTTTCACAACGAAGTCAAGGGAGTAAAGTATGATAAACAAGGAGACCATGTGATATATCTACCCGTGCAGAGTTTCGAAACACCCTGTATACCTTACTAGAAGTCCATTAGTAAATTATGCGCCCGTCAGTAAGCAACTGAATCCTTCATAAATTGGAAAAAAATTATCAATTTAACGATTCTCAGTGCACAAACCGGTTTGAGTTGTAGAGCCGCTATTTTTTGTGTTTACAAAACAGCTGCGAGATATTTGGACCTTCCGCGTGACTTTTTCCTTCACCTTTGACAGGCTTTATGGTGATTATATTCGAGAGGGTATGTTTGCGTCCTTTCGCGGCCCAGGCGTGCTATTATAGGTATCCGATAGGAAAAGAAAGGAAATGATGGTAGGATTTAATTATAGGGACTCTATTCTTACTATTAGAGGAAAAGGGAATGATCGATGAGATATCCCATAGATTCAAACTCCATGAAACTCTACTACAGTTCACGCTGCTATTTATGTATTTTTGATTGGCCAAAATTCCTTTGGGTGTTTATGATTTCATTTGAGTTCATTCATAGGTGGGCCAGAAAATTTTTACGTGTCTTCAAAATTATAACGTAAATCCTTTGGGTTTCCACTATTTTAAAAGTCTTTTTGGGATAACCTTTAAATGTCTTGGGATGACGCATTTTTGAGAACCTAATTAGTTATATTTTGATAAGAACTAAGTCATATTTAATAGGCCAAAGTATATCTCTCAAATTTTAAGAAACTTCTTCCAAAACTCTTCTCGGATATCGATATTTTATGCAAACTAAAGTTATCTTTATTAAGTATATATATAAAAGCTAGCATTCAGAAAAAGGACCCGAACTCCCCATAATTATGTACTCATCGTAAAAACAAAAATAAGAATGAGGACGGTAAAAACAACCCTTCTTTAATAAACTCCATTTGTTTTTATTTTTCATTAATTGCATATCAATATATACATTCATAATAATACAGGTGCAATATTTAATTGTGTTTCTAAATTTTTACTTGGGGTATTTGATGGAAATTACCTGTAATATTTCCTTTTTATGACCGGCCGATGGGGTCTAGTAATTAAAAAAAATATGATAGTAATGTAAATAATTTAATTCAGTGTATATAAATAAAAAAATATACATTTTGAGATTATGTTTCGTGATTATGTGTCCTGGCAAGCCACCATGAATAAAAGATAGGTACTTTTGTTAAATGATCTTAAATTCCTGTTAAGGTTCATAATTTTCAAAAATTTGATACCTAAAAATGAATATTTGATCTCGAAATCGTTGGGAAGTTGGTGATAACAAAGAATAATTCGAAAAATATTCAGGAACTCTAATTCAATAGGATAGAATTACTATTATAAAAAAAACAACTTTTTTGGCTTACAAGACTAAAATCTGGAGTAAAATAGGTTATTTTTTTAAAAGGGAGATATCACATAATACTACAAGAGACATTCTCAATCAAGTAGCTAGAATAGCGTAACATTAAAATAAACTAAAAAATAGTATAACAAACCATTTAAAGTACATTTTCAAATGACATATGTCTAATGTAAAATAAGAGGACACGAGATATTGTAAACAAAAGCTTTCAGATTTGTTCCTCTCTTTTGTACTTAATTTTAAACAGTGGGTTTAAATCTCCTATTATAACGATTACATTAAGAAACCTATATACAAAACCAGCAGTTGATTATAAACTACATAAATAACAACAGTTTCAGTAAATGATTGAATCTCATGAAAAGTTTATAAATCTTAAATTGATAGTATCACTTAGTGAACTTGTGAGACAGAAATGATAGAAAATAAACAACTTCATTTTCACATTTCCAAGGTGGTTATATCGTATGGATTAATACTGACCTTTAGTGCAGGTAAATTATGCTACCTTGCATTTTCGAACATCATTTATTGAAATATCTTTTTATATCTAGCTGAGGCTTAGATTTCGTCAGGAATTATGCCAAAATCGGCGTTGGTAAGTTCATAAATCGATTCCGCCTCTTCACCAGGAAAAGCATCTTCAGGGAAACTACACGTAAGGGATTCTTGATTGAAGATGGTTTGGTTGCCACAGTAGAAGGAAAATTGGCTGGTGTCATACACTTCTCCAATTTCATCGGCCAGAGGAAGGCAAACATGGAATACTTTACACTCGTTAGCAACATCAGCATAGTAGCCATAAGGTCTGTCTTCGCAAGTGAAGCTTTGCTGTGGTTCACCATCTAGTACTTCAAGATAACCATCGGAAAACGTGTAAGGTAGATAGGCACTTGCTACTCCAAGGATACTACCGATGAGTAAAATTAGTTTCATGGTTGAAATGAGTAGTGATTATTGGTTCGATGGTTGGGACAGATATTGGCTGAAGGAAAAACAAATCGATAAGTTTTCTAAGGAGTGTAAAGTGTTTATTAAATTGTTATTATGCAAATTAACTTGGGATGGTTTTAGAATTTTGAGAAAGACACAATCGGTAAATATTTATGGCGGGGAACTAAATATAGAGGAATCATTGATCTTGAAATTGATTTCGAAAGGTAAAAGTTTTACCGCTTAGAAAACCCCTCCGATTACAGGATTAAAGATTCTTTTCAGAATTTCTCTATAGGCAAGATATTACGTTGGGCAGTATAATGATTATCTTTTGGGGATGTAATGTAATTAGTCGTATCCTTTCACGTTTTCTACTTATTTCATTTTAATATTACATTCAAGTTGATATTGTACATGGAAGTGTATGTATATATCTTTTAAATTTAATTTTTTCCTTCATGTTTTTAGATGAACCCGCCCGGAGCATCATTCCGGAATGAATATTTTTGAGTCTTTCAGTCTGATTAAGGTCATGTTTGCACCTTACTGTCTGGTAAATTTCTTATACTTCCTCTGTCAGGCATTTTACTTATTATGAACGCAAAGATATGGAATCGGATTTAAAAATGCCCCTCTTAGTCAAATTAATCAACTCAGTCTACCATTTCACTCAAGTCCCAAACTCCCATTGGAAATATAATCACGATCAAGCACACCCACCTTACTGACTGATGATTTCTGGCTCTTTGGGGATAAATTTCCAAAGCTTTGCCTTTTATACAACACTTTTAAAACCAGAAATGAAACGAAAGGCGTTAATGGTCGGTCAAATGATTGGTCCCTCTTACTTTTCGACTAAAGAACCAAGCACTATTCTCTGTAAATGCTCCTTTCTAGTGAGACATCAATACTCCCCGATGCCATAAGGGCATATGCGGTAGTGCAACAGGGCACCTTAAGGTCATTCCCGCATAAATCTCTTTCAGAGCGAAGGGAATCAAACGACAAACCGAAAAGCTGCATCTTCCGACTTCGAAGCATCTTTATCGGTAAATGAGTGGTACGTGAGATGAAATCATAAATAGTCCCTTTCGGTGTAACCTGTACACAAACCAGTCTGCCTTCCTTAATTTTATACGTACACAAACGTAATGACGCTTTTGTGAGCGTCAGTTAAAGACCCATTGAGCATTTAACGAGACCCATGAAGGCTACTTGCCCTTATGACCTAGGGTAAAATATTAAGCTATATTGGCGGAACTAAAAAAAACATTCTCGCAAGTACAAAAGAAAATAGATGGCAGGAACTTAAAAGAAACAATTCAAAATGGAAGAGAAAAGATTAACAGGATATTCAAAGATAAAGAGAAGGAACATTCGACAATTCGCATGAGTTTTGGGGAAACCGGTCGCAGGAATCGAAAACCTTCAAGAAAAATGAATTCAAGGGATCAAAATGCTATCTCTCCTGACCCCCAAAGTGGATTCAATTTCAGGTGACAACGTGTGGTTTTTATGTAATTTTTTCACTTCGTATCCCTTCTACTTCCATCTACTTCTTCCTTCTTTCCTCCATTTCCATCATTCCTTCCTACCCATTGGTAGTCTCGACCTCTTTACTTCCTCTCTTGAGATACCCATCAGTCGCCTTTCCAGCTCGCCTTGACTCTACGTCGCTCTATGGTTGAATGCCCAATATGGGAGAGCTACGTGGTCATCCTCTTCCACTACTGAACAAACGAGGTCCTTAACTTCTTTGCTTGGTGCGCAGGATTAAGGATCCTAGCGTCTTTGAAAGAGGTGGATGTCCTTCATAATGCATTGCCATGGTGAGATTTAAATTTGATTTGTTATTCTTTGGTGTGGTGGTGCACACATATTTGTGTATTTACATGTAAGTAAATATGATCCGGTGTATCTTTTGCGCTATAGACTGAAAGCTTATTTTGGCAGCAGCAGTTCTCCTCATGGTTTACCCATGGCAAGATGTAATTCAGCAGCAAAACCCCTAAATGCAAATACATATCTATAATTTAAATTGTAATTGCAACTGTAATTTTAAGTGAAATTATAATTTTAATTGTATTTCTATTTTTAGTATTGTATTAAGATTTTTAAATCTAATTATTACACTTAATAAGGAAGGTACGAATATAGGAAATATCCAATGGAAGGTACATCCAACACAGGTGTCTAACATCGAGAAAATATTTGACCTATGACCCTATAGACAGAGGAATATTTTTTTATGGCCATTGTCATATTTTTCAATATTATTTTTATTCAATATTTTAAATAAATTTTATCACGTATGGAGATTGGTGCACATCAATGCTGATAAAATTACGTGCTCTCCCCGACCCTGATATTATTTTATTTTAATATCTTGTGGCTAAAATCATCGAAACGAAATCACCCCCTAAAAACTGACGAAGTGGCTAAGGTGGAGACAGAAAGGCGTAAACGCTGCCCCCTATAGTCTTCAGGTATAAACCATTCATTTTCACACGCCATAATTCCTCACTTTTTTTCGGAACATCTTTCTATACACTTTGTCGCCGGGATGCTCTCGATCGTCCTTACTTTTTATATAATAAATAATTAATGATCGTAAATATGTGGTTTTATGGGTATCTGTTGTACAACTAAAGGTATATTAAGGATACATTTTAAAATTGATTTTGAATTTTCCCCGTGGGTTTGTATTTTATTATCCTAGTGGTTTGGTATTATTCAAGGGTTTTTAAAACCTTTTATCACAATAAGGTTTAAAGGTTTTACTAATAAGTTTTTAACTGTTATTCTCAGAAGTGGTTTCTGAGTACTTCAAGGAAGTTTAATGTTTTGCCCCATAAAGTTTAGAACATGTTTTTTAAAAGGGATTTCAGATGATTTTGATCAAAGGGGATTTAAATAATTTCCGAGGTGTTTGTTAATGTCATTTTAAAGATATGTTTATTGTATTTTTAATAGGTAGTTAAAATTAAAGTAATATATCCAAAATTTCTTTTGTGATTTTTTTTTAGGGGTTTGGTAATGTTTTTATGTTTATTTATTAAAGTATTTTGAAAGAGGTTTTTCTTAGTCTTGTAGTGTGTAAATTTGATTTTCTTAAAGGGTTTGAAATATTTTTTATATGATCTTTAAATTGCTCCTTTTTCGTAAAGATTTTTAATTTATCTAACCTTGGCTTTTAAGGTTAAGATAACTAATTAGTTATTACAGAGAAACTGGTTGTTACAGTTATAAAAAATAAATAGTAAATGGAAGAGACTATCAAGAAAAAAGAAATAATAAATGGAAGAGCCAAGCAAGCAAAAAAAAATAATTACTAGAAGAGACAAGCAAGAAAAAAAATTATTAGAAGAGCCAAGCAGGCAAACAGAAATAATAAATGGAAGAGTCAAGCGAGAAAAAGAAATAATTATTGGAAGAGCCAAGTGAGCAAAAAGAAATAATAAATGGAAGAGCCAAGCAAGCACCAAGAAATAATATATGGAAGAGACAAGCAAGAAAAAAGAAATAATTACTATAAGCGACCTTTCGTGGCAATCAATGAACTCCTTCGGTTCTTTAAAAAGAGAAAGCAGCAACACATCTTTTTTTCACCCAAGAGAATTGGGACCCGGAAAGGAGGAAGGTCGAAAAAATGCCACCGAAAGCCATGTCTATAAAATAGGGTTTCCATAATTTATATAAACCCTGGGTTTGAGCTTCGTTCAACCAAATTTCAGAGGTGAAAAGTAAAGAAATCTTCCATCATCACATATATTTAACATCAACAAACTTGATCTCCATCTCCATTTAAATGATAATTTAAATAAAGTCAAATGGTATCTATCTTTCTAAATCTACCCTACTTTGTGAGGGTAGAGTCAATCTAGCCAGTTGGGGTGCGGAAATGAGTAGTGGTGACACCACTTTCCGTCCTGGAGTGTGAAAAGCAAGAGTGTGACACCATTTCACAGGCTGCGGTTTGAACAACAGTAGTGGAGCTACCATTTATCAGGCTACGGATTTGACAACAGTAATAGTGCCACTATTTTTCACTCTGCGGTGTGGACAAAGTGTCGGTGGACTATTTTATAGGCTAAGGGTTGGACAACAGTAGTGATGGCTCCATTTTCCAGGCTGGGGTTTAGACAGCACTAATAATGGATCTATTTTTCAGGATGCGGGGCGGGCTTTAGTAGTGGTGAGACCATTTTTAGACTGGAGTAAGGAATACATTAGTGATGGTCCCATTTTCTAGGCTACTGTTTGGACATCACACATACCTCATGAAATTCCATAAAAATGTTAATTCGACCGAGAAGGAAGCGTGTCAACAAGGCACCAAACACGATCAAATACATTATAGAAGGCTACACTGTACATAACCATACACGTCAACAAAAGAATATGCACGTCATGAAGGATATGTGGAAAACGTCAGTACAGGCTATTACATTGCCCAATCTTGGGTCAACTCGGCCTGACAGACTGAAGGAGATCGAAATCTTCAACAGAATTACTAAGTCACTTAAATCAGGAAGTAATGGTAATTCAATATATCAAGGTATCTTACAATCCCTATAACTACAAGCACACAGACGGCCACCGTTATCTTGTGTTACGTGTAGTCATTTAACAAAGCTCTTCTTTAAAATTAGCCGTTTTATGTCTATCTGTCTGTCTCCTTCTCTCACACTCCCCGTGTCTCCTTCTGGCTCTTTCTCTCCCTATGTCTCTCTCTGTCTTCGTCTGGTTCACCCTGTATCTGTTTCACCATGTCTTTATCTCTCTCATTCTTTGATTGTTGTGGAAGCATTAAACTCAATACCCCGTTATCACACAGAATTTCACTGGCCAAGACAGATCAACTCAGCTATGTTTAATTTAGGGTGCTGTATCACGTCTTCCCCCAGTTTTATAACCCTGTCTCGCTTTTAGAGGGCAGCTGTGTCCATCTTTTCCCCCTTGGGGTAAAAGGGAATCGCTCTGATTTCTCGTTCGCCTCGTCGATGCCCAAGATTATCAAGGTTCATGTTTGCTTAAGCCACGTCTGATATCCCCTTTGGAGGCAATCTTGCGGTAAGCTTTCTCTCGCCCATTGCTGTGGCTCCTATTTAAGGTGATGTCTAAAAATACTCGGCAGATAGAGAAAACCCGAGCTTCTTGCCGTCCAGACCTTAGTATCCGTCTTCCGTGAAGTGATCCCCTCGCCCTTGTGATCTAGTCAAGAGATCGTCTTCGTATAACCACCCTGATCAGAGGGAGATTACGGAAACCCGTTTATACCCTGAAAGATTATCTTGGGTTTCTCTCATCTCACTACATCGGTTGAGACTTCCTGCCGTCCGCAGTCGAATCTCGATTTCGTGATCACTTCTCCCTAGAGCCGAGGTAATCTCAACCCCCTTCGGAGTCTCTCTGGACGCCTTCACACCAGACACCATGGACAAAAACCTGGCCATTGGTCTTTCACATCCACACTTCATCCTCCAGAAGTAACCATGAGTCTTTTCCTCGTAAGTCCTACCTCTTCGTTACCAGTCTTAAGAAGAATTCCCCATTTTGTGTAACGCCTATAGACTTCCTAAATTTTTTATTTAATTCAACTTATTGGATCAACATATTTTTCCGGACCTAGTTTCCTTAATATTTGCCTGTCATAATATTCTTTTGTCGTACTGATTATTATTTAGATTTCTATATTTATATGTGCCCTTGTTCTTTTTATTTGTATTTAAGTTTATTTTTCTAGAGGTGTTTATCTTTCGAATAACCGTTGATACGAACCCGGCACCGTTTCCCTTTTAAAGAGCCAACCTATAATATCGCACTCTAAGTAGAAGGTCTTTACCTTTTGTGTCCAATTCAATTGTACCCGATCACAACCACTATAGTGGAAGTCTTGTGTATAGTTGTGTGTACTCTCGACAATTGGCTCTCCCACTCTGTCTGTCTATCGTTTGTTGTCTATCTATGTCTTTCTCTCCATTTCTGTATCTCACACACACTCTCTTTCTCTCTTTCCCTCTCTTCTTTCTGTATATCTCAACTGATAAACTATTATAGTAATAAAGATTTATGTTGTGATGATAGTTTGATTAATTGGACTTTGGGCATGATTAACTTAATAGCTTAAGTAATCTACATGTTTTGGTTCAATGCTAAGAAAGAAACATTCAGGCAAGACTAGACATGAAACTGAAAAGTGTTGAGAAAGAGAAAGAAAGTTAATAGTGGAATGGATGAGGATAGAATTTAGTGTAGTACTTTAATTCACCTAATTGGACCACCTAAAGTTATGCACTCTAATATCACTCCTGAAGATAGGCTTCGTAAAAGTTTCCCCCTCGAAGATAAGACTAAATTTTCGCATATAAGATAAACAACTCCAAGAAAGATTTTATAATACTAAACCTTACATAAGATTAGGTTATGTTAGGTTAGATTATGTAGAAGGAAGTGGTTCATCTGCTAAAAGTGACAGAAGTGTGTTTCTATACACTGCATGATACATGATTAGGTCACTATCGCAAAGCTTTATTCAAATACTGAATCTTTGACTCATAGACTCGTTCTCGACGCTGTAGGCGAGACTTTCAAGACTTTTCTCGCCTAAAAATATTCCACCGCAAAAACACTTGAGGTCTCTTGGCTAATGGTGACCCCCAAAACTACAGATTTAACGAAACGTTTGTTCCAACTCTTTAGAAACTAATTCTTGCCAAGCGCTTCATCCATTCCCTTTTTAGTCGCGGGTGACTCTATATCTCACTAGGTCTGTTGGTCGCTCGGTCCATCAAGTTTTCTTTTCACTTTTTCGTTTTAGTAATAACATTGTAACTATTCGGTTGATTCTAACGGAATTTGAAACCCTTATATTCTTTTACATTTTCTTTTGAATGATATAATTGCCAATGTCTCCCCTAGGTTAGCCCGGCAAATAATTTTGTTTTTTTTAAGTTACTCTGCCTTCCACTCTTCACTTACTACCTTCCCTTATTGCTTCAATTCTTTTATTAAGAACATTTCCAAATTAATAATGGAAATGACTACTTAAGCTTGCGCCCTTACATAAGTGCACAAACATGCAGAAGAACAATGTAGAATTCCTACATAACACTGCACTTATACGGTGCCATTGTTTTCGAATGTGTTTAGAAACTTTTTATTATCTTAATTTTTATTTTTACTTATACACACTGTCCTTTCTCGCTTTCATTTTCCCTCGCTCTTATGGAAGTGGGAGTGAAATTCCAAGTGGAAGATCCATGGCTTTCCGTTTGGAACTTTGACTTTTATTTTCGATTGCACAATATGGAATTTCCCCACTTCTATATTTTGGGGGAGACCAAAACACATATATGAGCTGTCAACGAGAGGCTAAAAAACTGGTCAGATGAGCTCAAAATACTATTTAATTTAGGTTCCTGCCACAAAATGCATTAGTTATATAATTAAAAAGCCCTAATTAAAATTTGAAGGAAGTAACCTACGAAAATAAACAATTTTGAGTTCATGGGAGGCACTAATAAATATTTATATAAGGTTTGCCAAATGATGCAAAAATTAAATACGATGCGAGGGTGTACTAAAAGTTCAGCAGCGCAGGATGTAACTTACCCTGAGAGAGGTTTATTTCTATGTGATAATAATAAGTGAGTTATTGAATATAGCATGTAGTAAAAAAACAATAAATAAAATTGCATTCCAATAAGATATCACTATTAGAAGACAAATAACATGAGAGGAACTTTAGTTGAATGGATATTGAACCGCAATTATTTTACAGATCAAAAGAAATGTGTGTTTATTAAATGTCTCTCACATCAAGTAAAGATTAGCCATATAAAAAAGATAAAGATGGCTCTTCTTCACTAGGTAAATCGAGAGAAAACTTACTTTTACTAGTGGTTGACTAAGCTAGCCAGGCGTTTTAGATTTCGTGACTCGTGTTTCAGTGACCTTAGAATATTATTACTAATATTTACTTATATGGACTTATGAGATTTAGGTTAGAATTGAGTAAGTTAGTAAAAATAAACCATCATTCAGATAATCCAGCAAAGAGAACCCATTTATAAACAGAACGAGTAGAGATTTACGTGTAAATTTGTAAAACTAAAATCTAACCTAACCTAACCACCCTTTTGATAATTTGTTTTCTTTTCCTAATTCAAAAATTTATTTTTGGTCATCTTAGAGATGGTTTATCCTTAATAGCTCAATTTATAGATAATTTAGATATAATAGTCATTAGTACGATAGATTATCTTTACTTAAGTCTCTATCACTCCTAACCTAACTTGACGTACCATCTAACGAGGCATTAAGAATGTGTAGAAGCTTACAACATCCGAAAGGCTCATGTTATTCTAAATACAATATCGTCATTAGAAGAGAGAGGAGGTATGATACCTATTATTATTATTATTATTAGTAGTAGTAGTAGTCGTCGTCGCGTGCACGCCACTATATAAGTCACAATGTCGGTCCGTAGGTCGGCCTGGCGGTTGAAAACCACTTTACTTGTCAATTAGTTTTTTGGCAATAACCTCGAAACTCTTCGACCGATTCTAACGAGATTTTAAAATCTTGATGTTTTACGTTCTCTTTCAAAAGATATAAATACCAAGGTCCTCCCAAGTTAGTCTGGGAATTATTGAAGGTTTTGAAGGTCGAAAGGTCAGAAGTCAGAATAATTGAGAGCACGCGACTAAGGTCTATTGACCTTATTATTATCATTATTATTATTATTATTTAGAACATATAGCTCCCATTTTCCCCTTCGTAAGGTCTTTACAAGCCTAGGAACAAATAGTGTGAGAACTAAAAGTTATGTAAAAGTCGATCGAGAGAGAGAACTCTAGTTTCTCACTTGTAATCAGAGGCGTAGCAACCCCCTCCCCGGCTGGGGGGCGGCTTTTGAAAGGGCCACACTGTGGCCTGCCCAAATTATTTTATTAATTAAAATATAAAATTTTCGAATGCAGATTTTCTGTAATTATCTGATTTATCTCTTCCCTTTCAACGGTGTCATTAATGATAGACCAGAATATTCGTATTACAGGAATAAGGTTATGGGGTCCCATAATCTTGATTTAGGGGAGGGGGGGGACACTAGAAATTGCTAGAATCTGCGTGTAATATTAGTTATTTCATAAAGGTATACGGTAAGTTGAGCATTTTATTTTGTTTAGGTATGTTTATATTATAATTTGAAGTAAAATATACAAAACATTAATATCGAACCAATTTTATTAATAAATACAGTCAAATGATGCGCGCAGTCATTATTTATAATGACGTCCTTTGATCTTCAAGACTGCTTTAATTTGTTTTGGTATGTTATAATGGTGCCCCTTGTTCTTCAAGACTGCTTTAATTTGTTTTAGGTATGTTATAATGGTGTCCCTTGTTCTTCAAGAGTGCTTTAATTTGTTTGTTATGTTATAATGGTGTTCCTAGACTTCAAGAAAGATTTAGCTTGTATTGCTATGTTATAATGGTGTCCCTTGATTTCAAGACTGATTTAGCTTGTATTGCTATGTTATAATGGTGTCCCTTGTTTTTCAAGACTGCTTTAGCTTGTATTACTATGTTATAATAGTGTCCCTTGTTCTTGAAGACTGCTTTAATTTGTTTTGTTATGTTATAATGGTGTTCCTTGACTTCAAGACTGCTTTAGCTTGTATTGTTATGTTATAATGGTGTCCCTTGTTCTTGAAGACTGCTTTAATTTGTTTTGTTATGTAATAATGGTGTTCCTTGACTTCAAGACTGCGTTTGCTTGTATTGCTATGTTATAATGGTGTCCCTTGACTTCAAGACTGATTTAGCTTGTATTGCTATGTTAAAATGGTGTCTCTTGTTTTTCAAGACTGCTTTAGATTGTATAACTATGTTATAATGGTGTCCCTTGTTCTGCAAGACTGCTTTAATTTGTTTTGTTATGTTATAATGGTGTCCCTTGACTTCAAGACTGCTTTAGCTTATATTGCTATGTTATAATGGTGTCCCTTGTTCTTCAAGACTGCTTTAATTTGTTTTGGTATGTAATAATGGTGTTTCTTGACTTCAACACTGCTTTAGCTTGTATTGCTATGTTATGATGGTGTACCCTGACTTCAAGACTGGTTTAGCTTGTATTGCTATGTTATAATGGTGTCCCTTGTTCTTCAAGACTGCTTTAATTTGTTTTGGTATGTAATAATGGTGTTCCTTGACTTCAAGACTGCTTTAACTTGTATTGCTATGTTATAATGGTGTCCCTTGACTTAAAGACTGCTTTAATTTGTTTTGGTATGTAATAATGGTATTCCTTGACTTCAAGACTGCTTTAGCTTGTATTGCTATGTTATAATGGTGTCCCTTGACTTCAAGACTGATTTAGCTTGTATTGCTATGTTATAATAGTGTCCCTTGTTTTTCAAGACTGCTTTAGCTTGTATTGCTATGTTATAAGGGTGTCTCTTGTTTTTCAAGACTGCTTTAGCTTGTATTGCTATGTTATAATGGTGTCCCTTGTTCTTCAAGACTGCTTTAATTTGTTTTGGTATGTAATAATGGTGTTACTTGACTTCAAGACTGCTTTAGCTTGTATTGCTATGTTATAATGGTGTCCCTTGACTTCAAGACTGATTTAGCTGGTATTGCTATGTTATAATGGTGTCCCTTGTTTTTCAAGACTGCTTTAGTTTGTATTGCTATGTTATAATGGTGGCCGTTGTTCTTCAAGACTACTTTGATTTGTTTTGTTATGTTATAATGGTGTTCCTTAACTTCAAGACTGCTTTAGCTTGTATTGCTATGTTATAATGGTGTCCCTTCTTTTTCAAGACTGCTTTAGCTGGTATTGCAATGTTATAATGGTGTCCCTTGTTCTTCAAGACTGCTTTAATTTGTTTTTGTATGTAATAATGGTGTCCCTTGTTTTTCAAGAGTGCTTTAGCTTGTATTGCTATGTTATAATGGTGTCCCTTGTTTTTCAAGAATGCTTTAGCTTTTATTGCTATGTTATAATGGTGTCCCTTGTTTTTCAGGACTGCTTTAGCTTGTATTGCTATGTTATAATGGTGTCCCTTGTTCTTCAAGACTGCTTTAATTTGTTTTGGTATGTAATAATGGTGTTCCTTGACTTTAAGACTGCTTTAGCTTGTATTGCTATGTTATAATGGTGTCCCTTGACTTCAAGACTGATTTAGCTTGTATTGCTATGTTATAACGGTGTCCCTTGTTTTTCAAGACTGCTTTAGCTTGTATTGCTATGTTATAATGGTGTCTCTTGTTCTTCGAGACTGCTTAAATTTGTTTTGGTATGTAATAATGGTGTCCCTTGTTTTTAAAGACTGCTTTAGCTTGTATTGCTATTTTATAATGGTGTCCTATGTTCTTCAAGACTGCTTTAATTTGTTTTTGTATGTAATAATGGTGTCCCTTGTTTTTCAAGACTGCTTTAACTTGTATTGCTATGTTATAATGGTGTCCCGTGTTTTTCAAGAGTGCTTTAGCTTGTATTGCTATGTTATAATGGTGTCTCTTGTTTTTCAAGACTGCTTTAGCTTGTATTACTATGTTATAATGGTGTCCCTTGTTCTGCAAGACTGCTTTAATTTATTTTGTTATTTTATAATGGTGTCCCTTGACTTCAAGACTGCTTTAGCTTGTATTGCTATGTTATAATGGTGTCCCTTGTTCTTCAAGACTGCTTTAATTTGTTTTGGTATGTAATAATGGTGTTTCTTGACTTCAAGACTGATTAAGCTTGTATTGCTATGTTATAATGGTGTCCCTTGATTTCAAGACTGATTTAGCTTGTATTGCAATGTTATTATGGTGTCCCTTGTTTTTCAAGACTGCTTTAGCTTGTATTACTATGTTATAATGGTGTCCCTTGTTCTTGAAGACTGCTTTAATTTGTTTTGTTATGTTATAATGGTGTTACTTGACTTCAAGACTGCTTTAGCTTGTATTGTTAGGTTATAATGGTGTCCCTTGTTTTTGAAGACTGCTTTAATTTGTTTTGTTATGTAATAATGGTGTTCCTTGAATTCAAGACTGATTTAGCTTGTATTGCTATGTTATAATGGTGTCTCTTGTGTTTCAAGACTGCTTTAGCTTGTATTACTATGTTATAATGGTGTCCCTTGTTCTGCAAGACTGCTTTAATTTGTTTTGTTATGTTGTAATGGTGTCCCTTGACTTTAAGACTGCTTTAGCTTGTATTGCTATGTTATAATGGTGTCCCTTGTTCTTTAAGACTGCTTTAATTTGTTTTGGTATGTAATAATGCTGTTTCTTGACTTCAAGACTGCTTTAGCTTGTATTGCTATGTTATAATAGTGTACCTTGACTTCAAGACTGTTTAGCTTGTATTGCTATGTTATAATGGTGTCCCTTGTTCTTCAACACTGCTTTAATTTGTTTTGGTATGTAATAATGGAAATCCTTGACTTCAAGACTGCTTTAGCTTGTATTGCTATGTTCTAATGGTGTCCCTTGACTTCAAGACTGATTTAGCTTGTATTGCTATGTTATAATAGTGTCCCTTGTTTTTCAAGACTGCTTTAGCTTGTATTGCTATGTTATAATGGTGTCTCTTGTTTTTCAAGACTGCTTTAGATTGTATTGCTATGTGAAAATGGTGTCCCTTGTTCTTCAAGACTGCTTTAATTTGTTTTGGTATGTAATAATGGTGTTCCTTGACTTCAAGACTGCTTTAGCTTGTATTGCTATGTTATAATGGTGTCCCTTGACTTCAAGACTGATTTAGCTGGTATTGCTATGTTATAATGGTGTCCCTTGTTTTTCAAGACTGCTTTAGTTTGTATTGCTATGTTATAATGGTGTCCCTTGTTCTTCAAGACTACTTTGATTTGTTTTGTTATGTTATAATGGTGTTTCTTGACTTCAAGACTGCTTTAGCTTGTATTGCTATGTTATAATGGTGTCCCTTGTTTTTCAAGACTGCTTTAGCTTGTATTGCTATGTTATAATGGTGTCCCTTCTTCTTCAAGACTGCATTAATTTGTTTTTGTATGTAATAATGGTGTCCCTTGTTTGTCAAAAGCCTTTAACTTGTATTGCTATGTTATAATGGTGTCCCTTGTTTTTCAAGACTGCTTTAGCTTGTATTGCTATGTTATAATGGTGTCTCTTGTTCATTTAAGACTGCTTTAATTTGTTTTAGGATGTAATAATGGTGTCCCTTGTTTTTCAGGACTGCTTTAGCTTGTATTGCTATGTTATAATGGTGTCCATTGTTCTTCAAGACTGCTTTAATTTGTTTTGGTATGTAATAATGGTGTTTCTTGACTTCAAGACTGCTTTAGCTTGTATTGCTATGTTAAAATGGTGTCCCTTGACTTCAAGACTGATTTAGCTTGTATTGCTATGTTATAATGGTGTCCCTTGTTTTTCAAGACTGCTTTAGCTTGTATTACCATGTTATAATGGTGTCCCTTGTTCTGCAAGACTGCTTTATTTTGTTTTGTTATGTTATAATGGTGTCCCTTGACTTCAAGACTGCTTTAGCTTGTATTGCTATGTTATAATGGTGTCCCTTGTTCTTTAAGACTGCTTTAATTTGTTTTGGTATGTAATAATGGTGTTTCTTGACTTCAAGACTGCTTTAGCTTGGATTGCTATGTTATAATGGTGTACCTTGACTTCAAGACTAATTTAACTTGTATTGCTATGTAATAATGGTGTCCCTTGTTCTTCAACACTGCTTTAATTTGTTTTAGGAAGTAAAAATGGTGTTCCTTGACTTCAAGACTGCTTTAACTTGTATTGCTATGTTATAATGGTGTCCCTTGACTTCAAGACTGATTTAATTTGTTTTGGTATGTAATAATGGTAATCCTTGACTTCAAGACTGCTGTAGCTTGTATTGCTATGTTATAATAGTGTCCCTTGTTTTTCAAGACTGCTTTAACTTGTATTGCTATGTTATAATGGTGTCCCTTGACTTCAAGACTGATTTAATTTGTTTTGGTATGTAATAATGGTAATCCTTGACTTCAAGACTGCTTTATCTTGTATTGCTATGTTATAATAGTGTCCCTTGTTTTTCAAGACTTCTTTAGCTTGTATTGCTATGTTATAATGGTGTCCCTTGTTCTTCAAGACTGCTTTAATTTGTTTTCGTATGTAATAATGGTGTTCCTTGACTTCAAGACTGCTTTAGCTTGTATTGCTATGTTATAATGGTGTCCCTTGACATCAAGACTGATTTAGCTAGTATTGCTATGTTATAATGGTGTCCCTTGTTTTTCAAGACTGCTTTAGTTTGTATTGCTATCTTATAATGGTGTCCCTTGTTCTTCAAGACTACTTTGATTTGTTTTGTTATGTTATAATGGTGTTCCTTGACTTCAAGA
Organism: Ceratothoa steindachneri; assembly: GCA_963969495.1. NCBI lineage: Eukaryota > Metazoa > Arthropoda > Malacostraca > Isopoda > Cymothoidae > Ceratothoa > Ceratothoa steindachneri. The sequence goes on along the minus strand of OZ018331.1, from coordinate 59,860,526 downwards.
CTGCTTTAGCTTGTATTGCTATGTTATAATGGTGTCCCTTGTTTTTGAAGACTGCTTTAGCTTGTATTGCTATGTTATAATGGTGTCCCTTGTTCTTCAAGACTGCTTTAATTTGTTTTTGTATGTAATAATGGTGTCTCTTGTTTTTCAAGAGCCTTTAACTTGTATTGCTATGTTATAATGGTGTCCCTTGTTTTTCAAGACTGCTTTAGCTTGTATTGCTATGTTATAATGGTTTCTCTTGTTCATTGAAGACTGCTTTAATTTGTTTTAGGATGTAATAATGGTGTCCCTTGTTTTTTAGGACTGCTTTAGCTTGTATTGCTATGTTATAATGGTGTCCCTTTTTCTTCAAGACTGCTTTAATTTGTTTTGGTATGTAATAATGGTGTTCCTTGACTTCAAGACTGCTTTAGCTTGTATTGCTATGTTATAATGGTGTCCCTTCACATCAAGACTGATTTAGCTTGTATTTCTATGTTATAATGGTGTCCCTTGTTTTTCAAGACTGCTTTAGCTTATATTGCTATGTTATAATGGTGTCCCTTGTTCTTCGAGACTGCTTTAATTTGTTTTGTTATGTTATAATGGTGTCCCTTGTTTTTCAAAACTGCTTTAGCTTGTATTGCTATTTATTTTATGGTGTCCCTTATTCTTCAATACTGCTTTAATTTGTTCTGGTATGTAATAATGGTGTCCCTTGTTTTTCAAGACTGCTTTAGCTTGTATTGCTATGTTATAATGGTGTCCCTTTTTCATCAAGATGGCTAAAATGTGTTTTATTATGTTATAATGGTGTTCCTTGACTTCAAGTCTGCTTTAGCTTGTATTGCTATGTTATAATGGTGTACCTTGACTTCAAGACTAATTTAGCTTGTATTGCTATGTTATAATGGTGTCCCTTGTTCTTCAAGACTGCTTTAATTTGTTTTGGTATGTAATAATGGTGTTCCTTGACTTCAAGACTGCTTTAACTTGTATTGCTATGTTATAATGGTGTCCCTTGACTTCAAGACTGCTTTAATTTGTTTTGTTATGTAATAATGGTATTCCTTGACTTCAAGACTGCTTTAGCTTGTATTGCTATGTTATAATGGTGTCCCTTGTTCTTCAAAACTGTTTTAACTTATATTGCTATGTTATAATGGTGTCTTTTGTTTTTCAAGTGTGCTTTAGCTTGTATTGCTATGTTATAATGGTGTCTCTTGTTTTTCAAGAGTGCTTTAGCTTGTATTACTATGTTATAATGGTGTCCCTTGTTCTGAAAGACTGCTTTAATTTGTTTTGTTATTTTATAATGGTGTCCGTTGACTTCAAGACTGCTTTAGCTTGTATTGCTATGTTTTAATGGTGTCCCTTGTTCTTCAAGACTGCTTTAATTTGTTTTGGTATGTAATAATGGTGTTTCTTGACTTCAAAAATGATTTAGCTTGTATTGCTATGTTATAATGGTGTCCTTTGTTTTTAAGACTGATTTAGCTTGTATTGCTATGTTATAATGGTGTCCCTTGTTTTTCAAGACTTCTTTAGCTTGTATTACTATGTTATAATGGTGTCCTTTGTTCTTGAAGACTGCTTTAATTTGTTTTGTTATGTTATAATGGTGTTCCTTGAATTCAAGACTGCTTTAACTGGTATTGTTATGTTATAATGGTGTCCCTTGTTCTTGAAGACTGCTTTAATTTGTTTTGGTATGTAATAATGGTGTTTCTTGACTTCAAAAATAATTTAGCTTGTATTGCTATGTTATAATGGTGTCCTTTGATTTTAAGACTGATTTAGCTTGTATTGCTATGTTATAATGGTGTCCCTTGTTTTTCAAGACTTCTTAAGCTTGTATTACTATGTTATAATGGTGTCCCTTGTTCTTTAAGACTGCTTTAATTTGTTATGGTATATGATAATGGTGTTCCTTGACTTCAAGACTGCTTTAGATTGTATTGCTATGTTATAATGGTGTCCCTTGACTTCAAGACTGATTTAGCTGATATTGCTATGTTATAATGGTGTCCCTTGTTTTTCAAGACTGCTTTAGTTTGTATTGCTATGTTATAATGGTGTCCCTTGTTCTTCAAGACTACTATGATTTGTTTTGTTATGTCAAAATGGTGTTTCTTGACTTCAAGACTGCTTTAGCTTGTATTGCTATGTTATAATGGTGTCTCTTGTTTTTCAGGACTGCTTTAGCTTCTATTGCTATAACATAGCTTCTATTGTTTTTCAAGGCTGCTTTAATTTGTTTTGGTATCTAATAATGGTGTCCCTTGTTTTTCAAGACTGCTTTAACTTGTATTGCTATGTTATAAAGGTGTCCCTTGTTTTTCAAGAGTGCTTTAGCTTGTATTGCTATGTTATAATGGTGTCCCTTGTTTTTCAAGAATGCTTTAGCTTCTATTGCTATGTTATAATGGTGTCGCTTGTTTTTCAGGACTGCTTTAGCTTGTATTGCTATGTTATAATGGTGTCCCTTGTTCTTCAAGAGTGCTTTAATTTGTTTTGAGATGTAATAATGGTGTTCCTTGACTTCAAGACTGCTTTAGCTTGTATTGCTATGTTATAATGGTGTCCCTTGACTTCAAGACTGATTTAGCTTGTATTGCTATGTTATAATGGTGTCCCTTGTTTTTCAAGACTGCTTTAGCTTGTATTGCTATGTTATAATGGTGTCTCTTGTTCTTCGAGACTGCTGAAAATTGTTTTGGTATGTAATTATGGTGTCCCTTGTTTTTCAAGACTGCTTTAGCTTGTATTGCTATGTTATAATGGTTTCTCTTGTTCATTGAAGACTGCTTTAATTTGTTTTTGTATGTAATAATGGTGTCCCTTGTTCTTCAAGACTGCTTTAACTTGTATTGCAATGTTATAATGGTGTCCCTTGTTTTTCAAGAGTGTTTTAGCTTGTATTGCTATGTTATAATGGTGTCTCTTGTTTTTCAAGACTGCTTTAGATTGTATTGCTATGTGAAAATGGTGTCCCTTGTTCTTCAAGACTGCTTTAATTTGTTTTGGTATGTAATAATGGTGTTCCTTGACTTCAAGACTGCTTTAGCTTGTATTGCTATGTTATAATGGTGTCCCTTGACTTCAAGACTGATTTAGCTGGTATTGCTATGTTATAATGGTGTCCCTTGTTTTTCAAGACTGCTTTAGTTTGTATTGCTATGTTATAATGGTGTCCCTTGTTCTTCAAGACTACTTTGATTTGTTTTGTTATGTTATAATGGTGTTTCTTGACTTCAAGACTGCTTTAGCTTGTATTGCTATGTTATAATGGTGTCCCTTGTTTTTCAAGACTGCTTTAGCTTGTATTGCTATGTTATAATGGTGTCCCTTCTTCTTCAAGACTGCATTAATTTGTTTTTGTATGTAATAATGGTGTCCCTTGTTTGTCAAAAGCCTTTAACTTGTATTGCTATGTTATAATGGTGTCCCTTGTTTTTCAAGACTGCTTTAGCTTGTATTGCTATGTTATAATGGTGTCTCTTGTTCATTTAAGACTGCTTTAATTTGTTTTAGGATGTAATAATGGTGTCCCTTGTTTTTCAGGACTGCTTTAGCTTGTATTGCTATGTTATAATGGTGTCCATTGTTCTTCAAGACTGCTTTAATTTGTTTTGGTATGTAATAATGGTGTTTCTTGACTTCAAGACTGCTTTAGCTTGTATTGCTATGTTAAAATGGTGTCCCTTGACTTCAAGACTGATTTAGCTTGTATTGCTATGTTATAATGGTGTCCCTTGTTTTTCAAGACTGCTTTAGCTGGTATTACCATGTTATAATGGTGTCCCTTGTTCTGCAAGACTGCTTTATTTTGTTTTGTTATGTTATAATGGTGTCCCTTGACTTCAAGACTGCTTTAGCTTGTATTGCTATGTTATAATGGTGTCCCTTGTTCTTTAAGACTGCTTTAATTTGTTTTGGTATGTAATAATGGTGTTTCTTGACTTCAAGACTGCTTTAGCTTGGATTGCTATGTTATAATGGTGTACCTTGACTTCAAGACTAATTTAACTTGTATTGCTATGTAATAATGGTGTCCCTTGTTCTTCAACACTGCTTTAATTTGTTTTAGGAAGTAAAAATGGTGTTCCTTGACTTCAAGACTGCTTTAACTTGTATTGCTATGTTATAATGGTGTCCCTTGACTTCAAGACTGATTTAATTTGTTTTGGTATGTAATAATGGTAATCCTTGACTTCAAGACTGCTGTAGCTTGTATTGCTATGTTATAATAGTGTCCCTTGTTTTTCAAGACTGCTTTAACTTGTATTGCTATGTTATAATGGTGTCCCTTGACTTCAAGACTGATTTAATTTGTTTTGGTATGTAATAATGGTAATCCTTGACTTCAAGACTGCTTTATCTTGTATTGCTATGTTATAATAGTGTCCCTTGTTTTTCAAGACTTCTTTAGCTTGTATTGCTATGTTATAATGGTGTCCCTTGTTCTTCAAGACTGCTTTAATTTGTTTTCGTATGTAATAATGGTGTTCCTTGACTTCAAGACTGCTTTAGCTTGTATTGCTATGTTATAATGGTGTCCCTTGACATCAAGACTGATTTAGCTAGTATTGCTATGTTATAATGGTGTCCCTTGTTTTTCAAGACTGCTTTAGTTTGTATTGCTATCTTATAATGGTGTCCCTTGTTCTTCAAGACTACTTTGATTTGTTTTGTTATGTTATAATGGTGTTCCTTGACTTCAAGACTGCTTTAGCTTGTATTGCTATGTTATAATGGTGTCCCTTGTTTTTGAAGACTGCTTTAGCTTGTATTGCTATGTTATAATGGTGTCCCTTGTTCTTCAAGACTGCTTTAATTTGTTTTTGTATGTAATAATGGTGTCTCTTGTTTTTCAAGAGCCTTTAACTTGTATTGCTATGTTATAATGGTGTCCCTTGTTTTTCAAGACTGCTTTAGCTTGTATTGCTATGTTATAATGGTTTCTCTTGTTCATTGAAGACTGCTTTAATTTGTTTTAGGATGTAATAATGGTGTCCCTTGTTTTTTAGGACTGCTTTAGCTTGTATTGCTATGTTATAATGGTGTCCCTTTTTCTTCAAGACTGCTTTAATTTGTTTTGGTATGTAATAATGGTGTTCCTTGACTTCAAGACTGCTTTAGCTTGTATTGCTATGTTATAATGGTGTCCCTTCACATCAAGACTGATTTAGCTTGTATTTCTATGTTATAATGGTGTCCCTTGTTTTTCAAGACTGCTTTAGCTTATATTGCTATGTTATAATGGTGTCCCTTGTTCTTCGAGACTGCTTTAATTTGTTTTGTTATGTTATAATGGTGTCCCTTGTTTTTCAAAACTGCTTTAGCTTGTATTGCTATTTATTTTATGGTGTCCCTTATTCTTCAATACTGCTTTAATTTGTTCTGGTATGTAATAATGGTGTCCCTTGTTTTTCAAGACTGCTTTAGCTTGTATTGCTATGTTATAATGGTGTCCCTTTTTCATCAAGATGGCTAAAATGTGTTTTATTATGTTATAATGGTGTTCCTTGACTTCAAGTCTGCTTTAGCTTGTATTGCTATGTTATAATGGTGTACCTTGACTTCAAGACTAATTTAGCTTGTATTGCTATGTTATAATGGTGTCCCTTGTTCTTCAAGACTGCTTTAATTTGTTTTGGTATGTAATAATGGTGTTCCTTGACTTCAAGACTGCTTTAACTTGTATTGCTATGTTATAATGGTGTCCCTTGACTTCAAGACTGCTTTAATTTGTTTTGTTATGTAATAATGGTATTCCTTGACTTCAAGACTGCTTTAGCTTGTATTGCTATGTTATAATGGTGTCCCTTGTTCTTCAAAACTGTTTTAACTTATATTGCTATGTTATAATGGTGTCTTTTGTTTTTCAAGTGTGCTTTAGCTTGTATTGCTATGTTATAATGGTGTCTCTTGTTTTTCAAGAGTGCTTTAGCTTGTATTACTATGTTATAATGGTGTCCCTTGTTCTGAAAGACTGCTTTAATTTGTTTTGTTATTTTATAATGGTGTCCGTTGACTTCAAGACTGCTTTAGCTTGTATTGCTATGTTTTAATGGTGTCCCTTGTTCTTCAAGACTGCTTTAATTTGTTTTGGTATGTAATAATGGTGTTTCTTGACTTCAAAAATGATTTAGCTTGTATTGCTATGTTATAATGGTGTCCTTTGTTTTTAAGACTGATTTAGCTTGTATTGCTATGTTATAATGGTGTCCCTTGTTTTTCAAGACTTCTTTAGCTTGTATTACTATGTTATAATGGTGTCCTTTGTTCTTGAAGACTGCTTTAATTTGTTTTGTTATGTTATAATGGTGTTCCTTGAATTCAAGACTGCTTTAACTGGTATTGTTATGTTATAATGGTGTCCCTTGTTCTTGAAGACTGCTTTAATTTGTTTTGGTATGTAATAATGGTGTTTCTTGACTTCAAAAATAATTTAGCTTGTATTGCTATGTTATAATGGTGTCCTTTGATTTTAAGACTGATTTAGCTTGTATTGCTATGTTATAATGGTGTCCCTTGTTTTTCAAGACTTCTTAAGCTTGTATTACTATGTTATAATGGTGTCCCTTGTTCTTTAAGACTGCTTTAATTTGTTATGGTATATGATAATGGTGTTCCTTGACTTCAAGACTGCTTTAGATTGTATTGCTATGTTATAATGGTGTCCCTTGACTTCAAGACTGATTTAGCTGATATTGCTATGTTATAATGGTGTCCCTTGTTTTTCAAGACTGCTTTAGTTTGTATTGCTATGTTATAATGGTGTCCCTTGTTCTTCAAGACTACTATGATTTGTTTTGTTATGTCAAAATGGTGTTTCTTGACTTCAAGACTGCTTTAGCTTGTATTGCTATGTTATAATGGTGTCTCTTGTTTTTCAGGACTGCTTTAGCTTCTATTGCTATAACATAGCTTCTATTGTTTTTCAAGGCTGCTTTAATTTGTTTTGGTATCTAATAATGGTGTCCCTTGTTTTTCAAGACTGCTTTAACTTGTATTGCTATGTTATAAAGGTGTCCCTTGTTTTTCAAGAGTGCTTTAGCTTGTATTGCTATGTTATAATGGTGTCCCTTGTTTTTCAAGAATGCTTTAGCTTCTATTGCTATGTTATAATGGTGTCGCTTGTTTTTCAGGACTGCTTTAGCTTGTATTGCTATGTTATAATGGTGTCCCTTGTTCTTCAAGAGTGCTTTAATTTGTTTTGAGATGTAATAATGGTGTTCCTTGACTTCAAGACTGCTTTAGCTTGTATTGCTATGTTATAATGGTGTCCCTTGACTTCAAGACTGATTTAGCTTGTATTGCTATGTTATAATGGTGTCCCTTGTTTTTCAAGACTGCTTTAGCTTGTATTGCTATGTTATAATGGTGTCTCTTGTTCTTCGAGACTGCTGAAAATTGTTTTGGTATGTAATTATGGTGTCCCTTGTTTTTCAAGACTGCTTTAGCTTGTATTGCTATGTTATAATGGTTTCTCTTGTTCATTGAAGACTGCTTTAATTTGTTTTTGTATGTAATAATGGTGTCCCTTGTTCTTCAAGACTGCTTTAACTTGTATTGCAATGTTATAATGGTGTCCCTTGTTTTTCAAGAGTGTTTTAGCTTGTATTGCTACTTTATAATGGTGTCTCTTGTTTTTCAAGACTGCTTTAGCTTGTATTACTATGTTATAATGGTGTCCCTTGTTCTTCAAGACTGCTTTAATTTGTTTTGTTATTTGATAATGGTGTCCCTTGACTTCAAGACTGCTTTAGCTTGTATTGCTATGTTATAATGGTGTCCCTTGTTCTTCAAGACTGCTTTAATTTGTTTTGGTATGTAATAATGGTGTTTCTTGACTTCAAAAATGATTTAGCTTGTATTGCTATGTTATAATGGTGTCGCTTGATTTTACAGACTGATTTAGCTTGTATTGCTATGTTATAATGGTGTCCCTTGTTTTTCAAGACTTCTTTAGCTTGTATTACTATGTTATAAGGTGTCCCTTGTTCTTGAAGACTGCTTTAATTTGTTTTGTTATGTTATAATGGTGTTCCTTGAATTCAAGACTGCATAGCTGGTATTGTTATGTTATAATGGTGTCCCTTGTTCTTGAAGACTGCTTTTATTTGTTTTGTTATGTAATAATGGTGTTTCTTGACTTCAAGACTGTTTTTGCTTGTATTGCTATGTTATAATGGTGTCCTTTGACTTCAAGACTGGTTTAGCTTCTATTGCTATGTTATAATGGTGTCTCTTGATTTCAAGACTGCTTTAGCTTGTATTACTATGTTATAATGGTGTCCCTTGTTCTGCAAGACTGCTTTAATTTGTTTTGTTATGTTATAATGGTGTCCCTTGACTTCAAGACTGCTTTAGCTTGTATTGCTATGTTATAATGGTGTCCCTTGTTCTTTAAGACTGCTTTAATATTTTTTGGTATGTAATAATGGTGTTTCTTGACTTCAAGACTGCTTTAGCTTGTATTGCTATGTTATAATGGTGTACTTTGACTTCAAGACTGATTTAACTTGTATTGCTATGTTAGAATGGTGTCCCTTGTTCTTCGAGACTGCTTTAATTTGTTTTGGTATATAATAATGGTGTTCCTTGACTTCAAGACTGCTTTAACTTGTATTGCTATGTTATAATGGTGTACCTTGACTTCAAGACTGCTTTAGCTTGTATTGCTATGTTATAATGGTGTCCCTTGTTCTGCAAGACTGCTTTAATTTGTTTTGTTATGTTATAATGGTGTCCCTTGACTTCAAGACTGCTTTAGCTTGTATTGCTATGTTATAATGGTGTACCTTGACTTCAAGACTAATCTAGCTTGTATTGCTATGTTATAATGGTGTCCCTTGTTTTGAAAGACTGCTTTAATTTGTTTTGTTATGTTATAATGGTGTCCCTTGACTTCAAGACTGCTTTAGCTTGTATTACTATGTTATAATGGTGTCCCTTGTTCTGCAAGACTGCTTTAATTTGTTTTTGTTATGTTATAATGGTGTCCCTTGACTTCAAGACTGCTTTAGCTTGTATTGCTATGTTATAATGGTGTCCCTTGTTCTTTAAGACTGCTTTAATTTGTTTTGGTATGTAATAATGGTGTTCCTTGACTTCAAGACTGCTTTAACTTGTATTGCTATGTTATAATGGTGTCCCTTGACTTCAAGACTGCTTTAATTTGTTTTGGTATGTAATAATGGTATTCCTTGACTTCAAGACTGCTTTAGCTTGTATTGCTATGTTATAATGGTGTCCCTTGAATTCAAGACTGATTTAGCTTGTATTGCTATGTTATAATAGTGTCCCTTGTTTTTCAAGACTGTTTTAGCTTGTATTGCTATGTTATAATGGTGTCTCTTGTTTTTGAAGACTGCTTTAGCTTGTATTGCTATGTTATAATGGTGTCCCTTGTTCTTTAAGACTGCTTTAATTTGTTTTGGTATATGATAATGGTGTTCCTTGAATTCAAGACTGCTTTAGCTTGTATTGCTATGTTATAATGGTGTCCCTTGACTTCAAGACTGATTTAGCTGATATTGCTATGTTATAATGGTGTCCCTTGTTTTTCAAGACTGCTTTAGTTTGTATTGCTATGTTATAATGGTGTCCCTTGTTCTTCATGACTACTTTGATTTGTTTTGTTATGTCAAAATGGTGTTCCTTGACTTCAAGACTGCTTTAGCTTGTATTGCTATGTTATAATGGTGTCTCTTGTTTTTCAAGAGTGCTTTAGCTTGTATTGCTATGTTATAATGGTGTCCCTTGTTTTTTAAGAATGCTTTAGCTTGTATTGCTATGTTATAATGGTGTCCCTTGTTTTTCAGGACTGCTTTAGCTTGTATTGCTATGTTATAATGGTGTCCCTTGTTCTTCAAGACTGCTTTAATTTGTCTTGGTATGTAATAATGGTGTTCCTTGACTTCAAGACTGCTTTAGCTTGTATTGCTATGTTATAATGGTGTCACTTGACTTCAAGACTGCTTTAATTTGTTTTGGTATGTAATAATGGTGTCCCTTGACTTCAAGACTGATTTAGCTGGTATTGCTATGTTATAATGGTGTCCCTTGTTTTTCAAGACTGCTTTAGCTTGTATTGCTATGTTATAATGGTGTCACTTGACTTCAAGACTGATTTAGCTTGTATTGCTATGTTATAATGGTGTCCCTTGTTTTTCAAGACTGCTTTAGCTTGTATTGCTATGTTATAATGGTGTCTCTTGTTCATCGAGACTGCTGAAATTTGTTTTGGTATGTAATCATGGTGTCCCTTGTTTTTCAAGACTGCTTTAGCTTATATTGCAATTTATAATGGTGTCCCTTGATCTTCAAGACTGCTTTAATTTGTTTTTGTATGTAATAATGGTGTCCCTTGTTCTTCAAGACTGCTTTAACTTGTATTGCTATGTTATAATGGTGTCCCTTGTTTTTCAAGAGTGCTTTAGCTTGTATTGCTATGTTATCATGGTGTCTCTTGTTTTTCAAGACTGCTTTAGCTTGTATTACTATGTTATAATGGTGTCCCTTGTTCTGCAAGACTGCTTTAATTTGTTTTGTTATTTTATAATGGTGTCCCTTGATTTTAAGACTGATTTAGCTTGTATTGCTATGTTATAATGGTGTCCCTTGTTCTTCAAGCCTGCTTTAATTTGTTTTGGTATGTAATAATGGTGTTTCTTGTCTTCAAAAATGATTTAGCTTGTATTGCTATGTTATAATGGTGTCCCTTGATTTTAAGACTGATTTAGCTTGTATTGCTATGTTATAATGGTGTCCCTTGTTTTTCAAGACTTCTTTAGCTTGTATTACTATGTTATAATGGTGTCCCTTGTTCTTGAAGACTGCTTTAATTTCTTTTGTTATGTTATAATGGTGTTCCTTGAATTCAAGACTGCTTTAACTGGTATTGTTATGTTATAATGGTGTCCCTTGTTCTTGAAGACTGCTTTAATTTGTTTTGTTATGTAATAATGGTGTTTCTTGACTTCAAGACTGCTTTTGCTTGTATTGCTATGTTATAATGGTGTCCCTTGACTTCAAGACTGATTTAGCTTGTATTGCTATGTTATAATAGTGTCCCTTGTTTTTCAAGACTGTTTTAGCTTGTATTGCTATGTTATAATGGTGTCTCTTGTTTTTCAAGACTGCTTTAGCTTGTATTGCTATGTTATAATGGTGTCCCTTGTTCTTTAAGACTGCTTTAATTTGTTTTGGTATATGATAATGGTGTTCCTTGACTTCAAGACTGCTTTAGCTTGTATTGCTATGTTATAATGGTGTCCCTTGACTTCAAGACTGATTTAGCTGATATTGCTATGTTATAATGGTGTCCCTTGTTTTTCAAGACTGCTTTAGTTTGTATTGCTATGTTATAATGGTGTCCCTTGTTCTTCAAGACTACTTTGATTTGTTTTGTTATGTCAAAATGGTGTTTCTTGACTTCAAGACTGCTTTAGCTTGTATTGCTATGTTATAATGGTGTCTCTTTTTTTTCAGGACTGCTTTAGCTTCTATTGCTATAACATAGCTTCTATTGTTCTTCAAGGCTGCTTTAATTTGTTTTGGTATCTAATAATGGTGTCCCTTGTTTTTCAAGCCTGCTTTAATTTGTTTTGGTATGTAATAATGGTGTTTCTTGTCTTCAAAAATGATTTAGCTTGTATTGCTATGTTATAATGGTGTCCCTTGATTTTAAGATTGATTTAGCTTGTATTGCTATGTTATAATGGTGTCCCTTGTTTTTCAAGACTTCTTTAGCTTGTATTACTATGTTATAATGGTGTCCCTTGTTCTTGAAGACTGCTTTAATTTGTTTTGTTATGTTATAATGGTGTTCCTTGACTTCAAGACTGCTTTAGCTGGTATTGTTATGTTATAATGGTGTCCCTTGTTCTTCAAGCCTGCTTTAATTTGTTTTGGTATGTAATAATGGTGTTTCTTGTCTTCAAAAATGATTTAGATTGTATTGCTATGTTATAATGGTGTCCCTTGATTTTAAGACTGATTTAGCTTGTATTGCTATGTTATAATGGTGTCCCTTGTTCTGCAAGACTGCTTTAATTTGTTTTGTTATGTTATAATGGTGTCCCTTGACTTCAAGACTGCTTTAGCTTGTATTGCTATGTTATATGTAATGGTGTCCCTTGATCTTCAAGACTGCTTTAATTTGTTTTGGTATGTAATAATGGTGTTCCTTGACTTCAAGACTGCTTTAGCTTGTATTGCTATGTTATAATGGTGTCCCTTGACTTCAAGACTGCTTTAATTTGTTTTGGTATGTAATAATGGTATTCCTTGACTTCATGACTGCTTTAGCTTGTATTGCTATGTTATAATGGTGTCCCTTGACTTCAAGACTGATTTAGCTTGTATTGCTATGTTATAATGGTGTCCCTTGTTTTTCAAGACTGCTTTAGCTTGTATTGCTATGTTATAATGGTGTCTCTTTTTCTTCGAGCCTGCTGAAATTTGTTTTGGTATGTAATCATGGTGTCCCTTGTTTTTCAAGACTGCTTTAGCTTATAATGCAATTTATAATGGTGTCCCTTGTTTTTCAAGACTGCTTTAATTTGTTTTTGTATGTAATAATGGTGTCCCTTGTTCTTCAAGACTGCTTTAACTTGTATTGCTATGGTATAATGGTGTCCCTTGTTTTTCAAGAGTGTTTTAGCTTGTATTGCTACTTTATAACGTGTCTCTTGTTTTTCAAGACTGCTTTAGCTTGTATTACTATGTTATAATGGTGTCCCTTGTTCTGCAAGACTGCTTTAATTTGTTTTTTATTTGATAATGGTGTCCCTTGAATTCAAGACTGCTTTAGCTTGTATTGCTATGTTATAATGGTGTCCCTTGTTCTTCAAGACTGCTTTAAATTGTTTTGGTTTGTAATAATGGTGTTTCTTGTCTTCAAAAATGATTTAGCTTGTATTGCTATGTTATAATGGTGTCCCTTGATTTTAATACTGATTTAGCTTGTATTGCTATGTTATAATGGTGTCCCTTGTTTTTCAAGACTTCTTTAGCTTGTATTACTATGTTATAATGGTGTCCCTTGTTCTTGAAGACTGCTTTAATTTGTTTTGTTATGTTATAATGGTGTTCCTTGAATTCAAGACTGCTTTAGCTGGTATTGTTATGTTATAATGGTTTCCCTTGTTCTTGAAGACTGCTTTAATTTGTTTTGTTATGTAATAATGGTGTTTCTTGACTTCAAGACTGCTTTTGCTTGTATTGCTATGTTATAATGGTGTCCTTTGACTTCAAGACTGGTTTAGCTTCTATTGCTATGTTATAATGGTGTCTCTTGATTTCAAGACTGCTTTAGCTTGTATTACTATGTTATAATGGTGTCCCTTGTTCTGCAAGACTGCTTTAATTTGTTTTGTTATGTTATAATGGTGTCCCTTGACTTCAAGACTGCTTCAGCTTGTATTGCTATGTTATAATGGTGTCCCTTGTTCTGCAAGACTGCTTTAATTTATTTTGGTATGTAATAATGGTGTTTCTTGACTTCAAGACTGCTTTAGCTTGTATTGCTATGTTATAATGGTGTACTTTGAATTCAAGACTGATTTAGCTTGTATTGCTATGTTATAATGGTGTCCCTTGTTCTTCGAGACTGCTTTAATTTGTTTTGGTATATAATAATGGTGTTCCTTGACTTCAAGACTGCTTTAACTTGTATTGCTATGTTATAATGGTGTCCCTTGTTCTGCAAGACTGCTTTTATTTGTTTTGTTATGTTATAATGGTGTCCCTTGACTTCAAGACTGCTTTAGCTTGTATTGCTATGTTATAATGGTGTCTCTTGTTCTTTAAGACTGCTTTAATTTGTTTTGGTATGTAATAATGGTGTTTCTTGAATTCAAGACTGCTTTAGCTTGTATTGCTATGTTATAATGGTGTACCTTGACTTCAAGACTAATCTAGCTTGTATTGCTATGTTATAATGGTGTCCCTTGTTCTTCAAGACTGCTTTAATTTGTTTTGGTATGTAATAATGGTGTTCCTTGACTTCAAAACTGCTTTAACTTGTATTGCTATGTTATAATGGTGTCACTTGACTTCAAGACTGCTTTAATTTGTTTTAGTATGTAATAATGGTATTCCTTGACTTCAAGACTGCTTTAGCTTGTATTGCTATGTTATAATGGTGTCCCTTGACTTCAAGACTGATTTAGCTTGTATTGCTATGTTATAATAGTGTCCCTTGTTTTTCAAGACTCTTTTAGCTTGTATTGCTATGTTATAATGGTGTCTCTTGTTTTTCAAGACTGCTTTAGCTTGTATTGCTATGTTATAATGTTGTCCCTTGTTCTTTAAGACTGCTTTAATTTGTTTTGGTATATGATAATGGTGTTCCTTGACTTCAAGACTGCTTTAGCTTGTATTGCTATGTTATAATGGTGTCCCTTGACTTCAAGACTGATTTAGCTGATATTGCTATGTTATAATGGTGTCCCTTGTTTTTCAAGACTGCTTTAGTTTGTATTGCTATGTTATAATGGTGTCCCTTGTTCTTCAAGACTACTTTGATTTGTTTTGTTATGTCAAAATGGTGTTCCTTGACTTCAAGACTGCTTTAGCTTGTATTGCTATGTTATAATGGTGTCTCTTGTTTTTCAGGACTGCTTTAGCTTCTATTGCTATAACATAGCTTCTATTGTTCTTCAAGGCTGCTTTAATTTGTTTTGGTATCTAATAATGGTGTCCCTTGTTTTTCAAGACTGCTTTAACTTGTATTGCTATGTTATAAAGGTGTCCCTTGTTTTTCAAGGGTGCTTTAGCTTGTATTGCTATGTTATAATGGTGTCCCTTGTTTTTCAAGAATGTTTTAGCTTCTATTGCTATGTTATAATGGTGTCCCCTGTTTTACAGGACTGCTTTAGCTTGTATTGCTATGTTATAATGGTGTCCCTTGTTCTTCAAGACTGCTTTAATTTGTTTTGGTATGTAATAATGGTGTTCCTTGACTTCAAGACTGCTTTAGCTTGTATTGATATGTTATAATGGTGTCACTTGACTTCAAGACTGATTTAGCTTGTATTGCTATGTTATAATGGTGTCCCTTGTTTTTTAAGACTGCTTTAGCTTGTATTGCTATGTTATAATGGTGTCTCTTGTTCATCGAGACTGCTGAAATTTGTTTTGGTATGTAATCATGGTGTCCCTTGTTTTTCAAGACTGCTTTAGCTTATATTGCAATTTATAATGGTGTCCCTTTTTCTTCAAGACTGCATTAATTTGTTTTTGTATGTAATAATGGTGTCCCTTGTTCTTCAAGACTGCTTTAACTTGTATTGCTATGTTATAATGGTGTCCCTTGTTTTTCAAGACTGCTTTAGCTTGTATTGCTATGTTATAATGGTGTCCCTTGTTCTTCAAGCCTGCTTTAATTTGTTTTGGTTTGTAATAATGGTGTTTCTTGTCTTCAAAAATGATTTAGCTTGTATTGCTATGTTATAATGGTGTCCCTTGATTTTAATACTGATTTAGCTTGTATTGCTATGTTATAATGGTGTCCCTTGTTTTTCAAGACTTCTTTAGCTGGTATTACTATGTTATAATGGTGTCCCTTGTTCTTGAAGACTGCTTTAATTTGTTTTGTTATGTTATAATGGTGTTCCTTGAATTCAAGACTGCTTTAGCTGGTATTGTTATGTTATAATGGTGTTTTCTTGTTCTTGAAGACTGCTTTAATTTGTTTTGTTATGTAATAATGGTGTTTCTTGACTTCAAGACTGCGTTTGCTTGTATTGCTATGTTATAATGGTGTCCCTAGGTTTTCAGGACTGCTTTAGCTTCTATTGCTATAACATAGCTTCTATTGTTCTTCAAGGCTGCTTTAATTTGTTTTGGTATGTAATAATCGTGTTCCTTGACTTCAAGACTGCTTTAGCTTGTATTGCTATGTTATAATGGTGTCCTTTGAATTTAAGACTGCTTTAGCTTGTATTGCTATGTTATAATGGTGTCCCTTGTTTTTCAAGACTGCTTTAGCTTATATTGCAATTTATAATGGTGTCCCTTGTTCTTCAAGACTGCTTTAATTTGTTTTTGTATGTAATAATGGTGTCCCTTGTTCTTTAAGACTGCTTTAACTTGTATTGCTATGTTATAATGGTGTCCCTTGTTTTTCAAGAGTGCTTTAGCTTGTATTGCTATGTTATAATGGTGTCTCTTGTTTTTCAAGACTGCTTTAGCTTGTATTACTATGTTATAATGTTGTCCCTTGTTCTGCAAGACTGCTTTAATTTGTTTTGTTATTTTATAATGGTGTCCCTTGACTTCAAGACTGCTTTAGCTTGTATTGCTATGTTATAATGGTGTCCCTTGTTCTTCAAGTCTGCTTTAATTTGTTTTGGTATGTAATAATGGTGTTTCTTGACTTCAAAAATGATTTAGCTTGTATTGCTATGTTATAATGGTGTCCCTTGATTTTAAGACTGATTTAGCTTGTATTGCTATGTTATAATGGTGTTTCTTGTTTTTCAAGACTTCTTCAGCTTGTATTACTATGTTATAATGGTGTCCCTTGTTCTTGAAGACTGCTTTAATTTGTTTCGTTATGTTATAATGGTGTTCCTTGAATTCAAGACTGCTTGAGCTGGTATTGTTATGTTATAATGGTGTCCCTTGTTCTTGAAGACTGCTTTAATTTGTTTTGTTATGTAATAATGGTGTTTCTTGACTTCAAGACTGCTTTTGCTTGTATTGCTATGTTATAATGGTGTCCCTTGAGTTCAAGACTGGTTTAGCTTCTATTGCTATTTTATAATGGTGTCTCTTGATTTCAAGACTGCTTTAGCTTGTATTACTATGTTATAATGGTGTTTCTTGTTCTGCAAGACTGCTTTAATTTGTTTTGTTATGTTATAATGTTGTCCGTTGACTTCAAGACTGCTTTAGCTTGTATTGCTATGTTATAAAGGTGTCCCTTGTTCTTTAAGACTGCTTTAATTTGTTTTGGTATATAATAATGGTGTTCCTTGACTTCAAGACTGCTTTAACTTGTATTGCTATGTTATAATGGTGTATCTTGACTTCAAGACTGCTTTAGCTTGTATTGCTATGTTATAATGGTGTCCCTTGTTCTGCAAGACTGCTTTAATTTGTTTTGTTATGTCAAAATGGTGTTCCTTGACTTCAAGACTGCTTTAGCTTGTATTGCTATGTTATAATGGTGTCTCTTGTTTTTCAGGACTGCTTTAGCTTCTATTGCTATAACATAGCTTCTATTGTTCTTCAAGGCTGCTTTAATTTGTTTTGGTATCTAATAATGGTGTCCCTTCTTTTTCAAGACTGCTTTAACTTGTATTGCTATGTTATAAAGGTGTCCCTTGTTTTTCAAGGGTGTTTAGCTTGTATTGCTATGTTATAATGGTGTCCCTTGTTTTTCAAGAATGTTTTAGCTTCTATTGCTATGTTATAATGGTGTCCCTTGTTTTACAGGACTGCTTTAGCTTGTATTGCTATGTTATAATGGTGTACCTTGACTTCAAGACTGATTTAGCTTGTATTGCTATGCTATAATGGTGTCCCTTGTTCTTCGAGACTGCTTTAATTTGTTTTGGTATATAATAATGGTGTTCCTTGACTTCAAGACTGCTTTAACTTGTATTGCTATGTTATAATGGTGTATCTTGACTTCAAGACTGCTTTAGCTTGTATTGCTATGTTATAATGGTGTCCCTTGTTCTGCAAGACTGCTTTAATTTGTTTTGTTATGTTATAATGGTGTCCCTTGACTTCAAGACTGCTTTCGCTTGTATTGCTATGTTATAATGGTGTCCCTTGTTCTTCAAGACTGCTTTAATTTGTTTTGGTATGTAATAATGGTGTTTCTTGACTTCAAGACTGCTTTAGCTTGTATTGCTATGTAATAATGGTGTACCTTGACTTCAAGACTAATCTAGCTTGTATTACTATGTTATAATGGTGTCCCTTGTTCTTCAAGACTGCTTTAATTTGTTTTGGTATGTAATAATGATGTTCCTTGACTTCAAGACTGCTTTAACTTGTATTGCTATGTTATAATGGTGTCCCTTGACTTCAAGACTGCTTTAATTTGTTTTTGTATGTAATTTTGGTATTCCTTTACTTCAAGACTACTTTAGCTTGTATTGCTATGTTATAATCGTGTCCCTTGACTTAAAGACTGATTTAGCTTGTATTGCTATGTTATAATAGTGTCCCTTGTTTTTCAAGACTGCTTTAGCTTGTATTGCTATGTTATAATGGTGTCTCTTGTTTTTCAAGACTGCTTTAGCTTGTATTGCTATGTTATAATGGTGTCCCCTGTTCTTTAAGACTGCTTTGATTTGTTTTGGTATATGATAATGGTGTTCCTTGAATTTAAGACTTCTTTAGCTTGTATTGCTATGTTATAATGGTGTCCCTTGACTTCAAGACTGATTTAGCTGATATTGCTATGTTATAATGGTGTCCCTTGTTTTTCAAAGACTGCTTTAGTTTGTATTGCTATGTTATAATGGTGTCCCTTGTTCTTCAAGACTACTTTGATTTGTTTTGGTATGTAATAATGGTGTACCTTGACTTCAAGACTGCTTTAGCTTGTATTGCTATGTTATAATGGTGTACCTTGTTCTGCAAGACTGCTTTAATTTGTTTTGTTATGTTATAATGGTGTCCCTTGACTTCAAGACTGCTTTAGCTTGTATTGCAATGTTATAATGGTGTCCCTTGTTCTTCAAGACTGCTTAAATTTGTTTTGGTATGTAATAATGGTGTTTCTTGACTTCAAGACTGATTTAGCTTGTATTGCTATGTTATAATGGTGTACCTTGACTTCAAGACTAATCTAGCTTGTATTGCTATGTTATAATGGTGTCCGTTGTTTTTCATGACTGCTTTAACTTGTATTGCTATGTTATAAAGGTGTCCCTTATTTTTCAAGAGTGCTTTAGCTTGTATTGCTATGTTATAATGGTGTCCCTTGTTTTTCAAGAATGCTTTAGCTTCTATTGCTATGTTATAATGGTGTCCCTTGTTTTTCAGGACTGCTTTAGCTTGTATTGCTATGTTATAATGGTGTCCCTTGTTCTTCAAGACTGCTTTAATTTGTTTTGGTATGTAATTATGGTGTTCCTTGACTTCAAGACTGCTTTAGCTTGTATTGCTATGTTATAATGGTGTCTCTTGTTTTTCAGGACTGCTTTAGCTTCTATTGCTATAACATAGATTCTATTGTTTTTCAAGGCTGATTAAATTTGTTTTGGTATCTAATAATGGTGTCCCTTGTTTTTCAAGACTGCTTTAACTTGTATTGCTATGTTATAAAGGTGTCCCTTGTTTTTCAAGAGTGCTTTAGCTTGTATTGCTATGTTATAATGGTGTCCCTTGTTTTTCAAGAATGCTTTAGCTTCTATTGCTATGTTATAATGGTGTCCCTTGTTTTTCAGGACTGCTTTAGCTTGTATTGCTATGTTATAATGGTGTCCCTTGTTCTTCAAGACTGCTTTAATTTGTTTTGGTATGTAATAATGGTGTTCCTTGACTTCAAGACTGCTTTAGCTTGTAATGCTATGTTATAATGGTGTCCCTTGACTTCAAGACTGATTTAGCTTGTATTGCTATGTTATAATGGTGTCCCTTGTTTTTCAAGACTGCTTTAGCTTGTATTGCTATGTTATAATGGTGTCTCTTGTTCTTCAAGACTGTGAAATTTCTTTTAGGTATGTAATCATAGTGTCCCTTGTTTTTCAAGACTGCTTTAGCTTATATTGCAATTTATAATGGTCTCCCTTGTTCTTCAAGACTGCTTTAATTTGTTTTTGTATGTAATAATGGTGTCCCTTGTTTTTCAAGACTGCTTTAACTTGTATTGCTATGTTATAATGGTGTCCCTTGTTTTTTAAGAGTGCTTTAGCTTGTATTGCTATGTTATAATGGTGTCCCTTGTTCTGCAAGACTGCTTTAATTTGTTTTGTTATTTGATAATGGTGTCCCTTGACTTCAAGACTGCTTTAGCTTGTATTGCTATGCTATAATGGTGTCCCTTGTTCTTCAAGACTGCTTTAATTTGTTTTGGTATGTAATAATGGTGTTTCTTGACTTCAAAAATGATTTAGCTTGTATTGCTATGTTATAATGGTGTCCCTTGATTTTAAGACTGATTTAGCTTGTATTGCTATGTTATAATGGTGTCCCTTGTTTTTCAAGACTTCTTTAGCTTGTATTACTATGTTATAATGGTGTCCCTTGTTCTTGAAGACTGCTTTAATTTGTTTTGTTATGTTATAATGGTGTTCCTTGAATTCAAGACTGCTTTAGCTGGTATTGTTATGTTATAATGGTGTCCCTTGTTCCTGAAGACTGCTTTAATTTGTTTGGTAAGGTAATAATGGTGTTTCTGACTTAGAGACTGCTTTTAATGTATTGCTATGTTATAATGGTGTCCTTTGACTTCAAGACTGGTTAGCTTCTATTGCTATGTTATAATGGTGTCTCTTGATTTCAAGACTGCTTTAGCTTGTATTACTATGTTATAATGGTGTCCCTTGTTCTGCAAGACTGCTTTAATTTGTTTTGTTATGTTATAATGGTGTCCCTTGACTTCAAGACTGCTTTAGCTTGTATTGCTATGTTATAATGGTGTCCCTTGTTCTTTAAGACTGCTTTAATTTGTTTTGGTATGTAATAATGGTGTTTCTTGACTTCAAGACTGCTTTAGCTTGTATTGCTATGTTATAATGGTGTACCTTAACTTCAAGACTGATTTAGCTTGTATTGCTATGTTATAATGGTGTCCCTTGTTCTTCGAGACTGCTTTAATTTGTTTTGGTATATAATAATGGTGTTCCTTGACTTCAAGACTGCTTTAACTTGTATTGCTATGTTATAATGGTGTACCTTGACTTCAAGACTGCTTTAGCTTCTATTGCTATGTTATAATGGTGTACCTTGTTCTGCAAGACTGCTTTAATTTGTTTCGTTATGTTATAATGGTGTCCCTTGACTTCAAGACTGCTTTAGCTTGTATTGCTATGTTATAATGGTGTCCCTTGTTCTTCAAGACTGCTTTAATTTGTTTTGGTATGTAATAATGGTGTTTCTTGACTTCAAGACTGCTTTAGCTTGTATTGCTATGTTATAATGGTGTACCTTGACTTCAAGACTAATCTAGCTTGTATTGCTATGTTATAATGGTGTCCCCATTTCTTCAAGACTGCTTTAATTTGTTTTATATGTAATAATGGTGTTCCTTGACTTCAAGACTGCTAAAACTTATATTGTTATGTTATAATGGTGTCCCTTGACTTTAAGACTGCTTTAATTTGTTTTGGTATGTAATAATGGTATTCCTTGACTTCAAGACTGCTTTAGCTTGTATTGCTATGTTATAATGATGTCCCTTGAATTCAAGACTGATTTAGCTTGTATTGCTATGTTATAATATTGTCCCTTGTTTTTCAAGACTGCTTTAGCTTGTATTGCTATGTTATACTGGTGTCTCTTGTCTTTCAAGACTGCTTTAGCTTGTATTGCTATGTTATAATGGTGTCCCTTGTTCTTTAAGACTGCTTTAATTTGTTTTGGTATATGATAATGGTGTCCTTGACTTCAAGACTGATTTAGCTTGTATTGCTATGTTATAATGGTGTCCCTTGACTTCAAGACTGGTTTAGCTTCTATTGCTATTTTATAATGGTGTCTCTTGATTTCAAGACTGCTTTTAGCTTGTATTACTATGTTATAATGGTGTCCCTTGTTGTGCAAGACTGCTTTAATTTGTTTTGGTATGTAATAATGGTGTTCCTTGACTTCAAGACTGCTTTAGCTTGTATTGCTATGTTATAATGGTGTCCCTTGACTGCAAGACTGATTTAGCTTGTATTGCTATGTTATAATGGTGTCCCTTGTTTTTCAAGACTGATTTAGCTTGTATTGCTATGTTATAACTGTGTCTCTTTTTCTTCAAGACTGCTGAAATTTGTTTTGGTATGTAATCATGGTGTCTTGTTTTTCAAGACTGCTTTAGCTTATATTGCAATTTATAATGGTGTCCCTTGTTCTTCAAGACTGCTTTAATTTGTTTTTGTATGTAATAATGGTGTCCCTTGTTCTTCAAGACTGCTTTAACTTGTATTGCTATGTTATAATGGTGTCCCTTGTTTTTTAAGAGTGCTTTAGCTTGTATTGCTATGTTATAATGGTGTCCCTTGTTTTTCAAGAATGCTTTAGCTTCTATAAATATGTTATAATGGTGTCCCTTGTTTTTCAGGACTGCTTTAGCTTTTATTGCTATGTTATAATGGTTTCCCTTGTTCTTGAAGACTGCTTTAATTTGTTTGGTTATGTAATAATGGTGTTTCTTGACTTCAAGACTGCTTTTGCTTGTATTGCTATGTTATAATGGTGTCCTTTGTCTTCAAGACTGGTTAGCTTCTATTGCTATGTTATAATGGTGTCTCTTGATTTCAAGACTGCTTTAGCTTGTATTACTATGTTATAATGGTGTCCCTTGTTGTGCAAGACTGCTTTAATTTGTTTTGTTATGTTATAATGGTGTCCCTTGACTTCAAGACTGCTTTAGCTTGTATTGCTATGTTATAATGGTGTCCCTTGTTCTTTAAGACTGCTTTAATTTGTTTTGGTATGTAATAATGGTGTCCCTTGTTTTTTAAGAGTGCTTTAGCTTGTATTGCTATGTTATAATGGTGTACCTTGACTTCAAGACTTATTTAGCTTGTATTGCTATGTTATAATGGTGTCCCTTGTTCTTCGAGACTGCTTTAATTTGTTTTGGTATATAATAATGGTGTTCCTTGACTTCAAGACTGCTTTAACTTGTATTGCTATGTTATAATGGTGTACCTTGACTTCAAGACTGCTTTAGCGTGTATTGCTATGTTATAATGGTGTCCCTTGTTCTGCAAGACTGCTTTAATTTGTTTTGTTATGTTATAATGGTGTCCCTTGACTTCAAGACTGCTTTAGCTTGTTTTGCTATGTTATAATGGTGTCCCTTGTTCTTCAAGACTGCTCTAATTTGTTTTGGTATGTAATAATGGTGTTTCTTGACTTCAAGACTGCTTTAGCTTGTATTGCTATGTTATAATTGTGTACCTTGACTTCAAGACTAATCTAGCTTGTATTGCTATGTTATAATGGTGTCTCTTGTTTTTCAGGACTGCTTTAGCTTCTATTGCTATAACATAGCTTCTATTGTTCTTCAAGGCTGCTTTAATTTGTTTTGGTATCTAATAATGGTGTCCCTTGTTTTTCAAGACTGCTTTAACTTGTATTGCTATGTTATAAAGGTGTCCCTTGTTTTTCAAGGGTGCTTTAGCTTGTATTGCTATGTTATAATGGTGTCCCTTGTTTTTCAAGAATGTTTTAGCTTCTATTGCTATGTTATAATGGTGTCCCTTGTTTTACAGGACTGCTTTAGCTTGTATTGCTATGTTATAATGGTGTACCTTGACTTCAAGACTGATTTAGCTTGTATTGCTATGCTATAATGGTGTCTTTTGTTCTTCGAGACTGCTTTAATTTGTTTTGGTATATAATAATGGTGTTCCTTGACTTCAAGACTGCTTTAACTTGTATTGCTATGTTATAATGGTGTATCTTGACTTCAAGACTGCTTTAGCTTGTATTGCTATGTTATAATGGTGTCCCTTGTTCTGCAAGACTGCTTTAATTTGTTTTGTTATGTTATAATGGTGTCCCTTGACTTCAAGACTGCTTTCGCTTGTATTGCTATGTTATAATGGTGTCCCTTGTTCTTCAAGACTGCTTTAATTTGTTTTGGTATGTAATAATGATGTTCCTTGACTTCAAGACTGCTTTAACTTGTATTGCTATGTTATAATGGTGTCCCTTGACTTCAAGACTGCTTTAATTTGTTTTTGTATGTAATAATGGTATTCCTTTACTTCAAGACTGCTTTAGCTTGTATTGCTATGTTATAATCGTGTCCCTTGACTTAAAGACTGATTTAGCTTGTATTGCTATGTTATAATAGTGTCCCTTGTTTTTCAAGACTGCTTTAGCTTGTATTGCTATGTTATAATGGTGTCTCTTGTTTTTCAAGACTGCTTTAGCTTGTATTGCTATGTTATAATAGTGTCCCTTGTTTTTCAAGACTGCTTTAGCTTGTATTGCTATGTTATAATGGTGTCTCTTGTTTTTCAAGACTGCTTTAGCTTGTATTGCTATGTTATAATGGTGTCCCCTGTTCTTTAAGACTGCTTTAATTTGTTTTGGTATATGATAATGGTGTTCCTTGAATTTAAGACTTCTTTAGCTTGTATTGCTATGTTATAATGGTGTCCCTTGACTTCAAGACTGATTTAGCTGATATTGCTATGTTATAATGGTGTCCCTTGTTTTTCAAAGACTGCTTTAGTTTGTATTGCTATGTTATAATGGTGTCCCTTGTTCTTCAAGACTACTTTGATTTGTTTTGGTATGTAATAATGGTGTACCTTGACTTCAAGACTGCTTTAGCTTGTATTGCTATGTTATAATGGTGTACCTTGTTCTGCAAGACTGCTTTAATTTGTTTTGTTATGTTATAATGGTGTCCCTTGACTTCAAGACTGCTTTAGCTTGTATTGCTATGTTATAATGGTGTCCCTTGTTCTTCAAGACTGCATTAATTTGTTTTGGTATGTAATAATGGTGTTTCTTGACTTCAAGACTGATTTAGCTTGTATTGCTATGTTATAATGGTGTACCTTGACTTCAAGACTAATCTAGCTTGTATTGCTATGTTATAATGGTGTCCGTTGTTTTTCATGACTGCTTTAACTTGTATTGCTATGTTATAAAGGTGTCCCTTATTTTTCAAGAGTGCTTTAGCTTGTATTGCTATGTTATAATGGTGTCCCTTGTTTTTCAAGAATGCTTTAGCTTCTATTGCTATGTTATAATGGTGTCCCTTGTTTTTCAGGACTGCTTTAGCTTGTATTGCTATGTTATAATGGTGTCCCTTGTTCTTCAAGACTGCTTTAATTTGTTTTGGTATGTAATAATGGTGTTCCTTGACTTCAAGACTGCTTTAGCTTGTATTGCTATGTTATAATGGTGTCTCTTGTTTTTCAGGACTGCTTTAGCTTCTATTGCTATAACATAGATTCTATTGTTTTTCAAGGCTGATTAAATTTGTTTTGGTATCTTAATAATGGTGTCCCTTGTTTTTCAAGACTGCTTTAACTTGTATTGCTATGTTATAAAGGTGTCCCTTGTTTTTCAAGAGTGCTTTAGCTTGTATTGCTATGTTATAATGGTGTCCCTTGTTTTTCAAGAATGCTTTAGCTTCTATTGCTATGTTATAATGGTGTCCCTTGTTTTTCAGGACTGCTTTAGCTTGTATTGCTATGTTATAATGGTGTCCCTTGTTCTTCAAGACTGCTTTAATTTGTTTTGGTATGTAATAATGGTGTTCCTTGACTTCAAGACTGCTTTAGCTTGTAATGCTATGTTATAATGGTGTCCCTTGACTTCAAGACTGATTTAGCTTGTATTGCTATGTTATAATGGTGTCCCTTGTTTTTCAAGACTGCTTTAGCTTGTATTGCTATGTTATAATGGTGTCTCTTGTTCTTCAAGACTGTGAAATTTCTTTTAGGTATGTAATCATAGTGTCCCTTGTTTTTCAAGACTGCTTTAGCTTATATTGCAATTTATAATGGTCTCCCTTGTTCTTCAAGACTGCTTTAATTTGTTTTTGTATGTAATAATGGTGTCCCTTGTTTTTCAAGACTGCTTTAACTTGTATTGCTATGTTATAATGGTGTCCCTTGTTTTTTAAGAGTGCTTTAGCTTGTATTGCTATGTTATAATGGTGTCCCTTGTTCTGCAAGACTGCTTTAATTTGTTTTGTTATTTGATAATGGTGTCCCTTGACTTCAAGACTGCTTTAGCTTGTATTGCTATGCTATAATGGTGTCCCTTGTTCTTTAAGACTGCTTTAATTTGTTTTGGTATGTAATAATGGTGTTTCTTGACTTCAAAAATGATTTAGCTTGTATTGCTATGTTATAATGGTGTCCCTTGATTTTAAGACTGATTTAGCTTGTATTGCTATGTTATAATGGTGTCCCTTGTTTTTCAAGACTTCTTCAGCTTGTATTACTATGTTATAATGGTGTCCCTTGTTCTTGAAGACTGCTTTAATTTGTTTTGTTATGTTATAATGGTGTTCCTTGAATTCAAGACTGCTTTAGCTGGTATTGTTATGTTATAATGGTGTCCCTTGTTCTTGAAGACTGCTTTAATTTGTTTGGTTATGTAATAATGGTGTTTCTGACTTCAAGACTGCTTTTAAAGTATTGCTATGTTATAATGGTGTCCTTTGACTTCAAGACTGGTTAGCTTCTATTGCTATGTTATAATGGTGTCTCTTGATTTCAAGACTGCTTTAGCTTGTATTACTATGTTATAATGGTGTCCCTTGTTCTGCAAGACTGCTTTAATTTGTTTTGTTATGTTATAATGGTGTCCCTTGACTTCAAGACTGCTTTAGCTTGTATTGCTATGTTATAATGGTGTCCCTTGTTCTTTAAGACTGCTTTAATTTGTTTTGGTATGTAATAATGGTGTTTCTTGACTTCAAGACTGCTTTAGCTTGTATTGCTATGTTATAATGGTGTACCTTAACTTCAAGACTGATTTAGCTTGTATTGCTATGTTATAATGGTGTCCCTTGTTCTTCGAGACTGCTTTAATTTGTTTTGGTATATAATAATGGTGTTCCTTGACTTCAAGACTGCTTTAACTTGTATTGCTATGTTATAATGGTGTACCTTGACTTCAAGACTGCTTTAGCTTCTATTGCTATGTTATAATGGTGTACCTTGTTCTGCAAGACTGCTTTAATTTGTTTTGTTATGTTATAATGGTGTCCCTTGACTTCAAGACTGCTTTAGCTTGTATTGCTATGTTATAATGGTGTCCCTTGTTCTTCAAGACTGCTTTAATTTGTTTTGGTATGTAATAATGGTATTCCTTGACTTCAAGACTGCTTTAGCTTGTATTGCTATGTTATAATGATGTCCCTTGAATTCAAGACTGATTTAGCTTGTATTGCTATGTTATAATATTGTCCCTTGTTTTTCAAGACTGCTTTAGCTTGTATTGCTATGTTATACTGGTGTCTCTTGTCTTTCAAGACTGCTTTAGCTTGTATTGCTATGTTATAATGGTGTCCCTTGTTCTTTAAGACTGCTTTAATTTGTTTTGGTATATGATAATGGTGTTCCTTGACTTCAAGACTGATTTAGCTTGTATTGCTATGTTATAATGGTGTCCCTTGACTTCAAGACTGGTTTAGCTTCTATTGCTATTTTATAATGGTGTCTCTTGATTTCAAGACTGCTTTTAGCTTGTATTACTATGTTATAATGGTGTCCCTTGTTGTGCAAGACTGCTTTAATTTGTTTTGGTATGTAATAATGGTGTTCCTTGACTTCAAGACTGCTTTAGCTTGTATTGCTATGTTATAATGGTGTCCCTTGACTGCAAGACTGATTTAGCTTGTATTGCTATGTTATAATGGTGTCCCTTGTTTTTCAAGACTGATTTAGCTTGTATTGCTATGTTATAACTGTGTCTCTTGTTCTTCAAGACTGCTGAAATTTGTTTTGGTATGTAATCATGGTGTCTTGTTTTTCAAGACTGCTTTAGCTTATATTGCAATTTATAATGGTGTCCCTTGTTCTTCAAGACTGCTTTAATTTGTTTTTGTATGTAATAATGGTGTCCCTTGTTCTTCAAGACTGCTTTAACTTGTATTGCTATGTTATAATTGTGTCCCTTGTTTTTTAAGAGTGCTTTAGCTTGTATTGCTATGTTATAATGGTGTCCCTTGTTTTTCAAGAATGCTTTAGCTTCTATAAATATGTTATAATGGTGTCCCTTGTTTTTCAGGACTGCTTTAGCTTTTATTGCTATGTTATAATGGTTTCCCTTGTTCTTGAAGACTGCTTTAATTTGTTTGGTTATATAATAATGGTGTTTCTTGACTTCAAGACTGCTTTTGCTTGTATTGCTATGTTATAATGGTGTCCTTTGTCTTCAAGACTGGTTAGCTTCTATTGCTATGTTATAATGGTGTCTCTTGATTTCAAGACTGCTTTAGCTTGTATTACTATGTTATAATGGTGTCCCTTGTTGTGCAAGACTGCTTTAATTTGTTTTGTTATGTTATAATGGTGTCCCTTGACTTCAAGACTGCTTTAGCTTGTATTGCTATGTTATAATGGTGTCCCTTGTTCTTTAAGACTGCTTTAATTTGTTTTGGTATGTAATAATGGTGTCCCTTGTTTTTTAAGAGTGCTTTAGCTTGTATTGCTATGTTATAATGGTGTACCTTGACTTCAAGACTTATTTAGCTTGTATTGCTATGTTATAATAGTGTCCCTTGTTCTTCGAGACTGCTTTAATTTGTTTTGGTATATAATAATGGTGTTCCTTGACTTCAAGACTGCTTTAACTTGTATTGCTATGTTATAATGGTGTACCTTGACTTCAAGACTGCTTTAGCGTGTATTGCTATGTTATAATGGTGTCCCTTGTTCTGCAAGACTGCTTTAATTTGTTTTGTTATGTTATAATGGTGTCCCTTGACTTCAAGACTGCTTTAGCTTGTTTTGCTATGTTATAATGGTGTCCCTTGTTCTTCAAGACTGCTCTAATTTGTTTTGGTATGTAATAATGGTGTTTCTTGACTTCAAGACTGCTTTAGCTTGTATTGCTATGTTATAATTGTGTACCTTGACTTCAAGACTAATCTAGCTTGTATTGCTATGTTATAATGGTGTCCCTTGTTCTTCAAGACTGCTTTAATTTGTTTTGGTATGTAATAATGGTGTTCCTTGACTTCAAGACTGCTTTAACTTGTATTGCTATGTTATAATGGTGTCCCTTGACTTCAAGACTGCTTTAATTTGTTTTGGTATGAAAATAATGGTATTCCTTGACTTCAAGACTGCTTTAGCTTGTACTGCTATGTTATAATGGTGTCCCTTGACTTCAAGACTGCTTTAGCTTGTATTGCTATGTTATAATAGTGTCCCTTGTTTTTCAAGACTGCTTTAGCTTGTATTGCTATGTTATAATGCTGTCTCTTGTTTTTCAAGACTGCTTTAGCTTGTATTGCTATGTTATAATGGTGTCCCTTGTTCTTTAAGACTGCTTTAATTTGTTTTGGTATATGATAATGGTGTTCCTTGACTTCAAGACTGCTTTAGCTTGTACTGCTATGTTATAATGGTGTCTCTTGTTTTTCAAGACTGCTTTAGCTTGTATTGCTATGTTATAATGGTGTCCCTTGTTCTTTAAGACTGCTTTAATTTGTTTTCGTATATGATAATGGTGTTCCTTGACTTCAAGACTGCTTTAGCTTGTATTGCTATGTTATAATGGTGTCCCTTGACTTCAAGACTGATTTAGCTTGTATTGCTATGTTATAATGGTGTCCCTTGTTTTTCAAGACTGCTTTAGTTTGTATTGCTATGTTATAATGGTGTCCCTTGTTCTTCGAGACTGCTTTAATTTGTTTTGGTATATAATAATGGTGTTCCTTGACTTCAAGACTGCTTTAACTTGTATTGCTATGTTATAATGGTGTACCTTGACTTCAAGACTGCTTTAGCTACTATTGCTATGTTATAATGGTGTCCCTTGTTTTTCAAGACTGCTTTAGCTTGTATTGCTATGTTAAAATGGTGTCTCTTGTTCTTCGAGACTGCTGAAATTTGTTTTGGTATGTAATCATAGTGTCCCTTGTTTTTCAAGACTGCTTTGCTTATATTGCTATTTTATAATGGTGTCTTTTGTTCTTCAAGACTGCTTTAATTTGTTTTTGTATGTAATAATGGTGTCCCTTGTTCTTGAAGACAGCTTTAACTTGTATTGCTATGTTATAATTGGTGTCCTTTGTTTTTCAAGAGTGCTTTAGCTTGTATTGCTATGTTATAATGGTGTCTCTTGTTTTTCAAGACTGCTTTAGCTTGTATTACCATGTTATAATGGTGTCCCTTGTTCTGCATGACTGCTTTAATTTGTTTTGTTATTTTATAATGGTGTCCCTTGACTTCAAGACTGCTTTAGCTTGTATTGCTATGTTATAATGGTGTCCCTTGTTTTTCAAGACTGCTTTAATTTGTTTTGGTATGTAATAATGGTGTTTCTTGACTTCAAAAATGATTTAGCTTGTATTGCTATGTTATAATAGTGTCCCTTGTTTTTCAAGACTTCTTTAGCTTGTATTACTATGTTATAATGGTGTCCCTTGTTCTTGAAGACTGCTTTAATTTGTTTTGTAATGTTATAATGGTGTTCCTTGAATTCAAGACTGCTTTAGCTGGTATTGTTATGTTATAATGGTGTCCCTTGTTCTTGAAGACTGCTTTAATATGTTTTGTTATGTAATAATGGTGTTCCTTAACTTCAAGACTGGTTTAGCTTGTATTGCTATGTTATAATGGTGTCTCTTGTTTTTCAAGACTGCTTTAGCTTGTATTACTATGTTATAATGGTGTCCCTTGTTCTGCAAGACTGCTTCAGCTTGTATTGCTATGTTATAATGGTGTCCCTTGTTTTTCAAGACTGCTTTAGCTTGTATTGCTATGTTATAATGGTGTCCCTTGTTCTTTAAGACTGCCTTAATTTGTTTTGGTATGTAATAATGGTGTTTCTTGACTTCAAGACTGCTTTAGCTTGTATTGCTATGTTATAAAGGGTGTACCTTGACTTCAAGACTGATTTAGCTTGTATTGCTATGTTATAATGGTGTCCCTTGTTCTTCAACACTGCTTTAATTTGTTTTGGTATATAATAACGGTGTCCCTTTTTTTCAAGAGTGCTTTAGCTTGTATTGCTATGTTATAATGGTGTCTCTTGTTTTTCAAGAATGCTTTAGCTTGTATTGCTATGTTATAATGGTGTACCTTGACTTCAAGACTGCTTTAACTTGTATTGCTATGTTATAATGGTGTCCCTTGACTTCAAGACTGATTTAATTTGTTTTGGTATGTAAAAATGGTAATCCTTGACTTCAAGACTGCTTTAGCTTGTATTGCTATGTTATAATGGTGTCCCTTGACTTCAAGATAGATTTAGCTTGTATGGCTATGTTATAATAGTGTCCCTTGTTATTCAAGACTGCTTTAGCTTGTATTGCTATGTTATAATGGTGTCTCTTGTTTTTCAAGACTGCTTCAGCTTGTATTGCTATGTTCTAATGGTGTCCCTTGACTTCAAGACTGATTTAGCTGCTTGTTGCTATGTTATAATGGTGTCCCTTGTTTTTCAAGACTGCTTTAGTTTGAATTGCTATGTTATAATGGTGTCCCTTGTTCTTCAAGACTGCTTTAATTTGTTTTTGTATGTAGTAATAGTGTCCCTTATTTTGAAAGACTGCAATAACTTGTATTGCTATGTTATAATGGTGTCCCTTGTTTTTCAGGACTGCTTTAGCTTGTATTGCTATGTTATAATGGTGTCCCTTGTTCTTCAAGACTGCTTTAATTTGTTTTGGTATGTAATACTGGTGTTCCTTGACTTAAAGACTGTTTTAGCTTGTATTGCTATGTTATAATGGTGTACCTTGACTTCAAGACTTATTTAGCTTGTATTGCTATGTTATAATGGTGTCCCTTGTTCTTCGAGACTGCTTTAATTTTTTTTGGTATATAATAATGGTGTTCCTTGACTTCAAGACTGCTTTAACTTGTATTGCTATGTTATAATGGTGTACCTTGACTTCAAGACTGCTTTAGCGTGTATTGCTATGTTATAATGGTGTCCCTTGTTCTGCAAGACTGCTTTAATTTGTTTTGTTATGTTATAATGGTGTCCCTTGACTTCAAGACTGCTTTAGCTTGTTTTGCTATGTTATAATGGTGTCCCTTGTTCTTCAAGACTGCTCTAATTTGTTTTGGTATGTAATAATGGTGTTTCTTGACTTCAAGACTGCTTTAGCTTGTATTGCTATGTTATAATTGTGTACCTTGACTTCAAGACTAATCTAGCTTGTATTGCTATGTTATAATGGTGTCCCTTGTTCTTCAAGACTGCTTTAATTTGTTTTGGTATGTAATAATGGTGTTCCTTGACTTCAAGACTGCTTTAACTTGTATTGCTATGTTATAATGGTGTCCCTTGACTTCAAGACTGCTTTAATTTGTTTTGGTATGAAAATAATGGTATTCCTTGACTTCAAGACTGCTTTAGCTTGTACTGCTATGTTATATTGGTGTCCCTTGACTTCAAGACTGCTTTAGCTTGTATTGCTATGTTATAATAGTGTCCCTTGTTTTTCAAGACTGCTTTAGCTTGTATTGCTATGTTATAATGGTGTCTCTTGTTTTTCAAGACTGCTTTAGCTTGTATTGCTATGTTATAATGGTGTCCCTTGTTCTTTAAGACTGCTTTAATTTGTTTTGGTATATGATAATGGTGTTCCTTGACTTCAAGACTGCTTTAGCTTGTACTGCTATGTTATAATGGTGTCTCTTGTTTTTCAAGACTGCTTTAGCTTGTATTGCTATGTTATAATGGTGTCCCTTGTTCTTTAAGACTGCTTTAATTTGTTTTGGTATATGATAATGGTGTTCCTTGACTTCAAGACTGCTTTAGCTTGTATTGCTATGTTATAATGGTGTCCCTTGACTTCAAGACTGATTTAGCTTGTATTGCTATGTTATAATGGTGTCCCTTGTTTTTCAAGACTGCTTTAGTTTGTATTGCTATGTTATAATGGTGTCCCTTGTTCTTCGAGACTGCTTTAATTTGTTTTGGTATATAATAATGGTGTTCCTTGACTTCAAGACTGCTTTAACTTGTATTGCTATGTTATAATGGTGTACCTTGACTTCAAGACTGCTTTAGCTTCTATTGCTATGTTATAATGGTGTCCCTTGTTTTTCAAGACTGCTTTAGCTTGTATTGCTATGTTATAATGGTGTCTCTTGTTCTTTGAGACTGCTGAAATTTGTTTTGGTATGTAATCATAGTGTCCCTTGTTTTTCAAGACTGCTTTGCTTATATTGCTATTTTATAATGGTGTCTTTTGTTCTTCAAGACTGCTTTAATTTGTTTTTGTATGTAATAATGGTGTCCCTTGTTCTTGAAGACAGCTTTAACTTGTATTGCTATGTTATAATTGGTGTCCTTTGTTTTTCAAGAGTGCTTTAGCTTGTATTGCTATGTTATAATGGTGTCTCTTGTTTTTCAAGACTGCTTTAGCTTGTATTACCATGTTATAATGGTGTCCCTTGTTCTGCATGACTGCTTTAATTTGTTTTGTTATTTTATAATGGTGTCCCTTGACTTCAAGACTGCTTTAGCTTGTATTGCTATGTTATAATGGTGTCCCTTGTTTTTCAAGACTGCTTTAATTTGTTTTGGTATGTAATAATGGTGTTTCTTGACTTCAAAAATGATTTAGCTTGTATTGCTATGTTATAATAGTGTCCCTTGTTTTTCAAGACTTCTTTAGCTTGTATTACTATGTTATAATGGTGTCCCTTGTTCTTGAAGACTGCTTTAATTTGTTTTGTAATGTTATAATGGTGTTCCTTGAATTCAAGACTGCTTTAGCTGGTATTGTTATGTTATAATGGTGTCCCTTGTTCTTGAAGACTGCTTTAATATGTTTTGTTATGTAATAATGGTGTTCCTTGACTTCAAGACTGGTTTAGCTTGTATTGCTATGTTATAATGGTGTCTCTTGTTTTTCAAGACTGCTTTAGCTTGTATTACTATGTTATAATGGTGTCCCTTGTTCTGCAAGACTGCTTCAGCTTGTATTGCTATGTTATAATGGTGTCCCTTGTTTTTCAAGACTGCTTTAGCTTGTATTGCTATGTTATAATGGTGTCCCTTGTTCTTTAAGACTGCCTTAATTTGTTTTGGTATGTAATAATGGTGTTTCTTGACTTCAAGACTGCTTTAGCTTGTATTGCTATGTTATAAAGGGTGTACCTTGACTTCAAGACTGATTTAGCTTGTATTGCTATGTTATAATGGTGTCCCTTGTTCTTCAACACTGCTTTAATTTGTTTTGGTATATAATAACGGTGTCCCTTTTTTTCAAGAGTGCTTTAGCTTGTATTGCTATGTTATAATGGTGTCTCTTGTTTTTAAAGAATGCTTTAGCTTGTATTGCTATGTTATAATGGTGTACCTTGACTTCAAGACTGCTTTAACTTGTATTGCTATGTTATAATGGTGTCCCTTGACTTCAAGACTGATATAATTTGTTTTGGTATGTAAAAATGGTAATCCTTGACTTCAAGACTGCTTTAGCTTGTATTGCTATGTTATAATGGTGTCCCTTGACTTCAAGATAGATTTAGCTTGTATGGCTATGTTATAATAGTGTCCCTTGTTATTCAAGACTGCTTTAGCTTGTATTGCTATGTTATAATGGTGTCTCTTGTTTTTCAAGACTGCTTCAGCTTGTATTGCTATGTTATAATGGTGTCCCTTGACTTCAAGACTGATTTAGCTGCTTGTTGCTATGTTATAATGGTGTCCCTTGTTTTTCAAGACTGCTTTAGTTTGAATTGCTATGTTATAATGGTGTCCCTTGTTCTTCAAGACTGCTTTAATTTGTTTTTGTATGTAGTAATAGTGTCCCTTATTTTGAAAGACTGCAATAACTTGTATTGCTATGTTATAATGGTGTCCCTTGTTTTTCAGGACTGCTTTAGCTTGTATTGCTATGTTATAATGGTGTCCCTTGTTCTTCAAGACTGCTTTAATTTGTTTTGGTATGTAATACTGGTGTTCCTTGACTTAAAGACTGCTTTAGCTTGTATTGCTATGTTATAATGGTGTCCCTTGACTTCAAGACTTATTTAACTTGTATTGCTATGTTATAATGGTGTCCCTTGTTTTTCAAGACTGCTTTAGCTTGTATTGCTATGTTATAATAGTGTCCCTTGTTCTTCGAGACTGCTTTAATTTGTTTTGGTATATAATAATGGTGTTCCTTGACTTCAAGACTGCTTTAACTTGTATTGCTATGTTATAATGGTGTTCCTTGAATTCAAGACTGCTTTAGCTGGTATTGTTATGTTATAATGGTGTCCCTTGTTCTTGAAGACTGCTTTAATATGTTTTGTTATGTAATAATGGTGTTCCTTGACTTCAAGACTGGTTTAGCTTGTATTGCTATGTTATAATGGTGTCTCTTGTTTTTCAAGACTGCTTTAGCTTGTATTACTATGTTATAATGGTGTCCCTTGTTCTGCAAGACTGCTTCAGCTTGTATTGCTATGTTATAATGGTGTCCCTTGTTTTTCAAGACTGCTTTAGCTTGTATTGCTATGTTATAATGGTGTCCCTTGTTCTTTAAGACTGCCTTAATTTGTTTTGGTATGTAATAATGGTGTTTCTTGACTTCAAGACTGCTTTAGCTTGTATTGCTATGTTATAAAGGGTGTACCTTGACTTCAAGACTGATTTAGCTTGTATTGCTATGTTATAATGGTGTCCCTTGTTCTTCAACACTGCTTTAATTTGTTTTGGTATATAATAACGGTGTCCCTTTTTTTCAAGAGTGCTTTAGCTTGTATTGCTATGTTATAATGGTGTCTCTTGTTTTTCAAGAATGCTTTAGCTTGTATTGCTATGTTATAATGGTGTACCTTGACTTCAAGACTGCTTTAACTTGTATTGCTATGTTATAATGGTGTCCCTTGACTTCAAGACTGATTTAATTTGTTTTGGTATGTAAAAATGGTAATCCTTGACTTCAAGACTGCTTTAGCTTGTATTGCTATGTTATAATGGTGTCCCTTGACTTCAAGATAGATTTAGCTTGTATGGCTATGTTATAATAGTGTCCCTTGTTATTCAAGACTGCTTTAGCTTGTATTGCTATGTTATAATGGTGTCTCTTGTTTTTCAAGACTGCTTCAGCTTGTATTGCTATGTTCTAATGGTGTCCCTTGACTTCAAGACTGATTTAGCTGCTTGTTGCTATGTTATAATGGTGTCCCTTGTTTTTCAAGACTGCTTTAGTTTGAATTGCTATGTTATAATGGTGTCCCTTGTTCTTCAAGACTGCTTTAATTTGTTTTTGTATGTAGTAATAGTGTCCCTTATTTTGAAAGACTGCAATAACTTGTATTGCTATGTTATAATGGTGTCCCTTGTTTTTCAGGACTGCTTTAGCTTGTATTGCTATGTTATAATGGTGTCCCTTGTTCTTCAAGACTGCTTTAATTTGTTTTGGTATGTAATACTGGTGTTCCTTGACTTAAAGACTGTTTTAGCTTGTATTGCTATGTTATAATGGTGTACCTTGACTTCAAGACTTATTTAGCTTGTATTGCTATGTTATAATGGTGTCCCTTGTTCTTCGAGACTGCTTTAATTTTTTTTGGTATATAATAATGGTGTTCCTTGACTTCAAGACTGCTTTAACTTGTATTGCTATGTTATAATGGTGTACCTTGACTTCAAGACTGCTTTAGCGTGTATTGCTATGTTATAATGGTGTCCCTTGTTCTGCAAGACTGCTTTAATTTGTTTTGTTATGTTATAATGGTGTCCCTTGACTTCAAGACTGCTTTAGCTTGTTTTGCTATGTTATAATGGTGTCCCTTGTTCTTCAAGACTGCTCTAATTTGTTTTGGTATGTAATAATGGTGTTTCTTGACTTCAAGACTGCTTTAGCTTGTATTGCTATGTTATAATTGTGTACCTTGACTTCAAGACTAATCTAGCTTGTATTGCTATGTTATAATGGTGTCCCTTGTTCTTCAAGACTGCTTTAATTTGTTTTGGTATGTAATAATGGTGTTCCTTGACTTCAAGACTGCTTTAACTTGTATTGCTATGTTATAATGGTGTCCCTTGACTTCAAGACTGCTTTAATTTGTTTTGGTATGAAAATAATGGTATTCCTTGACTTCAAGACTGCTTTAGCTTGTACTGCTATGTTATATTGGTGTCCCTTGACTTCAAGACTGCTTTAGCTTGTATTGCTATGTTATAATAGTGTCCCTTGTTTTTCAAGACTGCTTTAGCTTGTATTGCTATGTTATAATGGTGTCTCTTGTTTTTCAAGACTGCTTTAGCTTGTATTGCTATGTTATAATGGTGTCCCTTGTTCTTTAAGACTGCTTTAATTTGTTTTGGTATATGATAATGGTGTTCCTTGACTTCAAGACTGCTTTAGCTTGTACTGCTATGTTATAATGGTGTCTCTTGTTTTTCAAGACTGCTTTAGCTTGTATTGCTATGTTATAATGGTGTCCCTTGTTCTTTAAGACTGCTTTAATTTGTTTTGGTATATGATAATGGTGTTCCTTGACTTCAAGACTGCTTTAGCTTGTATTGCTATGTTATAATGGTGTCCCTTGACTTCAAGACTGATTTAGCTTGTATTGCTATGTTATAATGGTGTCCCTTGTTTTTCAAGACTGCTTTAGTTTGTATTGCTATGTTATAATGGTGTCCCTTGTTCTTCGAGACTGCTTTAATTTGTTTTGGTATATAATAATGGTGTTCCTTGACTTCAAGACTGCTTTAACTTGTATTGCTATGTTATAATGGTGTACCTTGACTTCAAGACTGCTTTAGCTTCTATTGCTATGTTATAATGGTGTCCCTTGTTTTTCAAGACTGCTTTAGCTTGTATTGCTATGTTATAATGGTGTCTCTTGTTCTTTGAGACTGCTGAAATTTGTTTTGGTATGTAATCATAGTGTCCCTTGTTTTTCAAGACTGCTTTGCTTATATTGCTATTTTATAATGGTGTCTTTTGTTCTTCAAGACTGCTTTAATTTGTTTTTGTATGTAATAATGGTGTCCCTTGTTCTTGAAGACAGCTTTAACTTGTATTGCTATGTTATAATTGGTGTCCTTTGTTTTTCAAGAGTGCTTTAGCTTGTATTGCTATGTTATAATGGTGTCTCTTGTTTTTCAAGACTGCTTTAGCTTGTATTACCATGTTATAATGGTGTCCCTTGTTCTGCATGACTGCTTTAATTTGTTTTGTTATTTTATAATGGTGTCCCTTGACTTCAAGACTGCTTTAGCTTGTATTGCTATGTTATAATGGTGTCCCTTGTTTTTCAAGACTGCTTTAATTTGTTTTGGTATGTAATAATGGTGTTTCTTGACTTCAAAAATGATTTAGCTTGTATTGCTATGTTATAATAGTGTCCCTTGTTTTTCAAGACTTCTTTAGCTTGTATTACTATGTTATAATGGTGTCCCTTGTTCTTGAAGACTGCTTTAATTTGTTTTGTAATGTTATAATGGTGTTCCTTGAATTCAAGACTGCTTTAGCTGGTATTGTTATGTTATAATGGTGTCCCTTGTTCTTGAAGACTGCTTTAATATGTTTTGTTATGTAATAATGGTGTTCCTTGACTTCAAGACTGGTTTAGCTTGTATTGCTATGTTATAATGGTGTCTCTTGTTTTTCAAGACTGCTTTAGCTTGTATTACTATGTTATAATGGTGTCCCTTGTTCTGCAAGACTGCTTCAGCTTGTATTGCTATGTTATAATGGTGTCCCTTGTTTTTCAAGACTGCTTTAGCTTGTATTGCTATGTTATAATGGTGTCCCTTGTTCTTTAAGACTGCCTTAATTTGTTTTGGTATGTAATAATGGTGTTTCTTGACTTCAAGACTGCTTTAGCTTGTATTGCTATGTTATAAAGGGTGTACCTTGACTTCAAGACTGATTTAGCTTGTATTGCTATGTTATAATGGTGTCCCTTGTTCTTCAACACTGCTTTAATTTGTTTTGGTATATAATAACGGTGTCCCTTTTTTTCAAGAGTGCTTTAGCTTGTATTGCTATGTTATAATGGTGTCTCTTGTTTTTAAAGAATGCTTTAGCTTGTATTGCTATGTTATAATGGTGTACCTTGACTTCAAGACTGCTTTAACTTGTATTGCTATGTTATAATGGTGTCCCTTGACTTCAAGACTGATATAATTTGTTTTGGTATGTAAAAATGGTAATCCTTGACTTCAAGACTGCTTTAGCTTGTATTGCTATGTTATAATGGTGTCCCTTGACTTCAAGATAGATTTAGCTTGTATGGCTATGTTATAATAGTGTCCCTTGTTATTCAAGACTGCTTTAGCTTGTATTGCTATGTTATAATGGTGTCTCTTGTTTTTCAAGACTGCTTCAGCTTGTATTGCTATGTTATAATGGTGTCCCTTGACTTCAAGACTGATTTAGCTGCTTGTTGCTATGTTATAATGGTGTCCCTTGTTTTTCAAGACTGCTTTAGTTTGAATTGCTATGTTATAATGGTGTCCCTTGTTCTTCAAGACTGCTTTAATTTGTTTTTGTATGTAGTAATAGTGTCCCTTATTTTGAAAGACTGCAATAACTTGTATTGCTATGTTATAATGGTGTCCCTTGTTTTTCAGGACTGCTTTAGCTTGTATTGCTATGTTATAATGGTGTCCCTTGTTCTTCAAGACTGCTTTAATTTGTTTTGGTATGTAATACTGGTGTTCCTTGACTTAAAGACTGCTTTAGCTTGTATTGCTATGTTATAATGGTGTCCCTTGACTTCAAGACTTATTTAACTTGTATTGCTATGTTATAATGGTGTCCCTTGTTTTTCAAGACTGCTTTAGCTTGTATTGCTATGTTATAATGGTGTCTCTTGTTTATCGAGACTGCTTTAATTTGTTTTAGGATGTAATAATGGTGTCCCTTGTTTTTCAAGACTGCTTTAGCTTGTATTGCTATTTTTTTAATGGTGTCCCTTGTTCTTCAAGACTGCTTTAATTTGTTTTGGTATGTAATAATAGTGTCCCTTGTTTTTCAAGAGTGCTTTAGCTTGTATTGCTATGTTATAATGGTGTCCCTTGTTCATCAAGATGGCTTTAATTTGTTTTATTATGTTATAATGGTGTTCCTTGACTTCAAGACTGCTTTAGCTTGTATTGTTATGTTATAATGGATTCCCTTGTTCTTTAAGACTGCTTTAATTTGTTTTGGTATGTAATAATGGTGTTCCTTGACTTCAAGACTGCTTTAGCTTGTACTGCTATGTTATAATGGTGTCCCTTGACTCAAAGACTGATTTAGCTTGTATTGCTATGTTATAATGGTGTCCCTTGTTTTTCAAGACTGCTTTAGCTTGTTTTGCTATGTTATAATGGGTCCCTTGTTCTTCAAGACTGCTTTAATTTGTTTTGTTATGTTATAATAATGTTCCTTGACTTCAAGACTGTTTTAGCTTGTATTGCTCTGTTATAATGGTGTTCCTTGTTCTTTAAGACTGCTTTAGCTTGTATTGCTATGTTATAAGGGTGTCCCTTGTTCTACAAGACTGCTTTAATTTGTTTTGTTATGTTATAATTGTGTTCCTTGACTTCAAGACAGCTTTAGCTTATATTGCTATGTTATAATGGTGTCACTTGACTTCAATGCTGATTTAGCTTATATTGCTATGTTATAATGGTGTCCTTTGTTTCTTAAGACTGCTTTAGCTTGTATTGCTATGTTATAATTTTGTTCCTTGTTCTTTAAGACTGCTTTAATTTGTTTTTGTATATAATAACGGTGTCCCTTTTTTTCAAGAGTGCGTTAGCTTGTATTGCTATGTTATAATGGTGTCTCTTGTTTTTCAAGAATGCTTTATCTTCTATTGCTATGTTATAATGGTGTCCCTTCTTTTTCAGGACTGCTTAAGCTTGTATTGCTATGTTATAATGGTGTCACTTGTTCTTCAAAACTGCTTTGATTTGTTTTTGTATGTAATAATGGTGTTCCATGGCTTCAAGACTGCTTTAGCTTGTATTGCTATGTTATAATGGTGTCCCTTGAATTCAAGAATGCTTTAGCTTGTATTGCTATGTTATAATGGTGTCCCTTGTTTTTCAAGACTGCTTGAGCTTGTATTGCTATGTTATAATGGTGTCCCTCGTTCTTCGAGACTGATTTAATATGTTTTGGTATGTAATAATGGTGTCCCTTGTTTTTCAAGAATGCTTTAGTTGTATTGCTTTTTTATAATGGTGTCCCTTGTTCTTCAAGACTGCTTTAATTTGTTTTGGTATGTAATAATGGTGTTCCTTGACTTCAAGACTGCTCTTACTTGTATTGCTATGTTATAATGGTGTCCCTTGACTTCAAGAATGATTAGATTTGCTTTGGTATGTAATAATGGTAATCCTTGACTTCAAGACTGCTTTAGCTTGTATTGCTATGTTATAATGGTGTCCCTTGACTTCAAGACTGATTTAGCTTGTATTGCTATGTTATAATAGTGTCCCTTGTTTTTCAAGACTGCTTTAGCTTGTATTGCTATGTTATAATGGTGTCTCTTGTTTTTCAATACTGCTTTAGCTTGTATTGCTATGTTATAATGGTTTCCCTTGTTCTTCAAGACTGCTTTAATTTGTTTTGGTATGTAATAATGGTGTTCCTTGACTTCAAGACTGCTTTAGCTTGTATTGCTATGTTATAATGGTGTACCTTGACTTCAAGACTGATTTAGCTGGTATTGCTATGTTATAATGGTGTCCCTTGTTTTTCAAGACTGCTTTAGTTTGTATTGCTATGTTATAATGGTGTCCCTTGTTCTTCAAGACTACTTTGATTTGTTTTGTTATGTTATAATGGTGTTCCTTGACTTCAAGACTGCTTTAGCTTGTATTGCTATGTTATAATGGTGTCCCTTGTTTTATAAGACTGCTTTAGATTGTATTGCTATGTTATAATGGTGTCCCTTGTTCTTCAAGACTGCTCTAATTTGTTTTTGTATGTAATAATGGTGTCCCTTGTTTTTCAAGAGCCTTTAACTTGTATTGCTATGTTATAATGGTGTCTCTTGTTCATTTAAGACTGCTTTAATTTGTTTTAGGATGTAATAATGGTGTTCCTTGTTTTTCAGGACTGCTTTAGCTTGTATTGCTATGTTATAATGGTGTCCTTTGTTCTTCGAGACTGATTTAATATGTTTTGGTATGTAATAATGGTGTCCCTTATTTTGAAAGACTGCTTTAACTTGTATTGCTATGTTATAATGGTGTCCCTTGTTCGTCAATACTGCTTTATTTTGTATTGCTATGTTATAATGGTGTCCCTTTCTTCAAGACTGCTTTAATTTGTTTTTATATGTAATAATGGTGTCCCTTATTTTGAAAGACTGCTTTAACTTGTATTGCTATGTTATAATGGTGTCCCTTGTTCGTCAAGACTGCTTTAATTTGTTTTGTTATGTTATAATGGTGTTCCTTGAATTCAAGACTGCTTTAGCTTGTATTGCTATGTTATAATGGTGGCCCTTGTTCTTCGAACTGCTTAAATTTGTTTTGGTATGTAATAATGGTGTTCCTTGACTTCAAGAATGCTTTAGCTTGTATTGCTATGTTATAATGGTGTCCATTGACTTTAAGACTGATTTAGCTGGTATTGCTAAGTTAAAATGGTGTCCATTGTTTTTCAAGATTGCTTTAGCTTGTTTTGCTATGTTATAATGGTGTCCCTTGTTCATCAAGACTGCTTTAACTTGTTTTGTTATGTTATAATGGTGTTCCTTGACTTCAAGACTGCTTTAGTTTGTATTGCTATGTTATAATTGTGTCCCTTGTTCTTTAAGACTGCTTTAGCGTGTATTGCTATGTTATAAGGGTGTCCCTTGTTCTTTAAGAATGCTTTAATTTGTTTTGTTATGTTATAATGGTGTTCCTTGACTTCAAGACAGCTTTAGCTTATATTGCTATGTTATAATGGTGCCTTTTGTTTTTTAAGACTGCTTTAGCTTGTATTGCTATGTTATTATAGTGTTCCTTGTTCTTCAAGACTGCTTTAATTTGTTTTTGTATATAATAATGGCGACCCTTTTTTTTCAAGACTGCTTTAGCTTGTATTGCTTTGTTATAATGGTGTCCATTGTTTTTCAAGAGTGCATTAGCTTGTATTGCTATTTTATAATGGTGTCCCTTGTTTTTCAATAAAGCTTTAGCTTCTATTGCTATGTTATAATGGTGTCCCTTGTTTTTTCAGGACTGATTTAGCTTCTATTGCTATAATAAAGCTTCTATTGTTCTTCAAGGCTGCTTTAATTTGTTTTGGTATGTAATAATGGTGTTCCTTGACTTCAAGACTGCTTTAGCTTGTATTGCTATGTTATAATGGTGTCCTTTGACTTCAAGACTGATTAAGCTTGAATTGCCATCTTATAATGTGGTCCCTTGTTTTTCAAGACTGCTTTAGCTTGTATTGCTATGTTATA
This sequence comes from Ceratothoa steindachneri, assembly GCA_963969495.1. Classification (NCBI taxonomy): domain Eukaryota; kingdom Metazoa; phylum Arthropoda; class Malacostraca; order Isopoda; family Cymothoidae; genus Ceratothoa; species Ceratothoa steindachneri. Next base: position 59,817,330 of record OZ018331.1, on the reverse strand, counting down.
ATGGTGTGCCTTGTTCATCAAGACTGCTTTAGCTTGTATTGCTATGTTATAATGGTGTCCCTTGACTTCAAGACTGATTTAGCTTGTATTGCTATGTTATAATGGTGTCCCTTGTTTTTCAAGACTGCTTTAGCTTGTATTGCTATGTTATAATGGTGTCTCTTGTTCATCGAGACTGCTTTAATTTGTTTTAGGATGTAATAACGGTGTCCCTTGTTTTTCAAGACTGCTTTAGCTTGTATTGCTATTTTTTTAATAGTGTCCCTTGTTTTTCAAGAATGCTTTAGCTTCTATTGCTATGTTATAATGGTGTCCCTTCTTTTTCTAGACTGCTTAAGCTTGTATTGCTATGTTATAATGGTGTCCCTTGTTCTTCAAAACTGCTTTGATTTGTTTTGGTATGTAATAATGGTGTTACATGGCTTCAAGACTGCTTTAGCTTGTATTGCTATGTTATAATGGTGTCCCTTGTTCTTTAAGACTGCTTTAATTTGTTTTGGTATATGATAATGGTGTTCCTTGACTTCAAGACTGCTTTAGCTTGTACTGCTATGTTATAATGGTGTCTCTTGTTTTTCAAGACTGCTTTAGCTTGTATTGCTATGTTATAATGGTGTCCCTTGTTCTTTAAGACTGCTTTAATTTGTTTTCGTATATGATAATGGTGTTCCTTGACTTCAAGACTGCTTTAGCTTGTATTGCTATGTTATAATGGTGTCCCTTGACTTCAAGACTGATTTAGCTTGTATTGCTATGTTATAATGGTGTCCCTTGTTTTTCAAGACTGCTTTAGTTTGTATTGCTATGTTATAATGGTGTCCCTTGTTCTTCGAGACTGCTTTAATTTGTTTTGGTATATAATAATGGTGTTCCTTGACTTCAAGACTGCTTTAACTTGTATTGCTATGTTATAATGGTGTACCTTGACTTCAAGACTGCTTTAGCTACTATTGCTATGTTATAATGGTGTCCCTTGTTTTTCAAGACTGCTTTAGCTTGTATTGCTATGTTAAAATGGTGTCTCTTGTTCTTCGAGACTGCTGAAATTTGTTTTGGTATGTAATCATAGTGTCCCTTGTTTTTCAAGACTGCTTTGCTTATATTGCTATTTTATAATGGTGTCTTTTGTTCTTCAAGACTGCTTTAATTTGTTTTTGTATGTAATAATGGTGTCCCTTGTTCTTGAAGACAGCTTTAACTTGTATTGCTATGTTATAATTGGTGTCCTTTGTTTTTCAAGAGTGCTTTAGCTTGTATTGCTATGTTATAATGGTGTCTCTTGTTTTTCAAGACTGCTTTAGCTTGTATTACCATGTTATAATGGTGTCCCTTGTTCTGCATGACTGCTTTAATTTGTTTTGTTATTTTATAATGGTGTCCCTTGACTTCAAGACTGCTTTAGCTTGTATTGCTATGTTATAATGGTGTCCCTTGTTTTTCAAGACTGCTTTAATTTGTTTTGGTATGTAATAATGGTGTTTCTTGACTTCAAAAATGATTTAGCTTGTATTGCTATGTTATAATAGTGTCCCTTGTTTTTCAAGACTTCTTTAGCTTGTATTACTATGTTATAATGGTGTCCCTTGTTCTTGAAGACTGCTTTAATTTGTTTTGTAATGTTATAATGGTGTTCCTTGAATTCAAGACTGCTTTAGCTGGTATTGTTATGTTATAATGGTGTCCCTTGTTCTTGAAGACTGCTTTAATATGTTTTGTTATGTAATAATGGTGTTCCTTGACTTCAAGACTGGTTTAGCTTGTATTGCTATGTTATAATGGTGTCTCTTGTTTTTCAAGACTGCTTTAGCTTGTATTACTATGTTATAATGGTGTCCCTTGTTCTGCAAGACTGCTTCAGCTTGTATTGCTATGTTATAATGGTGTCCCTTGTTTTTCAAGACTGCTTTAGCTTGTATTGCTATGTTATAATGGTGTCCCTTGTTCTTTAAGACTGCCTTAATTTGTTTTGGTATGTAATAATGGTGTTTCTTGACTTCAAGACTGCTTTAGCTTGTATTGCTATGTTATAAAGGGTGTACCTTGACTTCAAGACTGATTTAGCTTGTATTGCTATGTTATAATGGTGTCCCTTGTTCTTCAACACTGCTTTAATTTGTTTTGGTATATAATAACGGTGTCCCTTTTTTTCAAGAGTGCTTTAGCTTGTATTGCTATGTTATAATGGTGTCTCTTGTTTTTCAAGAATGCTTTAGCTTGTATTGCTATGTTATAATGGTGTACCTTGACTTCAAGACTGCTTTAACTTGTATTGCTATGTTATAATGGTGTCCCTTGACTTCAAGACTGATTTAATTTGTTTTGGTATGTAAAAATGGTAATCCTTGACTTCAAGACTGCTTTAGCTTGTATTGCTATGTTATAATGGTGTCCCTTGACTTCAAGATAGATTTAGCTTGTATGGCTATGTTATAATAGTGTCCCTTGTTATTCAAGACTGCTTTAGCTTGTATTGCTATGTTATAATGGTGTCTCTTGTTTTTCAAGACTGCTTCAGCTTGTATTGCTATGTTCTAATGGTGTCCCTTGACTTCAAGACTGATTTAGCTGCTTGTTGCTATGTTATAATGGTGTCCCTTGTTTTTCAAGACTGCTTTAGTTTGAATTGCTATGTTATAATGGTGTCCCTTGTTCTTCAAGACTGCTTTAATTTGTTTTTGTATGTAGTAATAGTGTCCCTTATTTTGAAAGACTGCAATAACTTGTATTGCTATGTTATAATGGTGTCCCTTGTTTTTCAGGACTGCTTTAGCTTGTATTGCTATGTTATAATGGTGTCCCTTGTTCTTCAAGACTGCTTTAATTTGTTTTGGTATGTAATACTGGTGTTCCTTGACTTAAAGACTGTTTTAGCTTGTATTGCTATGTTATAATGGTGTACCTTGACTTCAAGACTTATTTAGCTTGTATTGCTATGTTATAATGGTGTCCCTTGTTCTTCGAGACTGCTTTAATTTGTTTTGGTATATAATAATGGTGTTCCTTGACTTCAAGACTGCTTTAACTTGTATTGCTATGTTATAATGGTGTACCTTGACTTCAAGACTGCTTTAGCGTGTATTGCTATGTTATAATGGTGTCCCTTGTTCTGCAAGACTGCTTTAATTTGTTTTGTTATGTTATAATGGTGTCCCTTGACTTCAAGACTGCTTTAGCTTGTTTTGCTATGTTATAATGGTGTCCCTTGTTCTTCAAGACTGCTCTAATTTGTTTTGGTATGTAATAATGGTGTTTCTTGACTTCAAGACTGCTTTAGCTTGTATTGCTATGTTATAATTGTGTACCTTGACTTCAAGACTAATCTAGCTTGTATTGCTATGTTATAATGGTGTCCCTTGTTCTTCAAGACTGCTTTAATTTGTTTTGGTATGTAATAATGGTGTTCCTTGACTTCAAGACTGCTTTAACTTGTATTGCTATGTTATAATGGTGTCCCTTGACTTCAAGACTGCTTTAATTTGTTTTGGTATGAAAATAATGGTATTCCTTGACTTCAAGACTGCTTTAGCTTGTACTGCTATGTTATATTGGTGTCCCTTGACTTCAAGACTGCTTTAGCTTGTATTGCTATGTTATAATAGTGTCCCTTGTTTTTCAAGACTGCTTTAGCTTGTATTGCTATGTTATAATGGTGTCTCTTGTTTTTCAAGACTGCTTTAGCTTGTATTGCTATGTTATAATGGTGTCCCTTGTTCTTTAAGACTGCTTTAATTTGTTTTGGTATATGATAATGGTGTTCCTTGACTTCAAGACTGCTTTAGCTTGTACTGCTATGTTATAATGGTGTCTCTTGTTTTTCAAGACTGCTTTAGCTTGTATTGCTATGTTATAATGGTGTCCCTTGTTCTTTAAGACTGCTTTAATTTGTTTTGGTATATGATAATGGTGTTCCTTGACTTCAAGACTGCTTTAGCTTGTATTGCTATGTTATAATGGTGTCCCTTGACTTCAAGACTGATTTAGCTTGTATTGCTATGTTATAATGGTGTCCCTTGTTTTTCAAGACTGCTTTAGTTTGTATTGCTATGTTATAATGGTGTCCCTTGTTCTTCGAGACTGCTTTAATTTGTTTTGGTATATAATAATGGTGTTCCTTGACTTCAAGACTGCTTTAACTTGTATTGCTATGTTATAATGGTGTACCTTGACTTCAAGACTGCTTTAGCTTCTATTGCTATGTTATAATGGTGTCCCTTGTTTTTCAAGACTGCTTTAGCTTGTATTGCTATGTTATAATGGTGTCTCTTGTTCTTTGAGACTGCTGAAATTTGTTTTGGTATGTAATCATAGTGTCCCTTGTTTTTCAAGACTGCTTTGCTTATATTGCTATTTTATAATGGTGTCTTTTGTTCTTCAAGACTGCTTTAATTTGTTTTTGTATGTAATAATGGTGTCCCTTGTTCTTGAAGACAGCTTTAACTTGTATTGCTATGTTATAATTGGTGTCCTTTGTTTTTCAAGAGTGCTTTAGCTTGTATTGCTATGTTATAATGGTGTCTCTTGTTTTTCAAGACTGCTTTAGCTTGTATTACCATGTTATAATGGTGTCCCTTGTTCTGCATGACTGCTTTAATTTGTTTTGTTATTTTATAATGGTGTCCCTTGACTTCAAGACTGCTTTAGCTTGTATTGCTATGTTATAATGGTGTCCCTTGTTTTTCAAGACTGCTTTAATTTGTTTTGGTATGTAATAATGGTGTTTCTTGACTTCAAAAATGATTTAGCTTGTATTGCTATGTTATAATAGTGTCCCTTGTTTTTCAAGACTTCTTTAGCTTGTATTACTATGTTATAATGGTGTCCCTTGTTCTTGAAGACTGCTTTAATTTGTTTTGTAATGTTATAATGGTGTTCCTTGAATTCAAGACTGCTTTAGCTGGTATTGTTATGTTATAATGGTGTCCCTTGTTCTTGAAGACTGCTTTAATATGTTTTGTTATGTAATAATGGTGTTCCTTGACTTCAAGACTGGTTTAGCTTGTATTGCTATGTTATAATGGTGTCTCTTGTTTTTCAAGACTGCTTTAGCTTGTATTACTATGTTATAATGGTGTCCCTTGTTCTGCAAGACTGCTTCAGCTTGTATTGCTATGTTATAATGGTGTCCCTTGTTTTTCAAGACTGCTTTAGCTTGTATTGCTATGTTATAATGGTGTCCCTTGTTCTTTAAGACTGCCTTAATTTGTTTTGGTATGTAATAATGGTGTTTCTTGACTTCAAGACTGCTTTAGCTTGTATTGCTATGTTATAAAGGGTGTACCTTGACTTCAAGACTGATTTAGCTTGTATTGCTATGTTATAATGGTGTCCCTTGTTCTTCAACACTGCTTTAATTTGTTTTGGTATATAATAACGGTGTCCCTTTTTTTCAAGAGTGCTTTAGCTTGTATTGCTATGTTATAATGGTGTCTCTTGTTTTTAAAGAATGCTTTAGCTTGTATTGCTATGTTATAATGGTGTACCTTGACTTCAAGACTGCTTTAACTTGTATTGCTATGTTATAATGGTGTCCCTTGACTTCAAGACTGATATAATTTGTTTTGGTATGTAAAAATGGTAATCCTTGACTTCAAGACTGCTTTAGCTTGTATTGCTATGTTATAATGGTGTCCCTTGACTTCAAGATAGATTTAGCTTGTATGGCTATGTTATAATAGTGTCCCTTGTTATTCAAGACTGCTTTAGCTTGTATTGCTATGTTATAATGGTGTCTCTTGTTTTTCAAGACTGCTTCAGCTTGTATTGCTATGTTATAATGGTGTCCCTTGACTTCAAGACTGATTTAGCTGCTTGTTGCTATGTTATAATGGTGTCCCTTGTTTTTCAAGACTGCTTTAGTTTGAATTGCTATGTTATAATGGTGTCCCTTGTTCTTCAAGACTGCTTTAATTTGTTTTTGTATGTAGTAATAGTGTCCCTTATTTTGAAAGACTGCAATAACTTGTATTGCTATGTTATAATGGTGTCCCTTGTTTTTCAGGACTGCTTTAGCTTGTATTGCTATGTTATAATGGTGTCCCTTGTTCTTCAAGACTGCTTTAATTTGTTTTGGTATGTAATACTGGTGTTCCTTGACTTAAAGACTGCTTTAGCTTGTATTGCTATGTTATAATGGTGTCCCTTGACTTCAAGACTTATTTAACTTGTATTGCTATGTTATAATGGTGTCCCTTGTTTTTCAAGACTGCTTTAGCTTGTATTGCTATGTTATAATGGTGTCTCTTGTTTATCGAGACTGCTTTAATTTGTTTTAGGATGTAATAATGGTGTCCCTTGTTTTTCAAGACTGCTTTAGCTTGTATTGCTATTTTTTTAATGGTGTCCCTTGTTCTTCAAGACTGCTTTAATTTGTTTTGGTATGTAATAATAGTGTCCCTTGTTTTTCAAGAGTGCTTTAGCTTGTATTGCTATGTTATAATGGTGTCCCTTGTTCATCAAGATGGCTTTAATTTGTTTTATTATGTTATAATGGTGTTCCTTGACTTCAAGACTGCTTTAGCTTGTATTGTTATGTTATAATGGATTCCCTTGTTCTTTAAGACTGCTTTAATTTGTTTTGGTATGTAATAATGGTGTTCCTTGACTTCAAGACTGCTTTAGCTTGTACTGCTATGTTATAATGGTGTCCCTTGACTCAAAGACTGATTTAGCTTGTATTGCTATGTTATAATGGTGTCCCTTGTTTTTCAAGACTGCTTTAGCTTGTTTTGCTATGTTATAATGGGTCCCTTGTTCTTCAAGACTGCTTTAATTTGTTTTGTTATGTTATAATAATGTTCCTTGACTTCAAGACTGTTTTAGCTTGTATTGCTCTGTTATAATGGTGTTCCTTGTTCTTTAAGACTGCTTTAGCTTGTATTGCTATGTTATAAGGGTGTCCCTTGTTCTACAAGACTGCTTTAATTTGTTTTGTTATGTTATAATTGTGTTCCTTGACTTCAAGACAGCTTTAGCTTATATTGCTATGTTATAATGGTGTCACTTGACTTCAATGCTGATTTAGCTTATATTGCTATGTTATAATGGTGTCCTTTGTTTCTTAAGACTGCTTTAGCTTGTATTGCTATGTTATAATTTTGTTCCTTGTTCTTTAAGACTGCTTTAATTTGTTTTTGTATATAATAACGGTGTCCCTTTTTTTCAAGAGTGCGTTAGCTTGTATTGCTATGTTATAATGGTGTCTCTTGTTTTTCAAGAATGCTTTATCTTCTATTGCTATGTTATAATGGTGTCCCTTCTTTTTCAGGACTGCTTAAGCTTGTATTGCTATGTTATAATGGTGTCACTTGTTCTTCAAAACTGCTTTGATTTGTTTTTGTATGTAATAATGGTGTTCCATGGCTTCAAGACTGCTTTAGCTTGTATTGCTATGTTATAATGGTGTCCCTTGAATTCAAGAATGCTTTAGCTTGTATTGCTATGTTATAATGGTGTCCCTTGTTTTTCAAGACTGCTTGAGCTTGTATTGCTATGTTATAATGGTGTCCCTCGTTCTTCGAGACTGATTTAATATGTTTTGGTATGTAATAATGGTGTCCCTTGTTTTTCAAGAATGCTTTAGTTGTATTGCTTTTTTATAATGGTGTCCCTTGTTCTTCAAGACTGCTTTAATTTGTTTTGGTATGTAATAATGGTGTTCCTTGACTTCAAGACTGCTCTTACTTGTATTGCTATGTTATAATGGTGTCCCTTGACTTCAAGAATGATTAGATTTGCTTTGGTATGTAATAATGGTAATCCTTGACTTCAAGACTGCTTTAGCTTGTATTGCTATGTTATAATGGTGTCCCTTGACTTCAAGACTGATTTAGCTTGTATTGCTATGTTATAATAGTGTCCCTTGTTTTTCAAGACTGCTTTAGCTTGTATTGCTATGTTATAATGGTGTCTCTTGTTTTTCAATACTGCTTTAGCTTGTATTGCTATGTTATAATGGTTTCCCTTGTTCTTCAAGACTGCTTTAATTTGTTTTGGTATGTAATAATGGTGTTCCTTGACTTCAAGACTGCTTTAGCTTGTATTGCTATGTTATAATGGTGTACCTTGACTTCAAGACTGATTTAGCTGGTATTGCTATGTTATAATGGTGTCCCTTGTTTTTCAAGACTGCTTTAGTTTGTATTGCTATGTTATAATGGTGTCCCTTGTTCTTCAAGACTACTTTGATTTGTTTTGTTATGTTATAATGGTGTTCCTTGACTTCAAGACTGCTTTAGCTTGTATTGCTATGTTATAATGGTGTCCCTTGTTTTATAAGACTGCTTTAGATTGTATTGCTATGTTATAATGGTGTCCCTTGTTCTTCAAGACTGCTCTAATTTGTTTTTGTATGTAATAATGGTGTCCCTTGTTTTTCAAGAGCCTTTAACTTGTATTGCTATGTTATAATGGTGTCTCTTGTTCATTTAAGACTGCTTTAATTTGTTTTAGGATGTAATAATGGTGTTCCTTGTTTTTCAGGACTGCTTTAGCTTGTATTGCTATGTTATAATGGTGTCCTTTGTTCTTCGAGACTGATTTAATATGTTTTGGTATGTAATAATGGTGTCCCTTATTTTGAAAGACTGCTTTAACTTGTATTGCTATGTTATAATGGTGTCCCTTGTTCGTCAATACTGCTTTATTTTGTATTGCTATGTTATAATGGTGTCCCTTTCTTCAAGACTGCTTTAATTTGTTTTTATATGTAATAATGGTGTCCCTTATTTTGAAAGACTGCTTTAACTTGTATTGCTATGTTATAATGGTGTCCCTTGTTCGTCAAGACTGCTTTAATTTGTTTTGTTATGTTATAATGGTGTTCCTTGAATTCAAGACTGCTTTAGCTTGTATTGCTATGTTATAATGGTGGCCCTTGTTCTTCGAACTGCTTAAATTTGTTTTGGTATGTAATAATGGTGTTCCTTGACTTCAAGAATGCTTTAGCTTGTATTGCTATGTTATAATGGTGTCCATTGACTTTAAGACTGATTTAGCTGGTATTGCTAAGTTAAAATGGTGTCCATTGTTTTTCAAGATTGCTTTAGCTTGTTTTGCTATGTTATAATGGTGTCCCTTGTTCATCAAGACTGCTTTAACTTGTTTTGTTATGTTATAATGGTGTTCCTTGACTTCAAGACTGCTTTAGTTTGTATTGCTATGTTATAATTGTGTCCCTTGTTCTTTAAGACTGCTTTAGCGTGTATTGCTATGTTATAAGGGTGTCCCTTGTTCTTTAAGAATGCTTTAATTTGTTTTGTTATGTTATAATGGTGTTCCTTGACTTCAAGACAGCTTTAGCTTATATTGCTATGTTATAATGGTGCCTTTTGTTTTTTAAGACTGCTTTAGCTTGTATTGCTATGTTATTATAGTGTTCCTTGTTCTTCAAGACTGCTTTAATTTGTTTTTGTATATAATAATGGCGACCCTTTTTTTTCAAGACTGCTTTAGCTTGTATTGCTTTGTTATAATGGTGTCCATTGTTTTTCAAGAGTGCATTAGCTTGTATTGCTATTTTATAATGGTGTCCCTTGTTTTTCAATAAAGCTTTAGCTTCTATTGCTATGTTATAATGGTGTCCCTTGTTTTTTCAGGACTGATTTAGCTTCTATTGCTATAATAAAGCTTCTATTGTTCTTCAAGGCTGCTTTAATTTGTTTTGGTATGTAATAATGGTGTTCCTTGACTTCAAGACTGCTTTAGCTTGTATTGCTATGTTATAATGGTGTCCTTTGACTTCAAGACTGATTAAGCTTGAATTGCCATCTTATAATGTGGTCCCTTGTTTTTCAAGACTGCTTTAGCTTGTATTGCTATGTTATAATGGTGTGTCTTGTTCATCAAGACTGCTTTAGCTTGTATTGCTATGTTATAATGGTGTCCCTTGACTTCAAGACTGATTTAGCTTGTATTGCTATGTTATAATGGTGTCCCTTGTTTTTCAAGACTGCTTTAGCTTGTATTGCTATGTTATAATGGTGTCTCTTGTTCATCGAGACTGCTTTAATTTGTTTTAGGATGTAATAACGGTGTCCCTTGTTTTTCAAGACTGCTTTAGCTTGTATTGCTATTTTTTTAATAGTGTCCCTTGTTTTTCAAGAATGCTTTAGCTTCTATTGCTATGTTATAATGGTGTCCCTTCTTTTTCTAGACTGCTTAAGCTTGTATTGCTATGTTATAATGGTGTCCCTTGTTCTTCAAAACTGCTTTGATTTGTTTTGGTATGTAATAATGGTGTTACATGGCTTCAAGACTGCTTTAGCTTGTATTGCTATGTTATAATGGTGTCCCTTGTTTTTCAAGACTGCTTTAGCTTGTATTGCTATGTTATAATGGTGTCCCTCGTTCTTCGAGACTGATTTAATATGTTTTGGTATGTAATAATGGTGTCCCTTGTTTTTCGAAACTGCTTTAGCTTGTATTGCTTTTTTATAATGGTGTTCCTTGTTCTTCAAGACTGCTTTAATTTGTTTTGGTATGTAATAATGAGGTTCCTTGACTTCAAGACTGCTTTAACTTGTATTGCTATGTTATAATGGTGTCCCTTGACTTCAAGCATGATTATATTTGTTTTGGTATGTAATAATGGTAATCCTTGACTTCAAGACTGCTTTATCTTGTATTGCTATGTTATAATGATGTCCCTTGACTTCAAGACTGATTTAGCTTGTATTGCTATGTTATAATATTGTCCCTTGTTTTTCAAGACTGCTTTAGCTTGTATTGCTATGTTATAATGGTGTCTCTTGTCTTTTAAGACTGCTTTAGCTTGTATTGCTATGTTATAATGGTGTCCCTTGTTCTTTAAGACTGCTTTAATTTGTTTTGGTATATGATAATGGTGTTCCTTGACTTCAAGACTGATTTAGCTTGTATTGCTATGTTATAATGGTGTCCCTTGACTTCAAGACTGGTTTAGCTTCTATTGCTATTTTATAATGGTGTCTCTTGATTTCAAGACTGCTTTAGCTTGTATTACTATCTTATAATGGTGTCCCTTGTTGTGCAAGACTGCTTTAATTTGTTTTGGTATGTAATAATGGTGTTCCTTGATTTCAAGACTGCTTTAGCTTGTATTGCTATGTTATAATGGTGTCCCTTGACTGCAAGACTGATTTAGCTTGTATTGCTATGTTATAATGGTGTCCCTTGTTTTTCAAGACTGATTTAGCTTGTATTGCTATGTTATAACTGTGTCTCTTGTTCTTCAAGACTGCTGAAATTTGTTTTGGTATGTAATCATGGTGTCTTGTTTTTCAAGACTGCTTTAGCTTATATTGCAATTTATAATGGTGTCCCTTGTTCTTCAAGACTGCTTTAATTTGTTTTTGTATGTAATAATGGTGTCCCTTGTTCTTCAAGACTGCTTTAACTTGTATTGCTATGTTATAATGGTGTCCCTTGTTTTTTAAGAGTGCTTTACCTTGTATTGCTATGTTATAATGGTGTCTCTTGTTTTTCAAGACTGCTTTAGCTTGTATTACTATGTTATAATGGTGTCCCTTGTTCTTCAAGACTGCTTTAATTTGTTTTTATATGTAATAATGGTGTCCCTTATTTTGAAAGACTGCTTTAACTTGTATTGCTATGTTATAATGGTGTCCCTTGTTCGTCAAGACTGCTTTAATTTGTTTTGTTATGTTATAATGGTGTTCCTTGAATTCAAGACTGCTTTAGCTTGTATTGCTATGTTATAATGGTGGCCCTTGTTCTTCGAACTGCTTAATTTTGTTTTGGTATGTAATAATGGTGTTCCTTGACTTCAAGAATGCTTTAGCTTGTATTGCTATGTTATAATGGTGTCCATTGACTTTAAGACTGATTTAGCTGGTATTGCTAAGTTAAAATGGTGTCCATTGTTTTTCAAGATTGCTTTAGCTTGTTTTGCTATGTTATAATGGTGTCCCTTGTTCATCAAGACTGCTTTAACTTGTTTTGTTATGTTATAATGGTGTTCCTTGACTTCAGGACTGCTTTGGTTTGTATTGCTATGTTATAATTGTGTCCCTTGTTCTTTAAGACTGCTTTAGCGTGTATTGCTATGTTATAAGGGTGTCCCTTGTTCTTTAAGAATGCTTTAATTTGTTTTGTTATGTTATAATGGTGTTCCTTGACTTCAAGACAGCTTTAGCTTATATTGCTATGTTATAATGGTGCCTTTTGTTTTTTAAGACTGCTTTAGCTTGTATTGCTATGTTATTATAGTGTTCCTTGTTCTTTAAGACTGCTTTAATTTGTTTTTGTATATAATAATGGCGACCCTTTTTTTTCAAGACTGCTTTAGCTTGTATTGCTTTGTTATAATGGTGTCCATTGTTTTTCAAGAGTGCATTAGCTTGTATTGCTATTTTATAATGGTGTCCCTTGTTTTTCAATAAAGCTTTAGCTTCTATTGCTATGTTATAATGGTGTCCCTTGTTTTTTCAGGACTGATTTAGCTTCTATTGCTATAATAAAGCTTCTATTGTTCTTCAAGGCTGCTTTAATTTGTTTTGGTATGTAATAATGGTGTTCCTTGACTTCAAGACTGCTTTAGCTTGTATTGCTATGTTATAATGGTGTCCTTTGACTTCAAGACTGATTAAGCTTGAATTGCTATCTTATAATGGGGTCCCTTGTTTTTCAAGACTGCTTTAGCTTGTATTGCTATGTTATAATGGTGTGTCTTGTTTATCAAGACTGCTTTAGCTTGTATTGCTATGTTATAATGGTGTCCCTTGACTTCAAGACTGATTTAGCTTGTATTGCTATGTTATAATGGTGTCCCTTGTTTTTCAAGACTGCTTTAGCTTGTATTGCTATGTTATAATGGTGTCTCTTGTTCATCGAGACTGCTTTAATTTGTTTTAGGATGTAATAACGGTGTCCCTTGTTTTTCAAGACTGCTTTAGCTTGTATTGCTATTTTTTTAATAGTGTCCCTTGTTTTTCAAGAATGCTTTAGCTTCTATTGCTATGTTATAATGGTGTCCCTTCTTTTTCTGGACTGCTTAAGCTTGTATTGCTATGTTATAATGGTGTCCCTTGTTCTTCAAAACTGCTTTGATTTGTTTTGGTATGTAATAATGGTGTTCCATGGCTTCAAGACTGCTTTAGCTTGTATTGCTATGTTATAATGGTGTCCCTTGTTTTTCAAGACTGCTTTAGCTTGTATTGCTATGTTATAATGGTGTCCCTCGTTCTTCGAGACTGATTTAATATGTTTTGGTATGTAATAATGGTGTCCCTTGTTTTTCGAAACTGCTTTAGCTTGTATTGCTTTTTTATAATGGTGTCCCTTGTTCTTCAAGACTGCTTTAATTTGTTTTGGTATGTAATAATGGTGTTCCTTGACTTCAAGACTGCTTTAACTTGTATTGCTATGTTATAATGGTGTCCCTTGACTTCAAGAATGATTATATTTGTTTTGGTATGTAATAATGGTAATCCTTGACTTCAAGACTGCTTTATCTTGTATTGCTATGATATAATGATGTCCCTTGACTTCAAGACTGATTTAGCTTGTATTGCTATGTTATAATATTGTCCCTTGTTTTTCAAGACTGCTTTAGCTTGTATTGCTATGTTATAATGGTGTCTCTTGTCTTTCAAGACTGCTTTAGCTTGTATTGCTATGTTATAATGGTGTCCCTTGTTCTTTAAGACTGCTTTAATTTGTTTTGGTATATGATAATGGTGTTCCTTGACTTCAAGACTGATTTAGCTTGTATTGCTATGTTATAATGGTGTCCCTTGACTTCAAGACTGGTTTAGCTTCTATTGCTATTTTATAATGGTGTCTCTTGATTTCAAGACTGCTTTAGCTTGTATTACTATCTTATAATGGTGTCCTTTGTTGTGCAAGACTGCTTTAATTTGTTTTGGTATGTAATAATGGTGTTCCTTGACTTCAAGACTGCTTTAGCTTGTATTGCTATGTTATAATGGTGTCCCTTGACTGCAAGACTGATTTAGCTTGTATTCCTATGTTATAATGGTGTCCCTTGTTTTTCAAGACTGATTTAGCTTGTATTGCTATGTTATAACTGTGTCTCTTGTTCTTCAAGACTGCTGAATTTTGTTTTGGTATGTAATCATGGTGTTTTGTTTTTCAAGACTGCTTTAGCTTATATTGCAATTTATAATGGTGTCCCTTGTTTTTCAAGACTGCTTTAATTTGTTTTTGTATGTAATAATGGTGTCCCTTGTTCTTCAAGACTGTTTTAACTTGTATTGCTATGTTATAATGGTGTCCCTTGTTTTTTAAGAGTGCTTTAGCTTGTATTGCTATGTTATAATGGTGTCTCTTGTTTTTCAAGACTGCTTTAGCTTGTATTACTATGTTATAATGGTGTCCCTTGTTCTGCAAGACTGCTTTAATTTGTTTTGTTATTTGATAATGGTGTCCCTTGACTTCAAAACTGCTTTAGCTTGTATTGCTATGTTATAATGGTGTCCCTTGTTCTTCAAGACTGCTTTAATTTGTTTTGGTATGTAATAATGGTGTTTCTTGACTTCAAAAAGTATTTAGCTTGTATTGCTATGTTATAATGGTGTCCCTTGATTTTAAGACTGATTTAGCTTGTATTGCTATGTTATAATGGTGTCCCTTGTTTTTCAAGACTTCTTTAGCTTGTATTACTATGTTATAATGGTTTCCCTTGTTCTTGAAGACTGCTTTAATTTGTTTGGTTATGTAATAATGGTGTTTCTTGACTTCAAGACTGCTTTTGCTTGTATTGCTATGTTATAATGGTGTCCTTTGACTTCAAGACTGGTTAGCTTCTATTGCTATGTTATAATGGTGTCTCTTGATTTCAAGACTGCTTTAGCTTGTATTACTATGTTATAATGGTGTCCCTTGTTGTGCAAGACTGCTTTAATTTGTTTTGTTATGTTATAATGGTGTCCCTTGACTTCAAGACTGCTTTAGCTTGTATTGCTATGTTATAATGGTGTCCCTTGTTCTTTAAGACTGCTTTAATTTGTTTTGGTATGTAATAATGGTGTTTCTTGACCTTAAGACTGCTTTAGCTTGTATTGCTATGTTATAATGGTGTACCTTGACTTCAAGACTGATTTAGCTTGTATTGCTATGTTATAATGGTGTCCCTTGTTCTTCGAGACTGCTTTAATTTGTTTTGGTATATAATAATGGTGTTCCTTGACTTCAAGACTGCTTTAACTTGTATTGCTATGTTATAATGGTGTACCTAGACTTCAAGACTGCTTTAGCGTGTATTGCTATGTTATAATGGTGTCCCTTGTTTTGCAAGACTGCTTTAATTTGTTTTGTTATGTTATAATGGTGTCTCTTGTCTTTCAAGACTGCTTTAGCTTGTATTGCTATGTTATAATGGTGTCCCTTGTTCTTTAAGACTGCTTTAATTTGTTTTGGTATATGATAATGGTGTTCCTTGACTTCAAGACTGATTTAGCTTGTATTGCTATGTTATAATGGTGTCCCTTGACTTCAAGACTGGTTTAGCTTCTATTGCTATTTTATAATGGTGTCTCTTGATTTCAAGACTGCTTTAGCTTGTATTACTATGTTATAATGGTGTCCTTTGTTCTGCAAGACTGCTTTAATTTGTTTTGCTATGTAATAATGGTGTTCCTTGACTTCAAGACTGCTTTAGCTTGTATTGCTATGTTATAATGGTGTCCCTTGACTTCAAGACTGATTTAGCTTGTATTGCTATGTTATAATGGTGTCCCTTGTTTTTCAAGACTGATTTAGCTTGTATTGCTATGTTATAACTGTGTCTCTTGTTCTTAAAGACTGCTGAAATTTGTTTTGGTATGTAATCATGGTGTCTTGTTTTTCAAGACTGCTTTAGCTTATATTGCAATTTATAATGGTGTCCCTTGTTCTTCAAGACTGCTTTAATTTGTTTTTGTATGTAATAATGGTGTCCCTTGTTCTTCAAGACTGCTTTAACTTGTATTGCTATGTTATAATGGTGTCCCTTGTATTTTAAGAGTGCTTTAGCTTGTATTGCTATGTTATAATGGTGTCTCTTGTTTTTCAAGACTGCTTTAGCTTGTATTACTATGTTATAATGGTGTCCCTTGTTCTGCAAGACTGCTTTAATTTGTTTTGTTATTTGATAATGGTGTCCCTTGACTTCAAAACTGCTTTAGCTTGTATTGCTATGTTAAAAATGGTGTCCCTTGTTCTTCAAGACTGCTCTAATTTGTTTTGGTATGTAATAATGGTGTTTCTTGACTTCAAAAATGATTTAGCTTGTATTGCTATGTTATAATGGTGTCCCTTGATTTTAAGACTGATTTAGCTTGTATTGCTATGTTATAATGGTGTCCCTTGTTTTTCAAGACTTCTTTAGCTTGTATTACTATGTTTTAATGGTTTCCCTTGTTCTTGAAGACTGCTTTAATTTGTTTGGTTATGTAATAATGGTGTTTCTTGACTTCAAGACTGCTTTTGCTTGTATTGCTATGTTATAATGGTGTCCTTTAACTTCAAGACTGGTTAGCTTCTATTGCTATGTTATAATGGTGTCTCTTGATTTCAAGACTGCTTTAGCTTGTATTACTATGTTATAATGGTGTCCCTTGTTGTGCAAGACTGCTTTAATTTGTTTTGTTATGTTATAATGGTGTCCCTTGACTTCAAGACTGCTTTAGCTTGTATTGCTATGTTATAATGGTGTCCCTTGTTCTTTAAGACTGCTTTAATTTGTTTTGGTATGTAATAATGGTGTCCCTTGTTTTTTAAGAGTGCTTTAGCTTGTATTGCTATGTTATAATGGTGTACCTTGACTTCAAGACTGATTTAGCTTGTATTGCTATGCTATAATGGTGTCCCTTGTTCTTCGAGACTGCTTTAATTTGTTTTGGTATATAATAATGGTGTTCCTTGACTTCAAGACTGCTTTAACTTGTATTGCTATGTTATAATGGTGTACCTTGACTTCAAGACTGCTTTAGCGTGTATTGCTATGTTATAATGGTGTCCCTTGTTCTGCAAGACTGCTTTAATTTGTTTTGTTATGTTATAATGGTGTCCCTTGACTTCAAGACTGCTTTAGCTTGTATTGCTATGTTATAATTGTGTACCTTGACTTCAAGACTAATCTAGCTTGTATTGCTATGTTATAATGGTGTCCCTTGTTCTTCAAGACTTCTTTAATTTGTTTTGGTATGTAATAATGGTGTTCCTTGACTTCAAGACTGCTTTAACTTGTATTGCTATGTTATAATGGTGTCCCTTGACTTCAAGACTGCTTTAATTTGTTTTGGTATGAAAATAATGGTATTCCTTGACTTCAAGACTGCTTTAGCTTGTATTGCTATGTTATAATGGTGTCCTTTGACTTCAAGACTGCTTTAGCTTGTATTGCTATGTTATAATAGTGTCCCTTGTTTTTCAAGACTGCTTTAGCTTGTATTGCTATGTTATAATGGTGTCTCTTGTTTTTCAAGACTGCTTTAGCTTGTATTGCTATGTTATAATGGTGTCCCTTGTTCTTTAAGACTGCTTTAATTTGTTTTGGTATATGATAATGGTGTTCCTTGACTTCAAGACTGCTTTAGCTTGTATTGCTATGTTATAATGGTGTCCCTTGACTTCAAGACTGATTTAGCTTGTATTGCTATGTTATAATGGTGTCCCTTGTTTTTCAAGACTGCTTTAGTTTGTATTGCTATGTTATAATGGTGTCGTTTGTTCTTCAAGACTACTTTGATTTGTTTTGTTATGTCAAAATGGTGTTCCTTGACCTCAAGACTGCTTTAGCTTGTATTGCTATGTTATAATGGTGTCTCTTGTTTTTCAGGACTGCTTTAGCTTCTATTGCTATAACATAGCTTCTATTGTTCTTAAAGGCTGCTATACTTTGTTTTGGTATCTAATAATGGTGTCCCTTGTTTTTCAAGACTGCTTTAACTTGTATTGCTATGTTATAAAGGTGTCCCTTGTTTTTCAAGAGTGCTTTAGCTTGTATTGGAATGTTATAATGGTGTCCCTTGTTTTTCAAGAATGCTTTAGCTTCTATTACTATGTTATAATGGTGTCCCTTGTTTTTCAGGACTGCTTTAGCTTTTATTGCTATGTTATAATGGTGTCCCTTGTTCTGCAAGACTGCTTTAATTTGTTTTGTTATTTGATAATGGTGTCCCTTGACTTCAAAACTGCTTTAGCTTGTATTGCTATGTTAAAAATGGTGTCCCTTGTTCTTCAAGACTGCTCTAATTTGTTTTGGTATGTAATAATGGTGTTTCTTGACTTCAAAAATGATTTAGCTTGTATTGCTATGTTATAATGGTGTCCCTTGATTTTAAGACTGATTTAGCTTGTATTGCTATGTTATAATGGTGTCCCTTGTTTTTCAAGACTTCTTTAGCTTGTATTACTATGTTTTATTGGTTTCCCTTGTTCTTGAAGACTGCTTTAATTTGTTTGGTTATGTAATAATGGTGTTTCTTGACTTCAAGACTGCTTTTGCTTGTATTGCTATGTTATAATGGTGTCCTTTAACTTCAAGACTGGTTAGCTTCTATTGCTATGTTATAATGGTGTCTCTTGATTTCAAGACTGCTTTAGCTTGTATTACTATGTTATAATGGTGTCCCTTGTTGTGCAAGACTGCTTTAATTTGTTTTGTTATGTTATAATGGTGTCCCTTGACTTCAAGACTGCTTTAGCTTGTATTGCTATGTTATAATGGTGTCCCTTGTTCTTTAAGACTGCTTTAATTTGTTTTGGTATGTAATAATGGTGTCCCTTGTTTTTTAAGAGTGCTTTAGCTTGTATTGCTATGTTATAATGGTGTACCTTGACTTCAAGACTGATTAAGCTTGTATTGCTATGTTATAATGGTGTCCCTTGTTCTTCGAGACTGCTTTAATTTGTTTTGGTATATAATAATGGTGTTCCTTGACTTCAAGACTGCTTTAACTTGTATTGCTATGTTATAATGGTGTACCTTGACTTCAAGACTGCTTTAGCGTGTATTGCTATGTTATAATGGTGTCCCTTGTTCTGCAAGACTGCTTTAATTTGTTTTGTTATGTTATAATGGTGTCCCTTGACTTCAAGACTGCTTTAGCTTGTATTGCTATGTTATAATTGTGTACCTTGACTTCAAGACTAATCTAGCTTGTATTGCTATGTTATAATGGTGTCCCTTGTTCTTCAAGACTTCTTTAATTTGTTTTGGTATGTAATAATGGTGTTCCTTGACTTCAAGACTGCTTTAACTTGTATTGCTATGTTATAATGGTGTCCCTTGACTTCAAGACTGCTTTAATTTGTTTTGGTATGAAAATAATGGTATTCCTTGACTTCAAGACTGCTTTAGCTTGTATTGCTATGTTATAATGGTGTCCTTTGACTTCAAGACTGCTTTAGCTTGTATTGCTATGTTATAATAGTGTCCCTTGTTTTTCAAGACTGCTTTAGCTTGTATTGCTATGTTATAATGGTGTCTCTTGTTTTTCAAGACTGCTTTAGCTTGTATTGCTATGTTATAATGGTGTCCCTTGTTCTTTAAGACTGCTTTAATTTGTTTTGGTATATGATAATGGTGTTCCTTGACTTCAAGACTGCTTTAGCTTGTATTGCTATGTTATAATGGTGTCCCTTGACTTCAAGACTGATTTAGCTTGTATTGCTATGTTATAATGGTGTCCCTTGTTTTTCAAGACTGCTTTAGTTTGTATTGCTATGTTATAATGGTGTCGTTTGTTCTTCAAGACTACTTTGATTTGTTTTGTTATGTCAAAATGGTGTTCCTTGACCTCAAGACTGCTTTAGCTTGTATTGCTATGTTATAATGGTGTCTCTTGTTTTTCAGGACTGCTTTAGCTTCTATTGCTATAACATAGCTTCTATTGTTCTTCAAGGCTGCTATACTTTGTTTTGGTATCTAATAATGGTGTCCCTTGTTTTTCAAGACTGCTTTAACTTGTATTGCTATGTTATAAAGGTGTCCCTTGTTTTTCAAGAGTGCTTTAGCTTGTATTGCTATGTTATAATGGTGTCCCTTGTTTTTCAAGAATGCTTTAGCTTCTATTACTATGTTATAATGGTGTCCCTTGTTTTTCAGGACTGCTTTAGCTTTTATTGCTATGTTATAATGGTGTCCCTTGTTCTTTAAGACTGCTTTAATTTGTTTTGGTATGTAATAATGGTGTTCCTTGACTTCAAGACTGCTTTAGCTTGTATTGCTATGTTATAATGGTGTCCCTTGTTTTTCAAGACTGCTTTAGCTTGTATTGCTATGTTATAATGGTGTCTCTTGTTCTTCGAGACTGGTGAAATTTGTTTTGGTATGTAATCATGGTGTCCCTTGTTTTTCAAGACTGCTTTGCTTATATTGCTATTTTATAATGGTGTCCCTTGTTCTTCAAGACTGCTTTAATTTGTTTTTGTATGTAATAATGGTGTCCCTTGTTCTTGAAGACAGCTTTAACTTGTATTGCTATGTTATAATGGTGTCCTTTGTTTTTCAAGAGTGCTTTAGCTTGTATTGCTATGTTATAATGGTGTCTCTTGTTTTTCAAGACTGCTTAGCTTGTATTACCATGTTATAATGGTGTCCCTTGTTCTGCATGACTGCTTTAATTTGTTTTGTTATTTGATAATGGTGTCCCTTGACTTCAAAACTGCTTTAGCTTGTATTGCTATGTTATAATGGTGTCCCTTGTTCTTCAAGACTGCTTTAATTTGTTTTGGTATGTAATAATGGTGTTTCTTGACTTCAAAAATGATTTAGCTTGTATTGCTATGTTATAATGGTGTCCCTTGATTTTAAGACTGATTTAGCTTGTATTGCTATGTTATAATGGTGTCCCTTGTTTTTCAAGACTTCTTTAGCTTGTATTACTATGTTATAATGGTTTCCCTTGTTCTTGAAGACTGCTTTAATTTGTTTGGTTATGTAATAATGGTGTTTCTTGACTTCAAGACTGCTTTTGCTTGTATTGCTATGTTATAATGGTGTCCTTTGACTTCAAGACTAGTTAGCTTCTATTGCTATGTTATAATGGTGTCTCTTGATTTCAAGACTGCTTTAGCTTGTATTACTATGTTATAATGGTGTCCCTTGTTGTGCAAGACTGCTTTAATTTGTTTTTTTATGTTATAATGGTGTCCCTTGACTTCAAGACTGCTTTAGCTTGTATTGCTATGTTATAATGGTGTCCCTTGTTCTTTAAGACTGCTTTAATTTGTTTTGGTATGTAATAATGGTGTTTCTTGACCTTAAGACTGCTTTAGCTTGTATTGCTATGTTATAATGGTGTACCTTGACTTCAAGACTGATTTAGCTTGTATTGCTATGTTATAATGGTGTCCCTTGTTCTTTGAGACTGCTTTAATTTGTTTTGGTATATAATAATGGTGTTTTTTGACTTCAAGACTGCTTTAACTTGTATTGCTATGTTATAATGGTGTACCTTGACTTCAAGACTGCTTTAGCGTGTATTGCTATGTTATAATGGTGTCCCTTGTTCTGCAAGACTGCTTTAATTTGTTTTGTTATGTTATAATGGTGTCCCTTGACTTCAAGACTGCTAGAGCTTGATTTGCTATGTTATAATGGTGTCCCTTGTTCTACAAGACTGCTCTAATTTGTTTTGGTATGTAATAATGGTGTTTCTTGACTTCAAGACTGCTTTAGCTTGTATTGCTATGTTATAATGGTGTACCTTGACTTCAAGACTAATCTAGCTTGTATTGCTATGTTATAATGGTGTCCCTTGTTCTTCAAGACTGCTTTAATTTGTTTTGGTATGTAATAATGGTGTTCCTTGACTTCAAGACTGCTTTAACTTGTATTGCTATGTTATAATGGTGTCCCTTGACTTCAAGACTGCTTTAATTTGTTTTGGTATGAAAATAATGGTATTCCTTGACTTCAAGACTGCTTTAGCTTGTATTGCTATGTTATAATGGTGTCCATTGACTTCAAGACTGCTTTAGCTTGTATTGCTATGTTATAATAGTGTCCCTTGTTTTTCAAGACTGCTTTAGCTTGTATTGCTATGTTATAATGGTGTCTCTTGTTTTTCAAGACTGCTTTAGCTTGTATTGCTATGTTATAATGGTGTCCCTTGTTCTTTAAGACTGCTTTAATTTGTTTTGGTATATGATAATGGTGTTCCTTGACTTCAAGACTGCTTTAGCTTGTATTGCTATGTTATAATGGTGTCCCTTGACTTCAAGAGTGATTTAGCTGATATTGCTATGTTATAATAGTGTCCCTTGTTTTTCAAGTCTGCTTTAGTTTGTATTGCTATGGTATAATGGTGTCGTTTGTTCTTCAAGACTACTTTGATTTGTTTTGTTATGTCAAAATGGTGTTCCTTGACCTCAAGACTGCTTTAGCTTGTATTGCTATGTTATAATGGTGTCTCTTGTTTTGCAGGACTGCTTTAGCTTCTATTGCTATAACATAGCCCTCTATTGTTCTTCAAGGCTGCTTTAATTTGTTTTGGTATCTAATAATGGTGTCCCTTGTTTTTCAAGACTGCTTTAACTTGTATTGCTATGTTATAAAGGTGTCCCTTGATTTTCAAGAGTGCTTTAGCTTGTATTGCTATGTTATACTGGTGTCCCTTGTTTTTCAAGAATGCTTTAGCTTCTATTACTATGTTATAATGGTGTCCCTTGTTTTTCAGGACTGCTTTAGCTTTTATTGCTATGTTATAATGGGTGCCTTGTTCTTCAAGACTGCTTTAATTTGTTTTGGTATGTAACAATGGTGTTCCTTGACTTCAAGACTGCTTTAGCTTGTATTGCTATGTTATAATGGTGTCCCTTGACTTCAAGACTGATTTAGCTTGTATTGCTATGTTATAATGGTGTCCCTTGTTTTTCAAGACTGCTTTAGCTTGTATTGCTATGTTATAATAGTGTCTCTTGTTCTTCGAGACTGCTGAAATTTGTTTTGGTATGTAATCATAGTGTCCCTTGTTTTTCAAGACTGCTTTGCTTATATTGCTATTTTATAATGGTGTCCCTTGTTCTCAAGACTGCTTTAATTTGTTTTTGTATGTAATAATAGGGTCCCTTGTTCTTGAAGACAGCTTTATCTTGTATTGCTATGTTATAATGGTGTCCCTTGTTTTTCAAGAGTGCTTTAGCTTGTATTGCTATGTTATAATGCTGTCTCTTGTTTTTCAAGACTGCTTTAGCTTGTATTACCATGTTATAATGGTGTCCCTTGTTCTGCATGACTGCTTTAATTTGTTTTGTTATTTTATAATGGTGTCCCTTGACTTCAAGACTGCTTTAGCTTGTATTCCTATGTTATAATGGTTTCCCTTGTTTTTCAAGACTGCTTTAATTTGTTTTGGTATGTAATAATGGTGTTTCTTGACTTCAAAAATGATTTAGCTTGTATTGCTATGTTATAATGGTGTCCCTTGTTTTTCAAGACTTCTTTAGCTTGTATTACTATGTTATAATGGTGTCCCTTGTTCTTGAAGACTGCTTTAATTTGTTTTGTAATGTTATAATGGTGTTCCTTGAATTCAAGACTGCTTTAGCTGGTATTGTTATGTTATAATGGTGTCCCTTGTTCTTGAAGACTGCTTTAATATGTTTTGTTATGTAATAATGGTGTTCCTTGACTTCAAGACTGGTTTAGCTTGTATTGCTATGTTATAATGGTGTCTCTTGTTTTTCAAGACTGCTTTAGCTTGTATTACTATGTTATAATGGTGTCCATTGTTCTGCAAGACTGCTTTAGCTTGTATTGCTATGTTATAATGGTGTCCCTTGTTTTTCAAGACTGCTTTAGCTTGTATTGCTATGTTATAATGGTGTCCCTTGTTCTTTAAGACTGCCTTAATTTGTTTTGGTATGTAATAATTGTGTTTCTTGACTTCAAGACTGCTTTAGCTTGTATTGCTATGTTATAATGGTGTACCTTGACTTCAAGACTGATTTAGCTTGTATTGCTATGTTATAATGGTGTCCCTTGTTCTTCAACACTGCTTTAATTTGTTTTGGTATATAATAACGGTGTCCCTTTTTTTCAAGAGTGCTTTAGCTTGTATTGCTATGTTATAATGGTGTCTCTTGTTTTTCAAGAATGCTTTAGCTTTTATTGCTATGTTATAATGGTGTACCTTGACTTCAAGACTGCTTTAACTTGTATTGCTATGTTATAATGGTGTCCCTTGACTTCAAGACTGATTTAATTTGTTTTGGTATGTAATAATGGTAATCCTTGACTTCAAGACTGCTTTAGCTTGTATTGCTATGTTATAATGGTGTCCCTTGACTTCAAGATAGATTTAGCTTGTATGGCTATGTTATAATAGTGTCCCTTGTTATTCAAGACTGCTTTAGCTTGTATTGCTATGTTATAATGGTGTCTCTTGTTTTTCAAGACTGCTTCAGCTTGTATTGCTATGTTATAATGGTGTCCCTTGACTTCAAGACTGATTTAGCTGGTGTTGCTATGTTATAATGGTGTCCCTTGTTTTTCAAGACTGCTTTAGTTTGAATTGCTATGTTATAATGGTGTCCCTTGTTCTTCAAGACTGCTTTAATTTGTTTTTGTATGTAGTAATAGTGTCCCTTATTTTGAAAGACTGCTTTAACCTGTATTGCTATGTTATAATGGTGTCCCTTGTTTTTCAGGACTGCTTTAGCTTGAATTGCTATGTTATAATGGTGTCCCTTGTTCTTCAAGACTGCTTTAATTTGTTTTGGTATGTAATACTGGTGTTCCTTGACTTAAAGACTGCTTTAGCTTGTATTGCTATGTTATAATGGTGTCCCTTGACTTCAAGACTTATTTAGCTTGTATTGCTATGTTATAATGGTGTCCCTTGTTTTTCAAGACTGCTTTAGCTTGTATTGCTATGTTATAATGGTGTCTCTTGTTTATCGAGACTGCTTTAATTTGTTTTAGGATGTAATAATGGTGTCCCTTGTTTTTCAAGACTGCTTTAGCTTGTATTGCTATTTTTTTAATGGTGTCCCTTGTTCTTCAAGACTGCTTTAATTTGTTTTGGTATGTAATAATAGTGTCCCTTGTTTTTCAAGAGTGCTTTAGCTTGTATTGCTATGTTATAATGGTGTCCCTTGTTCATCAAGATGGCTTTAATTTGTTGTATTATGTTATAATGGTGTTCCTTGACTTCAAGACTGCTTTAGCTTGTATTGTTATGTTATAATGGATTCCCTTGTTCTTTAAGACTGCTTTAATTTGTTTTGGTATGTAATAATGGTGTTCCTTGACTTCAAGACTGCTTTAGCTTGTACTGCTATGTTATAATGGTGTCCCTTGACTCAAAGACTGATTTAGCTTGTATTGCTATGTTATAATGGTGTCCCTTGTTTTTCAAGACTGCTTTAGCTTGTTTTGCTATGTTATAATGGGTCCCTTGTTCTTCAAGACTGCTTTAATTTCTTTTGTTATGTTATAATAATGTTCCTTGAATTCAAGACTGTTTTAGCTTGTATTGCTCTGTTATAATGGTGTTCCTTGTTCTTTAAGACTGCTTTAGCTTGTATTGCTATGTTATAAGGGTGTCCCTTGTTCTACAAGACTGCTTTAATTTGTTTTGTTATGTTATAATTGTGTTCCTTGACTTCAAGACAGCTTTAGCTTATATTGCTATGTTATAATGGTGTCACTTGACTTCAATGCTGATTTAGCTTATATTGCTATGTTATAATGGTGTCCTTTGTTTCTAAGGACTGCTTTAGCTTGTATTGCTATGTTATAATTTTGTTCCTTGTTCTTTAAGACTGCTTTAATTTGTTTTTGTATATAATAACGGTGTCCCTTGTTTTCAAGAGTGCTTTAGCTTGTATTGCTATGTTATAATGGTGTCTCTTGTTTTTCAAGAATGCTTTAGCTTCTATTGCTATGTTATAATGGTGTCCCTTCTTTTTCAGGACTGCTTAAGCTTGTATTGCTATGTTATAATGGTGTCACTTGTTCTTCAAAACTGCTTTGATTTGTTTTGGTATGTAATAATGGTGTTCCATGGCTTCAAGACTGCTTTAGCTTGTATTGCTATGTTATAATGGTGTCCCTTGAATTCAAGACTGCTTTAGCTTGTATTGCTATGTTTTAATGGTGTCCCTTGTTTTTCAAGACTGCTTTAGCTTGTATTGCTATGTTATAATGGTGTCCCTCGTTCTTCGGGACTGATTTAATATGTTTTGGTATGTAATAATGGTGTCCCTTGTTTTTCAAGACTGCTTTAGTTGTATTGCTTTTTTATAATGGTGTCCCTTGTTCTTCAAGACTGCTTTAATATGTTTTGGTATGTAATAATGGTGTTCCTTGACTTCAAGACTGCTTTAACTTGTATTGCTATGTTATAATGGTGTCCCTTGACTTCAAGAATGATTAGATTTGCTTTGGTATGTAATAATGGTAATCCTTGACTTCAAGACTGCTTTAGCTTGTATTGCTATGTTATAATGGTGTCCCTTGACTTCAAGACTGATTTAGCTTGTATTGCTATGTTATAATAGTGTCCCTTGTTTTTCAAGACTGCTTTAGCTTGTATTGCTATGTTATAATGGTGTCTCTTGTTTTTCAATACTGCTTTAGCTTGTATTGCTATGTTATAATGGTGTCCCTTGTTCTTCAAGACTGCTTTAATTTGTTTTGGTATGTAATAATGGTGTTCCTTGACTTCAAGACTGCTTTAGCTTGTATTGCTATGTTATAATGGTGTACCTTGACTTCAAGACTGATTTAGCTGGTATTGCTTTGTTATAATGGTGTCCCTTGTTTTTCAAGACTGCTTTAGTTTGTATTGCTATGTTATAATGGTGTCCCTTGTTCTTCAAGACTACTTTGATTTGTTTTGTTATGTTATAATGGTGTTCCTTGACTTCAAGACTGCTTTAGCTTGTATTGCTATGTTATAATGGTGTCCCTTGTTTTATAAGACTGCTTTAGATTGTATTGCTATGTTATAATGGTGTCCCTTGTTCTTCAAGACTGCTCTAATTTGTTTTTGTATGTAATAATGGTGTCCCTTGTTTTTCAAGAGCCTTTAACTTGTATTGCTATGTTATAATGGTGTCCCTTGTTTTTCAAGACTGCTTTAGCTTGTATTGCTATGTTATAATGGTGTCTCTTGTTCATTTAAGACTGCTTTAATTTGTTTTAGGATGTAATAATGGTGTTCCTTGTTTTTCAGGACTGCTCTAGCTTGTATTGCTATGTTATAATGGTGTCCTTTGTTCTTCGAGACTGATTTAATATGTTTTGGTATGTAATAATGGTGTCCCTTATTTTGAAAGACTGCTTTAACTTGTATTGCTATGTTATAATGGTGTCCCTTGTTCGTCAAGACTGCTTTATTTTGTATTGCTATGTTATAATGGTGTCCCTTGTTCTTCAAGACTGCTTTAATTTGTTTTTATATGTAATAATGGTGTCCCTTATTTTGAAAGACTGCTTTAACTTGTATTGCTATGTTATAATGGTGTCCCTTGTTCGTCAAGACTGCTTTAATTTGTTTTGTTATGTTATAATGGTGTTCCTTGAATTCAAGACTGCTTTAGCTTGTATTGCTATGTTATAATGGTGGCCCTTGTTCTTCGAACTGCTTAAATTTGTTTTGGTATGTAATAATGGTGTTCCTTGACTTCAAGAATGCTTTAGCTTGTATTGCTATGTTATAATGGTGTCCATTGACTTTAAGACTGATTTAGCTGGTATTTCTAAGTTAAAATGGTGTCCATTGTTTTTCAAGATTGCTTTAGCTTGTTTTGCTATGTTATAATGGTGTCCCTTGATCATCAAGACTGCTTTAACTTGTTTTGTTATGTTATAATGGTGTTCCTTGACTTCAAGACTGCTTTAGTTTGTATTGCTATGTTATAATTGTGTCCCTTGTTCTTTAAGACTGCTTTAGCGTGTATTGCTATGTTATAAGGGTGTCCCTTGTTCTTTAAGAATGCTTTAATTTGTTTTGTTATGTTATAATGGTGTTCCTTGACTTCAAGACAGCTTTAGCTTATATTGCTATGTTATATTGGTGCCTTTTGTTTTTTAAGACTGCTTTAGCTTGTATTGCTATGTTATTATAGTGTTCCTTGTTCTTCAAGACTGCTTTAATTTGTTTTTGTATATAATAATGGCGACCCTTTTTTTTCAAGACTGCTTTAGCTTGTATTGCTTTGTTATAATGGTGTCCATTGTTTTTCAAGAGTGCATTAGCTTGTATTGCTATTTTATAATGGTGTCCCTTGTTTTTCAATAAAGCTTTAGCTTCTATTGCTATGTTATAATGGTGTCCCTTGTTTTTTCAGGACTGATTTAGCTTCTATTGCTATAATAAAGCTTCTATTGTTCTTCAAGGCTGCTTTAATTTGTTTTGGTATGTAATAATGGTGTTCCTTGACTTCAAGACTGCTTTAGCTTGTATTGCTATGTTATAATGGTGTCCTTTAACTTCAAGACTGATTAAGCTTGAATTGCTATCTTATAATGGGGTTTCTTGTTTTTCAAGACTGCTTTAGCTTGTATTGCTATGTTATAATGGTGTGTCTTGTTCATCAAGACTGCTTTAGCTTGTATTGCTATGTTATAATGGTGTCCCTTGACTTCAAGACTGATTTAGCTTGTATTGCTATGTTATAATGGTGTCCCTTGTTTTTCAAGACTGCTTTTGCTTGTATTGCTATGTTATAATGGTGTCTCTTGTTCATCGAGACTGCTTTAATTTGTTTTAGGATGTAATAACGGTGTCCCTTGTTTTTCAAGACTGCTTTAGCTTGTATTGCTATTTTTTTAATAGTGTCCCTTGTTTTTCAAGAATGCTTTAGCTTCTATTGCTATGTTATAATGGTGACCCTTCTTTTTCTGGACTGCTTAAGCTTGTATTGCTATGTTATAATGGTGTCCCTTGTTCTTCAAAACTGCTTTGATTTGTTTTGGTATGTAATAATGGTGTTCCATGGCTTCAAGGCTGCTTTAGCTTGTATTGCTATGTTATAATGGTGTCCCTTGTTTTTCAAGACTGCTTTAGCTTGTATTGCTATGTTATAATGGTGTCCCTCGTTCTTCGAGACTGATTTAATATGTTTTGGTATGTAATAATGGTGTCCCTTGTTTTTCGAAACTGCTTTAGCTTGTCTTGCTTTTTTATAATGGTGTCCCTTGTTCTTCAAGACTGCTTTAATTTGTTTTGGTATGTAATAATGGTGTTCCTTGACTTCAAGACTGCTTTAACTTGTATTGCTATGTTATAATGGTGTCCCTTGACTTCAAGAATGATTATATTTGTTTTGGTATGTAATAATGGTAATCCTTGACTTCAAGACTGCTTTATCTTGTATTGCTATGTTATAATGGTGTCCCTTGAATTCATGACTGATTTAGCTTGTATTGCTATGTTATACCAGTGTCCCTTGTTTTTCAAGACTGCTTTAGCTTGTATTGCTATGTTATAATGGTGTCTCTTGTTTTTCAAGACTGCTTTAGCTTGTATTGCTATGTTATAATGGTGTCCCTTGTTCTTCAAGACTGCTTTAATTTGTTTTGGTATGTAATAATGGTGTTCCTTGACTTCAAGACTGCTTTAGCTTGTATTGCTATGTTATAATGGTGTACCTTGACTTCAAGACTGATTTAGCTGGTATTGCTATGTTATAATGGTGTCCCTTGTTTTTCAAGCCTGCTTCAGTTTGTATTTCTATGTTATAATGGTGTCCCTTGTTCTTCAAGACTACTTTGATTTGTTTTGTTATGTTATAATGGTGTTCCTTGACTTCAAGACTGCTCTAGCTTGTATTGCTATGTTATAATGGTGTCCCTTGTTTTTCAAGACTGCTTTAGATTGTATTACTATGTTATAATGGTGTCCCTTGTTCTTCAAGACTGCTTTAATTTGTTTTTGTATGTAATAATGGTGTCCCTTGTTTTTCAAGAGCGTTTAACTTGTATTGTTATGTTATAATGGTGTCCCTTGTTTTTCAAGACTGCTTTAGCTTGTATTGCTATGTTATAATGGTGTCTCTTGTTCATTTAAGACTGCTTTAATTTGTTTTAGGATGTAATAATGGTGTCCCTTGTTTTTCAGGACTGCTTTAGCTTGTATTGCTATGTTATAATGGTGTCCCTTGTTCTTCGAGACTGATTTAATATGTTTTGGTATCTTATAATGGTGTCCCTTGTTTTTCAAGACTGCTTTAGCTTGTATTGCTTTTTTATAATGGTGTCCCTTGTTCTTCAAGACTGCTTTAATTTGTTTTAGTATGTAATAATGGTGTCCCTTGTTTTTCAAGACTGCTTTAGCTTGTATTGCTATGTTATAATGGTGTCCCTGGTTCTTCAAGACTGCTTTAATTTGTTTTGTTATGTTATAATGGTGTTCTTTGACTTCAAGACTGCTTTAGCTTGTATTGTTATGTTATAATGGTGTCCCTCGTTCTTCAAGATGCCTTTAATTTGGTTTGGTATGTAATAATAGTGTTCCTTGACTTTAAGACTGCTTTAGCTTGTATTGCTATGTTATAATGGTGTCCCTTGACTCCAAGACTGATTTAGCTTGTATTGCTATGTTATAATGGTGTTTTGTTTTTCAAGACTGCTTTAGCTTTTTTTACTATGTTATAATGGTGTCCCTTGTTCGTCAAGACTGCTTTAATTTGTTTTGTTATGTTATAATGGTGTTCCTTGAATTCAAGACTGCTTTAGCTTGTATTGCTATGTTATAATGGTGGCCCCTGTTCTTCGAACTGCTTAAATTTGTTTTGGTATGTAATAATGGTGTTCCTTGACTTCAAGACTGCTTTAGCTTGTATTGCTATGTTATAATGGTGTCCTTTGACTTCAAGACTGATTAAGCTTGAATTGCTATGTTATAATGGTGTCCCTTGTTTTTCAAGACTGCTTTAGCTTGTATTGCTATGTTATAATGGTGTCTCTTGTTCATCAAGACTGCTTTAGCTTGTATTGCTATGTTATAATGGTGTCCCTTGACTTCAAGACTGATTTAGCTTGTATTGCTATGTTATAATGGTGTCCCTTGTTTTTCAAGACTGCTTTAGCTTGTATTGCTATGTTATAATGGTGTCTCTTGTTCATCGAGACTGCTTTAATTTGTTTTAGGATGTAATAATGGTGTCCCTTGTTTTTCAAGACTGCTTTAGCTTGTATTGCTATTTTTTTTAATGGTGTCCCTTGTTCTTCAAAACTGCTTTGATTTGTTTTGGTATGTAATAATGGTGTCCCATTTTTTCAAGAGTGCTTTAGCTTGTATTGCTATGTTATAATGGTGTCCCTTGTTTTTCAAGAATGCTTTAGCTTCTATTGCTATGTTATAATGGTGTCCCTTCTTTTTCAGGACTGCTTAAGCTTGTATTGCTATGTTATAATGGTGTCCCTTGTTGTTCAAAACTGCTTTGATTTGTTTTGGTATGTAATAATGGTGTTCCATGGCTTCAAGACTGCTTTAGCTTGTATTGCTATGTTATAATGGTGTCCCTTGTTTTTCAAGACTGCTTTAGCATGTATTGCTATGTTATAATGGTGTCCCTCGTTCTTCGAGACTGATTTAATATGTTTTGGTATGTAATAATGGTGTCCCTTGTTTTTCGAAATTGCTTTAGCTTGTATTGCTTTTTTATAATGGTGTCCCTTGTTCTTCAAGACTGCTTTAATTTGTTTTGGTATGTAATAATGGTGTTTCTTGACTTCAAAAATGATTTAGCTTGTATTGCTATGTTATAATGTTGTCCCTTGTTTTTCAAGACTGCTTTAGCTTTTTTTGCTATGTTATAATGGTGTCCCTGGTTCTTCAAGACTGCTTTAATTTGTTTTGTTATGTTATAATGGTGTTCCTTGACTTCAAGACTGCTTTAGCTTGTATTGTTATGTTATAATGGTGTCCCTCGTTCTTCAAGATGCCTTTAATTTGGTTTGGTATGTAATAATAGTGTTCCTTGACTTTAAGACTGCTTTAGCTTGTATTGCTATGATATAATGGTCTCCCTTGACTCCAAGACTGAATAGCTTGTATTGCTATGTTATAATGGTGTTTTGTTTTTCAAGACTGCTTTAGCTTTTTTTACTATGTTATAATGGTGTCCCTTGTTCGTCAAGACTGCTTTAATTTGTTTTGGTATGTAATAATGGTGTCCCTTGTTTTTCAAGACTGCTTTAGCTCGTATTGCTATGTTATAATGGTGTCCCTTGTTCTTCAAGATGGCTTTGATTTGTTTTGTTATGTTATAATGGTGTTCCTTGACTTCAAGACTGCTTTAGCTTGTATTGTTATGTTATAATGGTGTCCCTTGTTCTTTAAGACTGCTTTAATTTGTTTTGGTGTGTAATAATGGTGTTCCTTGACTTCAAGACTGCTTCAGCTTGTACTGCTATGTTATAGTGGTGTTCCTTGACTCAAAGACTGATTTAGCTTGTATTGCTATGTTATAATAGTGTCCCTTGTTTTTCAAGACTGCATAAGCTTGTTTTGCTATGTTATAATGGGTCCCTTGTTCTTCAAGACTGCTTTAATTTGTTTTGTTATGTTATAATAATGTTCCTTTACTTCAAGACTGTTTTAGCTTGTATTGCTATGTTATAATGGTGTCCCTTGTTGTTCAAAACTGCTTTAATTTGTTTTGGTGTGTAATAATGGTGTTCCTTGACTTCAAGACTGCTTTAGCTTGTATTACTATGTTTTAATGGTGTTCCTTGTTCTTTAAGACTGCTTTAGCTTGTATTGCTATGTTATAAGGGTTTCCCTTGTTCTTCAAGACTGCTCTAATTTGTTTTGTTATGTTATAATGGTGTTCCTTGACTTCAAGACAGCTTTGGCTTATATTGCTATGTTATAATGGTGTCCCTTGACTTCAATGCTGATTTAGCTTATATTGCTATGTTATAATGGTGTCCTTTGTTTTTTAAGACTGCTTTAGCTTGAATTGCTATGTTATAATTTTGTTCCTTGTTCTTTAAGACTGCTTTAATTTGTTTTTGTATATAATAATGGTGTCCCTTGTTTTTCAAGACTGCTTTAGCTTGTATTGCTATGTTTTATGGTGTCCCTTGTTTTTCAAGAAAGCTTTAGCTTCTATTGCTATGTTATAATGGTGTCCCTTTTTTTTCAGGACTGCTTAAGCTTGTATTGCTATGTTATAATGGTGTCCCTTGTTCTTCAAAACTGCTTTAATTTGTTTTAGTATGTAATAATGGTGTTCCATGACCTTAAGACTGCTTAAGCTTGTATTGCTATGTTATAATGGTGTCCCTTGAATTCAAGACTGCTTTAGCTTGTATTGCTATGTTATAGGGGGGGCCCTTGTTCTTCGAGACTCCTTTAATTTGTTTTGGTATGTAATAATGGTGTCCCTTGTTTTTCAAGACTGCTTTAGCTTGTATTGCTTTTTTATAAAGGTGTCCCTTTTTCTTCAAGACTGCTTTCATTTGTTTTGGTATGTAATAATGGTGTCCCTTGTTTTTTAAGACTGCTTTAGCTTGTAGTGCTATGTTATAATAGTGTCCTTGGTTCTTCAAGACTGCTTTAATTTGTTTTGTTATGTTATAATGGTGTTCCTTGACTTCAAGACTGCTTTAGCTTGTATTGTTATGTTATAATGGTGTCCCTCGTTCTTCAAGACTGCTTTAATTTGGTTTGGTATGTAATAATGGTGTTCCTTTACTTTAAGACTGCTTTAGCTTGTATTGCTATGTTATAATGGTGTCCCTTGACTCAAAGACTGATTTAGCTTGTATTGCTATGTTATAATGGTGTTTTGTTTTTCAAGACTGCTTTAGCTTTTTTTGCTATGTTATAATGGTGTCCCTTGTTCGTCAAGACTGCTTTAATTTGTTATGTTATGTTATAATGGTGTTTCTTAACTTCAAGACTGCTTTAGCTTGTATTGCTATGTTATAATGGTGTCCCTTGTTCTTCAAAACTGCTTAAATTTGTTTTGGTATGTAATAATGGGGTTCCTTGACTTCAAGACTGCTTTAGCTTGTATTGCTATGTTATAATGGTGTCCCTTGACATTAAGACTGATTTAGCTGGTATTGCTAAGTTATAATGGTGTCCCTTGTTTTTCAAGACTGCTTTAGCTTGTTTTGCTATGTTATAATGGTGTCCCTCGTTCTTCAAGACTGCTTTAATTTGTTTTGTCATGTTATCATGGTGTTCCTTGACTTTAAGACTGCTTTAGCTTGTATTGCTATGTTATAATGGTGTCACCTGTTCTTCAAGACTGCTTTAAATTTGTTTTGGTATGTAATAATGGTGTTCTTTGACCTTAAGACTGCTTTAGCTTGTATTCCTATGTTATAATTGGGGCCCTTTTTTTTTTAAAACTGCTTTAGCTTGTATTACTATGTTATAATGGTGTCAATTGTTTTTGAAGACTGCTTTAATTAGTTTTGTTAAGTTATAATGGTGTTCCTTGACTTCAAGACTGCTTTTGCTTGTGATGTTATGTTATAATGGTGTCCCTTGTTCTTGAAGACTGCTTTAATTTGTTTTGTTATGTAATAATGGTGTTCCTTGACTTCAAGACTGCTTTTGCTTGTATTGCTATTTATAATGGTGTCCCTTGACTCCAAGACTGATTTAGCTTGTATTGCTAGGTTATAATCGTGTCTCTTGTTTTTCAAGACTGCTTTAGCTTGTATTGCTATGTTATAATGGTGTCCCTTGTTCTTCAAGACTACTTTAATTTGTTTTGTTATGTAATAATGGTGTTCCTTGACTTCAAGACTGCTTTAGCTTGTATTGCTATGTTATAATGGTGTCCCTTGTCCTTCAAAACTGCTATAATTTGTTTTGGTATGTAATAATGGTGTTCCTTGACTTCAAAACTGCTTTAGCTTGTATTGCTATGTTATAATGGTGTCCCTTGTCCTTCAAAACTGCTATAATTTGTTTTGGTATGTAATAATGGTGTTCCTTGACTTCAAGACTGCTTTTGCTTGTATTGCTATTTATAATGGTGTCCCTTGACTCCAAGACTGATTTAGCTTGTATTGCTAGGTTATAATGGTGTCTCTTGTTTTTCAAGACTGCTTTAGCTTGTATTGCTATGTATAATGGTGTCCCTTGTTCTTCAAGACTGCTTTAATTTGTTTTGTTATGTTATAATGGTGTTCCTTGACTTCAAGACTGCTTTAGCTTGTATTGTTATGTTATAATGGTGTCCCTTGTTCTTGAAAACTGCTTTAATTTGTTTTGTTATGTAATAATGGTATTCCTTGACTTCAAGACTGCTTTTGCTTGTATTGCTATGTTATAATTGTGTCCCTTGACTTCAAGACTGATTTAGATTGTATTGCTATGTTATAATGGTGTACCTTGACTTCAAGACTGATTTAGCTTGTATTGCTATGTTATAATGGTGTCCCTTGTTCTTCAAGACTGCTTTGATTTGTTTTGGAATGTAATAATGGTGTTCCTTGAATTCAAGACTGCTTTAGCTTGTATTGCTATGTTATAATGGTGTCCCTTGACTTCAAGACGGATTTAGCTTGTATTGCTATGTTATAATAGTGTCCCTTGTTTTTCAAGACTGCTTTAGCTTGTATTGCTATGTTATAATGGTGTCTCTTGTTTTTCAAGACTGCTTTAGCTTGTATTGCTATGTTATAATGATGTCCCTTGTTCTTCAAGACTGCTTTAATTTGTTTTGGTATGTAATAATGGTGTTCCTTAAATTCAAGACTGCTTTAGCTTGTATTGCTATGTTATAATGGTGTCCCTTGAATTCAAGACATATTTAGCTGGTATTGCTATGTTATAATGGTGTCCCTTGTTTTTCAAGACTTCTTTAGTTTGTATTGCCATGTTATAATGGTGTCCCTTGTTCTTCAAGACTACTTTTATTTGTTTTGTTATGTTATAATGGTGTTTCTTGACTTCAAGACTGCTTTAGATGTACATATTGCTATGTTATAATAATGTCCCTTGTTTTTCAAGACTGCTTTAGCTTGTATTGCTATGTTATAATGGTGTCCCTTGTTCTTCAAGACTGCTTTAATTTGTTTTTGTATGTAATAATGGTGTCCCCTGTTTTTCAAGACTGCTTTAACTTGTATTGCTATGTTATAATGGGTCCCTTGTTTTTAAAGAGTGCTTTAGCTTGCATTGCTATGTTATAATGGTGTCCCTTGTTTTTTAAGAATGATTTAGCTTCTATTGCTATGTTATAATGGTGTCCCTTGTTTTTCAGGACTGCTTTAGCTTGTATTGCTATGTTATAATGGTGTTGCTTGTTCTTCAAGACTGCTTTAATTTGTTTTGGTATGTAATAGTGGTGTTCCTTGACATCAAGACTGCTTTAGCTTGTATTGCTATGTTATAATGGTGTCCTTTGACTTCAAGACAGATTTAGCTTGTATTGCTATGTTATAATGGTGTTTCAGGTTTTTCAAGACTGCTTTAGCTTGTATTGCTATGTTATAATGGTGTCTCTTGTTCTTCGAGACTGCTTTAATTTGTTTTATTATGTAATATTGGTGTCCCTTGTTTTTCAAGACTGCTTTAGCTTGTAATGCTATTTTATAATGGTGTCTTCTTTCTTCAAGACCGCTTTAATTTGTTTTGGTATGTAATATTGGTGTCCCTTGTTTTTCAAGACTGCTTTAGCTTGTATTGCTATGTTATTATGGTGTCCCTTGTTCTTCAAGATGGCTTTAATTTGTTTTGTTATGTTATAATGGTGTTCCTTGACTTCAAGACTGCTTTAGCTTGTATTGTTATGTTATAATGGTGTCCCTTGTTCTTTAAGACTGCTTTAGCTTGTATTGCTATGTTATAAGGGTGTTTCTTGTTCTTTAAGACTGCTTTAATTTGTTTTGTTATGTTATAATGGTGTTCCTTGACTTCAAGTCAGCTTTAGCTTATATTGCTATGTTATAACGCTGTCCCTTGACTTCAAGGCTGATTTAGCTTATATTGCTATGTTATAATGGTGTCCTTTGTTTCTTAAGACTGCTTTAGCTTGTATTGCTATGTTATATTGGTGTTTTTTTGTTCTTCAAGACTGCTTTAATTTGTTTTTGTATATAATAATGATGTTTCTTTTTTTTCAAGACTGCTTAACCTTCTATTGCTATGTTATAATGGTGTCCCTTGTTTTTCAGGACTGCTTTAGCTTCTATTGCTATAACATAGCTTCTATTGTTCTTCAAGGCTGCTTTAATTTGTTTTGGTATGTAATAATGGTGTTCCTTGAATTCAAGACTACTTTAGCTTGTATTGCTATGTTATAATGGTGTCCCTTGACTTCAAGACTGATTTAGCTTGTATTACTATGTTATAATGGTGTCCCTTGTTTTTCAAGACTGCTTTAGCTCGTATTGCTATGTTATAATGGTGTCTCTTGTTCATTTAAGACTGCTTTAATTTGTTTTAGGATGTTATAATGGTGTCCCTTGTTTTTCAAGACTGATTTAGCTGTTATTGCTATGTTATAATAGTGTCCCTTGTTCTTCAAGACTACATTAATTTGTTTTGTTATGTTATAATGGTGTTCCTTGACTTCAAGACTGCTTTAGCTTGTATTGCTATGTTATAATGATGTCACTTGTTCTTCAAGACTGATTTAATTTGTTTTGGTATGTAATAATGGTGTTCCTTGACCTCAAGACTGCTTTAGCTTGTATTGCTATCTTATAATGGTGTCCCTTGTTTTTCAAAACTGCTTTACCTTGTATTACTATGTTATAATGGTGTCCCTTGTTTTTTAAGACTGCTTTAATTTGTTTTGTTATGTTATAATGGTGTTCCTTGACTTCAAGACTGCTTTAGCTTATATTGCTATGTTATAATGGTGTCACCTGTTCTTCAAGACTGCTTTAAATTTGTTTTGGTATGTAATAATGGTGTTCTTTGACCTTAAGACTGCTTTAGCTTGTATTCCTATGTTATATTGGGGCCCTTTTTTTTTTAAAACTGCTTTAGCTTGTATTACTATGTTATAATGGTGTCAATTGATTTTGAAGACTGCTTTAATTAGTTTTGTTAAGTTATAATGGTGTTCCTTGACTTCAAGACTGCTTTTGCTTGTGATGTTATGTTATAATGGTGTCCCTTGTTCTTGAAGACTGCTTTAATTTGTTTTGTTATGTAATAATGGTGTTCCTTGACTTCAAGACTGCTTTTGCTTGTATTGCTATTTATAATGGTGTCCCTTGACTCCAAGACTGATTTAGCTTGTATTGCTAGGTTATAATCGTGTCTCTTGTTTTTCAAGATTGCTTTAGCTTGTATTGCTATGTTATAATGGTGTCCCTTGTTCTTCAAGACTGCTTTAATTTGTTTTTGTATGTAATAATGGTGTCCCCTGTTTTTCAAGACTGCTTTAACTTGTATTGCTATGTTATAATGGGTCCCTTGTTTTTAAAGAGTGCTTTAGCTTGCATTGCTATGTTATAATGGTGTCCCTTGTTTTTTAAGAATGATTTAGCTTCTATTGCTATGTTATAATGGTGTCCCTTGTTTTTCAGGACTGCTTTAGCTTGTATTGCTATGTTATAATGGTGTTGCTTGTTCTTCAAGACTGCTTTAATTTGTTTTGGTATGTAATAGTGGTGTTCCTTGACATCAAGACTGCTTTAGCTTGTATTGCTATGTTATAATGGTGTCCTTTGACTTCAAGACAGATTTAGCTTGTATTGCTATGTTATAATGGTGTTTCAGGTTTTTCAAGACTGCTTTAGCTTGTATTGCTATGTTATAATGGTGTCTCTTGTTCTTCGAGACTGCTTTAATTTGTTTTATTATGTAATATTGGTGTCCCTTGTTTTTCAAGACTGCTTTAGCTTGTAATGCTATTTTATAATGGTGTCTTCTTTCTTCAAGACCGCTTTAATTTGTTTTGGTATGTAATATTGGTGTCCCTTGTTTTTCAAGACTGCTTTAGCTTGTATTGCTATGTTATTATGGTGTCCCTTGTTCTTCAAGATGGCTTTAATTTGTTTTGTTATGTTATAATGGTGTTCCTTGACTTCAAGACTGCTTTAGCTTGTATTGTTATGTTATAATGGTGTCCCTTGTTCTTTAAGACTGCTTTAGCTTGTATTGCTATGTTATAAGGGTGTTTCTTGTTCTTTAAGACTGCTTTAATTTGTTTTGTTATGTTATAATGGTGTTCCTTGACTTCAAGTCAGCTTTAGCTTATATTGCTATGTTATAACGCTGTCCCTTGACTTCAAGGCTGATTTAGCTTATATTGCTATGTTATAATGGTGTCCTTTGTTTCTTAAGACTGCTTTAGCTTGTATTGCTATGTTATATTGGTGTTTTTTTGTTCTTCAAGACTGCTTTAATTTGTTTTTGTATATAATAATGATGTTTCTTTTTTTTCAAGACTGCTTAACCTTCTATTGCTATGTTATAATGGTGTCCCTTGTTTTTCAGGACTGCTTTAGCTTCTATTGCTATAACATAGCTTCTATTGTTCTTCAAGGCTGCTTTAATTTGTTTTGGTATGTAATAATGGTGTTCCTTGAATTCAAGACTACTTTAGCTTGTATTGCTATGTTATAATGGTGTCCCTTGACTTCAAGACTGATTTAGCTTGTATTACTATGTTATAATGGTGTCCCTTGTTTTTCAAGACTGCTTTAGCTCGTATTGCTATGTTATAATGGTGTCTCTTGTTCATTTAAGACTGCTTTAATTTGTTTTAGGATGTTATAATGGTGTCCCTTGTTTTTCAAGACTGATTTAGCTGTTATTGCTATGTTATAATAGTGTCCCTTGTTCTTCAAGACTACATTAATTTGTTTTGTTATGTTATAATGGTGTTCCTTGACTTCAAGACTGCTTTAGCTTGTATTGCTATGTTATAATGATGTCACTTGTTCTTCAAGACTGATTTAATTTGTTTTGGTATGTAATAATGGTGTTCCTTGACCTCAAGACTGCTTTAGCTTGTATTGCTATCTTATAATGGTGTCCCTTGTTTTTCAAAACTGCTTTACCTTGTATTACTATGTTATAATGGTGTCCCTTGTTTTTTAAGACTGCTTTAATTTGTTTTGTTATGTTATAATGGTGTTCCTTGACTTCAAGACTGCTTTAGCTAATATTGCTATGTTATTATGGTGTCCCTTGTTCTTCAAAACTGCTATAATTTGTTTTGGTATGTACTAATGGTGTTCCTTGACTTCAAGACTGCTTAAGCTTGTATTGCTATGTTATAATGGTGTCCCTTGGCTTCAAGACTGATTAAGCTTGTATTGCTATGTTATAATGGTGTCTCTTGTTTTTC
The DNA here is from genome assembly GCA_963969495.1 of Ceratothoa steindachneri. NCBI lineage: Eukaryota > Metazoa > Arthropoda > Malacostraca > Isopoda > Cymothoidae > Ceratothoa > Ceratothoa steindachneri. Next base: position 59,777,151 of record OZ018331.1, on the reverse strand, counting down.
AAGACTGCTTTAGCTTGTATTACTATGTTATAATGGTGTCCCTTGTTCTTCAAGACAACTTTAATTTGTTTTGTTATGTTATAATGGTGTTCCTTGACTTCAAGACTGCTTTAGCTTGTATTGCTATGTTATATTGGTGTCCCTTGTTTTTCAAGACTGCTTTAGTTTGTATTGCTATGTTATAATGGTGTCCCTTGTTCTTCAAGACTGCTTTGATTTGTTTTTGTTTGTAATAATGGTGTCCCTTGTTTTTCAAGACTGCTTTAACTTGTATTGCTATGTTATAATAGGGGCCCTTGTTTTTCAAGAGTGCTTTAGCTTGTCAAGCTATGTTATAATGGTGTCCCTTGTTCTTCAAGACTGCTTGAATTTGTTTTGGTATGTAATAATGGTGTTCCTTGACTTCAAGACTGCTTTAGCTTGTATTGCTATGTTATAATGGTGTCCCTTGTTCTTCAAGACTGCTTGAATTTGTTTTGGTATGTAATAATGGTGTTCCTTGACTTCAAGACTGCTTTAGCTTGTATTGCTATGTTATAATGGTGTCCCTTGTTCTTCAAGACTGCTTGAATTTGTTTTGGTATGTAATAATGGTGTTCCTTGACTTCAAGACTGCTTTAGCTTGTATTGCTATGTTATAATGGTGTCACTTGTTCTTCAAGACTGCTTTAATTTGTTTTGGTATGTAATAATGGTGTTCCTTGACCTCAAGACTGCTTTAGCTTGTATTGCTATGTTATAATGGTGTCCCTTGTTTTTCAAGACTGCTTTAGCTTGTATTACTATGTTATAATGGTGTCCCTTGTTTTTGAAGACTGCTTTAATTTGTTTTGTTATGTTATAATGGTGTCCCTTGACTTCAAGCCTGCTTTAGCTTGTATTGCTATGTTATTATGGTGTCCCTTGTTCTTCAAAACTGCTATAATTTGTTTTGGTATGTACTAATGGTGTTCCTTGACTTCAAGACTGCTTTAGCTTGTATTGCTATGTTATAATGGTGTCCCTTGACTTCAAGACTGATTAAGCTTGTATTGCTATGATATAATGGTGTCTCTTGTTTTTCAAGACTGCTTTAGCTTGTATTACTATGTTATAATGGTGTCCCTTGTTCTTCAAGACTACTTTAATTTGTTTTGTTATGTTATAATGGTGTTCCTTGACTTAAAGACTGCTTTAGCTTGTATTGCTATGTTATATTGGTGTCCCTTGTTTTTCAAGACTGCTTTAGTTTGTATTGCTATGTTATAATGGTGTCCCTTGTTCTTCAAGACTGCTTTGATTTGTTTTTGTTTGTAATAATGGTGTCCCTTGTTTTTCAAGACTGCTTTAACTTGTATTGCTATTTTATAATGGTGTCCCTTTTTCTTCAAGACTGCTTTAATTTGTTTTGGTATGTAATAATTGTGTCCCTTTTTTTTCAAGACTGCTTTAGCTTGTATTGCAATGTTATAATGGTGTCCCTTGTTCTTCAAGACTGCTTTAATTTGTTTTGTTATGTTATAATGGTGTTCCTTGATTTCAAGACTGCTTTAGCTTGTATTGTTATGTTATAATGGTGTCCCTTGTTCTTCAAGACTGCTTTAATTTGTTTTGGTATGTAATAATGGTGTTCCTTGACTTCAAGACTGCTTTATCTTGTACTGCTATGTTATAATGGTGTCCCTTGACTACAAGACTGATTTAGCTTGTATTGCTATGTTATAATGGTGTCCCTTGTTTTTCAAGACTGCTTTAGCTTGTTTTGCTATGTTATAATGGTGTCCCTTGTTCTTCAAGACTGCTTTAATTTGTTTTGTTATGTTATAATTGTGTTTCTTGACGTCAAGACTGTTTTAGCTTGCAGTGCTATGTTATAATGGTGTCCATTGTTCTTTAAAAACTGCTTTAATTTGTTTTGGTATGTAATAATGGTGTTCCTTGACTTTAAGTCTGCTTTAGCTTGTATTGCTTTGTTATAATGGTGTCCCTTGACTTCAAGACTGATTTAGCTTGTATTGCTATGTTATAATGGTGTCCCTTGTTTTTTAAGACTGCTTTAGCTTGTATTACTATGTTATAATGGTGTCCCTTCTTCTTCAAGACTGCATTAATTTGTTTTGTTATGTTATAATGTTGTTCCTTGACTCTGAAGACTGCTTTAGATTGTATTGCTATGTTATAATGGTGTCCCTTGTTCTTTAAGACTGCTTTAGCTTGTATTGCTATGTTATAAGGGTGTCCCTTGTTCTTCAAGACTGCTTTAATTTGTTTTGTTATGTTATAATGGTGTTCCTTGACTTCAAGACAGCTTTAGCTTATATTGCTGTGTTATAATGGTGTCCCTTGACTTCAAGGCTGATTTAGCTTAAATTGCTATGTTATAATGGTGTCCTTTGTTTCTTAAGACTGCTTTAGCTTGTATAGCCATGTTATAATGTTGTTCCTTGTTCTTTAAGACTGCTTTAATTTGTTTTTGTATATAATAATGGTGTCCCTTTTTTTTCAAGAGTGCTTTAGCTTTTATTGCTATGTTATAATGGTGTCCCTTGTTTTTCAAGAATGCTTTAGCTTCTATTGCTATGTTATAATGGTGTCTCTTGTTTTTCCGAACTGCTTAAGCTTGTATTGCTATGTTACAATGGTGTCCCTTGTTCTTCAAAACTGCTTTAATTTGTTTTGGTATGTAATAATGGTGTTCCATGACTTCAAGACTGCTTTAGCTTGTATTGCTATGTTATAATGGTCTCCCTTGAATTCAAGACTGCTTCAGCTTGTATTGCTATGTTATAATGGTGTCCCTTGTTTTTCAAGACTGCTTTAGCTTGTATTGCTATGTTATAATGGTGTTTCTTGTTCTTCGAGACTGCTTTAATTTGTTTTGGTATGTAATAATGGTGTCCCTTGTTTTTCAAGACTGCTTTAGCTTGTATTGCTATTTTATAATGGTGTCTCTTGTTCTTCAAGACTGCTTTAATTTGTTTTGGTATGTAATAATGGTGTCCCTTTTTTTTCAGGACTGCTTTAGCTTGTATTGGTATGTTATAATGGTGTCCCCTGTTCTTCAAGACTGCTTTAATTTGTTTTGTTATGTTATAATGGTGTTCCTTGACCTCAAGACTGCTTTAGCTTGTATTGCTATGTTATAATGGTGTCCCTTGTTTTTCAAGACTGCTTTAGCTTGTATTACTATGTTATAATGGTGTCCCTTGTTTTTGAAGACTGCTTTAATTTGTTTTGTTATGTTATAATGGTGTTCCTTGACTTCAAGACTGCTTTAGCTTGTATTGCTATGTTATTATGGTGTCCCTTGTTCTTCAAAACTGCTATAATTTGTTTTGGTATGTACTAATGGTGTTCCTTGACTTCAAGACTGCTTTAGCTTGTATTGCTATGTTATAATGGTGTCCCTTGACTTCAAGACTGATTAAGCTTGTATTGCTATGTTATAATGGTGTCTCTTGTTTTTCAAGACTGCTTTAGCTTGTATTACTATGTTATAATGGTGTCCTTTGTTCTTCAAGACTACTTTAATTTGTTTTGTTATGTTATAATGGTGTTCCTTGACTTCAAGACTGCTTTAGCTTGTATTGCTATGTTATATTGGTGTCCCTTGTTTTTCAAGACTGCTTTAGTTTGTATTGCTTTTGTTATAATGGTGTCCCTTGTTCTTCAAGACTGCTTTGATTTGTTTTTGTTTGTAATAATGGTGTCCTTTGTTTTTCAAGACTGCTTTAACTTGTATTGCTATGTTATAATAGGGGCCCTTGTTTTTCAAGAGAGCTTTAGCTTGTAAAGCTATGTTATAATGGTGTCCCTTGTTTTTTAAGAATGCTTTAGCTTCTATTGCTATGTTATAATGGTGTCCCTTGTTTTTCAGGACTGCTTTAGCTTGTATTGCTATGTTATAATGGGGTCCCTTGTTCTTCAAGACTGCTTGAATTTGTTTTGGTATGTAATAATGGTGTTCCTTGACTTCAAGACTGCTTTAGCTTGTATTGCTATGTTATAATGGTGTCACTTGTTCTTCAAGACTGCTTTAATTTGTTTTGGTATGTAATAATGGTGTTCCTTGACCTCAAGACTGCTTTAGCTTGTATTTCTATGTTAAAAAGGCGTCCCTTGTTTTTCAAGACTGCTTTAGCTTGTATTACTATGTTATAATGGTGTCCCTTGTTTTTGAAGACTGCTTTAATTTGTTTTGTTATGTTATAATGGTGTTCCTTGACTTTAAGACTGCTTTAGCTTGTATTGCTATGTTATTATGGTGTCCCTTGTTCTTCAAAACTGCTATAATTTGTTTTGGTATGTATTAATGGTGTTCCTTGACTTCAAGACTGCTTTAGCTTGTATTGCTATGTTATAATGGTGTCCCTTGACTTCAAAACTGATTAAGCTTGTATTGCTATGTTATAATGGTGTCCCTTGTTTTTCAAGAGTGCTTTAACTTGTAAAGCTATGTTATAATGGTGTCCCTTGTTTTTTAAGAATGCTTTAGCTTCTATTGCTATGTTATAATGGTGTCCCTTGTTTTTCAGGATTGCTTTAGCTTGTATTGCTATGTTATAATGGTGTCCCTTGTTCTTCAAGACTGCTTGAATTTGTTTTGGTATGTAATAATGGTGTTCCTTGACTTCAAGACTGCTTTAGCTCGTATTGCGATGTCATAATGGTGTCTTTTGACTTTAAGACTGATTAAGTTTGTATTGCTATGTTATAATGGTGTTTCTTGTTTTTCAAGACTGCTTTAGCTTGTATTGCTATGTTATAATGGTGTCCCTTGTTCTTCGAGACTGCTTTATTTTGTTTTGGTATGTAATAATGTTTTCCCTTGTTTTTCAAGACTGCATCAGCTTGTATTGCTATTTTATAATGGTGTCCCTTTTTCTTCAAGACTGCTTTAATTTGTTTTGGTATGTAATAATTGTGTCCCTTGTTTTTCAAGACTGCTTTAGCTTGTATTGCTATGTTATAATGGTGTCCCTTGTTCTTCAAGACTGCTTTAATTTGTTTTGTTATGTTATAATGGTGTTCCTTGATTTCAAGACTGCTTTAGCTTGTATTGTTATGTTATATTGGTGTCCCTTGTTCTTCAAGACTGCTTTAATTTGTTTTGGTATGTAATAATGGTGTTCCTTGACTTCAAGACTGCTTTATCTTGTACTGCTTTGTTTTAATGGTGTCCCTTGACTACAAGACTGATTTAGCTTGTATTGCTATGTTATAATGGTGTCCCTTGTTTTTCAAGACTGCTTTAGCTTGTTTTGCTATGTTATAATGGTGTCACTTGTTCTTCAAGACTGATTTAATTTGTTTTGGTATGTAATAATGGTGTTCCTTGACCTCAAGACTGCTTTAGCTTGTATTGCTATGTTATAATGGTGTCCCTTGTTTTTCAAAACTGCTTTAGCTTGTATTACTATGTTATAATGGTGTCCCTTGTTTTTTAAAACTGCTTTAATTTGTTTTGTTATGTTATAATGGTGTTCCTTGACTTCAAGACTGCTTTAGCTTATATTGCTATGTTATTATGGTGTCCCTTGTTCTTCAAAACTGCTATAATTTGTTTTGGTATGTACTAATGGTGTTCCTTGACTTCAAGACTGCTTAAGCTTGTATTGCTATGTTATAATGGTGTCCCTTGGCTTCAAGACTGATTAAGCTTGTATTGCTATGTTATAATGGTGTCTCTTGTTTTTCAAGACTGCTTTAGCTTGTATTACTATGTTATAATGGTGTCCCTTGTTCTTCAAGACAACTGTAATTTGTTTTGTTATGTTATAATGGTGTTCCTTGACTTCAAGACTGCTTTAGCCTGTATTGCTATGTTATATTGGTGTCCCTTGTTTTTCAAGACTGCTTTAGTTTGTATTGCTATGTTATAATGGTGTCCCTTGTTCTTCAAGACTGCTTTGATTTGTTTTTGTTTGTAATAATGGTGTCCCTTGTTTTTCAAGACTGCTTTAACTTGTATTGCTATGTTATAATAGGGGCCCTTGTTTTTCAAGAGTGCTTTAGCTTGTAAAGCTATGTTATAATGGTGTCCCTTGTTCTTCAAGACTGCTTGAATTTGTTTTGGTATGTAATAATGGTGTTCCTTGACTTCAAGACTGCTTTAGCTTGTATTGCTATGTTATAATGGTGTCCCTTGTTCTTCAAGACTGCTTGAATTTGTTTTGGTATGTAATAATGGTGTTCCTTGACTTCAAGACTGCTTTAGCTTGTATTGCTATGTTATAATGGTGTCACTTGTTCTTCAAGACTGCTTTAATTTGTTTTGGTATGTAATAATGGTGTTCCTTGACCTCAAGACTGCTTTAGCTTGTATTGCTATGTTATAATGGTGTCCCTTGTTTTTCAAGACTGCTTTAGCTTGTATTACTATGTTATAATGGTGTCCCTTGTTTTTGAAGACTGCTTTAATTTGTTTTGTTATGTTATAATGGTGTTCCTTGACTTCAAGACAGCTTTAGCTTATATTGCTGTGTTATAATGGTGTCCCTTGACTTCAAGCCTGCTTTAGCTTGTATTGCTATGTTATTATGGTGTCCCTTGTTCTTCAAAACTGCTATAATTTGTTTTGGTATGTACTAATGGTGTTCCTTGACTTCAAGACTGCTTTAGCTTGTATTGCTATGTTATAATGGTGTCCCTTGACTTCAAGACTGATTAAGCTTGTATTGCTATGTTATAATGGTGTCTCTTGTTTTTCAAGACTGCTTTAGCTTGTATTACTATGTTATAATGGTGTCCCTTGTTCTTCAAGACTACTTTAATTTGTTTTGTTATGTTATAATTGTGTTCCTTGACTTAAAGACTGCTTTAGCTTGTATTGCTATGTTATATTGGTGTCCCTTGTTTTTCAAGACTGCTTTAGTTTGTATTGCTATGTTATAATGGTGTCCCTTGTTCTTCAAGACTGCTTTGATTTGTTTTTGTTTGTAATAATGGTGTCCCTTGTTTTTCAAGACTGCTTTAACTTGTATTGCTATTTTATAATGGTGTCCCTTTTTCTTCAAGACTGCTTTAATTTGTTTTGGTATGTAATAATTGTGTCCCTTGTTTTTCAAGACTGCTTTAGCTTGTATTGCTATGTTATAATGGTGTCCCTTGTTCTTCAAGACTGCTTTAATTTGTTTTGTTATCTTATAATGGTGTTCCTTGATTTCAAGACTGCTTTAGCTTGTATTGTTATGTTATAATGGTGTCCCTTGTTCATCAAGACTGCTTTAATTTGTTTTGGTATGTAATAATGGTGTTCCTTGACTTCAAGACTGCTTTATCTTGTACTGCTATGTTATAATGGTGTCCCTTGACTACAAGACTGATTTAGCTTGTATTGCTATGTTATAATGGTGTCCCTTGTTTTTCAAGACTGCTTTAGCTTGTTTTGCTATGTTATAATGGTGTCCCTTGTTCTTCAAGACTGCTTTAATTTGTTTTGTTATGTTATAATGGTGTTTCTTGACGTCAAGACTGTTTTAGCTTGCAGTGCTATGTTATAATGGTGTCCATTGTTCTTCAAAAACTGCTTTAATTTGTTTTGGTATGTAATAATGGTGTTCCTTGACTTTAAGTCTGCTTTAGCTTGTATTGCTTTGTTATAATGGTGTCCCTTGACTTCAAGACTGATTTAGCTTGTATTGCTATGTTATAATGGTGTCCCTTGTTTTTCAAGACTGCTTTAGCTTGTATTACTATGTTATAATGGTGTCCCTTGTTCTTCAAGACTGCATTAATTTGTTTTGTTATGTTATAATGGTGTTCCTTGACTCTGAAGACTGCTTTAGATTGTATTGCTATGTTATAATGGTGTCCCTTGTTCTTTAAGACTGCTTTAGCTTGTATTGCTATGTTATAAGGGTGTCCCTTGTTCTTCAAGACTGCTTTAATTTGTTTTGTTATGTTATAATGGTGTTCCTTGACTTCAAGACAGCTTTAGCTTATATTGCTGTGTTATAATGGTGTCCCTTGACTTCAAGGCTGATTTAGCTTAAATTGCTATGTTATAATGGTGTCCTTTGTTTCTTAAGACTGCTTTAGCTTGTATTGCCATGTTATAATGTTCTTCCTTGTTCTTTAAGACTGCTTTAATTTGTTTTTGTATATAATAATGGTGTCCCTTTTTTTTCAAGAGTGCTTTAGCTTTTATTGCTATGTTATAATGGTGTCCCTTGTTTTTCAAGAATGCTTTAGCTTATATTGCTATGTTATAATGGTGTCTCTTGTTTTTCCGAACTGCTTAAGCTTGTATTGCTATGTTACAATGGTGTCCCTTGTTCTTCAAAACTGCTTTAATTTGTTTTGGTATGTAATAATGGTGTTCCATGACTTCAAGACTGCTTTAGCTTGTATTGCTATGTTATAATGGTCTCCCTTGAATTCAAGACTGCTTCAGCTTGTATTGCTATGTTATAATGGTGTCCCTTGTTTTTCAAGACTGCTTTAGCTTGTATTGCTATGTTATAATGGTGTTTCTTGTTTTTCGAGACTGCTTTAATTTGTTTTGGTATGTAATAATGGTGTCCCTTGTTTTTCAAGACTGCTTTAGCTTGTATTGCTATTTTATAATGGTGTCTCTTGTTCTTCAAGACTGCTTTAATTTGTTTTGGTATGTAATAATGGTGTCCCTTTTTTTTCAGGACTGCTTTAGCTTGTATTGGTATGTTATAATGGTGTCCCCTGTTCTTCAAGACTGCTTTAATTTGTTTTGTTATGTTATAATGGTGTTCCTTGACCTCAAGACTGCTTTAGCTTGTATTGCTATGTTATAATGGTGTCCCTTGTTTTTCAAGACTGCTTTAGCTTGTATTACTATGTTATAATGGTGTCCCTTGTTTTTGAAGACTGCTTTAATTTGTTTTGTTATGTTATAATGGTGTTCCTTGACTTCAAGACTGCTTTAGCTTGTATTGCTATGTTATTATGGTGTCCCTTGTTCTTCAAAACTGCTATAATTTGTTTTGGTATGTACTAATGGTGTTCCTTGACTTCAAGACTGCTTTAGCTTGTATTGCTATGTTATAATGGTGTCCCTTGACTTCAAGACTGATTAAGCTTGTATTGCTATGTTATAATGGTGTCTCTTGTTTTTCAAGACTGCTTTAGCTTGTACTACTATGTTATAATGGTGTCCTTTGTTCTTCAAGACTACTTTAATTTGTTTTGTTATGTTATAATGGTGTTCCTTGACTTCAAGACTGCTTTAGCTTGTATTGCTATGTTATATTGGTGTCCCTTGTTTTTCAAGACTGCTTTAGTTTGTATTGCTATGTTATAATGGTGTCCCTTGTTCTTCAAGACTGCTTTGATTTGTTTTTGTTTGTAATAATGGTGTCCTTTGTTTTTCAAGACTGCTTTAACTTGTATTGCTATGTTATAATAGGGGCCCTTGTTTTTCAAGAGAGCTTTAGCTTGTAAAGCTATGTTATAATGGTGTCCCTTGTTTTTTAAGAATGCTTTAGCTTCTATTGCTATGTTATAATGGTGTCCCTTGTTTTTCAGGACTGCTTTAGCTTGTATTGCTATGTTATAATGGTGTCCCTTGTTCTTCAAGACTGCTTGAATTTGTTTTGGTATGTAATAATGGTGTTCCTTGACTTCAAGACTGCTTTAGCTTGTATTGCTATGTTATAATGGTGTCACTTGTTCTTCAAGACTGCTTTAATTTGTTTTGGTATGTAATAATGGTGTTCCTTGACCTCAAGACTGCTTTAGCTTGTATTGCTATGTTATAATGGCGTCCCTTGTTTTTCAAGACTGCTTTAGCTTGTATTACTATGTTATAATGGTGTCCCTTGTTTTTGAAGACTGCTTTAATTTGTTTTGTTATGTTATAATGGTGTCACTTGTTCTTCAAGACTGCTTTAATTTGTTTTGGTATGTAATAATGGTGTTCCTTGACTTCAAGACTGCTTTAGCTTGTATTGCTATGTTATTATGGTGTCCCTTGTTCTTCAAAACTGCTATAATTTGTTTTGGTATGTACTAATGGTGTTCCTTGACTTCAAGACTGCTTTAGCTTGTATTGCTATGTTATAATGGTGTCACTTGTTCTTCAAGACTGCTTTAATTTGTTTTGGTATGTACTAATGGTGTTCCTTGACTTCAAGACTGCTTTAGCTTGTATTGCTATGTTATAATGGTGTCACTTGTTCTTCAAGACTGCTTTAATTTGTTTTGGTATGTAATAATGGTGTTCCTTGAATTCAAGACTGCTTTAGCTTGTATTGCTATGTTATTATGGTGTCCCTTGTTCTTCAAAACTGCTATAATTTGTTTTGGTATGTACTAATGGTGTTCCTTGACTTCAAGACTGCTTTAGCTTGTATTGCTATGTTATAATGGTGTCCCTTGACTTCAAAACTGATTAAGCTTGTATTGCTATGTTATAATGGTGTCCCTTGTTTTTCAAGAGTGCTTTAACTTGTAAAGCTATGTTATAATGGTGTCCCTTGTTTTTTAAGAATGCTTTAGCTTCTATTGCTATGTTATAATGGTGTCCCTTGTTTTTCAGGATTGCTTTAGCTTGTATTGCTATGTTATAATGGTGTCCCTTGTTCTTCAAGACTGCTTGAATTTGTTTTGGTATGTAATAATGGTGTTCCTTGACTTCAAGACTGCTTTAGCTCGTATTGCGATGTCATAATGGTGTCTTTTGACTTTAAGACTGATTTAGCTTGTATTGCTATGTTATAATGGTGTTTCTTGTTTTTCAAGACTGCTTTAGCTTGTATTGCTATGTTATAATGGTGTCTCTTGTTCTTCGGGACTGCTTTATTTTGTTTTGGTATGTAATAATGTTTTCCCTTGTTTTTCAAGACTGCATCAGCTTGTATTGCTATTTTATAATGGTGTCCCTTTTTCTTCAAGACTGCTTTAATTTGTTTTGGTATGTAATAATTGTGTCCCTTGTTTTTCAAGACTGCTTTAGCTTGTATTGCTATGTTATAATGGTGTCCCTTGTTCTTCAAGACTGCTTTAATTTGTTTTGTTATGTTATAATGGTGTTCCTTGATTTCAAGACTGCTTTAGCTTGTATTGCTATGTTATAATGGTGTCCCTTGTTTTTCAAGAGTGCTTTAACTTGTAAAGCTATGTTATAATGGTGTCCCTTGTTTTTTAAGAATGCTTTAGCTTCTATTGCTATGTTATAATGGTGTCCCTTGTTTTTCAGGATTGCTTTAGCTTGTATTGCTATGTTATAATGGTGTCCCTTGTTCTTCAAGACTGCTTGAATTTGTTTTGGTATGTAATAATGGTGTTCCTTGACTTCAAGACTGCTTTAGCTCGTATTGCGATGTCATAATGGTGTCTTTTGACTTTAAGACTGATTTAGCTTGTATTGCTATGTTATAATGGTGTTTCTTGTTTTTCAAGACTGCTTTAGCTTGTATTGCTATGTTATAATGGTGTCTCTTGTTCTTCGGGACTGCTTTATTTTGTTTTGGTATGTAATAATGTTTTCACTTGTTTTTCAAGACTGCATCAGCTTGTATTGCTATTTTATAATGGTGTCCCTTTTTCTTCAAGACTGCTTTAATTGGTTTTGGTATGTAATAATTGTGTCCCTTGTTTTTCAAGACTGCTTTAGCTTGTATTGCTATGTTATAATGGTGTCCCTTGTTCTTCAAGACTGCTTTAATTTGTTTTGTTATGTTATAATGGTGTTCCTTGATTTCAAGACTGCTTTAGCTTGTATTGTTATGTTATAATGGTGTCCGTTGTTCTTCAAGACTGCTTTAATTTGTTTTGGTATGTAATAATGGTGTTCCTTGACTTCAAGACTGCTTTATCTTGTACTGCTTTGTTTTAATGGTGTCCCTTGACTACAAGACTGATTTAGCTTGTATTGCTATGTTATAATGGTGTCCCTTGTTTTTCAAGACTGCTTTAGCTTGTTTTGCTATGTTATAATGGTGTCCCTTGTTCTTCAAGACTGCTTTAATTTGTTTTGTTATGTTATAATGGTGTTTCTTGACGTCAAGACTGTTTTAGCTTGCAGTGCTATGTTATAATGGTGTCCATTGTTCTTCAAAAACTGCTTTAATTTGTTTTGGTATGTAATAATGGTGTTCCTTGACTTTAAGTCTGCTTTAGCTTGTATTGCTTTGTTATAATGGTGTCCCTTGACTTCAAGACTGATTTAGCTTGTATTGCTATGTTATAATGGTGTCCCTTGTTTTTCAAGACTGCTTTAGCTTGTATTACTATGTTATAATGGTGTCCCTTGTTCTTCAAGACTGCATTAATTTGTTTTGTTATGTTATAATGGTGTTCCTTGACTCTGAAGACTGCTTTAGATTGTATTGCTATGTTATAATGGTGTCCCTTGTTCTTTAAGACTGCTTTAGCTTGTATTGCTATGTTATAAGGGTGTCCCTTGTTCTTCAAGACTGCATTAATTTGTTTTGTTATGTTATAATGGTGTTCCTTGACTTCAAGACAGCTTTAGCTTATATTGCTGTGTTATAATGGTGTCCCTTGACTTCAAGGCTGATTTAGCTTATATTGCTATGTTATAATGGTGTCCTTTGTTTCTTAAGACTGCTTTAGCTTGTATTGCCATGTTATAATGTTGTTCCTTGTTCTTTAAGACTGCTTTAATTTGTTTTTGTATATAATAATGGTGTCCCTTTTTTTTCAAGAGTGCTTTAGCTTTTATTGCTATGTTATAATGGTGTCCCTTGTTTTTCAAGAATGCTTTAGCTTCTATTGCTATGTTATAATGGTGTCTCTTGTTTTTCCGAACTGCTTAAGCTTGTATTGCTATGTTACAATGGTGTCCCTTGTTCTTCAAAACTGCTTTAATTTGTTTTGGTATGTAATAATGGTGTCCCTTGTTTTTCGAGAGTGCTTTAGCTTGTATTGCTATGTTATAATGGTGTCCCTTGTTTTTTAAGAATGCTTTAGCTTCTATTGCTATGTTCTTATGGTGTCCCTTGTTTTTCAGGACTGCTTTAGCTTCTATTGCTATAACATAGCTTCTATTGTTCTTCAAGGCTGCTTTAATTTGTTTTGGTATGTAATAATGGTGTTCCTTGACTTCAAGACTGCTTTAGCTTGTATTGCTATGTTATAATGCTGTCCCTGGACTTCAAGACTGATTTAGCTTGTATTGCTATGTTATAATGGTGTCCCTTGTTTTTTAAGACTTCTTTAGCTTGTATTGCTATGTTATAATGGTGTCCCTTGTTCATCAAGACGTCCTTAATTTGTTTTGGTATGTAATAATGGTGTCCCTTCTTTTTCAAGACTGCTTTATCTTGTATTGCTATGTGATAATGGTGTCCCTTGTTCTTCAAGACTGCTTTAATTTGTTTTGTTATGTTATAATGGTTTTCCTTGACTTCAAGACTGCTTTAATTTGTTTTAGTATGTAATAATGGTGTTTCTTAACCTCAAGACTGCTTTAGCTTGTATTGCTATGTTATAATGGTGTCCCTTGACTTCAAGACTGATTTAGCTTGTATTGCTATGCTATAATGGTGTCCCTTGTTTTTCAAGACTGCTTTAGCTTGTATTGCTATGTTATAATGGTGTCCCTTGTTCTTCAAGACTGCTTTAATTTGTTTTGGTATGTAATAATGGTGTCCCTTGTTTTTCACGCCTGCTCTTGCTTGTATTGCTATGTTTTTATGGTGTCCCTTGTTTTTCAAGAGTTCTTTAGCTTGTTTTGCTATGTTATAATGGTGTCCCTTGTTTTTCAAGACTGCCTTAGCTTGTATTGCTATGTTATAATGGTATCCCTTGTTTTTTAAGACTGCTTTAGCTTGTATTGCTATGTTATAATGGTGTCCCTTGTTCTTCAAGACTGCCTTAATTTGTTTTGGTATGTAATAATGGTGTTTCCTGACTTCAAGACTGCTTTAGCTTGTATTGCTATGTTATAATGGTGTCCCTTGACTTCAAGACTGATTTAGCTTGTATTGCTTTGTTCTAATGGTGTCCCTTGTTTTTTAAGACTGCTTTAGCTTTTATTGCTATGACATAATGTGTCCCTTGTTTTTCAAGACTGCTTTATTTTGTTTCAGCATGCTGAAGACCAAATTTCTCTGTGCTAATATCTTGACTGATTTTGTTAGTAGGTGGTCGGTCGGATGGTAAATATTTTACTTTTTACTGAGTTTTTGAGTAATACCATCGTAACTCTTTACCCAATCCTAATGAAATTGGAAAATTTTAGGTTCTTTTACATTTTATTTTAAATGATATAATTGCCAAAGTCCTCGTAAGGTTAGGCCTGGAGTTATTCAAAGAAAACTAACTATGGGTCAGATTGCCCCACTTGCTAAATGTTTTGATGCTCGTAAGGTCATATGGTCATAAGGTCATAAGTCAGAATAATTGAGAGGACGAGACTTGGGTCTGTTGACCTTGTTGTTCAATATCACTTGCAACTGCTCATAATTAGATACTTCAAATTATCAACCACCATTTTGATTTTCCTCCCAAAATTCCGTATTGGTTTAAAATCTTACAAATTCGGGGCTGAATTCCCCCAAATTTGATATTATTCAGCTAAGAACTTTTTTATTGCCTTGGCTTTGTGACAAGAAGATGCGCCACTTATAATACCTAATTTCTTCCTAAACTGTTTGAAAATGAATCAGATGAAACAGGTTTTGGTACCATGACAATGTTCTTGGGCAAAGCTTTTAATGCGCTTGTTCATTTACATGAGAAGCAACTCCAGGCATCGAGAGTGTATGGATGCTTTACAGAACTTGGAAAAGAGCTCTCCTTTTCTCTTCATCCTTAAGCTGAAATAAGCGCAATGGAGCTTCATCAGAGACTATCCCTTTATCCCAGTCTTCACCAATCCATTCTTAAAATCTCCTACCGGTTGAGCCAATCCGTTAGGATCTTGGTGGAATGAGTTTTTTTAGTAGCTATTCTCAATTTGAGTCATTTGTCTAAAGGTCCTCGCCATATTGTGTGACGAAGCGGTCAAACCTGCTTCTTTCCAATCTTGAGCATACTTAGCACTGAAGGAAACCCGATCACTCAGCTCGGACCTTACCAGGAAGGGATCTAAGCGTTCATACGGAGCTCTTGGACGTCCAGAAGAATTCTTCACCGAAAGCTAACTATTCCTTTCAGTCATTGATGATCGTAAAGATGATGCTCCTTGATGCAATAACCTTAGTATCTCTTTGCATTTTCAGGGACTTTGATGCAGAGCAACAATGGTTGTACGCTTTTCGTTGGAAATAACCATTTAGGGAATTGAAAAAGATTTCAAAATTTATTTTTACCAAAAACTATTAAAAAATAGATTTTAATTCTACAAAAAGATTCAATTAACTTATATTTCTCATCATTTTACCATTTTGATTCAATAGCAAAGCTTCAGGGGCTAAAACTCACCTCCCATAGAAACACGACCAGAACGTGATTTTCTGATTCAGCGAAGGAATGCACTTTTTTCTTATTATTTTCAAAATGCTGACTTTTTAATAGACCTGAAATAATTTAAATATTAGAAAAATTATTCCTATTCCATAAATTCTAAAACCGAATTAAAAAAATAAATATGTATATTAGTCTCAAAATCTTTGGCTATGACTACATATACTTCTTTGTGTTCGCCTCGCCTTTCAATAAAAATCCAACCTTATTCCTTCAAATATCTGCAGTTGTCGGAGCTTAATCCTTATCTCTTCTCCCGCATCATATATGACTAAAGCAATTCCTATATCAAATATCGTTGAAATGATTGATGCCAAAAACTCAAATCTGATTTCATTATTGACCGAAAATGAAAACAGGTTCTAATTTCATATTTCGTCGCTCGAATTTTAGACTCATTTTTTAAATTTATCATTTTCCGGTGGGACGTTAAAAGAGGCTTTCGGCAGATGACAAATGATTCAACCAATTAAATCGCTTTAAAGCCTGAAAAAGGTAATGAAAGTGTCCGTGAGAAAAATTTAATAGCATGGATACACCATTAGTACTATGGATAGTGAAATGTAGGTTAGAGTTTAAAAATAATCAGATAGTAGTTACTCGAGAGAAATCCGAAAGCAAATCTATTAGTAAATCAAATTTGGTAAGCAGATATTAGGCGATATCTAATGGACTTTGGGTCAAAGGTTATCTCCCATACAGTATTTAGGATTTCTTTATTTGTTTCATTTGCTATAATTTTACATGTTGCTTAATCGTATCCAATAAAATGAGAGGGAGATGAGAATGAGTGCCTAGGAAGTGGAAAAAAGTGAAACGTGTGTTAACCAGTGTAAAAAAAGCAGCAAATGAAGCAGTTGGGCCGATAATGAATCATAATCCGGATGGAACAAGAAGTTATTCTGGCACGAGGTGAAAAACGTGAGTAAACGAGAGGGAGTGGCTGTATCTATGTATGTTAAAGAGAAGAATAACAAGGTACTTGTTAGTAATGCCGATTTCTTTCTTTTTTTATTTTTTTAGGAGCCCATCTGGCGACCACTTACTTAGGCATAAGTCTTAGTACTCACGACAGCCAGTTGAGGCGAGCTCAAATGTTGATAGTGAGAGTACTTGAATGATTTAGATGTTGTGGGTATGGAAGATAATGTGAATGTAAATATGATTGGTTTGTGGTTGTAGACAGAGTGCTGTAAAGGGTATGGAAGAGATAGGCGAGATAGAAGTAGTTAAAGATGTGAGAGTTCTGAAAAAATGCAAGATAGAGTAGATTATATATTCGCTGTTATAGAATTGAGTTGGACAGAATGGGTGGATGTGTTCTAAGACATTTGAAAGTGTAAGAGGGCCTGTGCATGGAAAATATGCTATGGGTGTAGTTGGCAAAGTGTATGGAAGAATTCTGAACGGGTGAATAAAAGGTTTAACTGAGAGATTGATTGGGGATGAACAAGGTAGGTTTGAAATATGTTAAAGTGATGGATATAGCACTTGTGCTGAGAGAGCTAACTGAAAAAACAAGGGATAAGAGATGTAAAGTGTGTGGTGGGCTCATAGATCTGAAGAAAGCTTATGATCATGCAGAGAAAAATTATGACAGAATTATGGCAGACTCTAGGAAGGTACGGAGTGGGACGTTAAGCTTTGGATGATGTAAAGAGTATTTATCTTGGAAATATGGCGGTCATTCGTGAAAGAGATGGCAGGAGTGAGTGGTTTTCATAAATGATAGTTGTTGAGATGTTGCAATGAGGAGAAAGGGTTTATTAGATTAATGATAAATTGTGAGGTTGTGACTGTTTTCTTATGAAAATGACAGTGTCAGTGGAGGAGTGTGAAGGGGATTTGGAAATGTTAATCCAGCCCTTTGGTAGGGTATGGTTGAAGCGAGGGTTAAGTGTACAAGAGGCAAAGAGTAAGGTAATGGTATTTGGGGGGGTTTTGAGTTTAAAACGCAATAACATCGAGGCCGAATCACGTAGAATGTTTGTAGAGGGTGGAAGATTATCATCACAGATCCTCTTGCAGGAACTAGTGTTGGGGAGGCAAACTGCCTGGTATTTGGGGAGATTGGGGGTAAGGGTACTATTCATTCCTATTTTATTTCTTCAATGTAACCTATAAACTATAAGAACTAAAGTTAGGTTAGTTAGTATTTTTTTTTAATTCACAAAATATTTGTCCTTTAATGATGCGCTTCCAAACAAACATTTTAACGTATTAGTTCAGATCTTAAAATCTTTTTAACATTTCTTCCAGCCAGACATGGAAGGGTATGGATTAAAGTGATCTTTTATTTCTCTTGCATCTGCTTTCAATCAAATTCGTATTTTTTACTTCGTTAAAAATAATAGGGATCAATTTAACCAACTGTTTCCCAGGTCCAGGGAAAAGCAATTTATCAAACCTTAGGAAACATATACTAACAAGGGATTTGGTCTCCTAGTATCCTAACCTAGGTTAGGTTAGGTTAGGTTAAATATAAATATATACGTAACATCGGTGTAAAATTGCAAGGTATATAGAATATGTTGAGAAATATATTTGATTGTTGCTTTGGAAACTAATGTTAAATGATCCAATACAAAATTGATCAAATTGGATGAAATGAAATGGGCATAGAATGAATAATCCAAAGAGGAATCAGTAAATTTGAAATACCTAGTCAACCACTTGAAGGAAATTTATTGACTCCATTTCTAACTCTGCCCATTTGGGCGAGCTAGAAATAAAGTAAAAAAATATAGTCACTTGCCTAAAGAAAATTTAATCACTTCATTTTTATCACCAAAAAAGAAGTCATAACCTCAGAGGGAGAGGAGGAGGGGGGGGAGGGGTTACGCCCTAGTAAACCAACTTCATGAAAGTAGTCATTACAAAATAGTCACTTGCCTAAAGACCACATAAAAATGGACATTGGATCAACTAACGACGTCTGGCAACTGCGTTTGAATCCTAAATCTAAGGTTTTATTTTCCAAATGGTGGCATTAGCCGCTTATACCTCCCTTTAATGGTGAGCAGTGATCCCCCCCAAGCTGAGCTATTTTTTAATTAACTCGTAGTATACACAATTAAAAATCCTAGAATTTAGTGGGAATTTAAAGGTTGTTGACAGACGTTGTTAAACCAAATTCTTGGCTCTAGACATCATATAAGCACGGCTCTCGAATGATAATTAAATCAATCATAATTTCTTTAATATTGAGGAATATAAAAAAAAACCCTTCAAAATTATAGATAATACAAGATGATGCGATACCAATGCACAACGTGACTCTGGAATCTATATTATCCTTTTTCTTGTTTTGACTATTTCTGGGTGGGGCGGCGACTCCATTTCAACTTGGATCGAACCCTCAGATGTCAACGGCACCAAATAGGATTTATTTAGAGAAATTTTATGTAGAAGTATAGAGATGTCCCTTATACAGTTTTCGCTTCCCTAGAGATACGGCGCTGGATTTTCCAGGTCAAGGAAGGGGTTCCATCCCAGCGAGAACGGATAAAAAACTTTCAACGGGGTTATAAACTGGTTGCCCATTGGCCGAATACACTAATACTTAGCATCAGATAAAAAGTAACACGCCTCATAAATAACTGTCAATCACAACACTGCTATCATTACCCTTCCCGGCTTCCTAGCACAACATACCTAATCTCTTCCCTTCTCAAAAACCCTCCATATTATGAGCACAACTCCGATACCAACTTAAATTACGAAACCGAGGACGGATTTTAGTGATTTTCTGCCCTCCTTAGCGTTTGCAGAGAAATGAACTGTGTTTAATGAAGGGGAGGAAAGAAGGATCATAAATATAACGCAACACAACACAACACAAAATAAAAGTTCAAAGTAATTGAATTCCGCTTTTCATTTTTCCTGTGGGATTATTTTCAATTATTGCTCTCTGTAGGCGAATCGACCCTCCGCCTCCTCTCTCAGTTGAGACACGGGACGTTGATCGCCAAACTAACGGGCCGTGGAGGCACCTTGGGTCAATCTCGTAACCACAACCCCTCGCCCCTCGTCCCTATGAAAAGCAGAACGGTTAAAACTGCAAGATCTCTCCCTATGAGTGTGAATTCAATTTCACCTCAAGTACGAAATTGGAGACGCGTGTCTCCCAAGCTCGAAGGCCCAGCAGGACCAGAGGTAAGACTTCCTGAGAAAAACCGTTGGAGTAAGAACCATCCTGCGGCCCGTCCACAAGCCCTCCCTCCCTCCTACCCCTACCCCAGTGTGGTGACAGTATATATACCAAAAACTTAGGAAAAACAGGGTAGAATACGTAAGTCAACAAAGCTACGAAGTCCCCGGCAAGAGAGGCCGGGCTACCAACAGAAGGGACTAAAAAACAGATCATCCTTGAGCTAGTTCCTGGTTATCAAACCGAACTTTAAGTTAACTTGTTTAAGTTCAACTTATTCTCGTCAGAGAGCCCCCCCCCAACTCTATCCTGATGTATCCGAAAGCACCGAGGTAGGCTCGCTATTGAGGAAGAATGGAACTAAGAAGAAGCTCATCCTCGAGCTAGTTCCTGGTTACCAAACTGAACTTTAAGTTAACTTGTCGAAGTTCAACTTAGTCTCGTCAAAGACTCCCACCCCCCTATACTAGTGTAGGACAAAGCTTTCAAGTTATTCGTCCGCATCAACCATGTGGCCGAGGCTCGCGTCAAGAACCCACAGGATTCCTGAGGTGTCTGAGCTCATTGAGTCGTAATATTTCTGTGGTTCATGTTTATTTTGTTTTTTTTGTGTTTTAATTAAAGTTTTAGTTTGTGTTAACAAAATTTTTGTTTATTATATGCTCGAATCGCTACGTTGACACAAGGAACCTTTAAAGTTTAAAAAAGTCAAGAATCAAGATAATAATAATCAAACATATATAGCACTCTTAGAGAGATATAACGTTAATCAACGAGTATTTTTATTTTTTATTAAAGAGCTCATCTGGCGAAGGCCTACTTGGGCATTAGTCGCCGTATTAAAAACTGGCCTATAACTAGGATACTTTAAGATAAAATTAGAAAAAAAACAACCCTCATCTCCAAAAAAAAAGGGAAGTGAGCAGTAAGCAAGCTCCTTCGTCAGGAAGAGGTCCATCTAGCGCAGGAGCGTGCGACCTAAAAGAGGAAAAACAAAACAAAAAAACAAAAACAAACAAAGACAAAAGCAAAAAAACAACAAAAAACAAAACAAAAAACCCTACTTAAATAATAGGAAGAAGGCCGGCCTCCACCCAAAAGTCAAAAAGTCCACAAGTCAATGTGCAAGCAGTCGTCCCGAGTACAAAGAACAGGCGGTAGAGACCCCGCCCATCCCGGTACCGGGACAGGTAACGTGCGCGAAGATCACTCAGACTGGAAATTCGACAAGAATGTGCCGAACAGTCTAGGGGACGACGCAGTCGTCACAATAGGGCGCAGGCGAGTGCTCCATCAAATAGCGATGCATCACACGAGTGTGTCCGAATCGAAGACGTCAGAAAGCGACCTGAAGCCGTCGCGGCATTGGGGGATAGGTCCATGGAAATAGTCGCGCCGCAATGGCACGCAACTTTAAGTTCCCTTCGACCGTCTCCCATCTTCTTTGCCAAGCAGTCCGAAGAGCTGCCCGTATTTCTGCTATGTGGTCGGTGAGAGCAAGAGCGAAACTCTGGTCCGGTCGCAGAGTCCCCGCGGACTGTTTGGCGCCCTCATCGGCGCGCTCATTCTCCGCAATTCCTACATGTCCAGGAACCCAGCAGAAGATAATCTCGACATCCGCCCGGCTCGCCAAAACCGTGGCGTCACGGATATCGCGAACCAGGTGATGCGGAGATTCCAATTCTTCCAGAGCACTCAGGGCGCTTTGTGAGTCGCTATAGATCACAATCCGCTCTCCGAACCAGGAATGTCGCGTAATCTCCCGTAGCGAGTGGTGTATTGCCACTAGCTTGGCCGTGAAGACAGACGCAGCGCCTGACAGAGCTCCGCTGACTTCAAACAGAGGAAATACGGCGTGGATGCCGACTACCTCTTTGAAGTTGGAGCCATCCGAATACACAGGCACGGTTTTAGCATGACAGTAGGTGTGCTTCAAAAAGGTCGAACACAATACTCCTGGTTCTGTACAAGCTTTAGAAGCAGACGCGTGGCGACAAATAGCCAAATGTATACCCTCCAGGGTAGCGTCCTGGGCACAACCAGAGGCGCCACCGGCCCGTAAGCTATACCTATGTCGCAAAGGAGTTTCCTAGCCCTAAACCCAAAGGGCTTAGGGTATGACTGGCGTCGCTAGGCGGCATAGACACCGTCGAGATCAGCTGCGGATGCAGCGAGAGCTGTTGGCGACTGAGAAAGGCGCCGGGCTCGGGCGTACAGGCGAGTAATGCACTGCACGCAGCGTAGAGCGAGTGGCATCTCCACAGCATCGACCAACAGGTGATCAATGGTGGAAGTGTGGAAGGCACAGGTCACCCTGCGAAGGCCGGTGTGGGGAATCAATTCTACCTTCCGCAATAAACGCTCGGCTGCGGATGCATAAACCTCGCATCCGTACTCGAGCTTCGAACGAACAAAGGATCGATAAAAAAGTAGGGCAGTAGCCCTATCAGCGCCCCAAGTGCTGAACGTCACGAAACGGAGAATATCCATGGCGCGAACACAAGAGACCCTAAGGCCACGAATATGGGCCTTCCAGATGAGGCGTCTGTCGAATACAAGACCAAGGAAACGGTGCGATTCCACCACATCCAGGCACACCCCATTAAGAAACAAATCTCGGTCAGGGGGGAGCCGTAAATGGCGGCAGAAGTGCCTCACCTTAGTCTTGGCCAAAGAAAACCGAAATCTGTGCGATTCGGCATAGCGAGAGACGCGGTTCAATGCCTATTGGAGTCGACGTTCCAGAGTTGGCATTGGGGCCGCGCCAAAATAGATCGAAACGTGGTCCACGTACAGTGTAGCGAGAACATCTTCTGGCAGCCCTGAGGTGATGCCGTTGATGCTCTTGGCAAAGAGGGGAGACTGAGGACACTTCCCTGCGGGACACCCTCTTCCTGTTGCTTTGGGCCGTACAAGGCTCCCCCCACCCGTACGCTGAATCGACGATTTCGTAAAAAATTACATATAAAGATTGGGAGGCGTCCTCTCGCCCCTATCGTGTGGAGAGTCTCCATGATACCGCATCGCCATGCGGTATCATATGCCTTCTCCAGATCGAAAAACACCGTGGCGTAGTGCTGTCTACGAAGGAAAGCCTCGCAGATGGCATTTTCCAGTCAGAGCAGAGCATCCGACGTGGAGTGGAACTTGCGGAAGCCGCACTGTGCAGAAGACAGATTGCCTCCGCTGTCCAGGAAAAAGGCTAGTCTAACATTTACGAATTTATACATCAACTTGCACACGCAAGAGGTTAGAGAGATTGGGCGGAAACCGGTCGGAGTAGAGTGATCTCTCCCCGGCTTGCGAAAGGCGAGCACATTAGCGATTTGCGAGGAATCTGGGAGAAGACCCTCCACCCAGATCCTATTAAACAAAGCTAAGAGAAACGCCATGCCTCGCTCACCCAGACGTCAAAGCATGGCGTACGGGACATTGTCTGGACCATGGGCCGTGTCCGCGCACGAAGCGAGAGCGGAGCGCAACTCACTCACAGTAAGCCTGTTGTTGAAGGGTTCTCTGCCTCTGGAGGTAAAGTTCAGCCGGCGGCCTTCCGCGATATCACGAAGTGCATTGAATGCTGTCCGAGATGCATCCCGGCTAGAGAATGCGGAAAAAGCGGTCGCGAAGGATTCCGCCACGGACGTGGGTTCACGGATTGCGGTCCCCTTCTCCTGGAGAACGGAAGGGATGTCAAGCGAGAACTTGCCCCGAATCCTTTTGACTCGCTTCCACACCTCTGCTAGAGGGGTCTTCCCGTGAAGTGAAGACACGTATGCCCACCAAGAAGAGCGGCGGGCGTGCTTCGAAATATACCGGAACCTAGCCCTAGCCCGACGAAATTCACCGACAGTGAAATCGTTCAGGCGGCGCTTATAGTGCATGTAGGCATAACGCTTCTGTTTGAGGGCCGTTTCACACTTGGCGACCACCATGGGAGTGGTCAGCGTGCAAAACGGCCAGAAATTCTAGGAATAGTAGTCAGGACTATGGCGATGAGGTTGCCGGAGAAGAACTCAACGGCCTCATCTACCGACCTAAACTCCAGGACTGAGATAGAGAATTATATAATTTCCTGAAATGCAGGCCACCGCGCCCGCGCCAAGCACCACTGAGGTGGGCTCTCACGCGGCAGTTGCCCTGAAAATAATATTTGAATGGGAAAGTGATCAATACCATGAAGGGCATCGACCACCCCCTCCCCAATCAAAATCAGGCTGTGCATCCGAAGAGCACAGAGATAGGTCAAGGCAAGAAAATGAAGCGGCTCTCGGTCTGTGATGGGTAAACTCATCCACGTTTAGGACACATATCTCAAGCTCTTCGATCAGATCGGCAAGGACTTGTACCCTGGGATTTATTGAGTAATCTCCGAGAAATGGGTCACCTTCGGCTCTCTACCAATTGCACTAGCTAATCCTCTCCTCTGATGGATCATGTTTTCCTGGGAAAACATGGTGCCATCAGTGGAGCGAATAACGAGGAAGCGTTTGAAGCTAGCGGGCTCGAAAACGCCAGGAAACCACTGAATCAGGGGCCCCGATGTAATCGAGGCTCCACCTTGTGCACTTTTATTCTTTGTCATAGTCAAGATCTCCGCACCCGGGGGAGGCAGAGGGGCCGGATGTGCCGATATTGGCTTGGTCGCTTACCAAAGTAGCAGCAGACCGAGAGGATCCCCGAGTCTTCTTTGTCTTAGTCTTTTTCTTTTTTGGAGAGGAGGGCGGGGAATGAACCCGCTTCTCACCTCCACCGGCAGAAGCACCTTGGCCAGATGGACCGGCCTCAGCCAAGTCCTTCTCCGAAATGGAGAAGGTCTTGGTGGTCGCATGGGCACCGGTCGGAGGAGATCCCTCCTCTCCTTGTAATGCCTCAGAAACTCTATCCATTTCCGGAGGACCTTGCATAGGGGCGGATTCGGGTTCGGTGTCTGGCGCCTAGCCCGGATTCACCCTCATAGAAGGCCCTACCGTGTCTATAAAAGGAGTGCCCTTCAGTTTGTCATCCCCTCCCAGGACATTGCAGGTCCCCTTGGCAGTGTCGCCAGTCTTGTGTGGAGAGGCACAGGCCTTGACCCCGGCAAGGTTTAAAATTCTTGCCAGCAGGTCTTTTGAGAGAAGCGACCGAAGGGGCATGGCTTCCCTCTCCCCCCTAAGTGGGTTTGTCCTACCAAGCCGCTTACACGAGGGGCGGTCGGCAATGGGCTGCCTGCTGGCTTTCTTGGCAGTCCCCTTAAAAAGAAAAGAAGGGACTGCCGCTGGAAATAGGGAGGTGCCCGAAAGCTCCTCCAGTGAAGTGGTTAGGGGGAGTCCCCTTCTTCCGTAGGCGTAGGAGAACAGTAAGCCTTCTCCCCGGTTAAAGAAATATGGAGGGTCCCCTGCGCAAGCACAGGGAGGAGGTACCTCCATTTTTTCGGTGGAGCTGCCCTAGGGCCGCTCTGTCGATGTACAAGGGGGAATGGGGAGAGATTTGGGTGTTTTTTTTTCATACATGGGCATGGTGACCCTCTTTTTTATACGGAACGCAATGGCTTATCACCTCTCGCAGTTGCCCCGCACTGCAAGAGGTGCGTACAGGCCTGGAAGAGCCAGGCGCCGCTATTTAGGACTACCCCTCCCGCTTGGTGGCCTGGCAGTCCATCGGCATGGCGGCTCCACCTTGAACACGGCGTAAAACTTAGTGTGAAGAGGAGAGGAAAAGGGATGTGAGGAAGGTATGGGTAGGGATGAAGCAGGTTGTTAAAAACCAGCCACCCCAGACTGGAGGTCAGGAGTTAGGGAACATTGTCCCCTCCCTCCTCAGCCCCGATCCGGGACGGTTGGCTGAGAAGAAGGTAAGCATCTACCTTGTGGATTTAGAGGCTGACCAGAGAAAGTTGTGGGAGAGGTTGTATGAAAAGCAAGGAAACAAGTGTTTTGAAGGAAAGAGAAGACGCTAAGCTAGGGTTGGACAGGGTGCTGAGTCCCGTCAGCACGACGGCCAGGATGGCAAATCGCCACGCCCCTTACGGGGTAATCAAGGAGTAGTACTTAAACAACCCGTAAGTAGCAATTCCTTCCATCACTCGGTCCTACCTATACGAGTACTAGGACATTCTCCTCACGCGCTACTTTGTGAGTTTCTCATGTCCGTATTGCGAATGTAGTAATCACTGATGGGATCTGCTAGGTGCCGACTAGCTTCGTCCATTCATCTTGGTTTAGGGCAGGGAGGGGGGAAATGGAAGGAGAGGCATTTACCACTGCTTTTTGGTTCTGGATAAGGTGGTGTGCCTTAATACACCTGCCTTCTTAACGCCCTTTCTTCTTCAATTCCCTGCATCTTTCTTTTCTATTATTTATATATTCCTTTTCGTTCCTAAAATGAGATGCCAAATGTAGCATGGATAAATAAGCTGCGGATGAAATTTGAGTTGGATGGACTGACGTTCTCCGATCTTTTGGGGAAAGACTGGGGGGGCCGGGAATTTTACCATCATTGATGCTTCTTACTCTGATTCCACCAGAATGTATTTCTTCTTTTGGAGAAATTCTTGAAGTTAAGTTAAGTTAGGTAAGATTAAGTTGTGTAAGTTAGTTTTGATTAAGTTATGTTAGGTTGGGTTAGGTTAGGGTTTTGGAGATTAGGTGAGGTTAGGTTAAGTTGTTAAGTTAGGTTAGGGTTAATTTAGCTTAGGATAGGTTATATAAGGATTGGTTAAGTTAGGTGATGTTAGAATAGGTTAGGTTAGGTTGTTAGGTTAAGTTAGGTTAGGATAGGTTAGCTTAGATTAAGGTATGTTAGTTTTTTATGTTAGGTCAGGCTAGGTTGGGTTAGGTTAGTTAGGGCTGGTTAGTTTATGTTAGGTTCGGTTAGGTTTGATTAAATTTTGTTAGATGAGATTATGTTTGGTTAGTTGAGGTGAGGTTAAGTTTGTTTTATTTAGGTTAATATAACTCATTATGATAAAAAATAACATTTTTAAGATTTATTTAAAAATAAATTTTAAAGGTATTATAATATATTAGTTTAATGCTTAAACTTCGCAATACAGCGCAAAATCTTCCAAAATAGTTCTGTATTTTCCATTCTTTGAAAATTCACAAAATTAACAGTCGACCACGCCAATTCAGGGATTCCAGCAATCTTGAACTAAAGTTTGCAATCAACACTATACATTATTCTAGGTGTGATTTGGGGTATGTTTGGTTTGGTGCCCGTTCTCTGATCTTTTTCTAAGCTAACAATTTCTCCAAATATAACAAATACTTAATTTAGAATCAGCGCTGTTAAAAGCATTCGTGGTAAATTTTTTTTTTTTTAAATCAGAAAAAGAACACCAAAACTAAACAAACCTTACCTAACCTACTCGTTTAAAACGAATAATTTCTTTGCAATCAAAGTAAAAACTGTATTAATGGTGAAATTTACAAGAAGAACATCTGAGAACGAACACCGAACCTAAAAGATAAAAAAATTCCAATGTTAGGTTCGGAAGTACTAAAAGCGCCATTATTTACCTGTGTATCGAGAGTACTCAAACTTGCTCGAACAAAGCATTCCCAATATAGAAAAGATTCTCGCAGGACATCACCCACTACGACTATAATATTAAGAAGTAATGTTCCGACAGAAACGTATGAAATAAGAAACCCTTTTTCTTAATAAACAATTTTGAAAAAAAATCGCCATTTTCAGTCGTTCACTAGACACCGGATCTGTCCATTCCATTAAGTAATATTTACATATTGAAAAGGGTCTTTTATTCAATTTATATACATAGATGGAAACGAGAGAAATTTCCCTTAATTGCATTGTTAGACTTCTACCTTTGCATGTTTTTAAATAAATAAATTTAGATGAATTATTTTTAATAACATTTATCTATTTTAATCACTTTATTTTGAACTCGTAATCATAAAGTTTTCAGTCATATTACAAGATGGCACTCAAGTGCAAGTCTTTGGAGAATTAAAACTTAATGTTTTTTGTGCAATTCATATATATTTATATATATATATATATATATATATATATATATATATATATATATATATATATATATATATCTAGTGGGTGCAATAAATATCCGATACATGGTCAAAAGTTTATTTACCATGGTTACACAACAGCAAAGTAATCGAAAATTGAACATCTTATATATTTTGTACGTTAAATACAAATTGGTATCATATTGAAAAGTTAATTAAACATTACTATGATTACGGCAAAAATATTAAACAAACGTTTCAAAAGGTATCCGATACATCTGGGAAAACCAGTTAGTATTTGGTGATATGACCTTTCGTCGCTAGTGCAGCTTCCCACCGTTTTGAATATTTACTTATGAGGTTCTTACAAATATGTGTTATTATCTTGTCCCATTCTTCTTGGCATATTCTTTTTAAATCTCTTAGATTTCTTGGGTACCTTTTTTGAATCTTTAGTTTTAGCTCTAGCTGTATGTTTTGGATCGTTGTCCTGCTGGAATGTCCATCCTCTTGGCAACTTCAAGTCGTCTGCAGACTGTAAGAGATTAACATCCAGAATCCTGTGATACATCTGAGCATTTATTTTCCCTTAAATAATATTAAGTCTTCCATGACCTGCAGAGGAGCAGCAGCCCCATGCCATTATGCGGGCTCCTCCAAACTTCACTGTTGGGATTGCATTTTTAGGATCTAACACTATTCTGCCCAAATAACTCAATCTTCGTCTCGTCAGGCCATAGTACAGCGTCTCCCAAAACTTGCAGGCTTCTCTAAATGTTCCTTGGCAAAATTGAGACGATTTCTGATATGAATTGGTTTTAAAAAGGTGACTTTTTGGTGGGCGAAACTGGAATCCCTCGTTCCTAAAAACTGCTCTAATTGTATTTTTACATACATTTGTCCCAGCTGCTTCCAAATCTTTCTGAAGTTCAGATCGAGTCACTCGAGGATTCTTCTTTACTTTACGGACTATATGTTTAGCCGCACGGCGAATCGTGTCACCAATGGTTGAGATTGATATTTTTAGCATAGATGAAATTTTTCTATAGCCCTACCCACTTTTATGTTACTGAACAATTAGCTATCTGCTCCTTTTTGGTAATTCTTTGGTCTTCGCCATATTAGAATTAGAGGGTTAAACGATGATCTCATTCTCATGCAGCTCTCAGACACTGACTGAGGTCCGCTGTTTCACGTGGACGAAGTAAATTATTTTTCTAGAAAGTTCTACAGCATTCTTGTCACGTAAACCACTCTGGAATGTTCGAGAACTATTTATTATCGCTTTAAAACTAATTTTGTGGAGGTGTTGGATATATTTTGAGGCGATAATCTAACACTTTGTCAATATAATATCAATGCTTTACTATTTGTGTATTCTAATACTGAATTTGTATTCAACGTACAAAATACATAAGATGTTCAATTTTCGATTACTTTGCTGTTGTGTAACTATGGTAAATAAACTTTGCCATGTATGTGATATTTATTGCACCTACTGTATATATATATATATATATATATATATATATATATATATATATATATATATATATATATATATATATATATATATATATATATATATATATCTCAAAGTAGCGCGAGAGAATGATGAAAATGAATCCATTAAACCACATAGAAAGAGAAAACGGAATAACTTTTCCTTATACATAGTAATATTCTTAGTACCTTTTTTTCGAAAAAATCTGTGCAGGGAAACAATTCGAACCATACACACTGAAGCAGCGAGCACCGCTGTGATCACAGTTAAAAGTATGCCTTTAGTACACTCTGCTACGCAGAAGACCAAAAACACTTAATAAAATAGCTTTTAAAGAACACTTTCGCAAGCTCGAACGGGAACTATGAAAGTAATAGAAAATTAATTGAGAATTCAAAGAATAAATGAGGAAAAGATAAACGCGTGGTAAATAAACAAATGCATATATCTCTTAAAGTAGCGCGAGAGAATGATGAAAATGAATCCACTAAACCACATAGGAAGAGAAAACGGAATAATTTTTCTTTGCAGTAATATTTTTAGTATCTTTTTTCGAAAAAATGCGTGCAGGGAAGCGATTCGAACTATGCCCACTGATGCAGCGAGCAACGTTTTGAACACAGTTAAAAGTATGCCTTTAGTACACTATGCTACGCAGAGAACCAAAGAATTCTTTGAATAGAATAGAGAGACCAAGATTCCGCAGAGAACTTAATGGGCTTAGAGAGATTCGGGAGGATATTTTTAATTTGAACTAGACCACACGAGCAATACCTCTCAGTTTCCTGTTAGGTGTCTTGGAAACTTTACACCGCATTGTTATGAAGTTAAAGGTCTTCTGAAATTCAAACTACCTATGCTATTTTCTAAGTTGGCCTTCTTTAGATTTTACCCCTTAATTTAAACGTCCCTGTTCAACTTATGACATTGCAATGTATTGAAATGCATTTAATTGCATTGAAAGTACATTCCACCAAGAGCCGACTTCGACGCGGGGGACTTCAACCACCTAATGGCACGGTCGCCGAGGCCCTTTCTTTTGCTCAGAGATTTAAACGCTAGACACCCCCTCTAGAGAGACTTTCGATTAATCGCAGGGGTCAAGTCCTTGCACACATTATCGACAAGCTGGAAATAGGTGTCCTAAATGTGGATATGTTTACGCATCACTGCCCGATAAACGATTAATTACATAAGAACATAAGAAAAGAAGGAGACTGCAAAATACCATTCATGGCCTAATTCTTCTCCCTCGAACTATCTTTGTGCTCTCCGGACGCACAGCCTGATTTTAAGTAGGGGGTGGTCGATGACAACCATGGTAGTGATTACTTTCCCATTCAAATATCATTTTCTTGGCTGCTGCCGCCCTAGAGCCTGCCCCGGTGTGCATGGCACAGGTGCGGTGATCCGCAATTCTAGAAAGTTTGGCCGCTTTGTACGCCGATCGTTCCCATGGTGGTTAGCAGAATGAGAGACGGCCCTCAAACAGAAGCGTTATGCCTACATGCGCTGTAAACGCCGCCCGAACGACATCACTGTCAGTTATTATATTTCGGTATATTTCGAAGCACAGATCTCGCTCCTGTTCTCTAGGAAAATGGGACCGCAATCTCAGACTCCGGATCCGTGGGTAATCCTTCGTGATCGCATTCTCCACATAATCTAGCCGAGATGCTGCTCTGCCAGCATTCATTGCGCGTCATGATATCCACTCTACGTCGGATACTCTGCCCAGACTGGGAAATGCCGCCCGCGAGGCCTTTCTTTGTAGACAGCACTACGCCTCGGTGTTTTTATATCTGGAGAAGGCATAGGATACCGGATGGCGATACAATATCATGGAGACTTTCCATACGATGGGAGCAAGGGGACACCTCCCAATCTTTATATCTGAATTTTTGCAAGATCGTCACTTCCGCTTACGAGTGGGGGAAGCTGTCTCCGGCACAATGCAGCAGGAAGAGGTTGTCCCGCAGGGAAGTGTGATTAGTGTCACACTCTTTTACATGAGAATCAACGTCATCACCTCTGTGCTGCCGGGAGATGTTTTCGATACGCTCTACCTGGACGACGTTTCTATCTCTTTTGGCGCTGCCCAGATGCCAACTCTGTAGGGTCGATTGCAACAGGCATTGAACCGCGTCTCTCGCTATGCCAAAGCGCACAGACTCTGATCCTCCTTAGCCAAGGCTAATGTGGTGCACTTCTGCCTCCATCCACAGATCTACCCTAACCCAGACTCGTTTCTAAAGGGGATGCGGCTGGAAGTTGTGGACTCGCACCGTTTTCTTGATCTTGTATTTGACCTAGACTGTACCTTGGAGGCTCATATTCGCAGATTTAGGGTGTCTTGTACCTGTGCCATGGATATTCTTCATTCCGTGACGTTCATCGCCTAAGCTGCTGATTGGGCTATTGCCTTATTTTTTATTGACACTTTGTTCTTTTGAAGCTCGACTACAGATGCGAGTTTTATGCATCCGAAGCCGAGTGTGTATTGCGAAAGGTGGACTTGATCTACCGCAACGGCCTTCGCTTGGCGACCGGTGCCTTCCGCACTTTTCCCATTAAGAGTACTTGACTAGCTCTGCGCCGTGCACAGTGAATTATTCGCCTGTACGCGCGAGATCGGCGCCTCTTTCAGTCGCCAACAGCTTTCACTGCATCCGCAGCAAATCTCGACGGTGCCTATGCCACCGAGAGACACCAGTCATGCCCTAAGCCCTTTGAGTTTAGGGTTATGAAACTGCTTCGAGATCTAGGTATAGCTCTCGCGCTGGTCTATTCCCCGGTTCTGTCAAGGACGTTAACCTGGATGGTACCACCTTTGCCCATTTGCTTTCACGCTTCAGCTTCCAAAGCTCTTTTACAGCACTAGAGTATTGCATTCGGCCATTTTAGAGCACACTTCAAGTTATGCTGGAACCGTGTCAGTGTATACGGAGTTATCCAAGTCCCAAGAGAGTGTCGGTTCCCTGCAGTATCCCCTGTGTTCGAAGTGAGAGAGGCTCTGCCAGGCGCTGTGTCAGTCTTCACGGCCGAACTGGTTGCAGTACATCATTATGTATGGGAGATAATTCGACGTGCCTTGTTCTGACACCGGATTGTCATTTGTAGCGACTCACAAAGTGCCCTGAGTGCTCTCGGAACTTTGGAATCTCAGCAAATAAGCCAGGCCAATGTCGAGATTATCTCCTGCTGGTTTCATGGACATGTAGGAATTGCATGAAATGAGCGCACCGATGAGGGCGCAAAGAATCTGCGAGGACTGGGCGATGAAACCAGCCTTTCAGTCTTTCTCAAACAGATTTAATGGCAGAAATACGGGCAGTTTCCCTGGCTGCTTGGCAAAGATGATGAGACGTTCAAATGAAACTTAAAGTTACGTGCCATTGCGCCGCAACTGTTTCCATGGACTTACCTCCAATGCCACGACAGCTTCAGGTTGCTTTTTGTCGTCTGCGAAAGGGACACACTCGGTGGATGCACTGCCATTTGATGGAGCGCTCGCCTGTGCCCTATTGTTGAGACTGCCTTATCCCCCAGACTGATTGGCACATTCTCGTTTAATCTCCCAGTCTTGGCGATCTTCGCGCACGTTACCTGTCCAGGTACTGGGACGAGCGAGATCGCGACCGCTTGTCCCTTGTACTCGGAACGGGTTCGTACACACTGACTTATGGAATTTACGACTTTCTGGACGAGGCTGGTCTCCTCCACTTCATTTAACCTTTTGTTAAGGGTTGAATGTTCCTCTGTCGAGGATAGGAGTGCCTACCCCCGACGCAGGAGCGCGCTTCGTTCTTGCCTTTTTGCTTTGTTTTTTTATTTTGTTAGTTTTTTAGTCTTTGTAATTTTTTATCATTGTAATTTGTTTTTTGCATATTTTTATTTGTTTTTTAATATAGCCTAGTAATAGCCTGGTTCGAGTAAGGAGACTTCTGCACAATTAAGCAGTCGCCAGATGGGCTCCTTAAGAAAAATAAATGATTAAACTGAATTATCAAATCTAAAAGCAAAGGAAACTGATAAGTGTACACTTGACATTTTTCGAGGGAAACAAATAACAGAATCGGTCTCAGTATAAACTAGGAAGCACTCTAATAGCGCTTATATCCATTAACACCATTCTCATTAAAGGTTGTTCCGTAATCGGTGGACTGAATTCGGAAATCTACTACGAATCCGCCATAGGGAAAATTATATAACGCCATCTAAATTTTTTATCATTTAAACACTCGGAATTATTGGTCTATTTTCAGTAGTTAATCACCAAAAAGCTGACTTTTCATAATGGCAAAATTGGTTCTCAAATTCGTCCAAATCTAACTTTTCATCTTTATAAGATCAACAAAATCTTTTCGTAGTGTAGTAAATATTCATTATTTTAGCTACACAGTGATGGTAGTCATATGTTTATACTACTATCTATTACTACACTGTGAGTAGGTAAATATCGTCCCCTCAAAATATATATATATTTTGATCTCGGAAATTAAAATCATGATCTTGATCATATCAAATTGTCTATATTGGTAGAACTTCCTAAGTAGTCTATACATGAAAATTTGTAATTTTACTAGTACACTTCAGATATCCAAAATGACGACAATTTTTAGTACCTTTTCAAAAAGAACAGGGAAAATCCAATCATAACTAAATATATTTTCTATATATTATTTTAAATTACACCAGTCAAAAAATCCTAAAATTTTGCTGCACACTGTAGATAAAAAGAACGAAATTAAAACATGGAGCTAAAACATTTCGAGTGATTTTCTCGACTAATTATTTTTTTAAATATTGTAAATATCAAAACTCAAAGAAGAACCGTTATAAAAAAGTAATTACTCTCACAATCATTCTTTTATAAGTAAACTACCTATATAAAAGTATTAGGGGGTAGCATAAGTAATGCAACATTTTTTTCATGTTCATAATTATTTTAAAGTAATAAATCAAACAACTCATTAAAATTATATAGATGTAATTATGTACTGGATCATTTTCGGACTATATTCCTCTTCTAATATCATAATTGGGCACTGAAGACAAACTTGCTGAAAAATCTTTCAAGCAAATTCAACATTCATTTTCCTTTAAATTTGAATGAAAATTCTCTGATGGGATTGTTGAGTGATGATGCTGTCCGGTGTGGTTGGCCTAATGATTTAGATGTTCATGACTTCATAACTTTGTCCTTTAAATTAATTTCACCTTAGAAGTCAAAAAAATCTTCGCCATCCCTTCTTGAATATCCTGATTCATCAGTCACCTCGAGGTTTCTTAGAACTAGGTATAAATAGAATACTCCAGTACTGATCATGTATACATATTTATTAAAGGCGTCTCAGTGTATAGACGTAATTTCTTGCCTCAATGTTTTTGCGTACTTTTAGAATTCACCCACTGAATAACCTTTATAATGTGAGATAATAATTATAAGTTTGAAGCTAAAGTATGTTGACTCAATAATCGAAATTTCTTTGGATTCACTCTTCTCCTTCGACCTCTCAAAATAAATGTCATTTTCAAATACAAGTTATCGCTAGACAGAATTCTTATTAAAAACTACCCTTCCAGGCAATGTTTATTCTACAACATGTAATGAGTGCAGCAAATCCTACTCTTGACGTAACTGAAAAGAACTCCAGGTAAGGGTAAAATAACAACAAACAAATGGAACCATCCTCTTCATTTATGCCCATTTTTAACCATATTTAAGACCATCAATTGGAAGAGCGCTAATTCTATTATTAAATATAGTAATTCTAATATGTCGAGCAGCATCCAAGAATGCACCACGTTATATATCACTATTTTTTTTTCTCTCTCTCTCTCTCCCCGTTTGTTTTCTTCGGGACCTAATCATTACTCCCATTTTCAGGTTTAAAAATTAAATTTGAAGGGATTTTGCACCTTCTACTGTAATTAGGGTGTCAGGATATGGAAGGGCCCCACCAACTTATTTACTATTTAAGCTGCTATATTTTGTTTCTCTGTTCATTCCTTGAAAAGGCCTGCAAATAAAGACGAAAGCACTTGGAAGCTGCTTACCGTTATCCTTGTTGGGATTTTGACATTGATGGGCGTTTAGGATGGCATGGGACTGTTTGATACCAGAAGGACTGCGTGAAAGTACAGGGTGATAAAAGATGGTATGGTCTGAGTCGGCCACACAACCATTACCTTAACGTTGCAGGTGACCCGGCTACTTCCTTTGTTACTGGACCTTTCGTTCGTGTCAATTTGGCAACAAAATACATGGTGCAAGGGGTAAAATATACTCAGGGTGATTTGTAGGTTAGATGGAGAGAAAGAGAAAGAGAGAGAGGAAGCGAGAAGTCGGAATTAATAGAACAATCGGGAGCATTTCTCCAAGTCGATAAAAGAAGCAGATACTATTTTTAAAGGCGCCCATTCAGCGACTGTCAGCAAGGGCAGAAGTCGACGAAATTACTTTTCGGCCTAATACAAGGCTAAATTAAAAAAAAAAATTCAACGTTTACTTTTGTTGTTTTGTTTAAAGAGCTCATCTGGCAACTGCTTACTTGGGAATTAGTCGCTGTATTAAAAACAGCCTAGAACTAGGCTACTTTTAAATTTAATGCAATAACACACACAAAAAAACAACCCAAACAACAACAGAAACAAAAAAAAAGGAAAAGGAAATGATTAATAAGCAAGCTCCTGCGTCGGGGGAAAGGTCCCACGGCGCAAAAGCGTAAAAACCTATATGGGAAAAAATCAACAAAACAAAAAAAACTGGTTAAATAATAGGGAGAAGGCCGGCCTCCACCCAAAAGTCAGCAAGTCCACCCGTCAAAGTGCACGCACTTATCCCGAGCACAGGGGAGAGGTGGTAGCGACCCCGCCCATCTCGGTACTGGGACAGGTAACGTGCGCGAAGATCACCCAGACTGGGCGACGACGCAGTCATCGCAATGGGGCGCACGCGAGCGCTCCATCAAATAGCGATGCGTCACATGAGTATGTCCGATTCGGAGACGAGAGAAAGCGTCCTGAAGCCGTCGCGGCATTGGGGGATAGGTCCATGGGAACAGTCGTGGCCAATAGGACGCAACTTTAAGTTCCCTTCGACCGTCTCCCATCTTCTTTTCAAAGCAGTCCGAAGAGCTACCCGTATTCCTGCCATGTGGTCGGTATGAGAAAAAGCGAAACGCTGGTCCGAACGAAGAGTCGTCGTGGACTCTTTGGCGCCCTCATCGGCGCGCTCATTCCTTGCAATTCCTACATGTCCAGGAACCCAGCAGAAGATAATCTCGACATCAGCCTGGCTCGCCAAAACTGTGGCGTCACGGATATAGAGAACAAAGGGATGCGGAGATTTCAATGCCCCGAGAGCACTCAGGGCGCTTTGTGAGACGCTATAGACCACAATCTGGTCTCCGAACCGGGCACATCGCGTAATCTCCCGTATCGAGTGAGGTATTGTCACCAGCTTGGCCGTGAAGACAGACGCAGCGCCTGGCAAAGACCCGCTGACTTCAAACAGAGGGGATTCAGTGTGGATATTGACCTCCTCTTTGGAGTTGGAGCGTCCGTATACACTAGCACGGCTCCAGCGTGACAAGAGGTGTGCTCCAAAAAGGTCGAACGCAATACTCCTGGCACTGTACAAGCTTTGGGAGCAGAGGCGTGGGAACAAATAGCTAAATGTGGCATTCTCAAGGGTGGCGTCCTGGGCAGAACCAGGGGCACCACCGGCCAGAGAGCAATACCTATCTCTCGAAGGAGTTTCCTCGCCTTAAACCCAAAGGGCTTAGGGTATGACTGGCGAAGTAGGCGGCATAAACACCGTCGAGATCAGCTGCAGATGCAGTGAGAGCTGTTGGCGACTGAGGGAGGCGCCAGGCTCGCGCGTACAGGCGAGTAATGAACTGCACGCGGCGTAGAGCGAGTGGCATTTCCCCAGCATCGACCAACAGGCTCTCAATGGGAGAACGGCGGAAGGCACCTGACGCAGGCAAAGGCCGGTGTGGTGGATCGAGTTCACCTTCCGCAATAAACGCTCGGCTGCGGATGCACAAAACCACGCATTCGTAGTCGAGTTTCGAAGAACAAAAGATCGATAAAAAGAGAAGGCAGTAGCCCTATCAGCACCCTAAGTGCTGAACGTCACGGAATGGAAAATATCCATGGCGCGGGTACAAGAGAACCTAATGCCACGAATATGGGCCTCACAGGTAAGGCGTCGGTCAAATACAAGACCAAGGAAACGGTGAGATTCGACCACTTACAGGCGTACCCAATGAGGAAACAAGTCTAGGTCGGGGTGGAGCGGTGGATGCTGGCAAAAGTGCACCACCTTAGTCTTCGCCAAAGAAAACCGAAACCTGTGCGCTTCGGCAGAGCGAGAGACGCGGTTGAATGCCTGTTGGAGTAGACGCTTCAAAGTTGGCATCGGGGCCGCGTCAAAAGAGTTTGAAAGGTCGTTCACTTAGAGTGTAGCGAGAACATCTTCCGGCAGAACCGAAGTGACGCCGTTGATGCTCAGGGCATAGAGTGTGACAGTGAGGACACTTCCCTGCGGGACACCCTCTTCCTGCTCCTTTGGGCCGAAGAGAGCTCCCCCCACCCGAACGCGGAATCGACGATCTCGCAAAAATTCAAATATAAACATTGGGAGGCGTCCCCTCGCCCCCATCGCGTGGAGAGTCTCCATGATACCGTATCGCCATGCGGTATCATATGCCTTCTCCAGATCGAAAAACACCGTGGCGTAGTGCTGTCTACGAAGGAAAGCCTCGCAGACGGCATTTTCCAGTCGGAGCAGAGCCTCCGACGTGGAGTGGAACTTGCGGAAGCTGCACTGTGCGAAAGACAGATGGCCTCCGCTGTCCAGGAAAAAGGCTAATCTAACATTTACCAATTTCTCCATCAACTTGCACACGCAAGAGGTTAGAGAGATTGGGCGAAAACCAGTTGGAGTAGAGTGATCTCTCCCCGGTTTGTGAAAGGCGAGCACAGTAGCGATTCGCCAGAAGTCTGGGAGAAGACCTTCCACCCAGATGCTGTTGAACAAATCTAACAGAAAGGCCATGCCTCGCTCGCCCAGGTGTCGAAGCATGGCGTACGGGACATCATCTGGACCATGGGCGGTTTCCGCGCACGAAGCGAAGGCGGAGCGCAACTCACTCACAGTAAACTTGTCGTTAAAGGGTTCTCCGCCTCTGGAGGTAAAGTCCAGCCGGCGGCCTTCCGCGACATCACAACGTGCATTGAATACTGGCGGAGCAGCATCACGGCTAGAGAATGCGGAAAAAGCGGTCGCTAAGGATTCCGCCACGAACGCGGGGTCCGAGATTGCGGTCCCATTCTCCTGGAGAACGGGAGGGGGGTCCTGCGAGAACTTGCCCCGAATCCTTTTGACTCGCTTCCACACCTCTGCTAAAGGGGTCTTTCCCGTTAAGTGAAGACACGTATGCCTGTCAAGAAGAGCGGCGGGCGTGCTTCTAAGTATACAGGAACCTATCCCTAGCCCGACTAAATTCAGCGACAGTGAAATCGTTAGGTAGGCACTTATAGCGCATGTAGGCATAACGCTTCTGTTTTAGGGCCGTCTCACACTCGGCCGACCACCATGGGAGTGATCGGCGTGCAAAACGACCCGAAGTTCTAGGAATAGTAGTCAGGCCCGCGGTGATAAGGTTGCCGGAGAAGAACTCAACGGCCTCATCTACCGACCTAAACTCCTCGACTGAGATAGAGAATTCAGTCATTTCCTGAAATGCAGGCCACCGCGCCCGTGCCAAGCACCACCGAGGTAGGCTCCAAGGCGGCAGTTGCCCTGCAAATGATATTCGAATGGAAAAGTGATCACTACCATGGATGTCAACGACCACGTCCCAATCAAAATCAGGCTGTGCATCCGAAGAGCACAAAGATAGGTCAAGGCAAGAAAATAGAGTGGTTCTCGGATAGTGATGCAAAAACTCATCCACGTTTAGCACACCATTCTCAAGCTCTTCGATTAGATCGGCAAGGACTTGCCCCCTGGTATTTATTGAGTAATTTCTCCAGAGAGGAATGCTGCCGTTCAGATCTCCAAGCAAGAGAAAGGGCCTTTGCAACCGTGCCACGACGCGGTGAAATTCCCCCGCGTCGATGTCAGCTGATGGTGGAAAGTACGCAGAAATGATAGTATACCTTCTATCCAGGTGTCGCTGCACAGCCACTTCCTGAAAGGAGGTATCTAAAGAGAAAGGAAGATCGTCGACATCATGCCGGGTGTAAATTGCGCATCCCCCAGCCCGGCTACCCCGTGGTAGTGGGGTCGCAAGACCCTTATACCCCGTGAGGGCCGGCAAGGGGCACGCACCTAACATACTCTCCTGCAGAAAAATAGCTAACGTGGAACGGGATGACACGAGCCTCCGCAGCCTCTCCCAGCTGGCCCGCAGTGCACGGCAATTCCATTGAAGGAATATGCCCTCCAGGCCTAGCTTGGAGGAGACGCGGGGGCCCTCCTCGAACAAAAGAATGGCCGTACGCTTCTCAGAGGCAGAACACAGGGCGCTCTTGGCCGGACAAAGCGCTGAAGGAGCTGTCGCCTTCGAGGACTTATTAGGGGAGGTTGGGCTCGCCATGCGACTCTTTTCCTTCCTCCGCCTCGAAACCTTAGGCAGGCGTTGCGGCTTCGGAGGCGGGGGGCCCTCTTTTCGAGGAACCACCGTCTCCGAGCCACTCGCTCCATCACTAGTCGAGGGGGAAGTAGCCGAAGCGCCTTTCTTGCTGTCCTCCTTTTGGGGGACAGCTTTAGGAACCTCGGGAGATGGCCTAGCGACCAACTTCAGGGGTGTTGCCTCTTGTGAGTCTAACGACTTGGTGGAGGTGCGTGGCCGTTTCGCCTTACGGGAAACGGTCACGCTGGAAGAAGAGGGAGGAGCCCTGGCTTAGACCGGGGCTGGGTATGAACCCTTTTTGCCGCCAGCTCTACCAGGGGAGCGCCCGGGCTGAGTAGATTCCGCAGAAGGTCTCCGAATGGGCGCGGAAACAACCGTGCTCGTTGGCCTGGATTGGCCAGGAGCACAAGGTTCCTTTCTAACTAGTGTGGCATATGACGTCCCAGGATTTCCATTTCAAGGAGATATGCACCACAATGCTTTGAAGAAGCGGGGTGTGGCTCTCCGCAATTGACACAATTGGCCACACACGATTTGGACGTCATGTTTATTATCCATATTTAAAAAACTCGTGGGATTATTATTTAATTTAGTTATTTTTTTTAAAGATATTACATCAATTTCTAATAGATTTTCACTAATTTGATTTCTGTGTTTAGTTATTCTTCTAAAAATAATTTTTGGTATTTAGAATTTGCTGATGATGGTCATCGTCAATGACCGAAACGTCCGGAAAATTAAATGTTCAAAACCATTGCATATGTCTTCATATTCCTGGCACGAATAAGGTTCCCAAGGAACGACTCCATCACTAATATATATATATATATATATATATATATATATATATATATATATATATATATATATATATATATATATATATATATATATAATTTCACAGCGAAGGCAAGGGCGCAGAAGATGCTCACGTACATAAATTTATTTCAATTTTGGAAACAAGGTTTCGGGCAACATGCCATCTTCAGGTTCTAGGATTAAAATTGTAAAAAAAAAAAAATAATTATAATGTCATTCAAGTTGTGAAAAAGAAAAGAATTTGAACTAAAGGTTTAAATGGAGTAAGAAAGTTGTGCTATTTTTCCTATAAAAAATATTAAGAGTATACAACTAAATTGATTAAAAGATACACAAAAAGACAAACAAATAATTCGCTAAATTAAAAAAACACAAAAGAAATAACATAAGTACTAAATGAATCAAAAGAGTAATAACCAATATCATGAAAAAACTAAAAAGGCAAAAAGGCAATTAAAAATATAAATTAATAAATCAATTCAAATAAACTAAGAAAACAGTGAGTAAAATGACAAAAAATAACTGAATGCATAAACTAAAATAAATACTAATCTGAATCAAAGGGGTAACAATTTAAATGGTTTAAGATGGTGGAAGTCAATTAAAGGTATAAAGTAAAAGAAAAAATTCAATTGTTTAAAAATATTAACTAAACAATTAAGAATGAAGTGGTTACCAAACGGAGTTGGAGATGGAGCCCAGAATGAGAAATTAAGTAATGAGGAAGTTAAAGGAAACCTTGGATTTATGTTAGGTGGTTGTTTGGTGTAGGAAAAAAGGTTGGTAAATCCACCAGGAATATATAATTAAGTAATTAGAAGGGGGACTGAAGAATTATCGTGGTTGAGGGGGAGAGATTTGATTTTTATGAGAAGAGATTCTAATATTCGTAGGCTATATTCATTAGCGTTACGGCCTATAATTTTAAAATTTAATGCAAAATACAATGCAAAACTGAATGTTCGATAAATAATTTAAATTGTTACCCCTTTGATTCAGATTAGTATTTATTTTAGTTTATGCATTCAGTTATTTTTTGTCATTTTACTCACTGTTTTCTTAGTTTATTTGAATTGATTTATTAATTTATATTTTTAATTGCCTTTTTGCCTTTTTAGTTTTTTCATAAAATTGGTTATTACTCTTTTGATTCATTTAGTACTTATGTTATTTCTTTTGTGTTTTTTTAATTTAGCGAATTATTTGTTTGTCTTTTTGTGTATCTTTTAATCAATTTAGTTGTATACTCTTAATATTTTTTATAGGAAAAATAGCACAACTTTCTTACTCCATTTAAACCTTTAGTTCAAATTCTTTTCTTTTTCACAACTTGAATGACATTATAATTATTTTTTTTTTTTTTACAATTTTAATCCTAGAACCTGAAGATGGCATGTTGCCCGAAACCTTGTTTCCAAAATTGAAATAAATTTATGTACGTGAGCATCTTCTGCGCCCTTGCCTTCGCTGTGAAATTAAACATCAGCTTGGTTAGCAGCAATACTTACGCCTATATATATATATATATATATATATATATATATATATATATATATATATATATATATATATATATATATATATATATATATATATATATATATATATATATATATATATATTATATATATTATATATATATATATATATATATATATATATATATATATATATATATATATATATACATATATCTCCATAATCCTATATGTTTATACGTGATATTTTTTAATTAGTTTGTTTATGACCTCCACTGTCCCTTCCCCAATTCTCGTACCCCTTTCGCTCCCCCATTCTCCCTCCCACTCTCCTCTCCCACCCATCCTCCTTTCTTCTACCTCTCTCCCCTTCCCCCTCTCCCCCTCTTCTGCCCTATCTTCCCTCTATCCCTTCTTTCTCACCTCCCCACTCTCTCACCTCCCTACTCTCTCCCCAGTGCATTCTTTACCCCCTCACTCTCTCTCCTCTCCACCTCTCTTACCTCTCCCTTCGTCCATCTCTCTTTCCTTTTTCTCTCCCTTCCCCTCCCTCTCTCGCCCCTCTGTCTTAGCAGCTCCCCCACTCCCCATCTCTCTCCCTCCCACAAATTCCTACTCTTGCCCTCTCGTCTCTCACTCACTCCCAATTTCTCCATATATATATATATATATATATATATATATATATATATATATATATATATATATATATATATATATATATATATATCCTATTCGAATATCTCCTCTACCCCTCATAGCTTTCTCTCATATGGGTAGAGGGTTGGAGAGTGGAGAGAGGTAGGGGAGGGGAGAGGGAGTCAGAGAGAGGGGGGGGGGGTTAGTGCCTATTTTTAGAACGTGATTTTTTGAAATTTTTAATTTTATTTTAGTTTAGTTTATGAATGAGCTCACCATTCACCCTGCCCCCACGCCCTCCTCTCTCTGTTGCAAAGAGGGAGATATAGGGAAGGGGAGAGGGATAAAGACATTGGGGAAGATACGGAGGAGCAAGTGGGGAAGGAATGGGGATAGGTGAGAAAATGTGGTAGGGGAAGGAGCAGGTGATGTGATAGGGATAGAGGAAGAAGGTATGGGAATATGGTGGGGCGGGGGTGGGAGGGGGGTAGAGATAATCACAATCGATTTGAAAGATCAATTAGGCCAAAGGCTAACAGCCCGAAGGTCTGGTAGCCAGCAACGCGCTAGCTCCCCCTTAGGGGCTGAGTGGTAAAGCCATGATATATATATATATATATATATATATATATATATATATATATATATATATATATATTTTTTTTTTCTCTCTCTATATATATATAATATTAAATTTTGTCCTCAAATATAGCTAGAGAGGATACTATTTTCCCAAATAATATTACTAGATAAAAAGAAAGGCACTATTTGTTCTACAGTGTAAGTAAGGAATAGATAATACAGAAACTATTTTTATGAATTAGTATTAACACATACAAAGGCTAGAAATATTTTCTTCATAATATTACCAGATAAAGAGGATATAAATCTCTATACTGCATATTAATTTTCCCGAGGTATTCCTCACTCAAGTTGGCCACAAGAAATTTTTGAGCGAATTTTGTTTTATATGATTATCCTATTAAAATCTAGACAAAGCACACTATTAGCCCCCCCAAACCATTTTCTGCTGCTCTTCAGGAAACATTCTCTCATAGAATAACTTAAGTATACCATTATTAAATTTATTTAGCTATGTAGTGTAATTAACATGATTGTTATATTATACCTCGTAAGGGGCGCGGCGATTTGCCATCCTGGCCGCCGTGCTGACGGAATCCGGCGCTCTTTCCGGCCCCATCTTAGCCTCTCCTTCTTCCTTCAGATAGCCCGATTTCTCCCCTACCTCGTCGCTTTTCATACAACCTCTCCCACAACTTTCTCTGGTCAGCCTCTAACTTCACAGGGCAGATGCTGACCTTCTTCTGAAGCCAACTGTCCCGGATCGGGGATGAGGGGTGGTGGGGCAACGTTCCCTAACTCCTGACCTCCGGTTTGGGATGGGGGGTTTTAACAAATGCTTCATCCCCACCCATACCTTCCTCAAATCCCTTTTCCTCTTCTCTTCACAATCTATCTTTTTACGCCGTGTTCAAGGTGGAGCCGCCATGCCGATGGACTGTCAGGCCACCAGGAGCGAAGGGTGGTTCCAAATGGCGGCGCCTGGCCCTGCCAGGCCTGTAGGCACCTCTTGCAGTGCGGGCAACTGCGAGAGGTGATGAGCGGGTGCATCCCGTAATAAAAAGAGGGTCACCATGCCCAATGATATGTATAAAAAAACCCTTTAACTCGCCCTGTACCAACGATGGAGACGCTCTCAGGCAGCTCCACAGAAAAAAGGGGTCTCCCCCACCTGTGCTTGCACAGGGGACCCTCCATATTGCTTTAACCAGAGAGGAGGCTTACTCCTCGCCTACGGGTGTAGGGGACTCCCCTTGACCCACTTTCTGGAAGTGCTTTCGGGCACCTCCCTGCTTCCGGCGGCAGTCCCTCTTTTGGTTTCTAAGGGAACTGCCAAGAAAGCCAGCAGACACCCCATAGCCAACCGCTGCCCATCAAAGCGGCTTGGTAGGGCAAACCCCCTTAGAGGGAAGAAAGAAGCCAGGCCCCTTCGGTCGCTTCCCTCAAAAGACCTGCTGGCAAAAATATTAAACCTTGCTGGGGTTAAGGCCTGTGCCTCCCCACACAAGACTGGTTACACTGCCGAGGGGACCTGCATTGTCCTGCGAGGGGATGGCCAACTGGAGGCCCCTCCTGTGATAGACATGTTCCTTGAGGAAACCCAGCTTCAGAAGGTAGGGCCTTCCATGGGGGGGAATCCGGGTTCGGCGCCAAACAACGAAACGAATCCGCCCCTATGCAAGGTCCTCCTCAAACGGCTAGGGTTTTTGAGGCAGTACAAGGAGGGGAGGGATCTCCTCCGACCGGTTCCCGTACG
The DNA here is from genome assembly GCA_963969495.1 of Ceratothoa steindachneri. Lineage (NCBI taxonomy): Eukaryota > Metazoa > Arthropoda > Malacostraca > Isopoda > Cymothoidae > Ceratothoa > Ceratothoa steindachneri. The sequence continues at coordinate 59,732,220 of OZ018331.1, read as the reverse complement.
GACAACCTGGACCTTCTCCATTTCAGAGAAGGACCTGGCTGAGGCCGGTCCATCTGCCCTAGGGGCTTCTGCCAGTGGAGGTGAGGAGCGGGTTTATTCCCCGCCCTCCTCTCCAAAAAAGAAAAGGACGAAAAGGACCAAAACGAATAAAAAGACTCTCGGCTCCTCTCCATCCGAGGGTGATGCGGGGAGGGATGGGTCTGCTGCCACTTTGGCAAGCGACCAAGCCAAGATCGACACATCCGGCCCCTTTACCCCCCTTTGTGCGGAGTCCTTGACTAAGATCAAAAGTGCACAGGGCGGAGCCTCGATGACATTGGGAGCCTCATTCAGAGGTTACCTGGCGTTTTTGAGCCCGCTGACTTCAAATGCTTCCACGTTATTCGCTCCACGGATGGCACCATGTTAGCCAAGGGCAACATGATCCATCAGAGGAGAGGATTAGCTAGTGCAATTTGTAGAGAGCAAAAGGTGACCCGTTTCTCGGACGGCAGCCTTCTGGCGAATGCGGCGAATCCCGCCGAGGCGGCGAAGATAAGTGCACCTCGGTGAGTGTGAGGCCGCACTCTACGATAAACTTTGTGAAAGGAGTAGTTTATGCAAGGGAATTCGTTAACTACTCCATTGAGGCCATCACCTTAGAGCTGGCCGACCATGGGGCGGTCAAGGTCGAACGTTGTTTTTAGAAAACAAGGAAGGGCTTCGAAACTCACCCCAAAACTCTTCGTCACGTTCGACTGTGAGAAGCTCCTGAGTCGGTGCGTGACGGTTGGTACCACTACCGCGTGAAGGCATTCATGCAACGGCCCCAGCAGTGCTATCACTGTCACCGCTTTGGCCATACGAATCGTTATTGCAGACATCAAAATTAGCATAGTTCTAATGAATTTCGAAATTATAATTTAAGGTTGGAGTAGTTTTTACGGGCATTTAGTCAGTACTGTACTATTTTATCGACATGTATTTTAGGCCGGCTTAACAAGGGGCGAATTGTTAAGAATGGTTCGCTTATCACAATTATCACCCTCCTAAAGTAATTATGGAAAATTACACTGCCGTTAATTTTCAAAAAATATTTATTAGTATTGCTTAAACGAGTCCTTTAACGAAGACCTTAAAATAGGTCATTAGAAGGGAAATTTCAGCGCAGTCCTTCTTTAAGGATAGATATCTATTGTTTCTAATTTGCTCTTACTGGATAAAGAGGATATATATATATATATATATATATATATATATATATATATATATATATATATATATATATATATATATATACAAATTACAAATTACCATTTAGGTTAAAGTGGTGAAATTGTGTGGTAGGTATATAAAGGTGTGACCCCTCCATTATTGATTATTTACTATTTAAACTTTCGTGCCTTAGTCTAGTCATATTATTTGATGTTCAATCACTTAAAATTTAACTTAATTGAACTACTTGCTTCGCTCCATTTATTAATATCCGCTTCAACTACATACCCCCTGATCTAACTTATTTTCGATTGTTCGCCCTGCCCATTTTATTCTCTTGCTGTGTTTTATAGTGAATTTTTTGTATTCCGCTTGATTTATATTTACTATTCATATTTGTTGCTCATGGGATTATTTAATTTTTTTTTCTGTCTTATTAATCGATTTCTTCATGCCTTGCTTTTGACTTTATTGCTATAGTTTATAATTTTTTTTATTTCGATAGTCATTTAAGTCATGTTTATTATCCATATTTAAAAAAACTCGTGGGATTATTATTTAATTTTTTTTTATTTTTTAAGATATTACATCAATTTCTAATAGATTTTCACTAATTTGATTTCTGTGTTTAGTTATTCTTCTAAAAGTAATTTTGGGTATTTAGAATTCGCTGATGATGGTCATCGTCAATGACCGAAACGTCCGGAAAATTAAATGTTCAAAACTATCGCATATGTCTTCATATTCCTGCTATATATATATATATATATATATATATATATATATATATATATATATATATATATATATATATATCCTCTTTATCCAGTAAGAGCAAATTAGAAACAATAGATATCTATCCTTAAAGACGGACTGCGATGAAATTTCCCTTCTAATGACCTAATTTAAGGTCTTCGTTAAAGGACTCGTTTAAGCAATACTAATAAATATTTTTTGAAAATTAACGGCAGTGTAATTTTCCATAATTACTTTAGGAGGGTGATAATTGTGATAAGCGAACCATTCTTAACAATTCGCCCCTTGTTAAGCCGGCCTAAAATACATGTCGATAAAATAGTACAGTACTGACTAAACGCCCGTAAAAACTACTCCAACCTTAAATTACAATTTCGAAATTCATTAGAACTATGCTAATTTTGATGCTCTTAATACAGATAAAGGATTACCACTCATTAATACAATTAAGCCCCGATTGTTGGTAATAACCCCTCAATAAAATTACTTAATGCATTTCCATATATACCATTTCGCATTGGTTAGGTATGTCTCCTAACAATGGGTGACAGGAACGATTATTGAAGAGGAGTTTTTCACACATTTAAGGGTTTAAAATTGAAGTGAAAATCGATTAAGGTTAGATTGCGACCAATTTACTTCCGCTTTTGTGGTTTACTAAGATGATTGATAGATTTTCAAGGAATTATTTTTGACATTTACCGACACAGTTAACCTAGGTGGGTATATAGACACGTGATAATGGAGAGCATTTTACAAGACTGCCAAATTTTAGGCGTTGCTTTTGTCCAAATAAAAACGCCGATTTACTGAAAATTGTTCGAAAAAAATCGTTCGAAAACATTATTCGAAGTGCAATTATTCGATTTTAAAATTGTTCGAACGAAAATTGTTCTAATTAGCAACTATTCAAAATTAAAGTTGTTCGAAATGCAGAATACTTTATTTAGAAATAATTACATAATATTAAAGCAGTTTATTCCGAAAACATTACAAAATATTAAAGCATTTAAGTAGGTTATTTTTATTCACATATCATTAAAAACTTTAAATTAGCGTTCTAATAAACTTAAGTTAAAAGCTTGCAAGTAATCAACGACTGAAACATATTTGTTAAAGGATGCCACTAAAGTTTTAAGTCTTTCGTTAACGTCACGATATTTCTTTAAACTCTTTATTTTTCGCATCCTGAAATTATCTTTGCAATATTAATTTCTCATAAGTCCTGTTCTCTTTTAAGGGCTTCTAAAACTTTCCAAATTGTGGAAAGATGAGACGTCACTTGTTGTAAAAACGCCCTGTGTCACCCTTCCACGGCGTTATTAGTTCTGGGTAAATCATTTGTGACACTCTCAAAACAAGACCACCTGCGTATTTCAAACATAGATACGCGTCTTTTAATCTAATAAAGCTCAAATGATTCGATTACTTTATATTCAATATTCAGCAAAGTTATTGAACTTCCAATATATTTTGTTATCTACATGATTATCTTTGACACAGAGGTAACCATCAATTGGGAGCATAGGTTTGCCCTTTTCGCTTGTAATATATTAGGCCATCTTTTAAGGGTTCTATGGACTACTTTTTTATTTACCTCGAAGTTTCAAATATCTTTCATTTCAAATAGTTTAGAAACTTAAAAAATTAAGGACATCCTTTAACAAATATGTTTCAGTCGTTGATTAATTCCACGCTACTTAACTGCTTTAATATTTTGTAATTGTTTCGAAATAAAGTTTTAATCTTTTGTTTTAGTATTCTGCATTTCGAACAACTTTCATTTTGAATAGTTGCCAATTAAAACAATTTTCGTTCGAACAATTTTACAATTGAATAATTGCATTTTGAATAAATGTTTTCGAACAATTCTCGTGACAGGAGAAACGCTTATGGGAAAATTGAAAAGAGTTTATTTATGTCATAATAATAATTGATAGGGAAAGAATTGCTAACACGAAGTGAAACACTTGAAGTAATTAGCAGATGGATAAGTTCTTTGATTTCCAACGTGGTTAGGAACAATCAGATTTTATTTTAATCATTTATATTACAAATATAATTAGAAATGAACAGTGATTGACATTTTAGGACCTTTAATCACCTTTAGATAATTACTACTCAACTTTACGACTCTGGTCCTCAACCTCGAGACCCTCAAGAACGATATAGCTTGTAACCCCCCCCCCACCCCCGCCTACCCTGAGCTCTTAACAAGTGTGCAGTGTGTTTTTGGCGCGTATGTTTCTGTGCAATCCAGATTTCATAATTTACTTATGTGGTATGCGGTGTTGCATGTTGTCAAATATACGCATTGGTCCTGTAGGGTTCTTCTGGTAGTTCGGGAAGGTTGGGCGAGGTTCACCTCACGGTCCAACTTAGGTTGATTCTGCAATCCTGTAGAAGTGAGGATTCAGAAGCATAAATGTGAGGGGGGCGAGCATGAAATGGGGTGTTGTGTGTAAGTGACTAAATAGAACGGAGTATGAAAGGGACGTTGAGAAGTTTCACTACAGTTAAAAAGCGTTTCAGTTATTTTTTTAAAATCCAACGAGGGCATTTCCGCAATGAAAGATTTGGGGCTTCTAAAAAAGGGGAAGTGAGGGAAAATGAAAATGCTTGAAATATCACAGGTTGAGTAGGGAAAATTGTGCCCTACTTAGACCGTTTGGACTCGTGCCCTTGCAGGCAGTAACCAGATGGGCGCGTAACCCTCCTTAACACATTTGGCTCACCAAGGCAAATTCTCTTGAAGGATACCCATAGTGAGGGAGGCAAGGGCTGGGGGATGCTGAAGTTGTGGAGTGGGGGAGAGAAGGCGGGGTTGGGACCCGAACCATAAGACTTGCGACAACCCCACCTATTACCTTCATCGCGTATCACGCTCGCAGGAAACAATTTAGGGTGCGCGGGTTCCCATGCGGACCAATATTTTGGCTTAGTCGCTTCTTTCTATTACGCGCATGGTCACCACAATCCAAATCAACGATTTCACACAAGGTGTGGGATTGGTGCACATCAATCCCTCCTACCAGCATGACTATATTAAATGTCAGGTGAATGGGGACGAGAGAATGAACCCCAAAGCCAGAAGTCCCTCACTTATGAGCTGCTATTTGCAAACGCCAGCCAAACTCCAGCATCCGTGGCCGTACTACATTAGAGCCCCAGCTGCGACCCCCTTCCTGGGGCTTTTGTGCCCCATTGCAGTACCAGCACTTAATGTGCAGATAGTGTCTGGTAGATTAGCCGACTTCCTAAACCCAGCTCTCTTAAGGATCAGCCTCAATGGTGAGGTTCGACGGGCTCTAGTGAGGTGCGTTTACTTCCCGGTGCCTAGTGCGCTGTAGAGCTTATGTAGAATACCCAGATTTCATTTCTCCTAACTTAACCATGATTCTCCTCGCAAACTTCCCGGCAGAAATCCACTCTTTGATTTTTGTTTTATATTTTTAAGTAAAAATAAAACAATTCTGGGAAGAATTCGAATTTTTGTTCATGCTTGTTCACTCTCTCTCTCTCTCTCTCTCTCTCTCTCTCTCTCTCTCTCTCTCTCTCTCTCTCTCCCTTTTGATCTGGTAAGTCTACCTCCGTCTGACTCTCCCTAAGTTCGAGCTCCTAAAAATATATATACATTATCTGCTTAGTAATCATTCACCTGCCTACAAATGTCTTTATCGTTGCCATTAAGTTTAATTGAATTGTTTAGACTCTAGAGCTTTAAAAGGCAAGAGGTTTAAAAGAAATAAGCCTATTGAATTACCTTGAGTTGAGGGCGAGGTCTGTGCGGGTCCAGAATTGTTGAAATTGTTTCTTGTTCCATTTGAAATCGTCTAGACTCTAGAGCTCTAAAAGAAAAGATTGACAAGAATTAGGCTATTGAATTATCTAGGATTGACCCTGAGGTCTGAGCGTGTCGAGAATTGTTAAAATGGTTCCTTCTTCCATTTTGAATCGTCTACATTCTAGAGCTGTAAATAGCAAGAAATATACAAGAATTAAGGCTATTGAATTGATTTGAGATCTCTGCTTGTCCAGAATTGCTATAATGGTTGCTTCCTTCATTTTGAACCTTCTAGACACGAGGTTTAAAACGAAAGAGATTTACAACAATTTAATGCTATCGAATTGCCTTCAGTTGACTGCGAGGACTTTGCGGGTCAAGAATTGTTAAAACAGTTTCTTCTTCCATTTTGAATCATTTAGACTCAGGTAGTGTAAAAGACAAGAAATTCATAAGAATTAAGGCTATTGAATTGACTTGACTGCGATGTATATGCGGCTCCAGAATTATTTAAATTGTTCTTTCTTCCATTTTGAATTCTCTAGTCTCTAGAGCTTTAAAAGGCAGGAATTGCCTTGGGTTGACATCAAAGTCTGCACGGATCCAGATTTGTTATAATTGTTCCTTCTTCCATTTTGATTCGTTTTAATTATAAATTTGTAAATCACAAGAAATTTTAAAGAATTAAGGCTAATGAAGTGCTTTGAGTTCACAGCAAGGTCTGTGGGGGCTCTGGAATTGTAAAAGTTGTTCCTTCTTCCATTTGAAATCGTCTAAACACTAGACCTTTGAAAGGAAAGACATTTACAAGAATTAAAGCCATAGAATTGCCTTGAGTTGATACAGCGCTAAAACCAAATTGTAAGCTTTTGTGCTGCTTTAGGAGGAAAGAGGAACTGAATCCTTTAAGTTTATATTTACCTATGAATGGATTTAATATATACGTGGCTTAGTATTAAATGATATTTACATAGCTTATATATAAATTAAATTATACACTTTACACAGTTAATTTTACCCGCAGCACAAAACATATGGGAACAATCTCCGGCAATGGAAATTGATTATACAATCTAAAGCGTTTAGAATAGGAAAGACGAACTAATGAAGATCTCAAGAACAAAAAAAATAGACTTAATCAAATGGGGTAGAGTAGGGATCAAATCGCGAACGCATATGCGACCAAATGACATAAGGATACACAATAGAGTGGAAGGCCTTCCGAAAAACTTTCCTTCTCTTCCCATCGTATAAGGGAAATTAAAACTATAACGGTTGGTTCGTTTTAGCGAATTCTTGGGTAATTATATTCTCGCATAAATTTGCGACACTATGAGGATGGGGGGGGCGATAAAAGATATACAAACAAAATGAAATATAGTAAAACTAAATTAAATACAAATTAATAGATTTGTGGGTCTACATTTTGAGCCTGCATAATTTCCTTAATCAGTCGTCGTGCCTCTAAAGCCGAGCGATGAGTAGAAGTATGTCGACAACCGTCTGTAGGGTTAGTAGAACGTAGAATAGATCCCTCAGGTGGCATGGCAGCAAGTAGATGCACAAGTTCCAAAGCTCTTTTGGTGCGTAAGTCATGGAACGATGATTCAGGAAGTTCACTCTCTCGGTAACGAGGATCAAGAGCTCATCCTGGGAAACTATTTTGTTCCCTATTCTAGATTTCAAAGTCTTTTTTGTAAGACTTATGAAGCGCTCCACGAATCCTGTATACCAAGGAGCCCTCTATTGATTGAAAATCCTTTATATTCCTGTAAATTCATATGTTATGTACAAAGTGCTCAAGTAGATAGACGCTGCTCGAAATGTACCAACGTTATCTGAATATATAGTATGTGGAACTGTAAACCTCACCGTGAATCTCCAGAATGCGCGTAAGAAGGATTGTAATCCTGTATCACAAACAAACCACTTCCAAGTGAATAGCCCTCGTGGTGGCACATGTGAATAGAAAAATGTATAACTTTTTATTCTCTCTGCCTTTCCTAATTGTGATGGTGCCAGTATAGTCTACGCCGATAGTATGGAATGGCGTTTCAACCCTAACTCTTCCGTTGGGTGGAAGAGGTGGATCTGGGATAGTATACTTACAATTTGATACTGAATGCACACAAGGCATTTGCCGCTGATTTTCTTGATCATTTGACGTGCCCTCGGGATCCAACACCTAGACCTTGCTATCATTAGAAGCCGGTCGGTGCCCGGATGTCCATGGGTATAGTGAACGTGAAGCAATAGCAGCTCGTGAAGCTATGATCGGCCGATAGGAGAAATGGATATTTTACGCTGTTTGGGAGATCAGAATGGGAACACCTATCGCATTTTATCCTACCTTCCTGCATAAACATAGATAGCCATTTGATTCGGTTGGAGCCAAGATTTCTATGACCATTCAAGAGCTCTTCTCATTCTTTTGAGTATTTCTCCTTCTGCGCCTTTTTGACTCAGAAGTCCATAGCAGGTCTTTACTCTTCGGAGTTGATGTTCTGGCTGACAGGTTCTGCTAGGGAAGATTTAGGAGTTACCTCACCTTTGATCAGAAGTAAAAACCTGAAAATTAAGATGGTTATTTTAATCATTTTCACTAAGAAACTGTAGCCATTTATTTCAATGGGCGAATCATGACCCATTGCGATTGGGAAAGCGTGGGTAGCAGGAGGCAAGGTAATTGATTCAGGCCAGATTTCGTTATCGAGAATCCATTCTGGATTAGCCTCTGGTTAATGGCTCGCATGGATTTAAATTCAAAACGATATGTCTCCATGCGTGCCCCTGCCATAAATTTCTTATTTCATTAAATTGTCCTGAATGTAAGGCTCTTATATTTGATCAGACACGGGGCATTTTTTTTAAAAGCTCATCTAGCGTAGTAAAAACTAACCTAGTATTAGGCTACTTTAAAATAAAATTAAAAATGACAAAAAACAACCCCACCTCCTTCCCCCCAAAAAGGAAAAGGAGCGTGCAACCTATAAGGGAAAAAAAAAGGAAAAAAACAAAGCCAATAAAAAAAACCCTGGATAAATAATAGGGAGAAGGCCGCCCTCCCCCCAAAAGTCAACAAGTCTACCAGTCAATGTGCACGCACCCGTCTCGAGTACGAGGGAGAGGCGGTAGCGACCCCGCCCATCCCGGTACCGGGACAGGCAACGTGCGCCAAGATCACCCAGACTCGGACATTCGACAAGAATGTGCCGAACAGTCTGGGGGACGACGCAGTCGTCAAAATAGAGCGCAAGCGAGGGCTCCATTAAATAGCGATGCGTCACACGAGTATGTCCGATTCGGAGACGACAGAAAGCGACCTGAAGCCGTCGCGGCATTATGGATAGGTCCATGGAAACAGTCACGGCGCAATAGCACGCAACTCTAAGTTCCCCTCGACCGTCTCCCATCTTCTTTGACATGCAGTCCGAAGAGCTGAACGTATTCCTGCCATATAGTAGGTGTGAGGAAGAGCGAAACGCTGGTCCGGTTGCAAAGTCATCACGGACTCTTTGGCGCCATCATCGGCGCACTCATTCCCCGTAATTCATACATGTCCAGGAACCCAGCAGAAGATAATCTCGATATCCGCCCGGCTAGCCAAAACTGAAGCGTCACGGATAACGCGAATCAGGGGATGTGGAGATTTCAATGCCCCGAGAGCACTCAGCGCTGTGTGAGTAGCTATAGATCACAATCCGGTCCCCGAACCAGGCACGTCGCGTAATCTCCCGTACCGAGTGGGGTATTGCCACTAGCTCGGCCGTGAAGACAGACGCAGCGCATGGAAGAGCCCCGCTGACTTCAAACAGAGGGGATACGGCGTGGAAGCCGACCCCCTCTTGGGAATTGGAGCCATCCGTATACACTAGCACCGTCCCAGCGTGACACGAGGTGTGCTCCAAAAAGGTCGAACGAAATAGTCCCGGCGCTGTCCGAGCTTTAGGAGCAGAGGCGTGGCGACAAATAGCAAAATGTGGTACCGTCCAGGGTAGTGTTCTGGACAGAACTAGAGGCGCCACCGGCGCGAAAGCTATACCTAGATCTCAAATGAGTTTTTTGGCCCTAAACCCAAGGATTTAGGGTGTTACTCGCGTCTCTCGGTGGCATAGGTACCATTAAAATCAGCTGCGGATGCAGTGAGAGCTGTTGGCGACTGAGGGAGGTGCCGGGCTTGCGCGTACAGGACAGTGATGCACTGCACGTAACGAAGAGCGAGCGGCATCTCCTCAGCATCGACCAACAGGCTCTTAATGGGAAAAGTGCCGGAATGCACAGGTCGCAAGGCAAATGCTGGTGTGGTGGATCGAGTCCACCTTCTGCAATAAACGATCGGCTGCATATGCATATAACTCGCATACGTAGACGAGCTTCCAACGAACAAATAACCGATAAAAAAGTAGGGCAGTAGCCCTATCAGCGGTCCAAGCGCTAAACGTCACGGAACGGAGAATATCCATGGCGCGGGTACAAGAGACCCTAAGGCGGCAAATATGAGCCTCCCATGTGAGACGTCGGTCGAATACAAGGCCAAGGAAACGGTGCGATTCAACCACATCCAGGCGCCCCCCATCCAGAAAAATCTGGGTCAGGTTGGAGCCATAGATGGCGGCCTATATGCACCACCTTAGTCTTGGCCAAATAAAACCAAAACCTGTGCACTTCGGTATAGCGAGAGACGCGGTTCAATGCTTGTTGGAGTCGATGCTCCAGAGTTGGCATCTCGGCCACGTCAAAAGAGATCGAAACGTCGTCCACGTAGAGCGTAGCGAGAATATCTCCCGGCAGCACAGAGGTGATGCCGTTGATGCTCAGGGAAGAGAGTGTGACACTAAGGATACTTCCCTGCGAGATACCATCTTCCTGTACCTTTGAGCCGGAGAGGGCTCCCCCCACCCTTACGCGAAATCGACGATCTCGCCAAAATTCAGATATAAACATTTTGAGGCGTCCCCTCGCCCCCATCATGTTGAGAGTCTCCATGATACCGTATCGCCATGCGGTATCATAGGCCTTATTCAGATTAAAAAACACCGTGGCGTAGTGCTGTCTACGAAAGAAGGCCTCGCAGACGGAATTTTCCAGTTGGAGCAGAGCATCCGACGTGGAGTGGAACTTGCGAAAGCCGCACTGTACAAAAGACAGGTGGCCTCCGCTGTCCAGGAAAAAGGCTAGTCTAACAGTTACAAATTTCTCCATCAACTTGCACACGCAAGAGGTTAGAGAGATTGGGGGAAAACCGGCCGGAGTAGAGTGATCTCTCCCCGGTTTGCGAAAGGCGAGCACAGTCGCGATTCGCCAGGAATCTGGGACGAGACCCTCCACCCAGATCCTGTTGAACAAATCTAAGAGAAAGGCCATGCCTTGCTTATCTAGAAGTCGAAGAATGGCGTACGGGACATCGGCAGAACATGGGCGGAGTCCGCGCACGAAGCAAGAGCGAAACGCAACTCACTCGCAGTAAACCTGTCGTTGAAGGGTTCTTGGTCTCTGGAGGTAAAGTCCAGCCACACGCTTTCCTCGACACGACTACGTTCATTAAAGGCCAGCTGGGAAGCATCCCGGTTAGAGAATGTGGAGAAAGCGGTCGCGAAGGATTCCGCCACGGACGCGGGATCCGAGATTGCGGTCTCATTCTCCTGGTGAACGGGAGGGAGTCCTGCAAAAACTTGCCCTAAATCCTTTTGACTCGCTTCCACACCTTTGCTAAAGGCGTCTTCCCGTTAAGTGAAGACACGTATGCCCGCCAAGAAGAATGGCGGGTATGCTTCGAAATATACCCGAACCTAGCCCTAGCCCGACGAAATTCAGCGACAGTGAAATCGTTCGGGCGACGCTTATGACGCATGTAGGCATAACGCTTTTGTTTGAGGGCCGTCTCTCACTCGGTCGACCACCATGGAAGTGGTCGGCGTGCAGAACGCCCAGACGTTCTAGGAATAGTAGTCAAGCCCACGGCGATGAAGTTGCCGGAGAAGAACTCAACGGCCTCATCTCCTGACCTATACTCCTCGACTGAGATAGAGAATTCAGTCATTTCCTAAAATGCAGGCCACCACGCCCGCATCAAGTACCACCGAGTTGGGCTCTCAGGCGCAGTTGTCCTGAAAATAATATTTGAATGGGAAAGTGATCACTACCATGGAGCTCATCGACCACCCCCAAATTAAAATCAGGCTGTGCATCCGAAGAGCACAAAGATAGGTCAAGGCAAGAAAATTAAGCGGTTCTCTGACAGTAAAGGGTAAACTCATCTACGTTTAGGAAACCTATCGTAAGTTCTTCGATCAGATCGGCAAGGACTTGTCCCCTGGGATTTATTGAGTAATCTCCCCAGAGAGGATGCCTGCCGATCAGATCTCCAAGCAAGTTAAAGGGCCTCGGCAAACGTGCCACGACGCGTCGAAGTTAACTAACGGTGGAATGTACGCAGAAATGATAGTATACCTCCTATCCAGGTGCAGCTGCACAGCCACTGCCTGAATGGAGGTATCTAAAGTAAAAAGAAGAACGGAGACATCATGCCGGGTGTAAACCGCGCATTTCCCAACCCGGCCATCCCCTTATACCCCGGGAGGGTGGGTAAGGGGCACGCGCCTAGCATGGTCTCCTGCATAAAAATAGCTAACGAGGAAGGGGGCGAGACGAGCCTCCGCAGCTCGTTCCAGTTGGCCCGGAGTCCACGGCAATTTCATTGAAGGTATATGCACTCCAGGCCTAGCTCGAAGGAGACGCGGCGACCTTCCTCGAACAGAAGACCCTCACGGAAATGGTAGTACGCTTCGCGGAGGCAGAACCCCGGCGCTGTTGGCCGGATAAAAAGCGGAAGGCACTGTCGCCTTCGAGGACTTATTGGGGTTGATTTGGTCTCGCCATGCCAGTCTTTTCCTCTCTCCGCCTCCAAACCTCAGGCGGGCGTTGCGGCTTCGGAGGCGGCGGCCCTCTGTTCGAGAAACCACCGTATCTGAGCCACTCGGTCCCTTATTAAGCGTGAGCGAAGAGTCTGAATCTACTTTCTTGTTGTTCTCCTTTCGGCGGACAGCTTTAGGAACCCCGTAAGATGGCCTGGCAACCAACTTCAGGGGTGTTGCCTCCTGTGAGTCTAACGGTCACGCTGAGAGAAGAGGTGTGATATCTGGTTTTAGCCAGGGCTGGGTATGAACCCTTTTTTTCGCCAGCTTTACAACAGGAGCGCCAGGGTTGAGTAGAACCCGCAAAAGGGCTCCGAATGGGCGCGGAAACAACCGTGCTCGTTGGCCTGGATGGACCAAGAGCAGAGTGTGCCTTTTTAACTATTGAGGTATAAGACGTCCCAGGCAGAGCAAGGCACGCCAGGATTAAGTCCTTAGCCTCGCGGAATGAGAGTCGATCCTTGGCCTGAACGGCCAGGATTTCTTTCTCAAGGAGATATGCACCACATTGTTTCGAAGAAGCGGGGTCCGGCTCTTCGCAATTGACACACTTGGCCTACACACGATTTAGACTTATCCTGTGCGGCTTTGGAGCAATTTACACAGATTTTGGGTGACTCCGACTTTGCACATCTACAATAACGATTCGTATGGACGAAGCGGTGACAGCAATAGCACCTTCATGGCAGTGGTACGAATGCATACACGCGTGGGCGGGACCAACCGGCACGCACCGACTCAGGAAGCTTGTCAAAGTCAAACGTGATGTCCTATATGGAGTAGTCAACGAGTTCCCTCGCATAAACTACTCCTTTCACAAAGTTCATGGTAGAGTGCGTTGTCACACTCACCGGGGTGCCATGAAGTGTCCGAAAAGTACTTATCTTAGCCGCCTCGGCGGGATTCACCGCATTTGCCAGAAGGCTCCCGTTCAAGAAACGGGTCACCTTCGGCCTTCTACCAATTGTACTAGCTAATCCTCTTCTCTGATGGATCATTTGCCCTTGGCTAACATGGTGCCATCAGTGGAGCGAATGACGAGGAAGCGTTTGAAGCCAGAAGGCTCGAAAACGCCAGGTAACCTCTGAATGAGGGGCCCGATGTTATCGAGGCTCCGCCCTGTACACTTTTAGTCTCACTCAGGGGCTCTGAAACCATGGGGGGGGGCAGTAGGGCTGAATGTGCTGATCTTGGCTTGGTCGCTAGCCAAAGTCCCCGCAGCCCCGGTGGATGGAGACGAGCCCAGAGTCTGCTTATTCTTTTTTTTGTTCTTTTTCTTTTTTGAAGAGGAGGGCGGGGAATGAACCCGCTTTTCACCTCCGGACCTTCTGCCCCCCCCATGGTTGCAGAGCCCCTGACTGAAACTAAAAGTGTACAGGGCGGAGCCTCGATAACATCGGGCCCCTCATTCAGAGGTTACCCGGCGTTTTCGAGCCTGCTGGCTTTAAACGCTTCCTCGTCATTCGCTCCACTTATGGCACCATGTTAGCCAAGGGAAACATGATCTATCTGAGGAGAGGATTAGCTAGTACATTGAAAGAGAAAACGGGCTGCCTCAGTGTGCCTGGTTTGAATCGCTTCCCTGCACGAATTTTTTTAAAAAAGGTAATAAAAATATTACTGCAAGGAAAAATTATTCGGTTTTCTCTTTCAATGTGGTTTAATGGATTCATTTTCATCATTCTCTCGTAATACTTTGAGAGATATATACATTTGTATATCTGCCACGCGCTTAGCTATTCCTCATTTATTCTTTGAATTCTCAATAAATTTTCTATTCCTTTCATAGTCTCCGTTCGAGCTTCCGAAAGTGTTTCTTAAAAGCTATTCTATTCAGAGAATTTTTTAGTTCTCTGCGTAGCGTAGTGTACTAACGGCATACTTTTAACTGTGATCAAAGCGGTGCTCGCTGCCTCAGTATGCCTGGTTCGAATCGCTTACCTGCACGGAATTTTCGAAAAAGGTAATAAAAATATTACTGCAAGGAAAAATTATTCCGTTTCCTCTTTCAATGTGGTTTAATGGATTCATTTTCATCATTCTCTCGTGATAATTTGAGATATATATATATATATATATATATATATGTATATATATATATATATATATATATATATATATAAATATAGTAATATGAGTTGCTGCTGACCAGTCTAATCTTCAATTTCACGATGGAGGTAAGGACAAATAGGAGGCTGAGGTAAATGTGATTTATTTATTGAACTACGTTTCGGGCGTATCACCGGTCTTCAGGTTCTAAAAACATAAATTAATCTAATACAGTTAAATATTATTAAAAAAATAAAGAGGTTATAACTATTTAGGTAAATTAGAAAATAACTCAGGAATTTAGAAGTCAAGAGAATCAAATTATCAATCTAATATAACACTATTGAAACGAAAAAAAAACAAAAGTAAATAATTACAGTATAATATTGCTTACTGATAATTCAGGAATTTAAATGGCAAGAGAATTAAATTATTAATCTAATGTAATCACTATTGACACGAAAAAAAGAAGCAAAAACACAAAAGTAAAAAAATGACAGTATAATATTGCTTACCGATGAAGTTCAGGAGAAATCACAAAGTAGAGAAATTATAAAGGATGTGGCTTAAAGAAGGATAGGAATTTGATTGGTTGGTTGTTTAATAAGAGAAATTTTGTTGGTTGTTGAATGAGGTAATTAAAATTAAGAAATAAGAAGAGGAACAGCGGTATTATATATTTTGAGTGTAGGAAATTTTGTACGTATTAGTAGGGATTCCAAAATTCTTAGACTATATTCATTGTTATTATGACCAATTATTTTGAAGTTATCTATGGAACATTCTGTCTTGCATTGTATACTATGATTTCTTATTACAGAAGCTTCCTTCTTAGACAATATTTTTCCAGTGCGATGGCTTATTCCCATGTGAGAACAAAACCTCTCTTTCAATGAGCGAACCGTACTACCAATATATGTTCCTTGCAAACAACAAGGACTAGTAAAAGCATAAACAACACGGCTGCTCATTTCTTAAGGAAGTTTGCCTTTTGACGAGAAGAAACTTCCTATGGAAAGTGGGTTAACAAAAGTGATTTTGAAGTTGGTATGAAAGAAATATTTTTTGAGTAATTTGTTGCATTTTCTAGTGAATAATTTATTGTAAGGTCCCATTTCTGGTACTACGAAAAATTTTTCATTTTGGGGGACATTATATGAGAGAAAAGATGAAAAGTAAATTTTGGTAAGAAAATTATTGACTAGTTTGTCAACCAAAGGTGGGGGGTAACAATTATTTTTAAAATAAGACTTTAGAGTCTGAAATTCATTGTGCATTAGGCAATAATTGAAGGAGAGATGGTAACCTCTATATATTAGAGATTTAGTTGCACTGAGTTTGTGTGACAAGTCACAATGGCTGAAAAAATTGATTCCTAGGCCACTAAAGGTAGGCTTTCTGTATATTAAGGTAGTTAGTAGGTCGTTTTTTTTCTATAAAGACGTCTAGAAAAGGAAGTTTATAGTTACTCTCTAATTCAATGGTATATTTAATGTTGGGATGATAAGAGTTTATAAAATTAAAAAAAATGGTGGGCATGTTCTATATTATCAAAAATAGCGAAGGAGTCGTCAACATACCTACGATAAAATATGGGTTTGAAATCTAAAGGGAATTGTTTCATAAAATTATTTTCAAGATGAATCCTGAAAATATTAGCTGCTATTGGAGCAATTGGTGATCCCATTCCTACTCCATCTATCTGTTGGTGAACCTTGTAATTAAATAAAAAATAATTCTTATTAAAAATCATTTCTAAAATAGTCTTGAACTTTTTACGAGAGAAATTGTGAAAGGTGCCTGTTTTGTTAAAAATTAGATTTAAAATAATATCAATTGTTTCATTAACAGGAACATTTGTAAATAGTGATGATACATCGTAACTGACTAGGACTTTTGAAGGTGAAAAATTGTGTGACAATAATTCATTAACAAAGAAATAGCTGTTTTTTATGGTGTATTGACCTATGGCTAACCCAGAGAGCAATTTAGCAACATATTTAGAAAGGTTAAAAGTTGCAAGAGAATAGGAAGCCAGAATTGGTCGAAGAGGAACACCAGCTTTGTGTAAATTAGGGAGGCCGTATAATAAGCCTAACCCAGAACCACTAGAATGTAAGGCATCATAGGTTTGTTGGTCTATAACTTTAGTGGATTTTAGATTTAACAGAACTCTGTTAACTTATTTTCTAGTTTTAGAGATATTTTTGTAGGTGTTTCTGAGAGCAGTTTAAATTTTGTAGTGTCTGCAATTAGGGATTCCCTTTTGTGTACATAGTCAGTTCGATTTAATAAAACAACTCCATTTCCTTTATCGGGTTTGGTAATGACAATATCTGGATTATTAGATAGAGAACTTCACGTTTTAATATCACTGTTTCTGAACATGATAGAAAAAATCTTTTCAATTTCTTCAGTTTGTGATAAAATTTGTGTGCCACTTCTGAGAAGTCAGATTTGAATCTACTGAAGTCAGTTTATGGGTAATTTATGAATGTCATGTAGGAAATTTTCAAAGTATAAATAGTAGGAGGGATATTTGATTTTTAAGTTAGGCAATTTAAATTGGAAACCCAAAGACAATAGAAACTCCACTCGTGGAGACAGGCGATAGTTAGATAGATTTTTTACATTATTACCATTGGAGAAAAGATCAAGCTTTCCAAGGCCTAATTTGTGGAGTTTTTTGTTATGAATTCTAGATACTTGTTGAGAATACCCTGATATATCATGGTAATTTAGGATAAGAAAGCATATGAAATCTAAAAATGAAAAATGAGTGCGTAAATTAAATTTAAAGCGTTCAGAATCAACCGATAGGCGCTCGTATGACTGAACTTTAAGTTCAATTTCATGGTTTAACAAATAATCCAGAGAAGATTTATAAAATTCAGAATGATAAAGGGATTTCCGATAAAGCTTGAAATAAACAAAACTGGGATACACATTACCATTACGACAAATCTCAAGGAAAGTACAGTCAAGAGAAGATTTCCTAAGTCTTCTTGATAGCCTGGAAAAAGTTCGGTAGTACTTTAATCGTTCAGGTCCATATTTCTTGTAAATATAGTCATATGAGTTGCTGCTGACCAGTCTAATCTTCAATTTCACGAGGAAGGTAAGGACACATAGGAGGCTACTAACTACCTACTAACTACCTCAATATACAGAAAACATACCTTTACTGGCCTAGCAATAAATTTTTTCAGCCATTGTGACTTGTCACACAAACTCAGTGCAATTAAATCTCTAATATATAGAGGTTACCATCTCTCCTCCAATTATTGCCTAATGCACAATGAATTTCAGACTCTAAAGTCTTATTTTGAAAATAATTGTTACCCCCCACCTTTGGTTGACAAACTAATCAATAATTTTCATACCAAAATTTACTTTCCATCCTTTCTCTCATATAATGTTCCCAAAAATGAAAAAAAATTCGTAGTACCAGAAATGGGACCTTACAATAAATTATTCACTAGAAAATGCAACAAATTACTCAAAAAATATTTCTTTCATACCAACTTCAAAATCACTTTTGTTAACCCACTTTCCATAGGAAGTTTCTTCTCGTCAAAAGGCAAACTTCCTTAAGAAATGAGCAGCCGTGTTGTTTATGCTTTTACTTGTCCTTGTTGTTTGCAAGGAACCTATATTGGTAGTACGGTTCGCTCATTGAAAGAGAGGTTTTGTTCTCACATGAGAATAAGCCATCGCACTGGAAAAATATTGTCTAAGAAGGAAGCTTATGTAATAAGAAATCATAGTATACAATGCAAGACAGAATGTTCCATAGATAACTTCAAAATAATTGGTCATAATAACAATGAATATAGTCTAAGAATTTTGGAATCCCTACTAATACGTACAAAATCTACTACACTCAACATAGATAATACTGCTGTTCCTCTTCATATTTCTTAATTTTAATTACTTCATTCAACAACCAACCAACCTTCTCTTATTAAACAACCAACCAATCAAATTCCTATCCTTCTTTAAGCCACATCCTATATAATTTCTTCACTTTGTGATTTCTCCTGAACTTCATCGGTAAGCAATATTATACTGTAATTTTTTTACTTTTGTGTTTTTGCTTCTTTTTTTCGTGTCAATAGTGATTACATTAGATTAATAATTTAATTCTCTTGCTTTTTAAATTCCTGAATTATCAGTAAGCAATATTATACTGTAATTATTTACTTTTGTTGTTTTTTTGTTTCAATAGTGTTATATTAGATTGATAATTTGATTCTCTTGACTTTTAAATTCCTGAGTTATTTTCTAATTTACCTACATAGTCATAACCTAATTATTTTTTTAATACTCTTTAACTGTATTAGATTAATTTATGTTTTTAGAACCTAAAGATGGGTGATACGCCCGAAACGTTGTTCCATAAATAAATCACATGTACCTCAGCCTCCTATGTGTCCTTACCTTCATCGTGAAATTGAAGATTAGACTGGTCAGCAGCAACTCATATGACTATATTTACAAGAAATATGGACCTGAACGATTAAAGTACTACCGAACGTTTTCCAGGCTATCGAGAAGACTTAGGAAATCTTCTCTTGACTGTACTTTCCTTGAGATTTTTCGTAATGGTAATGTGTATCCCAGTTTTGTTTATTTCAAGCATAATCGAAAATCCCTTTATCATTCCGAATTTTATAAATCTCCTCTGGATTATTTGTTAAAACATGAAATTGAATTTAAAGTTCGGTCATTCGAGCACCTATCGGTTGATTCTGAACGCTCTAAATGTAATTTACGCACTCATTTTTTATTTTTAGATTTCATATGCTTTCTTATCCTAAATTACCATGATATTTCAGGGTATTCTCAACAAGTATCTAGAATTCATAACAAAAAACTCCACAAATTAGGCCTTGGAAAGCCTGATCTTTTCTCCAATGGTAATAATGTAAAAATCTATCTAACTATCGCCTGTCTCCACGATAGGAGTTTCTATTGTCTTTGGGTTTCCAATTTAAATTGCCTAACTTAAAAATCAAATATCCTTCCTACTATTAATACTTTGAAAATTTCCTACATGACATTCATAAATTACCCATAAACTATGACTTCAGTAGATTCAAATCTGACTTCTCAGAAGTGGCACACGAATTTTATCACAAACTGAAGAAATTGAAAAGATTTTCTATCATGTTCAGAAACAGTGGAATTAAAACGTGAAGTTCCCTATCTAATAATCCAGATATTGTCATTACCAAACCCGATAAAGGAAATGGAGTTGTTCTATTAAATCGAACTGACTATGTACACAAAAGGGAATCCCTAATTGCAGACACTACAAAATTTAAACTGCTCTCAGAAACACCTACAAAAATATCTCTAAAACTAGAAGATAAAGTTAACAGAGTTCTGTTAAATCTAAAATCTAATAAAGTTATAGACCAACAAACTTATGATGCCCTACATTCTAGTGGTTCTGGGTTAGGCTTATTATACGGCCTCCCTAAGCTACACAAAGCTGGTGTTCCTCTTCGACCAATTCTGGCTTCCTATTCTCTTGCAACTTTTAACCTTTCTAAATATGTTGCTAAATTGCTCTCTGGGTTAGCCATAGGTCAATACACCATAAAAAACAGCTATTCCTTTGTTAATGAATTATTGTCACACAATTTTGCACCTTCAAAAGTCCTAGTCAGTTACGATGTATCATCACTATTTACAAATGTTCTTGTTAATGAAACAATTGATATTATTTTAAATCTAATTTTTCACAATTTTTCTCCTAAATAGTTGAAAACTATTTTAGAAATAATTTTTAATGAGAATTATTTTTTATTTAATAACAAGGTTTACCAACAGATAGATGGAGTAGGAATGGGATCACCAATTGTTCCAATAGCAGCTAATATTTTCATGATTCATCTTGAAAGTAACTTTATGAAACATTGCCCTTTAGATTTCAAACCCATATTTCATCGTAGGTATGTTGACGACTCCTTCGCTATTTTTGATAATATAGAACATGCCCACCATTTTTTAATTTTATAAACTCTTATCATCCCAACATTAAATATACCATTGAATTAGAGAGTAACTATCAACTTCCTTTTCTAGACGTCATTATAGAAAAATAACGACCTACTAACTACCTCAATATACAGAAAGCCTACCTTTAGTGGCCTAGCAATAAATTTTTTCAGCCATTGTGACTTGTCACACAAACTCAGTGCAATTAAATCTCTAATATATAGAGGTTACCATCTCTCCCCCAATTATTGCCTAATGCACAATAAATTTCCGACTCTAAGGTCTTATTTTAAAAATAATTGTTACCCCCCACCTTTGGTTAACAAACTTATCAATAATTTTCTTACCAAAATTTACTTTTCATCTTTTCTCTCATATAATGTTCCCAAAAATGAAAAATTTTTCGTATTACCAGAAATGGGACCTTACAATATATTATTCACTAGAGAATGCAACAAATTACTCAAAAAATATTTCTTCCATACCAAATTCAAAATCAATTTTGTTAACCCACTTTCCATAGGAAGTTTCTTCTTGTCAAAAGAGAAACTTCCTCTAGAAATGAGCAACCGTATTGTTTATGCTTTTACTAGTCCTTGTTGTTTGCAAGGAACCTATATTGGTAGTACGGTTCGCTCATTGAAAGAGAGGTTTTGTTCTCACATGGGAATAAGCCATCGCACTGGAAAAATATTGTCTAAGAAGGAAGCTTCTGTAATAAGAAATCATAGTATACAATGCAAGACAGAATGTTCCATAGATAACTTCAAAATAATTGGTCATAATAACAATGAATATAGTCTAAGTATTTTGGAATCCCTACTAATACGTACAAAATCTCCTACACTCAAAATATATAATACCGCTGTTCCTCTTCCTATTTCTTAATTTTAATTACCTCATTCAACAACCAACCAACCTTCTCTTATTAAACAACCAACCAATCAAATTCCTATCCTTCTTTAAGCCACATCCTTTGTAATTTCTTCACTTTGTGATTTCTCCTGAACTTCATCGGTAAGCAATATTATACTGTAATTTTTTTACTTTTGTGTTTTTGCTTCTTTTTTTTCGTGTCAATAGTGATTACATTAGATTAATAATTTAATTCTCTTGCCTTTTATATTCCTGAATTATCAGTAAGCAATATTATACTGTAATTATTTACTTTTGTTGTTTTTTTGTTTCAATAGTGTTATATTAGATTGATAATTTGATTCTCTTGACTTTTATATTCCTGAGTTATTTTCTATTTTACCTACATAGTTATAACCTCGTTATTTTTTTAATAATATTTAACTGTATTAGATTAATTTATGTTTTAGAACTCTGAAGATGGGTGATACGCCCGAAACGTAGTTCAATAAATATATCACATGTACCTCAGCCTCCTATGTGTCCTTACCTTCATCGTGAAATTAAATATAATATATATATATATATATATATATATATATATATATATATATATATATATATATATATATATATATATATATATATATATATATATATATACGTGGGGCGATCAATAAGTTCTGAAATTCGGATATAAGGAAACGAGATATGAGGAAAAGTGTTTTATTATTTTTTAATATAATTACCCTCGACTTCAATGCACTTGCGTTACTTGACCCTGAGGCTTTGAATTTCCGACAACCAGAAATCGCCGGACTGCTGTTCAATCCACTCCTGGATGGCGAGCTGGACATCTTCATCGTCCCCAAACGTGCGTCCACGCAGTGCAGCTTTGAGCTGGTGGAATATAATGTAGTCGCTGGGGGCCAAATCTGGACTGTAGGGAAGGATGGTTGAGCTCCTCGAATCCGTACTCACGCAGGGCAGCTTGTGCAACTCTGGCCTGGTGGACTTTGACGACGTTGAAGTCGATCATGGGGCGTAAGGTTTCGTGAGGTTTCTAGGGACCCAACGGGCAGAGACCTTAGTCATGGCCAAATTGTCGTGGATGATGTTGATAACACTTCCATGTGATATTCCAGGTTGTCGCTCGATTTTTTTCGACTTCCTCTCGTCGATTTTCTAGGATCATCTTTTCTACACGGGGTACATTATCCTCGTTGGTAACGTCTGACGTGCGCCCTGGACGGGTGTCATCTTCAAGGGACTCACGACTATGGCGGAACTCCCTATTGCAGCGAGCAATGGTTGCATAGGAAGAGGCGGTGTCGGTGTACACTGCAACCATGCGTTCATGTATTTCTTTTGCATTCTTGCCTTCTTTGGTCAAATATTTAAACACTGCGCGGTGCTCAACCTTCTATCTTGCTGTAAAAATTTGTGATTTACGATCTGCGATCAGCTACTGCTTCTTAAATAGACGAGGCAGGAGCGTGCGGTTGTTGGTCCTGACTTGTCATAACTTGTTCCTAACACCCCTACAAACAGCCACCCCCTTCCTCTGTTTTGCACTACCGATTCGCAAAACTTTTTGACCGCCCCTCATATATATATATATATATATATATTTATATATATATATAATATAACAGTTTGAATTTTAGTTTGTCAGGTACCTAGGTATATTTGAAGCTTTTATTAAAGTTCTATCTAGGCTTTTCTTTAGAGATCGAAAACAAGCCCTCAGGGATGGTTTTACGTATATTTGAAGCTTTTAGCAGTTTTGGGGGTTCAGAAAAATAAATATAAGTATCAAATCTTTGTGAATTTTTTAAAACAAATATAATTATAAATCGCAACGTATAGAAAATGTATCAAAATTAAGGCATGGTTGTTTTCTATTATATAACTCTTTATTTTCATAACGTGATATTTTGAAAGGAGGGAAATTTAGTTTAGATTTCCTTTTAAAAATTATTATAATTGGCGAAGCTCATAAAATTTATAAAATTTAACCATGGCTGCTTTTTTTTGGATTTTGAATTTTAATCTTAGTAGCTAAACGCAAGCTTCATCCATAAGAGTGAGTAGCGAAGCTATTTCATGGTATATATATATATATATATATATATATATATATATATATATATATATATATATCAATCATGAACTCATGGTTAGGATTTGTGTTTTAGCTCGAAAGTATTTTATGTACTCATCACTCAATTCGTCATTCAACTTTCGTCCCTTCTACACAGTTGCACCCACCTTGCTCTTATGGACAAATCTTCTAACACCCATTTTGTCGATCTCATAGTCGCCATCTTCTCTTATTTCGCCTCTGAATTACATCAAACCGGATTTTCTGTTTCCTTTCATCCACTTCGCTTTCCTCCAGACACCATTCGGGATCAACACACATTCAAACATTCGTATGCAAAACACATACCACCTCCTGGTCTTATTTTCCCCTAGTTACGACCAAATCAATTCTACTTCGATGATCAAGAGGTTTTGTGCTAACGTAAGCATATCTGAAAAATGGATGCCACTAAATTGATAGAAAACGCTATGAAATGGTAAGTAAATTCACAATATGGTGGGGATTACGGCAATAAGACATTGTAGGAGAAGATTTTGTTACATGAACGAGGGAATGGTTAAGTAATTTTATAGATATGACCTGAGTGGGGGGGGGAGGTTGACCTGAATGAGAGAGAATCACGCGTAAGAGCAAAGCTTGGAGACGCCATTTGTTCCCGAGAAATAAATCCCTGATCAAAGTGACCCTAGGCATATCTAATCGTCATGGAAACCTAGCCACAGGTGGAAAGCATCATTGTCAAGTGGGGTATAGATAAGGTGTAGATAGGAGGGTAAGGGTTATTTACAGTAAATTCCTCTATTTCTCTCTAATGCTTTGTCTATTTAAGGGCATTTAATTATTCTTCCACGCAACCATGGTTGAATGCAATTATGGTCAGAGCGGTTTAATTTTGTAGCTAAATAATCCTCATTCATTAAATTTATATGTAGTATGAACCGCAACGAAATCTGAATATTAAAACCAATTATAATTACTGATTAATTAACTTTTAAGCTACAAATAAAACTACAAATATAGCCAATTAATCATCCATACAAAACAAATCCAATGAAGAATTATATCCCTAATTAACGTTATTTTTCTGTTAATCAGCTGAAATGGCGGTAAAGAGAATCTCCAATATATAATTGGCCAATGGACAACACAGAACATCCAGTTCATTATCTTGATTGTTTACTGTTCTATGCTAAATTTTGTTTTAGGGGGAAGGGGATAATACTTTGTAAAGAGAGATAAAGAAGAGTATGGAGATAGAGAGATGTAAACAGGTTAATAGACAGACGGAGAGAAAGGTCGATTGAGAGAGAATGAGAACAAGGAGGGAATATAAAGAGTGCGTGTGTGTAGGAGCATGAAAAAGAGAGAGAAAAGGTTTGTATTTTAGGAGAGAGAGTGAAAGAAAGACCGAGAGAAAGAGCAATACAGTGCAACGAAGATGGACAGTTAGAGCGAGAGAACGAGACGGAAAGTGGATGTTTGTGGGAGTGAAGGGGTGGGGGGCTCATGTATCAGTGACAGGCATATAGTAACTTACCTTTGAATTTAGTTTTTATTCGCTTACTCCTACCATTCCGACGAGGAGGCCTCAAGGACTCCCAATAATTATACGCATTCCATTCTAGGGTTATTTATTACTGGATTTCCGTAGCTACGTCTTTAAAGGGCCTTCCGTGTGTACTTCTAATTACCTGTCCTCTTTGTACGAACCTGTTCCTGAAACTCATTAACCATCCTAGAGCTAGTGGGCAAGATGGCGGCGTTGGCTTATATGCTTCTTGCTATCTCTAGCTCTATCTCTTTGCCATAATTTCTTTTAACACTTTCAAAGTTATTGATACTTCCTTGGATCTTAATCTTTCTCTCAAATTTGTTTTTTTTTCTGCCTGCCCTCCCCCCTCTCCAACGGTCATGCCTGATTTTTAGATAGTTTATAGCTTTAATACGTCTCACATATTTCACCTCCCTCTCCTTTACGGGTCATGGTAATACACAGAACAATCAAATATTCCTGCCTCCAGTTATCGTCATTGTCGGATCCCTCCCAATGACCTTGGGTCTTGCCTCCCTCCCTCCCTTCCTCACTGGACTTGAGCACATCTCAAAGTGACCTCGACGAGTCCCTTTGCCTTTTTTCGTGGAATATCCCCTTTGGCCTTGTAGTCAATGCACTACTTCTATATTCTTATTTCCTTTAGCGTGTCCCTTTCTTCTATGATAATATCCAGAGAGCAATGTAGCACATGAAAGACTGGGAAAGACTTGTAGCGCTGCTCTCTTTCGTAATACTGAGAGGGCTACTGAGTCTATCGCTCACACCGTTAATACTCCCTCCTATATCGCTATTATGAATTCTACCTCTAAACCTCACCTATCCTATATTCTTGCTGGTGTCAAGAACAACCCACAACGAGGCCTTTATAAGGTCTCGGTCATTAATAAATCCCGCTGCTAATTTCTCTTCGTTCCTCTCCCACAAAATAGTTCTTATTTGGACCCAAAATTCCTTCGTCTAATGCTATAAATGAGAGATACTCGTAGTGTATGCCCTTTGTCAATAAAGGAAGGGGATTGAGTAAGTTGTTTGTGAGAGCCATCCTAGTTTGAGTGGAAAATGTTGGTTGTGGTATGTAATAAAAGGCTTTGCCACTGATTAAAAAGGGTAGGTTAGGTCATCATTGTGCAAACAATAAGAATAATATGAAATAACTTAACGTTTAAGCCTCCCTAAAGACCTGATCTTTCCTTAGCTCATTCACCACAAATCTTTGTTGTCCTATTGTCTGTTTTTCTCTCCTCCAAACCCCCTCTTGAACGTACTTAATTAATTCTCTTCTTGAAAGTCCCAAGGATTCACCTTGCGCTTTGGAGATTTTGAACTAAGTCATCTTTGCACTTGGAGGCGCAATAGTCAACCAACTAAAATTCCTTGCAATAAGAATTATGCCTTCTAGAGAGTTAGCCTACCTAAATATGGGAACTGACCTATTCGTAATTGGTTTCTTGATCTAAATAACCAATGACTAAAATCACACAAAAAAAACACAAACAAATTATTATAACTGTTCCTTGAGCTACTCCAGCTTCTTAAGTTTCAAAAAAAGGGAAAGGCAATCGTTAACTCAGAAGGGAACTACTATACTCTATTCTTATAACGAATAACACTATGCTTTACTCGACTGAGACCAGTGTTTGCAAAGATACAGCGTCAAACCTTACACACTTGATACTAAATTTAAATAGTATATATATATATATATATATATATATATATATATATATATATATATATATATATATATATATATATATATATATATATATATATATATATATATATATATATATATTTATATATATTTATATATATATATATATATATATATATGTCGTAGAATGGACTCTCGACGATATACCATATATGACTATTCGTTGAGGGAACTATTCATTTATATTCAGAGTGCGTGCTGTCTGGGTTGACCGATATTATTTATCTTCAATATGCTTAAGAAGTGGAACTGAGCTCAAGGATAATAATATGGCTATCATTAATAAAATAGGGTTTTATTAATAAAAACTATCAACAACACACAAAACGGAAAATATTGACATAAACAGAGAATGGAAAGGGTCGTGGGAAATCTAGCTAATCCGAGGATTAAGATTTGGAAGAGATTTAAAAAGGTAAAACAAATAAAAATTAAAGGGATGGGATGGTTCGCTAAACCATTTAAAGCACAGGATAGGGTTGACAAAAGGGTTAAATACTCAAAGGTGACGTTCAGCTTACGTAATTACACGTGTTATGCAGAGGAAGGCGACGTGAAGGAATCTTCAGTCCGCTGGCAAGTTCCAGCCGAAGGGGGGGGGATATTAAATGATCCTGACGTGGCGTCTTGGGAATGAGAACCGTTTCTTGGCAAACGGGCTTGAAGAACAATGGCTGTTCTGCGTTGTTCTCTTCTGATCAACAGGGGGGGTGGGTGAGAACCGTCTCTTGTCTACGGGCTTAAAGAACAATGGCTGTTCTAATGTTGTTCTATTTCTGAACAACAGGGGGGAAGGGTGAGAACCGTTTCTTGTCAACGGGCTCAAAGAACAATGGCTGTTCTAATGTTGTTCTCTTTCTGAACAACAGGGAGGAAGGGTGAGAACCGTTTCTTTTCAACGGGCTCAAAAAACAATGGCTGTTCTAACGTTGTTCTCTTTCTGAAAAACAGGGGAAGCCTTGTGGCCTAGGCGTCTTGAAGGCTCGAACCTTGGCACTCAAGGGATATTGTCCTCTTCTGGACAATGATGGTAGATCTCGAGGTAGAGGGCCCTTGGTGCACAAGGTGAGACTAAATCGTAGTGATGTCTCACGAAGAAAATCTGGATCTCGAATCTCCTCTTAGTGGTAAATTTTTCGTATAAATAGTCGAGACATCCCCTTGGCGTAGGGGACAATGGAGTGGGGGCTTCGAGGGAATGCACAGCCGCGCCTGAGAACAATACCTTATCTGCCCATAAGCCTAACTCAATCTGGCGTGATCGGCGCATGGGGCGAGCGGGGGAGGAATAAACCTCCTTGGTTAAATATTGACTCAGGTGGCTTGATAATCGCGCTCGGCTTCAAGCCGATGATGCACGTAGGTAGAATCGTGTTTCCAAACAACATGTGATAACGGTTAAAATTAAGGGGCCTCAGACCGTTCTATCACACCCCTCCATTCCGGGGGAAGTTGTCACTTCGAAAAAAAAGAGAGTAGGGACAACGATAGAGCTCCATTGTGGGAAACTCGTTTTCTTGTACAGACCGTACCTTCATGCACCTAACTAGTATTACCTCAATACATATGATTATTTTGATCTTTTGATTATAAGGGAAACTAACCTCTAATACAAACTTAATCAATAAAAGGGGCATGGAGCAATGAAATGATATAAAATTGGTACATATAGGACAAAATAATTTATACCTAATTTAATGGGTACAAATATATATACATACAAAAAAAATAGAAAATTGAGCGTTACAAAATTCAGACATATACATTAACTAGTTTTATTACAAGAGAATCTAATTTAAGTCGTACAAGACGGTATATACAAACATGGAGATCCTAATCCTACAAATACAATTAATCTACGCTATTTGGTAACGCATTCCTACTGAGTGCGTCAGCGACCTGGTTATCGGAACCTTTTATATAATTTATTTTAAATTAATACTCTTGCAAGAGTAAACTCCAGCGCATGATTCTGCCGTTGGAGTGTCGTACATTCCGAATATAGGCTAACGGTAGGTGGCCGGTTCCTATCTGAAATTCTTTTCCTATCAAGTACATTTTGAATTTGTCTATAACCCAGATAATTGATAGAGCTTCATTCTCTAAAGTGGCATATCTCTTCACGTGGTAATAATTGGCGACTAGCATATGCAACTGGATGACTCGTTCCGTCATCCTCATATTGAAGGAGTACACCTCCAATGCCCTCGTTGCTCGCGTCGGTCTTAATCCCAAAGGATTTTTCCGGGTTGGGCAACTTTAATATGGGGGCAGAAATCAGCTTACTCTTGAGCTGATTAAAATGGGAAACAGCGACATCATTCCAACGTAGACGATCGGGGGAATTCTTTTTCAAAAGGGAGCTCAAGGGCGCCGAAATTGCAGCAAAATTCGGAACAAATAGCCGATAGTAAGAAGCTGATCCTAGGAACGATCTTAATTGATTCTTTGTAATCGGGAGGGGCATTTCGGCGATTGCCTCAATCTTGTTCTCTTGGGGACCTAACTGGCTTTGTCCTATTTTGAAACCCAAATATTTTATGGTTTCGTTGTCAAAATGGCATTTGCTGGGGCCAATGTGAGGCCATTTTCGCGCAGTCGCTCGAAAAGAGCTAATAGGGTGGTTAAATGGTGACTCCATTCGCGAGTAGCAACGTACACATTATCAAAGTAAAAGGATACATTCGGAAGTCCATCTAACAACCTTCTTATGAGACGGTTATAGTTGCTACAAGCAGTTATGAAGCCAAAAGGAAAGCGCTTAAATTGCATAAGGCCTTTCTCCGTTGCAAAGGCGATATATGCTTTCACATTGGGCGGGAGGGGAATTTGATATTACGCCTTGTACAAATCGAGTTCTGAGATGAACTTGGCGTTTTCAAAAAGGTAGAGGTTTTGGTCTACCAACGGGATGGGCTCGGCGTCGAACAAAGTTACCGAATTTAACTTCCGGAAGTCGATGCACATCCGATAAGAGCCATCAGGTTTCTTGACCATGACTATTGGGGAACAATAACTAGATGTGGAAGGTTTTATTAGGTGTAAACTAATTAAATTATCAACTTCGGCGTTAAAGATTGGGCGTAAATGAATCGGCATGGGATAGGGTTTTGAACGGAAGGGTTCTAAGGTTGTTAATTTAATATCATGCTCGAAACTAGTAGCAAATCTAGGCTTCTCTGAAATAACGTCGTCGAACTGACATAATAGTTCTTGTAGCTCACTCTTTTGATGTGGTGTCAGCTGCGCGTCAATATCCAGGTCAGAGGGTTCAAAAAGCTCGCCTGGTAGGAAAGGAAGAGGGTAATCGGCATCAGGTTGGATGCACACTGTCTGTATTACATTAAGGGACTCCGCGGAGTAATCCTCTTCAAGCGCCGATGCTTCGTCCAGTGCTACGAATGTATCTCCATGGGCGCGTTTGGGGTACTTTCTTTCTTTGGGTCCACGGACAGTCTCCGTGTCCTGGTTTTCAGCCTTATCACCTAAAGGTGTTAGTAATTCACATTCCTTTTTTCCCTTCCTAAAGTCCTGGTTAAGGATCTCCGAGAATTCGGACGGTATCGAGGTTCTGAGGTGGACGGGCTCCTGGGCTTCTTTCTTAGCTCGGCTCCGAGGAAGGGCGGCCTGAGACACAGGGTCGGAACTTACTTGGGGGCTCTGTCCTATGAGTACGGAACAGAACTGTATGGGTGCTGAAATGACTTCAGCCCAGCCATTATAATATTGACACTGCAGGTAACATCTAACGACGGGGAATTGGTTCGCCCGCCCAAGGTAGTCATGTACCACCGCAAATTTTTCGTGGTTAGGGTCCACTGGGGGGAGGAGCTAGTCGGACACGATGAAACACGTACATCCTGTGTCCCTGACGAGAGTCGATACTCGGCAGCCGTTCACGCTGCCCTCCTCAAATTTCAAAG
Organism: Ceratothoa steindachneri; assembly: GCA_963969495.1. NCBI lineage: Eukaryota > Metazoa > Arthropoda > Malacostraca > Isopoda > Cymothoidae > Ceratothoa > Ceratothoa steindachneri. The sequence goes on along the minus strand of OZ018331.1, from coordinate 59,701,363 downwards.
TTCCCGGTGAACTTTTGTAAAAAATAAAATTTACCTGGTGGCTTGACGGAGGAGGAAAAGTCGCGGCTTGGGTCTGCACCACCAGGGAAGCCGTGGTGGCATTAATCTGGTGAACTTGGTGGGCTGGTCCGCTTTTAAGCCTAGAATTTTGGGGGCAATTCCAGTTCATGTGGTTTTCTACACCACAAGTGAAGCATATGATTGGTCTCTTCGGGAAGAGTGATGGAGGAGAAATCTTAACGGGAGGTTTGGTGTCCCGTTGTTGGTTTTAAGAAAAGAAGTTTTGGGGTTTTACGGGACCCAGAAACTTTGTCAGCTTTCCTGGGAAGGGGCGCGAATCCTTCATTCTTTCCTGGTTGGGGGGTTGGTGAGAAGTTCGATTCTCCTTTGGGTATAAACTATGGCTTGCGGCATAGACATCCGCTTCTTCGGTACATTGTTTAAAGGTCTGGCCCCGACGATCCTTGACGAACGCGCGGATCTCCGTCGGGAGAGACGCCAAAAATTGATCCCGCAACACGAAGTCGGTTAAGGAATCGTAGTTAGGATCAACCTTTGAGGATTCTAACCAGAATTTAGAAATTCATCTGAAGAATGTATCCGAATTGACGGAACGTCTGTCCGGGTTTAATACGACCTCCTCGAAATTTTTGTTGGTAGAAATCGGGAGTCATATTATGAGCGGCCAATAACTCAGCTTTTAAGGTGCTGTAGTTAATCGTACACTCAGATGGTAAAGATATAAAAATTTCGCGGAATTTACAATTTAACAAGGGAAGTAATCTGACTACAAGTTCAGCCTCCAAATCCATGTTATTGATTTCGAGGATCTTTTCAAAGTGGGCTAAAAATGCTCCGAAATCCTCTCCGCCCTTGAAATTGTAGAGCTTAAGTGGGAGATTGGGCGGGGCTTCTGAACGTGAGCTAGCTGATTGTATTTCAGCTTCTACACGAGCTATTTCAATCTGATGGTGAAGCTCAGCTTGTCTTTTCCGTTCCTCTCTTTCTCTTCGTTTTTCTTCTCGTTGGAATTCTCTTTTTCTTTCTTCTCGTTGGATTTCTCTTTCTCTTCCTTCTCGTTTTTTTCTTTGCTCCTCTTGAACGTACTTAATTAATTCTCTTCCGGAAAGTCCCAAGGATTCACCTTGCGCTTTGAAGATTTTGAACTAAGTCATCTTTGCACTTGGAGGCGCAATAGTCAACCAACTAAAATTCCTTGCAATAAGAATTATGCCTTCTAGAGACTTAGCTTACCTAAATATGGGAACTGACCTATTCGTACTTGGTTTCTTGATCTTAATAACCAATGAATAAAATTACACACACAAAAAAACACAAACAAATTATTATAACTGTTCCTTGAGCTACTCCAGCTTCTTAAGTTTCAAAAAAAGGGAAAGGCAATCGTTAACTCAGAACGGAACTACTATACTCTATTCTTATAACGAATAACACTATGCTTTACTCGACTGAGACCAGTGTTTGCAAAGATATAGCGTTAAACCTTACACACTTGATACTAAATTTAAATAGTATATATATATATATAAATATATATATATATATATATATATATATATATATATATATATATATATATATATATATATATATATATATATATATATATATATATATATATATATATATATATATATATATATATATATATATATATATATTTATATATGTCGTAGAATGGACTCTCGACGATATACCATATATGACTATTCGTTGAGGGAACTATTCATTTATATTCAGAGTGCGTGCTGTCTGGGTTGACCGATATTATTTATCTTCAATATGCTTAAGAAGTGAAACTGAGCTCAAGGATAATAATATGGCTATCATTAATAAAATAGAGTTTTATTAATAAAAACTATCAACAACACACAAAACGGAAAATATTGACATAAACAGAGAATGGAAAGGGTCGTGGGAAATCTAGCTAATCCGAGGATTAAGATTTGGAAGAGATTTAAAAAGGTAAAACAAATAAAAATTAAAGGGAGGGGATGGTTCACTAAACCATTTAAAGCACAGGATAGGGTTGACAAAAGGGTTAAATACTCAAAGGTAACGTTTAGCTTACGTGATTACACGTGTTGTGCAAAGGAAGGTAACGTGAAGGAATCTTCGATCCGCTGGCGAGTTTCAGTTGAAGGGGGGTGGGGGAATAAATGATCCTGACGTAGCGTCTTGGAAATGAAAACCGTTTCTTGGCAAACGTGCTTGAAGAACAATGGCTGTTTTACGTTGTTCTCTTCTGAACAACAGGGGGGGGGGGGTGAGAACCGTCTCTTGTCTACGGGCTTAAAGGACAATGGCTGTTCTAATGTTGTTCTCTTTCTGAACAACAGGGGAGAAGGGTGAGAACCGTTTCTTGTCAACGGGCTTAAAGAACAATGGCTGCTCTAATGTTGTTCTCTTTCTGAACAACAGGGGGGAAGGGTGAGAACTGTTTCTTGTCAACGGGCTCAAAGAACAATGTCTGTTCTAACGTTGTTTTCTTTCTGAACAACAGGGGAAGCCTTGTGGATTTGGCGTCTTGAAGGCTCGAACCTTGACACTCAAGGGATATTGTCCTCTTCTGGACAATGATAGTGGATCTCGAGGTAGAGGGCCCTAGGTGCACAAGGTGAGACTGGATCGTAGTGATGTCTCGCGAAGAAAATCTGGATCTCGAATCTCCTCTTAGTGGTAAAGTTTCCGTATAAATAGTCGAAACATCCCCTTGGCGTAGGGGACAATGGAGTGGGGGGCCGAGGGAATGCACAGCCGCGCCTGAGAACAATACCTTATCTGCCCATAAGCCTAACTCAATCTGGCGTGATCGGCGCATGGGGCGAGCGGGGGAGGAATAAACTCCTTGGTTAATTATTGACTCAGGTGGCACGATAATCGCGCTAGGCTTCAAGGTGAAGATGCACGTGGGTAGCATCGTGTTTCTAAACAACATGTGATAACGGTTGAAATTAAGTGACCGCAGACCGTTCTTTCACATTGATAGTCGACTAACTCTTGAATCTGATGTTGCAAATGTGCATGCAAATCGTCTCTCTGTTTTCTCTCTAATCCTAACGGCTTCCATTTTGTAATCTTAGCTGCATCCGCTCAAAAATTTAGTAGCAGCCACTCCATAGTCTTAGCCGCATCTGGTCAGTAATCTTAACAGCATCCGCTCCGTAATTTTAGCCGCATCCGCTCAATAATCTGAACCGCATCCGCTCCGTAATCTTATCCGCATCCACTCCGTAATCTTAGCTGCACTTACTCCCACTTTACTACAATATTTTTGAGATGTATCCTCACTTTTGTTACCACTCGTTTTGATTATGGTCTTCTCGCTTGATCCCATACATACAAACTGAGACACCTCCCACTTGTTCAAATTTTGCCGCCCGTTTTCTTTTTCTCAATGGAAAAGTTTCTCGTGCAACACCACTCCTCTTCGAACTACACTGGTTTTTCTTTGTACCCAAAATTACCTTCAAGGTCGTCTATATTACTTAATGGATCTAAAATACCGCAGCCCCTTTCTACCGCCCCTGTTCTTCGCAGCCATCGGTGCTGCAAGAGTGATCGTGATTTCTCTATATTTGGTCCTAGAGTGTGGAATGAACTGCCTGCTGTATGCGCTTCCCCTCACCTCCCTTAGTGCTTTCAAATGTGCCTCGAAGGCCAACTTTTTCACTCAGTGCATTTCTTTGTTGCTAGACAGCGCTGTGCAATGGTCTATGTCCTTGAATAGCGCCATTTAAACCAAAACTATTATTGCGTGGCAATCCTTATCATGCTTACCCTTACCCCTTATTTCTTTTCTATTGTCACCTTTTCTTCATCTTTATATCTTCCTCTTTTTATACCTCCTTAATTCCCTCTTAACTCTTATAAACCTTTATCATCAGCATCCTTCATCGTATGTATGGTTTCGTCTGTGTATTACCATGTGTACCATAATGAACTCACATACAAGGAGACTTCGGGTGGGGAAATGCGAGTTTAAGAGAGCTGCGTGCCCTCAAATTCACAGGAACCCAAATTAATTCCTTCTTTTGGCGTTTAGGGCTATATTCTTCCACACACTTATATCACTGCCCTAACCTCACCAATTTCCATAACCTGTTAGAAATTCTTCTGTTGGTTGTGGTCATCCGAAATAAGATGTCAGCTGTAGCAATGAGGAAATATGGGAACATTTAGATTTTTGCTTGACCTCCAAGCCCCAATTCCATTGGGAAATCTGGCTTAATTGCAGGGAGTAGAAAAATGGAGAGAGGGTCTTAATTAGCTTCCTCTATGGATTATTTGGTCCTTACCTTCGTGCATTTTTACTTCACCTTACTTTACCAATTTACTAACTATTCTTCCATACATTCTTTCTTGTTGAAGCTCCCTCGCCCCTTCTGGTCTCTACATTTTTAAATAATGGTAATAATAGTAACATCGATAATAGTGATAGTAATTGTAGTCCATTTTTCAGTAAAAATAAGATGGTCTCAAAATTTCAATATTTTAAGTATTTATGTTTAATTCGATTTTTATAACTTTTGTACTCTAAGTACAGTACACTCCTTTGCACTGTACATTTTGTGGTGTTTTAACGCACGTGTGTGTTAATTGAATAAGTGTGTGAAAAGGTATTTATAGTTGGCATTGATGTGTCATATTTTTAAATAGATCCTAATTCTGTGTACATAGTTTTGAGAGGCATCACGGCGAGCCTTGAACCTTTTAACCACTGATGAACAAAGGGATTAAAAGGTGAATGGGTGCTGAACTTTGTGATTTGCCATAATTGCCATCATAGGTCTGTCGAAAGCATTAGTTTCCCTCCCTTGTCAGAATCCTCCGTTTAGGGATTGTCATGTCGCCACTTTTTGAAAACTGAAGACAATTTGCGAAAATTAAAACTCTTTATGTAGTTTTTATATATTTTTAGGTAAGACCATTAAATAATAAAAATTTAAGGAGACTTGGACTAATGGTAATCTCAATTATTTTGCGATTCATTAAGATGGTATTCAAACCCATTTTTCTGGAGGATTTCCTGTTTTTAAAGGTCAAGGTCATCAAAGAAGATCAGCATTTGAGCATACAGGCTGTTCGGAAATTTTTTTAAGATTATTAATGTCTACTTTTTTCATGAACAAGATGATGTATTGGCTAACACTCAATGGCGTTGGAAAGAAGTTTTATTTGGCAAGTGCTTAGCTGAGTTGTATGACAGGAAGCCATCTGAATATTAGAAAGGAATTACCTGCATCGTGATAATTCCCGCTGGGTGTCAAAAGGCCGACATCATGACCGGTGCTCAATGCTCTTTCAACACTCTAAAGGCTGTAAGACGTAACATGTACAGCTGTATCGGAGTCTACGAAGCCATGGCCAGCATGACACAGCTGGCGTTTTGACTAAGTACAGGCGCTGGAATTCATCCAATAACCGCAGGAGAAGGTGAAGACAGACCTAAGCAAGGAAATCTGGGCTTTGGTGAAAGAGATGGGTGTTGAAGTCACTATCATGAACCTAGCCCTGAATGATCACCTTCGCTACTACTCGTACAGGATGCGCAAGGGACAAATTCTGACAGACAAGGCCAAGGAGAACCACTTGAAGAAGTCAAAGAATCTTCTGAACAAGCTGAAGAATCCTGTTGAGTCAGAGATGATCTGGTTCTTCTCAGATGACAGTAACTTCTGTCAGAACTAGTTTCACAACAACCAGAACAACAGGTGGCTTGCCTACTATTCATGCGACCTTCCACCTATCATGAAGACCAAGTTCTCCAAAACTGTGATTGTCTTTGAGTGTCTCCAGTGAGGGTAATGTGTTGCTGCCCCACATCAATTCCCCCGATTGTAATCACATAGATTACTATGTGTAGGGCGCGATTGAGAAATATGCCAACCAATAGGGAGAATATTGCCTAGTTTAATATTAGGGTGTAATTTAGTACTGGATGATGGATAAATAAGCTGTACTGGTAGAAATATAGAAAAGTGTTAAAAAGTGCGTAGAAAGTTTAAAAATGGCTATGCTAAACCGTTCAGGCTTATGAAGAATTAGAGTAGTGCCTTGGAGCTTGGAAATTTGAAAACTATTTACTCAAGAAGAGGATTTAGAATTTTGAATTTGAATATGGCAAAGGAAAATTTTAAATATGATCACATTTAATAGCACGAAAAAAGAGAAAAAAGAAAGGTTGAACAGAGAATGTAATAGGAATAAACAACAAAGGAATAGAACAGAAAAAAAAATAATAAACTATTGTTATTTGTGAGAAAAAAACGAGAAAACAAACGAAGGTGTCTCTGACAGAAAGCTCTTGAAAAGAAGTGGAAAAAGAGAGTGGTGAAGTTAAGAGAAATGGAAATTTACGAAAGTCTGACATTTTAAATAGACTACCTGACGCCCCAAGTACAAAATACCTCTCAACTTTCCCGAACCTGCCCTGGTTTAGCCAAGTAGGGTTAATCTTCTTACTGGCATCATAGGCTAAAGGCTTCTCTCAATTCCAGCATTAGAACTATAGGAAATTGAGTCTCGAGAAACGCGTTGTTCACGTTGATCAATCGAGAAATGCGAGGTTTTAATGACCTTCGTGAAAACAGAGGTCACCAAAACCTGACCTTCTTTTCTCAAGAATGAAGAATGTATGTTTTCTGTTTTTACTTTATTATTTATTCTATTTTATTATGTTTAGAAGCAACGTAGTTAATTTCACGATGAAAGATAAGGCAAGAAGTCTCGAAGCCAGTCCTGCCCGTTGAATAAAATTCGTCTCGCGTTGTTTCATTTTTCTCGAAAACTAATTAGGGCGTTGGAACAATTGGAGACTGTAAATAGCTCAAATAAAAGGCAGGAGGCATGGATCAATATTATGTCTATTTTGTTTATTTATTAGCATGACATTAGATAATTTTTAAACTATGTGAAAGTATTAGCCCAAGTATTCATTAGATTAAGGCAATTATAATGGGTTTGTGATAGATCATCTCATTCTTACAGTGAATTATGATTTATGTTATTGAATCATTTATTATTTTAGACATCTCTATTAGGTAGTTAGGAGATTAACTTTAAAACATTAAGAAATCCTAGTTTTAGTTTTCATTTAGAATCTGAGGTTAACCTTCCAACATTAAAAAATTCTAAAGGGCTTAGTTCTTGTACAGATCCTGAATCATACACGAGATTAATATTTATAAACCTGCATCAGCTTTACTACTTAAATATAGTTTCATTGATACTTTTAGGGAGAGTCTTAGTTTTTTATTGGTAATATTGTTGTTTTGTGAGGGTATCTCTATGTGTACTGAAGTATTAAGTGCCTTTTTGCATGGATATTGCAAATAGAAGAGTTTACCACAAATCTACCATAAATTTTATCATTCTAATTCGCTTAGTAAAAACGTTTAGCAATCGAGGTTTCTAAATGTTTTACTCTATTATAATGGTGGTATTTATCTCGCAACATACTTACCCTAACCAATTTTTAAATATATTTACCAAAATATTCAACTACTCAGGTAAATTATTCTTTGCCTTTATGATCTTGAGGGCAAAGTTCTGAGCTCTAGTGGTAATAAGCCACATATCACCTTAAGACAATTTCGATGCATTTGTAGCACTTGGTCATCTAATTCTCGCAGTTTAAATTTGTAGTATGTTACTATATTTTTTATTATTCTCAACATCATTATTATGTAGTTAGGCGAACTCGTTCCTTAAACATAAAAAAATTAAAGTTTTAGACTTAATTTAGGAAGTTTGCGAATGATGTTTGACAATAGAATGTCTTCACTCTGAAGAAAATAGATATACAGAAGAGTTTATATACGAGTCGTCGACCAGAGAAAGGATGGATTAAGCTGTCATCCTGATTCTACGGGAGAAGAAGATGGAGGTTAAGATGTCTATGAATTGGTTAAAAAAGCTAAAGTTAGGTCAGGGCCTTGCTAAAATAAAGGCAACTTTGGTAGTACAGCATTTATACAAGGTTGGGTAGATGAGAGTTTTAATGTCAAACTCCATTGGATAGTTTACTACTGCAGCCGCAGAAAGAGAGTAGTATTATAGAGAAAACATGGAGAGAAAACCCTAATCCGTGTGTGACAGAGATCATAGGATTGAGAGGAAAAGGCAGCCTGATGGGAAAGGGGGAGATACTGGGTGACAAATGCGAGAAAGAAACTTTCTTTTGAGGTCTGGTTCCTTTTCCCATCCTACCGACGATCCTCATTAATCCAGGGATCGGGGTTTCTGCTGACGCATTTTCACTTCAACTAACTTCAAATCTTTCTTTGGTTTTCCCTTCTCCGTCTTTCGTGTCTTCTTTCTAGTATATTGCCTAGATTCTAGCATCTTTTTAACATCGTGGAATGCAGGAGGGTGGTTTTACTGTTTGGATTTACCAATCCTTCGGCAGAAATAACTTCGGTGTTTTTTTGTTTTTATTTGCTCATTTATTCTCTCCTATCTTGCTAGTTTTTCTGAGATTATAACATAATCCTTGGAGTAAAAAGACAAGTGTGTGAAATAATTGGATATCGATGCTAAAGTCTCTTCGAGTTACTGCTGGTGCGTCCTCTTTAATCCTCTGTGGGTGAAGCGATTAAGGTAAATTGTGGGCTGGGAAATATACAAATACTGCATATTATTGTTTATTTATCAAATACGAATGAATATTTTGAATCAAGTAAAGTTATAGTTTATTTAAAATTCATAAAAAACTTAATCAAGTTTATATTGCTAAAATCATACATACCAATCGCTTGACAAGTAGTTCCATAACAAAAATTGGCTTAAGGTAATTTGAGACATTCCATGCTTTAAACAATTGGCCAAAGAATTTAATAATTTACAAATGTTGAATTTTTCAATGATTGCAGTCGATGATGGTTAATAAAATTTTGGTCTTTTGAAAATGATTCATACAACATTTTATACCATTAAAAACATTAATAAATTTACCCGTAACCAGAAATAACACAATTGTCTCTAAAATAATTATGTTATTTTCTGGTTATGGCTAAATTTCTTCTTATCGTTCTCAAATTTTGGACGCACTTTTTCTTCAAATACATGAAATTACATAGAGTATTTTTAAGAAAATATCGATGTTTAAATCTTCTTTTCTCCTTTAGAACGGTACTGTAGTCATTCTATCTTCATATTTTTTAGGAAAGGAAACAAGACATTAAAAAAAGAAACAACATCAAGATTTTTTGTTTCTCTTGAACAACAAAACTGATTATACTTTCTCAATGGGAAAGTAAAACATTTGCACTTGTCCATTTGACCATTAATAGGACGGTTTGGAAATCTATTCAGTTTGTGGTACGGTGAAAGAAGGTACTAAAGACCTACTCTATTTTCATAAGGTAGTGACCCACCTGTCGCTCTCCTGGCAAATGGTAGATTCACCAAATCACCTTCAGCCGTTGCATGGAGGCCAAGTTAAAACCATTATATTTAGCAACTGCGGAAATGGCTTGCCCTCCCGGCCTCAAAACTCACAGTAGTCTCATAATTCAGAAAAGCGAATGAGGGTGAAGTGGGAGGTTTCTCCTTCACCTATTGGAACAAATGAGGGGGCTGGTGTTACTCCCCCCCCCCATTTCTACTCATCTCATCTTATATTTCCTTTTCTTAGGATCTTACAGTCGCGCCGTGTGACGGAACCTGTGATCGGGACCCCGCGTTTAACATTTGCCACCTTACTCAAAATACTCCCCAAATACCCAATGATGGAGAAAAAAGACCCTCCACCCGTAGCCCTCCCTAAAAGAGTTGCCCTTTTAGCCCACCTCCCCCTTTGAAAGCCACCTTTAAGTGTATCTATCTCTAGCGCGCTGGTGTCGCCCTTTAGTTAATCATAGGCTCCTGTCAACTAAAGTAAAGTGGGCGATGGCACTTCCAAACCCATAAGTAAGTCAGACCCGAACAGATCACTAAGATGGCGATAGGCTGACTGGCCTCTTTTGCGTTGTCCATTTATTTTGTACTCGATTATTTCATTCTATGGGAGCCGGGTGCTTTCCCTCGGTGCCCTGTGGTGTAGCTCCTTCAAATTGCGTAAGTCTCTTGTATCCCACCTCCTTCGGAATTATTGTTCGGGGAAGGCCTCGAGAGTCAATATTCAGCTTTGAGAAGGTAGGTCCAGATGGAATCATCCCCCGCTCACCCGGGAGATGAACAGGGACTCAGATACTAGAGCCAAAGTGGCCTCGTATCGGAAAGCGGTGTTCACCCCAGGCTGTGATTATGGTGTGGAAAGACATACCACCAAGCCTGATCATGCTCCTGGGCGAAACTTTTCCAAGGATGAGAAGGCCTCCATCAAAATGAGACTAAAAAATATAAGATTATATAGAGTATCTTCTCCTTCCGTTAGAACTGCAGAGCCGGTCAGTTCCTTCGTCATTTCGGCTATGGAGCAAGCTGATCCGGGTACGGCAAATCCCGGGCATTGTCCTGAGAGGAAAAAAATAGCAAAAATTCGCCATCCCTCCCCAAAAAAGAAAATGGAAGAGTGTAGAACCTTGAAGAGTTACTGGTCGTTCATTTAGAGGATAGTGGCATCTTTGAGCATGCTGGCTTCAAACGCTTTCTGGAAATTCGGTGGAATGAGAGGGCAATTTTTTCTATGGGTACATGCTTCTTCAGTATCAAGTTTAGCTTCGTTTCTTGCTAGAAAACCGAACGTCTCTCGTTTTTCGGAAAGAAACTTTCTGGTTCATGAGATCAATCGCGCCCATGGTGCCAAATTGATTAATATTCGGACACTTACTTGCATACTTGTGTGGATGATTGCACGTTATCATTTACTTTGTACAACGTGTATTCTATATACGTATGTCAAGAAATTAATTGACCCCCTATGAGGCTGTTGTTGAAGAGCTGACTAGGTAGTAGGCAATCAGTGGTGAACATGTTGTGAGGAAAGAGGAAGGGGGTTTCCATATCCATTACAACACTCTTCGGCCCGTTTGACCTTGAATGAAACCAGGAGTCTGTAGGAGCTGGCTGCGATCGCTATAATTGAAAGCATTCAGTAGATTTTCGCTAGTGTTATCATTACCATCGCTTCAACCATACGAGTAAACCAGTTTTACGAGCAAACAAGGTTTAACCTCAAATTTGTTCCACTGGCAAGGACGAAAAAGGCCTGGATTGTCGATGCAAATAAACAAATTGTTTATCTTGTAACAATTTATTTTTTAAATCATCAAAACTACTTCGATTAATTGATACGAGAATATCTTTAGCCAATAAAATTCCCCCATAAGCCTCGACCCTAGAAGATCACTGTGTTGATTTTTCAAACTCAAGTCACGAACCAAATCATTTAGCTCAGGTTTATTTTAATGGGTTTTGGTTAGAAATCCGTCTCGGGGGGTTCATATAAGTCATCTTGTGCATTTTCAGAATCTCCTGAATCAGAAAGTAATATTTAGCCAGAGGGTATTTGTAGTTCGGATGAGTCCTGGGCGGATGTCAGAGCGAAGATAATATTTAGCCAGATGGTATTTGTATTTGGGATGAGCTCCTGGGCGGATGGCAAAGCAAAGAAAATATTTAGGCAGATGGTATTTATATTTCGGATGAGCTCCTGGGCAGATGGCAGAGCGAAGAAAATATTTAGCCAGATGGTATTTGTAATTTGTATTTCGGATGAGCTCCTGGGCGGATGGCAGAGCGAAGTTAATTTTTAGCCAGATGGTATTTGTATTTCGGATGAGCTCCTGTGCGGATGGCAGAGCTAAGATTTCGTTAAACCATAGATGGCAGACACTTGGCAGTTTTACCTGGAAATAAAAGAAATATTTTTGTTAATTGTTTATTGATTATATTCAATTACTCAATTTTCTGACACTAATTGTTATATAGTTTCAGTAAAGTTAACTAGATCATATCCGCTGGTTTGTTGACTTAGCAGAAATATGTATCAGTTGTATGAATTAAGTAAAAATTGCCACGCCAAGACCATCAAAATTTGCCCACTTATAAATAATTCCTGAAAATATTAAAAAAAGAATGGTATGGATTTTGCCACAGAATTTCACTTATGTTTCAACGGGGTGCAAAAACCCCCAGGTTACCTATCTAGGGTAAGACACCGTTTATTTCTGAGTGAGAACTACACAGTAACATGTGATCCAAACCACCTTATCTTCAAAGTATAGCACCGACGTGAAGGCGACCAGAGGCCTGAATAACCAAAGGCTGCTCACATCTGATTTTTTTTACGTTTAATGCCCTCTTTCACCCTTTGCTGGGTCTAAGCAGGCGCAAAAAAGTTGTGGAAGATTTAAAAGAGATACAAAAGAGGACCCGAGAGAGACCACTTCTTTAAAGGGGGAGAAATACGGCTCACAGGTCACCTCCCCTCTGTCCACTAACTACATGACCGGGGTCGAGACACCCCTTTTCCTTGTGGCACTGGGGACCGTAGGGCATGCCTCCGCGTAACTTATCTGTGTTCGGAAGCGGTATTACCACTCAACCAGGTCATGGCCCTCCAAAATAGAAATTCGAGTCATTTCCATCCATGCATCCTCAGGATCTTCGTTTTTCCCTTGGCTCAATAACTCCATCCCATTTAGAGCTCGCGGAGGATCTTCAACTTAAGAGCGGGATGATAATAACATCCTCGGTTGAACCAGCCATAATTTGAGTATCTGTATCCGAAAACATGTTGTATACTAAAGACTGAGTTCATATAGATCAACTAAGTTCGTATATAAATGCAAAGGTAAACGATTCCAAACCCCTCAATTATCTTAGAAAGAAAATCAACCTTAATTAAACAGGGTAGTGAAGATCCCTTCTGATACTATTGGAGTGTTGATTATTAATCGGTCTTAGCACCCAAACTTACCAGAATTTTCCATTTATATTCTTTTCTTGTTAGCCAAAGGCTCGAATTATTCAATTTCTCATTCTGTCACTTTTTGTTCAGATCTCTTACTCTCATGAACCAATACTCATTCCAAATTCTTAAGTTCAGAAAGTCAGGTTTTTTTAAAACTAATCATAGGAAACAACAAATTTTCACAGTCTTAAGAAACCCCCCCCCCCAAATATTTATAAATCCTTCAGAAACAAAACTAGAATTTTCAACCTTTAGAAAGAAAAAGTAATTAAATCCTTCAGAAACAAAATCAAAATTTTCAACTTCTAGCCCCTTCCCCCCTGAAAAAAGTTAATCCTTAAGAAAAAATTTTTAGAACTTCAAAAATCAAATCTAATATGTCAGAAACAAAATCAAATTTTACGACTATAAGAACCCCCCCCCCCCAAAAAAAAAAATTGTTTCTAATTCTTCAAAAGTAAATAAAATTTTTAACAGCTTAAGAAATAAAAATTATTTATAATCCTTCCGGAAAACCTCACAAATTATTACAACTATAAGAAAAAATCAAAATAATTCAGAATTCTTTTGTGCAACTTTAAGAAACCCCCAAATTAAATCCTTCTGTAACAAACCAAATTCGTACAACCCTATGAAACTAATTTTTTTTTTAAATCCTTCAGAAACTCAATCCTAATTTTTTAACCTTAAGAACCCCCCCCCCCCCCAAAAAAAAAGAAGATAATTTGTGAATCCTTCAGAAATTTCCTCCAATCTTTTACAACCTTAAGAACCCGTTCCCCCAGATCTAAATACTGCAGAAACCAAACCGAATTTGATAACTTTATAAAAGCTAAAAAATTTCTGATCGTTCATAAACAAAAAAAATGCTTACAACCTTAAAATAATTAAATAAAATTTTAAATCCCTCAGAAATCTCCCGAAAATAAAACGGTGATAAAAAAAAAAGCCTATCAACAAAGAAATAGGTCTTCAAATATTTAGGAACATAGAGTACTTTCGAACTAGCTCAAGTTCTAGAGATATGTCCATTCCTTTTTTTTAATTAGATAAATAATCTCCTCTTTCCACCACTCGTACTATAATATAGGGTGGGCCAAAAGTTAATTCACATTTTTTAAAAATTAATAACACAAAAACTAATTAAGTTATAAAAGTGGGTGATATATAAAATGAAAGAAGAAATCTTGGATTTTTGTTATTTAAATATAATAGCCTTTAAATGTTCTCCATTATTGTTAAAACAAAGGCGGATTCTTTGCACCATATTTTCCATGACATTTTCCAAAACATCAGGAGTGATTTGGCGATTTCTTCAATGATGTTTTGTTTCAATTCTTGAAGATTATTAGGTTTATTTACATATACCTTTTCTTTAAGGTATCCCCAAAGGAAAAAATCTGGAAGGGTAGAATCAGGTGATCGTAGTGGCCAAGAAACGTCACCTAAACGTCAAATTAACCGACCAGGGAAGGCTGCTCTTAGTGTTGCCATGGTTTATCTCGCTATGTGTGGTGTCGCCCTATCTGGTTGAAACCACATATCGTGCATATCCAAATCTTCCAGTTCTGGCAATAAATAATCTTGTATCATTTCTCTGTAAGTGTTCCCTGTTACTGTCACTGTTTTTCCGTCAGCATCCTCGAAGAAGTAGGGACCAATGATTCTCGAACTGGTTATGCCGCACCAGACCGTAACTTTCTGTGCATGAAGAGGCTGTTCGTGAATTAGCATGGGGTTTTTAGCACACCAGAATGTGCCATTTTGTTTATTAACGTATCCAGTAATGTGAAAATGGGCTTCATCGGACATGATAAGGTGCGAGGTAAAAGTCGGATCATTAGTTTAGTCCCAAAAATGCGCGTGCAAAGTTTATTCTTTTTGGATGGTCTGCAATATTTAATGGTTGAGTTATTTGAATTTTGTATGGATGAAGTTTCAATTCTTTTGTTAGGATGCGTTTCAGTGATGTTCGAGAAATTCCTAGTTGACGTTTGTGGCTGTTGTTGAACACTAGCTAACCATGGCAACACTAAGAGCAGCCTTCCTTAGTCGGTTAATTTCACGTTTAGGTGACGGTTATTGGCCAACACGATCACCTGATTTTCCCTGTCTAGATTATTTCTTTTGGGGATACCTTAAAGAAAAGGTATACGTAAATAAACCTAATAATTTTCAAGAATTGAAACAAAACATCATTGAAGAAATCGACAAAATCACTCCCGATGTTTTAGAAAATGTCATGGAAAATATGGTGCAAAGAATCCGCCTTTGTTTTAACAATAATAGAGAACATTTGAAAGATATTATATCTAAATAATAAAAATCCAAGATTTTTTTTTCATTTTATATATCACCGGCTTTTATAACTTAATTAGTTTTTGTGTTATTAATTTTTAAACATGTGAAGTAACTTTTAGGCCACCCGTTACTTCCACCATTTTTTAGTACTTCATTTAAACGCCTTTATTACGAGACTTATCTTTTCCCCAACCTATTCTAACAAGTGTCTGTAAAGATTTGGGAATTTCACTTAAAATAAATAAAAAAACTCTTATGAGGAAAATTATCGGTTTTTATTGGTCGTGATGTAAATTGCCTTCTTTTTTAGTTTGGACCTTCGAAAAATTAGTTCACAGTCAGCCATAGTTACTTTATTTTTCCCCTCATATTTGGCATGTCTTTTATGTTTACACTTGCCTTCCATGAGTATATCAAAGTTTATTTTCAAAGATTATCTTTTTTCACATCCATAAATGTTTAGCGTTTTTATAAGTAACATTTATATCTATTTTCAGTCTGTTTTACATCATAAATTGTATATTATTTATTCTTTATTAATTTCTACACCTTATTTTTTGTCTATTTTTTATGGTTTTATTTATTCTCATAAATTTACGACCACTTTCGGGTCTTTCACTAGACTGAGGTCACACAGTTTCGAATCTATTTTCTATGGTCATTCTTCTATGAAATTCAGAATCATATCTAGACATATCCGATTTTATACTTAAAATTGGGCACATGACCTATTGTGTTTTTCCTCCATCTTCAGAAAATAATTCATATATTGTTTCAAGGACAGCTTTCCTGAAGTTAGACTTCAGGATTTCTGTATTTAAAGGAATCTGATTAAGAACATCATAAGTTTTGGAAAACTACTTAGAAAACAGCTAAGTGTACCTCTAGATTATTCTACTTATCGCAGAAAAGTCAGCAAAGACTTAATAAAAAGTAGTTTCGTCGCTACATTTCAAAGGTTTCGAAAGTAAACAGGGTTCAACTAAGCCTAGTGCATCCTATTACTTTATTCTATATCCTCTAATGATTTACCTTCCCTTAAAGTTGAGACACTAGTAACTATAAACTTAAGGATTTCTTCACTAAGAGAATTAATACTTTTTGCTTCGAGTTTGCCATTGATGTTAATAATTTATAAAGTCATTCCCTCATTGCTTAACCTAAGGCATAGATTGACGTTCACCATTGAAAGAGATATTTTCCACGATAGGCCGTTGTTGACAGAATATTAATGAGATCTTTGACACTCTTTTAATTCAAAATATCTTTCCATTGATTTGAATTTAAAAGTTTTTCTTCATTACTCTCACCATGCAGTCCAAAATTGTCCTGCCTTGCATATTCATTTCCTAATTTTGTTTATCCTCGAACAGATATGTCCATGATAAAATCCCGCATAAAAATGCCGAAAGTGATAAAGCAAACTTGTAAAAATAATTACTTTTTCCGAATTCTTAAAAAAAAATTATTTAGCCAGTAGTTAATATGATAACCCCCACGAAACGTGTATTTTTTTTTCTCGGAAGGGTTAATTACAAACAAATCTGAGGGAAGTAATAACTGTCTTGTTCATAAAAAATTAGCGTTCAGAATATAAAGTCTAACGATAGAATGTGTGAGTCTTTTCGAATATATACAGGTGATGCTGCATATATTAATATAGCGGTAATGAAGTCAGTTAATGCAAACGAAAACAAAGTTTCAAACTTCATTTTGTGTTTGACAAAATGTTCCAAGGGAAGAAAGACGTTATTCCTCAAAATATCAAATTTAATCAGATTTTTCTTTTCAAAGAGTAATTTCTTTTCAGCATTTAAAGAAATACAAATATGCTTTCTAATTAATAAAATTTACACGCTAATCCAAACACGCATCTTAACAATATTCAGTGAAAAGTTCTTAAAAGTTGTATGGATCAGCAAGCATAAGTAATTGAAATTAAAATGTTATTACATTTTTTAGCGTTTGCGTTACTTTAAAATCCGAAAAATAACTGAAAAATAATTTGTTTATATGTATATACGAACTTATTCATTTGATCTATATGAACTTAGTGTTTAGAAGATAGCATGTTTGTTGGATACAGATCCTCAAATTCTGGCTGGGTCAATCGAAGATGTTATTATTATCCTGCTCTTAGGTTCAAGATCCTCTGCGAGCTCTAAATGGATGGAGTTATTGAGCCAAGAAAAAAACGAAGATCCTGAAGATGTAAGGATGAAAAAAGTGGTTTTATTCATATTCTCAGTAATTCATATGGAAAGAAATAATCTATACACGGTTTAAGGGCTTTATTGTATAAAACAATATAATACTCCTTAAATTACTTCTTTCTGCTGGTTTGAAACCTCGATTCTCAGTTAAAATATTTATAATCAATTAATTTTTCATCCTTTCTGCCGGTCAATTGCTGCCCATAAAAATTTAATTAATTTGTTTATCAATTTATTTGTCTCTTAATAGGGCTCTCCATTTGCATGTTATTTTCGGTTATTATTCACTTTATAGTAATAATTATTTTAAATTTTATTAGACCTTCCTTTGCGCATTGTTCAAATCTGTTCTTCTTTTTTGGTGGTCGGAAGAAGAAATTCTGCAAAGCAATGTTTTATACCGATTTGGTAAAAGTTTTCAAAACCTCGATTTTTCCGAATTTCGTCTCATGACCGCCAAAAATGAAGAACAGTTAAAAAAAAAACACAAAGAATTGTTCAAGAAAAAATAATCTGAGCAAACATAACCTAACTGTAGAAGGATACCTCTTTTTTTCCTCCTTCTTAGCAATCCTTAGCAAGTTGCAGGAAGCCATGTGGTTAGCCAGAATCCACATGGCCGAGAGTCACATGGCAAAGCAAGCCCAGATGGGCCCTCTTATCGTACGATCCAAGTAAAGTGTGGAGAACATCCCCTACACAGTCGTAAATTCCAGCAGTTTACCCCGCAGAGATAGAGAGAGGGGTTAAAAGAACTGTTTAGCACCGACAGTTTAGCACCTAATCTGCCCCATGGAAATTCCCCAATTGGGCCTTATCTCCCTTCTCCCGCATGAGGAGACTCTCCATATTTAAAACCCTCTGCTGCCCTGGAAGAGCGGCACTCTCGGCCTCGTTATTCAAACCTCGCCAACCTCGAACTCGACCTGATTAGTTAAGCGTATTGACCCCGCGCCTCAACCTGACCTTTCTAATCTGCGCATCAACGTAGCGTTCAGTCATTGGACGGTTAGCTTCAATAGCCTGAGCTTTGCCACTTCATAATAATAATAATTATATTATATAGTCAGCTATACCTCGACACTAACCTTCAATTTTCAAATTATCAGTTTGCTAAACTATACAAACCTTTTTTACTTACCTAGCAACTGAGCTTTCGTCTCATCTCCCGAGTTTTTAATCAACTAGTCAAATCAACTCGAAAACACAAAAGCAGTCACGATTTGGTCGCATTTTGCCTTACGACCACCAAAATGAAAAGCAAATTCGGATAAATGACAATAAAAATATCAAATAAACGATTTTGGTCACTGTAAACCTCATTTTCGAGGTCTTCGAAATATAATTCACATCCACCTCCTTACAAGGTGTCGTAGCATTGCTCGTTTGACATTAAGTCAACAATGTGACGTCACTGTGCTAATTCTTAATAAAAATATTTTCTCACTCTGACGTCATCACAAGGCAGAGAAAAAAATATTGAAATTAAAACTATTATAATATTAATAGTAACATCGACCGCTCAATAAATTCTAGGGAGATGGATTCGCAAAAATGTGCTCGCCCCAAAAGTGATTAAATTTGTTTTTAAACGATTCCGGTTGTCTAAATATTAACTTTTTTTGTTTATACTCTACTCAATCATTTAATTTTCTTTATCTATTTCTTTATAATTTTATTTATCCTGTCAGCTAAGAGAAACATATGTGGCCACCATGTTGGAACAAGTATGTCCATACATACATAGGGGAAGGGGGGGAATGGAATCCTCCTGCGAGAAAGAATATCCTTAAGGATGTTCTCTAGGAAGCTCTCACTGGGCTTAATTAGAACGTTTAATACCTTCTTTCCCTCCTTGCTGGGTCTAAAGGGCGAAAAAGATGATGATTCGAGAAAGAGCCTCCCTTTCTCTTGGGGTACTGAGGTCAGGGTGGCGCGACACTACTGCAGGTTAGATTAAATTGATAAGTGTATGGATGGGAAAAGCGAGGAATGAGGGGGGAGGGATCAAAAGGAACCATGATAGACTCGACGTTCCGGAGGTTCATCTCCATGAGTGCCGATTTTATTATTCGCTCACGCCGGGAATCGAACGCAGAACCTATGGGCGTAAAATCCCCCGGTGAGAGCACTTTGAACCAATGAGCCCCACCCCCGCCCCCGAGTGGGTACTCGTAAAGAGAACCAAATTTTATATAAAAATACGCCAAATCTCCTTTTCACTCTCTCCCCCTCCCTCCCCCCAAACCAGATTAAGCATTGCATTCCCTGATTCTTCTCCGCGAGTTCGTACGTGTGTGTGTTTGACTCCAAGCTGACCTACAGTGACCTTTCTACCCTTCCCGATGATTGCAGTTCCTGCTCCTTCCCCCATAACCATTCCCCCATAGACTCCACGCCCCCACCGCCCCTTTGACCCAGCGTCTGAAACGCCCCGAGCGCGCGTCAAGGTCGGCCGGTGTCATCCTTGCGGAAGGGAAAGATGGAATCAGCCATGTGGGCGGTGTTGCTATGGGAACTGTGAGCGGGCAGACGGCCGTCTCGCTTCGTGGGAACCGGAGAGGAGAGATTGGCTCAGCCAGAAAAAGGTGAAGAGGGATGTCCGAGAGAGACAGGAGAAGGTGGGGGTAGGGGGCCTGTAGAACTGTAGAAGTTGCGGCATGATGTGAATGTGACGAGTAGAGCGACATGATTTGGGTAGTGTAAAAAGAGATAGGAATGCAGTGGAGAGGTTGAAAAAGACATGAATGCCAGTGAAGATAAGAAAGACGATAAAACTGGCGGGTAAGAAAGAAATAGAATTAAAATGAAGATTTTTAGAGACACCAGATGGAGGTTTAGATAGTATAAAAAAATGATAAAGGTGGAGGTTTAGAAAGAGTATGATAAAGATTGATCGAAGTTTTAAAAAAAGTATGATAAAATTGAAGTTAAGAATGATAAATGTTTAGAAAGAGTATGATTATAATGTGGGTTTATAAAGAGTAGGATAAATATAGAGGCGTGGAAATTGCATGATATCGATGGAGGTTTAGAAAGAATATGAAAATGATGGCGGTTTAGAAAGATTAAGCTAAAGTTGGAGCTTTAGAAATTTTATCAAATAACTGGAGGTTTAGAAAGAGTAGAATAAAGCTGGATCCTTAGAGAATGTGATAATAATGGAGGTTTAGAAAATGTATCATAATGATGTAGGTTTATAACGTGCATGATAAATTTGAAGGTTTAGAAATTGTAGGATTAAGATGGAGGTTTAGAAATTTTATAATAAAGGCAGAGGTTTGCAAATATTATTGCCTTTGATGAAGGTTTAGAAATAGTATTGCCTTAGATGGAGGTTTAGAAAGTGCATAATAAAGTTGGGGGTTTAGATCAGTATGATAAAGATGGATAGAGAGTTAGAAAGATCATGATAAAAATAGAGGTTTAGGAAGAGACCTGGGCAACAAAGCTTAAGAAACTGTCACTATGACAACGAAGTTTTTGAGGCAAAAACGATAATAGTAGAAGTTTAGAAATACGTATGGTAGCAATGGAGGTTTAGGTTCGGATATGGTAGCGTCTGACTATTCATTGATTTCAATAACCTATGATCACAGCCTGGACGCCCAGGATGTAATCCAAGGACTAACAATGAAATTAGCGGAGAAGTGAGGTGTAGGGCAGACAGAAGGAAGGATAAGGTTTACTGAAGCTGAGATACGACCGAGAACCAAAGGAATGAGTTTCCAGATAATAGTTCAATTGCAAGGACCGTGACAGGGAAAAGTATCCTAAGTACAAGGATCCTTCGTTCCTCATTACGGTCCTTAATGGAAAACAGATGAGACTGAGTACCAAAAGGAATGAATTAACTCGACAATAGTTCAATTGCGAGGACCGTAACCTGGGAAGGTAGAGTGACTTCAAGGATCCTTCGGTCCTCATTTCCTTCTTTAAGGTAAAACGGATATACATTTCTTATTATGGTCTTCCTAAATAAAAATACATCCCTGGAATTCGATCTTGTTGATAGTGGTTCTACCACAACAGATCTTAAATATTACCAATATTGGGAATGGTAAGCTAAATTTCCATAGACACGTTCGTAAAGGAACTAAGACTATTTTCCCCATGTGTGATTTGTTTCTTTTCATTTTCCTTCTCGCATATTTATTTTAATTTAAAGAGAAAACAAAACGAGAGCATCCCACAGGAAAGTGAGGGAGTTGGGGGAAAGAGGAAACGTGGGGCATTGGGGGAGGGATAACACGCAATCCTCGAGATGTCAGCTGCAGCATCTTAGCCATGCTAGACCAGACGCCCCACTGAATGGGTCCTACCTGGCTATGACAGGGAAGAGAGAGTAATTGGATCGATGATGGAGAGATTCATGTAATTCAGTCCATGTGTTCGCACTTGAAAGCAAGTGACTCGAAGATACGAACATTAAATTTCAATCAGGGTTTGAGCTTGAGCCATGCAAATAAATCCCGAAACGGAGGGGGGGGGGTACCTTCATATGTGGCAATAACTCGAAGATACGAACGCCAAATTCAGATTCGAGTTTGAACTTCATCCCTGCAAGGAGACTCCATGCTTATGATGGTCCTTCGGTAACAGACTCCATACCGGAGTGGGGGAGGAGAGGCTCGAATTCGTACTAAAGAAACCTTTTACTTCCTCCTACGAACTTGTTTATGACGTATTTTGACCTGCCATTTTGGCTGCGTTGATGATATTCATCTTTATTTTTACAACAAAGGCCGCAAGGATAACTAAAGGAAGATTCCAAGTACTTTCGAACTTTATTTCAACTTCTTTATGAAGGAAAGTACTTGGAATCTTCTTTTTATTTTCCTTGTGGCTTTTGTTGCATTTCCTGCTTACTCATGCGACACTGTAAGTTTTCCACATGTTTATATTTTTTTTTATATTTATATTTATCTGACTATCCCTCCTTTGTTTTTTATTACCTGACTGAAGATGACCTCGATGGTTAGGCATTTTTATCTTTCTTCACTAGAATTTTAGTATTTATTTACTTATTTTTCACTTCTCACTTTTTAACATTACTTAGGTTTTGCGATGTATTTATTTCCATATCTATTATTTCTCTTTAACTTTTTTCCTTTGTTTGATTTTCTTTACTGAATAAAATACCCTCCATGGTTAAAGTTGAATTTGATTTTAATCCCAGGTTACTCTACATCACAACTTGTCGGTCGGTCGGTTCCTGTTTTTCTTGTATTTGTTTTGGTAATAACATTGTAACTATTTGGCCGATTCTTACGAAATTTGAAACCCTTATGTTGTTTTATATTCTCTTTCGAATGATATAATTGTCAAGGTTCTACCAAGGTTAGCCTGGGAATTATTTTGTTTTGGCCAAAGCATCCTAACTATTTGGCCGATTTTAAAGAAATTTAAAAACCTTATGTTGTTTTACATTCCTTTTAAAATGATATAATTGCCAAAATCCTCCCAAGGTTACCCGGGAAATTATTTGGCAATAACATCATAACTATTCGGCTGATTCTCACGAAATTTGAAACCCTCATTTTATTTTACATTCTCTTTCCAATGATATAATTGCCAAGGTCCTCTCAAGGTTTGCATAGTAATTATTTTGTTTTAGCCATAACATTCTAACTATTTGGCTGATTCTAACGAAATTTTACACCCTTATTTGTTTTATATTCTCCTTCGAATGATATAATTGCCAAAGTCCTTCCAGGTTAGCCCGAGAATGATTTTTTTGGCAATAACATCATAACTATTTGGCCGGTTCTAACGAAATTGTAAACCCTTATGTTGTTTTACATTCCCATTTGAACGATATAATTGTCAAAGTCCTCCCAAGGTTAGCCGGGGATCTTTTTGCTAATAACATCATAACTCTTCGGCCTATTCAAACGAAATTTAAAACCCTTATGTTGTTTTACATTCTCTTTTGAATAATATACTTGACAAGGTCCTTCCCTGGTTAGCACAAAATTATTTTGGTCGGGGCAATATCATCATAACTAATTGACCGATTCTAACGAAATTCGAAACCCTTCGGTTGTTTTACATTCTCTTTCGAATGTATATTGGCCAAAATCTTCTCATGGTTACCAGGGCAATTATTTGGCAATAACATCATAACTATTTGGCCGATTCTAACGAAATTTAAAACCATTACGTTGTTTTACATACTATTTGGAATTACATAATTGCCAAGTTCCTTTAGGGTTAGTCCGGAAATTTTTGAAAGTTGAGAAGACCGTAAGGTCATAAATCAGAATAAGTGAGAGCACGTGACTTTTGGTCATCAGACCTTGTTCCAATACCAAAGGACTTTTTTAAATTACTCAGAGACGTAAATGAGTACAATGATTGGTTTAGAAAAATAGCGAGCGCCCAACCTACATCCTTAGCACCGCACGTAGTCTCCTCTTTCAAAGATTCTAGCTCGCTAGGTCCGACATAATTTTTACTAACGTGCCATCATTGTTTGACC
Source organism: Ceratothoa steindachneri (assembly GCA_963969495.1). Lineage (NCBI taxonomy): Eukaryota > Metazoa > Arthropoda > Malacostraca > Isopoda > Cymothoidae > Ceratothoa > Ceratothoa steindachneri. Next base: position 59,677,488 of record OZ018331.1, on the reverse strand, counting down.
GCTTTTATATAATTTAAATGCATTAACTGATAGTAATCGGATATTATCTCCTAAAAAGACTGAGCGTTTTAAACACGGTTCTAGTACAGGGACTGTAGCTGTGAAAGTACAAGGACGAGCTCTTTGAACACAGTTTTTTGTATAGGGACTGTAGCCGCGAAATTACAGGAGGCTCTTTGAACATAGTCCTTGTGAAGAGTCTGCATCTGGGAAAGTATAAGGCCCAGCTGTTTGAACACGGTCCTTGTAAAGGGACTGTAGCCGTGATGAATGACTCCGCTAGAAACTCGCCAACAACACGGAGCTGCCTCTCTGCACCAGTAGGCTCCTATCACACTACCTTACAGACAGGAAGTGCCACATACGATACAACAATACAACATCACGACCATTCACACCAAGCGCTGGCGTACCCCAGGGCAACGTGCTGGCCCTACACTCTTCCTCATTTACACAAATGAAACCTCACGTCAACAAGTAAACTACGCACATACACACACATACTATGTATGTAGACGACGAGACTATCCTCGTTTCTGGCCTGCGCCCTAAATCTCTCGTGCACCGGGCACAAAACATATTCAACAGAAGGAGAGAATACGAGGCCATGTAGCTAAAAACCATTAATCCTCAGGAGACTCAGGTGCCACTATACGGTGCGCACGACAACTACATACACAACATAAAAATATACGAACACTCCTCAAAGCCACAATACCCTGCCTCTGTAAGACTCATACAAACCAGCAACAAAATACTCGGGGAAACATTCGATAAATACACACATATTTACATACACGAATACAACTTACAGTTCAAAGCGAAACACTCAAAAAAACATGCCGAGGAGATTATATCCTCGCAGTAAAAACAATGCAGTTACACCTATACAAGACACTTGTCACATCACTAATTACATACGCGCCAATCACACTAACTGCCTCAGGCCCCACATGGCAGAGGAGCGCATAACGGATTCAGAACTCAGCTTTGAAACGCGCTTGTCGGAATCTCGAGGGAGACCCCATATACAACCGCATATATAATATTCAATACGCTGCTTGAGCACGCAAAAACCCAGTAGCTTTTAACTACCCCCGACCTAAACCTATGTACATCTAAGTATCAGCATCACGTCACGATTCCATAATTCATGCTCACACGCCGCCTGTTTCTCAGCGTACCAGCAACCTTCACCAATTGGCCTGATCCCTTCCTGCCTTGCAGACCCAACAGCCTCGCCAATCAAACACACTTACCATAAAACATAACAACATACACGTCTTGCCGGTGCATAGGCATCGGATTATCTCCCTCCTCGTATCCCATCTTATGTTATTTCCAAAACTTTCCTCTCCGACTGCTGTCTGCTGTAAATTGACTACAACAATCCTTCTACTTTTCTTTGTATATTAATCTTTTCTTGTCTTGTCTTTCTTATGATTATTCAGTTGAAGATGTTGGTAGATACAGAAACTAGTCCTGTATTGTAATAAACTGATTCTCTTAAAATGTGTTTTATTATATCTTGATATATATATATATATATATATATATATATATATATATATGTAAAATAACTCAATCGAAGTTATGGTATATGATAGTGAAACCACTGTATAGGAGCCAAAGGTTTAATCTAAAGGACTAGTTTCAGTATGTACATAGTTTATCATACCATCTTTAGTCGTAACCTGAGAATACGATTTTTACAAAAGTCTATAAATAGCGTACAGATCAGAAAAAAGAAAAAAAACACAAAGAAACTCAAAACAGGGGAAAAAGGTCATTAATCAGGGGGTGTAAGTGTAAGATCGTTGACTAAGCTGTTTACGATGAGGTAACGGGAATGGAGGCTGCATTTCAATTGCCATCTGACAAATTAAAATTAGGAATTTTCCCTATTAATATAGATTCTACTATTTTTGTTTTACGGAAATCTTTACAATTATATATGATTTGTGCCTTTAATTAGTCAATTTGGTGGTTGAATTGCTAATATGATTAAAAATAATGCATGTGGTACTGCCTCGTCTGACATCACCTTTATGTTCATAAATTCGTTTTGCTAAGGTTCTTCCGATCTCTCCTATGTAGAATGAGGGACAGTTTGTAGAGCCACACAGGATTGAATATACACCTGCTTTATTTAGCTGATCCAAGGGCTTGGTCGAAGGGAAAGATTTAAGGATCTTTCCCTTCTTTCTTTTCTGATCTGTACGTTGTTTATAGACTTTTGTAACAATCGCATTCTCAGTATACGACTGAAGAGGGTATGATAAACTATATACTGAAACTAGTCTCGTAAATTAAACTTTTGGCTCCTATACAGTGGTTTCACTATCATATATATATATATATATATATATATATATATATATATTATATATATATATATATATATATATATGAAAGGCGGATTCCAAGTACTTTCGAACTTGTACTTGGAATCTATCTTTCATTTTCCTGTGTGATTTTTGCATTTATTGCTCTACTCACGCGCTACTTTGTAAGTTTCTTTTATATATATATATATATATATATATTACATATTATTTATTTTTAATTCTTTAATACCTAGTTCAGCCCACTTTGGCTTTAATTCTTCGTGTCATAGATTTCACTAATTTTTCACAAATTTCTGACGCTATTTTTCGCCACTCAATTTATAATATTTGATAGAGTTGTGTTTTATTTGTACTGGTCTTTTTCCAAGCATTCTCATGAGTGCTCCCTTGGATACTTCTTGTGTGTAAGCACCATTTCTCTTAACTAATTCTTGGCTTGGTGTAGTTCATTTACCAACTAAAATATAGCTTCATTTCTTAATATCATAGTATGCAATTTCTGGATATGTGGCACTAAAACAGATGACAACGTGGTGGTCTAAGTTGTCTTCGTTAATTCTTCCCTGCCATAAAACATCTACCCTAGCCCTCTTGTAGATCTGCAGTCGCATACCATGATAAAACCACCGATATGCTTTAGAGCTGCTTTCACACAAGCTGCGTGAAATGCCATTTCACCTCGTCTCATAAAAGTAGCCCCAATAATGCTAGCAATCTGCAAAATTGTTACAAAATAGTTACATTTTTAAATCATTTTATTCCAAGTAATATTTAAACAGAATGATATAAATTATACGTAAAACTACAATACAATAATCTTTCTTACATATCTGATCATAATTAATTTCATCTGACCAGATTACTTGACCATTGTTCATGTGTCCAATTTTTGCGATATTTGACCCATTTAAGGAGTTGTTTTCTGCTGAGCTCAGCTATCCATAGCTTCTTTATTACCTTGCATCTATTTTTCCCTTGATCTTTAAAATTCCTTTAACAAAACTGGTGATATTTTTTAATTTGAAGGTTCATTGGACTCCCCAACAAAGTTCAGAAGACGTTTTTCTGTGATTCCGAGACCCCGTTTACTTTAGGTGTTGTAAGACTTTTCTGCAACTTCCCTTACTTGGTACAAATCTATTGGTCTCTTGATCTCGTTTTATAAGGATTTGCACATCATATCTTGAACATTTTCTTTAGCAATTTCTAGTTGTGATAACCATTGGCTATTGAGATCTTAGATTTGTGCTCTCTGTGCTTTTCTAATTTCTTTAGTTTTAATTAAATTACTTAATCAGAACGATTTTAAATACACAATAATTATAAACTTAAGCTAAAACATAAGAAATATTGGGTAAATTATGACTTTAGAATTATATACCATTTAAAAAATTAGATTCCATTTAGTTAAATACTAAGTAATTCAAATATATTAACAAACTATTTAAACATGTTAGAAAAATACACATTATTATCATATATATTTACGAATAATATGATAAATTCTAAAATGTTTGATTAAATATATTAGAGATGAAAATCAAACTTGCAATGCGTAGGTGTATGGATTATTTCTGATAAACCAGGGAAAACACCAATGTGTGTTTTAATCCGATGACTCAAAGAGCCTCATAAATAACTGACCTCTTTGTTTCTCTATCTTCCATTATATAAGAACATGTTACGATCCTTTCCTGATACGTCTTACCACCTAATGAAGGTGAGGTCTCTTTTGCGTTTTTCACCTATAATGAGGATATTAACTGGTAAGACATTTAGACCTTTTAATATTTCATTAATACAAATCAAGAAAGTATTTTATACTTAAAACTAATTAAAGAACAAAGAGATATTTGATAAGATATCCTCCAGCAAAGTTATATTTTGTCTGCATTTCTTCTTTTGTTTACTTTAAAAGATTGTATTAAATCGGAATTTATGAATCGAATTTTTTTTATTTAGTTTACCACGGCCGACCCTTAATTGTCCATGGCTTATTATTTATATATACATCATGTACTTCTTTTCTTATTCCTTTTGACTCTAACATTACTAGAGTGGAGAGTTAGCCCTTGAAAAAAAAATTTCTTTAATTTTCTTCTCCCTATTTTTTAACTGTTTTTTTAAATGCATTTTTATGAGTTTTTCGTTTTTTACAATATCGTTGATTGTCGCCAGACCCATGTTAAGAATTCGTTTCCTTACGTATACTGCTGGAGATTTTAAAATCTGGGCTGCCATTTGCTATTAATGTGGAAACAAATTCCAAACCCCGAAACTCTTATATGTCTACATCCGTGAAATGCGTTAGTATCTGTCAGTATATTTTAAGTCTAATAAAGATTAAGTCCTCTTGAGGTACAGGAGTAAAGGTTGCCTGATAGTTTTTAAATTCATCTCAATCTAAGAAATAGATTGAGAGAGTGTGAGTTTTAATCCACTATAGTTAGACATTTTTGGATCCGACCTCGGTATGTGTACAATCCTGATTACATTTCAGGAGATGCACCGTGTCGTAGAATGGACTCTCGACGGTATACCATATATAACTATTCGTTGAGGGAACTATTCAATTATATTTAAAGTGCGTGGTTATCTGGTTGACCGATGTTATTTATCTTCAATATGCTTAAGAAGTGGAACTGAGCTCAAGGATAATAATATGGCTATCATTAATAAAATAGAGTTTTATTAATTAAACTATTAACAACACACAAAACGGAAAATGTTTACATAAACAGAGAATGGAAAGGGTCGTGGAAATATCTGGCTAATCCGAGGATTAAGATTTGGGAGAGATTTCTAAAGGTAAACAAATGAAAATTAAAGGGATGGGATGGTTCGCTAAACCATTTAAAGCACAAAATAGGGTTGACAAAAAGGTTAAATACTCAAAGGTAATGTTCAGCTTACGTAATTAAAAGTTGTTGTGCAGAGGAAGGCGACGCGAAGGAATTTTCGGTCCGCTGGCGAGTTCCAGCCGAAGGGGGGGAATTAAATGATCCTGACATGGCGTCTTGGGAATGAGAACCATTTCTTGACGAACTGGCTTGAAGAACAATGGCTGTTCTACGTTGTTCTCTTCTGAACAACAGGGGGGGTGAGAACCGTTTCTTGTCTACGGGCTCAAAGAACAATGGCTGTTTTAACGTTGTTCTTTTTCTTAACAACAGGCGGAGAGGGTGAGAACCGTTTATTGTCAACAGGCTCACAGAACAATGGCTGTTCTAATGTTGTTCTCTTTCTGAACAACGGGGGAGAGGGTGAGAACCGTCTCTTGTCAACGGGCTCAAAGAACAATGGCTGTTCTAACGTTCTCTTTCTGAACAACAGGGGGGGGGGCCTTGTGGACTTGGCGTCTTGAAGGCTTGAACCTTGGCACTCAAGGAATATTTTCCTCTTCTGGACAATGATGGTGGACTTCGAGGTAGAGGGCCCTGGTACACAAGGTGAGACCGGATCAGCGGGATATCTCGCAAAGATATTTGGGATCTGAATCTGCTCTTATTGGTAAAGTTTCCATATAGATAGTCGAGCCATCCCCTTGGCGTAGGGGACAATGAAGTGGGGGCTTCGAGGGAATGCCCAGCCGCGCCTGAGAACAATACCTTATCTGCCCATAAGCCTAACTCAATCTGGCTTGATCGGCGCATGCGGCGAAACGGGGGGAAGATGAACCTCCTTGGTTAAATATTGACTCAGGTGGGGCGATAACGCGCCCGGCTTCAAGGCGAAGATGCACGTGGGTAACAACGTGTTTCTAAATAACATGTGATAGCGGTTGAAATTAAGCGGCCTCAAACCGTTCTATCACCCACCGATAAACACGTGCCTTACGATATCGGTATACACGTGATACTTACTCATAGATAATAGATTAGGAAATTAGTCTTTTATATCTAAATACACCGAAAACTAATATCTTAAGCGATTCTTTACAAAAACTGTTTTGGATTACTCCTAAGTCCATAACCAGCATCAATCGAAAAATCTCATCGATTGGGTGTTCAATAAGTTCTCGACCTAACCCAGAAGGAGCAAAAATAGAGAAAAGGTTTACTCGACTACTTTTATTTTTCAACGTAATCGCCTTTGACATTGATGCACTTCTTTAGTCTCTTCTTCACTTGCGAAAATCTGTCCCTGAAGAGTAATGGGTTGAATCCCTCCAAAAACTCCAGGACCTGCTTCTTGGTCTCCTTGTCATTAGCGAAAGAGATACCTCGTAGCTGCTTCTTCATTTGGTGAAAAAAGGTGAAAGTCTGAGGGTGCCAGATCGGGGGAATAAGGGGGATGGGGAAACAATTTGAACCCGCAGGACACTAATTTGTTCATAGCCATCATGCTCTTGTATGCAGGTGCATTGTCCTGCAAGAGAAGAACACCTCGGGTCACTTCCCCTCGGCGCTTCTGAATGAGATCCTTCAGAAGCTTCCCTAGTAGATTTTCATAGTATGGTCCGTTAATGGTGCGCCATGATGAAAGAGATCTACGAGGGGGATTCCTTTGGGGTCTCAGAACACTGTCACCATGACCTTTCGGGATGATTTCATAACATTGAATATTTGTGACGCTGGAGAGGAGGAATATTTTCATTGTTTAGATTCCGTTTTGGTTTCCTGATCGAAGTGAGAACCCCAAGTTTTATCCTCGGTTACGATTCGGGGCATGAATCCCACCAGATCCGCTCTTATGAGGGTCAACATCTCCGTTGAAGTCATTATCCGGTTCTTCTTTTACTCAGGCGTCATCATTATAAGGAGCCATCAGGCAGACACCTTGGAAAGTTTGAGGTTATCGTGCAAGATGGTAACAAAAGATCCATTACTCATCCCCAGTTGAGAAGCAATGTATCACACTGAGATTCGGCAATTATCCATGACCATGTTCTCCACCGTGGTCACAGTTTCCCTGGTGACTGCAGTTGACCGACCACCACTTCGAGGATCATCCTCACACAAGTCTTAGCCCTGCTTGAAGAGATCAACCCAATGTTCGACAGTGAGGTAAAATAGAACGCTGTCCCCAAGAGTTGTCTTCAACTCCTCATGAATCAACTGTGGCGCTTTCGCTTGAATCCCGGAAAACTTTACCACAGCCCACTGTTTAACTTCACTCATTTTGCCGGAAGGCGCCATCCTCACTCAGGAAAAGGGACCGTTGAACTGAACAACATGCGCTGGGAGGATTCCAACCCGTGCATTACCTGTTGCAACATGTAAGAAAGTGATCTAGCTGCTGAGGGCTTCTATCTCCCCTCCTTGAACACCCTGGTAAGTCTCGGTCTGCCGTGTAATACAAACAGATAGGCTGTATAACACCTTTACAGCTAATAACTGAAGCTCTTATATCTTTTCCAACCACCGTCTTTTTCAGTATTTTCTTCAAGGCATCGGCAAAATACATCAATCTTGCATACAAAACATATCAATTGCTACTGGTAATTTCATATAATATCGTCCATCTATGGACTTAAACTAGCAATCACTTCAGTGCTGTTTTTGTGTTCTTTTATTCTAGCTTGGAGTGTAGAGGTTTAAACACACACTTTTGCTTTAATACATTATTTACGCGTCCTTTTGAATTGAATTCGCTCAACTCAGCCTCTTAAAATTTGTATTCTATTTCAATCGGTTGAACAACTCAAGCATATAACAGGAAAAAGAATTCGAAGGGAATTTCTTAATCGATGACAATCAGGGAAGATATAGAATATACGTAGAGAACCAGCAAATGTCTAGAGAAGCATGTATAGGGTCTTTCAACAAGGACACTCGAGCTTTGTCAGGCGATAATGGCCATGTTGTTAAGGCGACATCTGGCAACCTCACTGTTAACTGTTTGGTAGTACTTGGCAAGTCACAATGGAAGGTTATAGCGTTGAACAACGTGTGCAAATCATCAAATATTATTATCAAAATCAGTGCTCCGTTTGACAAACGTTCCACGCATTACGTGATTTCTATCCTCGCCACAATCGTCCTGCCGAGTCCACTGCTCGACGGTGGCTGGCCAAATTCGAGGCAAAAGGGTCGATCAACAATCAGCCAACACCCGTACGTTGCCGAAACGCAATGCCTGCTGAAAACATCGCTGCCGTAAATGAGAGTGTACGGGAAAATCCGAGGCATTCAATTTCTCGTCGTTCACAAGAATTTGGCGTTTCTGTGACTTCAGTTTGGCGAATTATGCGTAGGGACTTAGGTTTGCACCCGTACAAAATCCAACTTACCTAGGAACTTAAAGTAAAAGACCATAGACAACGCTATGTGTTCGCTCATTGGGCTCTAGATCAGTTGGAAGTTGCCCCAAATTTCCCCCCCAAAATGATCTTCAGCGACGAGGCCCATTTTTGGATGAATAGATTTGTGAACAAGCAAAATTGTTGGATTTGGGACGAAAACAATACACATAAGATACAGTAGCACCAATTGCATCCCAACAAATTCTCTATTTGGTGCGGATTTTTGTCTAACGGAATCATCGGTCCGTACTTTTTGAGAACGAAGATGGAATTGCCATAACCGTCAACGGTGAGACCTACAGATCGATGATAAGCAACTTCTTGTGGCCTCAACTGGATTATATGGCTGATATGAATACTAAAGACATGTGGTTCCAACAGGACGGCGCTACGTGCCACACTGCGCACGCCACGATAGACATTTTTGGCGATTTCAGGTCAGGGTCATCTCGCGCGGCGGCGACGTCAACTGGCCACCGAGATCATGCGATTTAACGCCATTAGACTACTTTTTTGGGCCTACCTTAAATCCCAGGTCTATGCGAATAATCCGCAAATAGTTGATGTCCTCAAAGTCAACAACATAACGAACACCATCCAGCAAATTCAGCCAGATTTATGCCACAAAGTCATAAAAAATTGAGCCTCCCGAATACGTTCTACCAAGCAAAGCCTCGGCGGAGATTTGAACGACGTCATATTCCACACTTAATGCCATAAAATGTACTTCCAAATTTAAAATAAATTGAGTGCATATATCATCGACAACTTGTTTTATTTACATTTAAAAATTGAACGACCTTATTAAAAGACCCTTTATAATGTGACTCACTCCGACCCTATTGTGCCACACTGAATTAAAAAAACAACAAGAATTTTGCCTTGCGTGACTCATTTCTATGTATGCCGCTCTTTTACGATTCTTCTGCAACCAAATATTTTTGGGAAAGCCAGAAGGGAATTTATGGCTGCAGGGAGATCGATTTTAAATTGTAGAGACTTCCTCACCGATATAGTAACCTTCCTCTTACATCTATCAATTGGTATTTACTCTCCGTACCTAATTAATCAATCGCCACGGTGCACCTTTCGATGGACTAAAGCAAGCTGCTGCCTGAAAATCGGTGCAGGCACTTAAAACTCGGCTCTTAAATCTCTAATTTTACCTTAAACACTATGTGAGGTTCATGGCATTTCGCTGCACCAGAATAAAAATATAACTGTAGAATTTGAAATAATAAATTCAACACATTTCCGCCAAAAGAACTGCAACTTATCTTTAATCCGACAGCTGAGGAGCTTTAAGCTCTCTCGCAGATTTTGCTGCGGGTCTAGGAGAACGAGCTCGTGGGCCACCTTCAGAATCACCGAGAATAACATCTTTCTCTGTCCTAACGTCAGCATACTGCGCAATCTCGCCAATGTCCTTATGGAATTTAAGGATACGCACCATTTGCCACAGAACACCTTTACCTTCATTATGAACGAGCGCTATTTCTCCAAGTGATGACACAATGGACTGAATTCTGTAATTAAGAAGCTTTCGCTCGCATAAGAAAGGCAAATAATCGGACTTCCACTTATTCCAGGAAGAGTCTTTCAATCCTTTCATCTGATTTCGCCTTTTATTGAGAAGTTCTCGCTAATTAAAGTTATACTCGAGATCTGGATTTAACTGAAGTAGGCCTCTGTTATTGTGTTTACAAACCAAGCAAGTAGGATATAATGAGGAGTTCTTAGCAATCTTAGTGGCGGTAAGTGGCCAGTAATTTAACTTGGCTTCCACGCTGGTCACCGAAATTCGCAGATAATTTTCAGATATAAGATTCTTGCCTATACTCTTTGTTATACAGAAATAAAAAACTAAATGATAAATTGACAAATACACCCCCCCCTCCTAAAAAATGGGATAATTCTCTACTGTCAGTTGCGAGTATATAGAGGGTTGGAAGTCAGATTCCTCTTTTAGGCAATTAATAATACGACCAGCGGATTGGATAATATCAATGTTATTACTATACACACAAGAACGGCGACCAATAAACCTTGTAAAAGCTGGAAGGAAAGTTTCCGAGGATTTATCCTCCACAAACTTAGAGGGGAATAGCGAGAGAGACCGCCCAAGTTAAAAGACAAATTTATTTTTTAATTGTGTTACTTCCTCTATTTTCGCTTAAAGCACCGGTGTACTCTATTCCTCTTACGGCTAAAGGAAGGGTTACATCAACACGGTTTTAGGAAGGAGTGCAGGAATTGAAGTGGGATAAGGAACTAATTAAGCCCGGCGGAAAATCATACAGATATAGAGCATAGCCTCAACTCTTTGAATAAATGTGCCAGTCAAGCATGCTGCTATTACTTAAATTCGGCGATGGTTAGCTTTTTTACAGGGGTAACTCTTGCTTTTTCCCTAAATAAATGGTTCGCGAATCAGTAACAAATTTAACCACGACACTTTAGGCTTTGGAAATAGCATCACATAAGGCATGCAAGCTCACAGTCAGGAGAGTTTCAATAAAACGAGTAAACTTTGTTCGATTTTAAGCAAAGGAGAAATTGCTTTTGATATTTTCACAACGCTTGGATAGCTTCGTCCGTTAGTAGATAAACCCAATCCAACTTAAGTGGAAATAGCTCCTAAAAAAGATTTTGTCAATTATGATCACAGGTGACCAATAATAGCCAATGGGATCAATAGTGAGAGTGATTTCACAAAAAAATCATTTTTTCGTGATCGCTTGAGAGGAAGGATTCGAGACTGGATATAGAGAATTTCAACTTTTATATCTCATCGCATAGCAAGTTTTCTTTTACTTCAATCAGAACTTTTACCTCTCTAAAAATTGACTACCATTATTATCTGAAAAGAGTCAAGAATCGATGACCATTATCGCAAGAGTAAATTTTCAATGAATATATAATCATTGTCTTTTAATATGATATAGTCATATTTCGAGAATTAGGAGTGGTAAAAGTAAGGTGATCAACATAAATATTAGGAGGTTTACTCTCCTCTGAAGGAAATTACTTTAAGTGGTGTTGGATAGAAGTGTTTAGCTGAGAACGGTAAGTCCACCCTTTGGGCCCCTTCCGGGAGTAGAGATAAGCGGATTCACTCTCTGTCCTCCGTTTTAATAAAGAAGATGAAGAAACGCATGAAGTCAAAGAGAACTAGGGATTTCTCTTCCTCAGCATTCCGGAGACAGGAGGGTCCGTTGCTGCTTCGGCAAACAATTTGGCCAACATGTTCTATCAGAGGAGAGCATTAGCTAGTTTAAAAGGTAGAGAAGGAAACGGGACCAGTTTCTCGGACGGGACCCTTCAGGAGAATGAGTGTCTTAGTGCTCTTAAGACACCTGTTGCTCCCCGGTGAGTGTGGCACCGCACTTTACCATGTACCTCGTGAACACAGTGGTGTATGTCAAGGAACTCCTGGACTGCTCCTTTGAGGACATCACTTTAGAGCTGGCCGATCACGAAACAGTCAAGGTTAACCGTGTGATAAGAAAAGAGGGAAGAGCTTCGAGATTCACCGCTACAGTCTTTGTCACGTTCGACCATGACAGGCTACCTGAGTCTGTGTATCTCAGTTAGCATAGCTACTTTTAGAAGGTTTTCGTGCTACTGCCACGGGGGTGATACTACTGTCACCGCTTCGGCCATACCAACTGCTCATGTAAACGTGCAAAGTTGGGTTTACCATAATTATGTGTAAGTTTCTCCAAGTCCGCACACTATAAGTCCTTATCGTGTATGGCCAAATGTGGTAATTGTAGAGAGCCGCACCCTGTTTTTAAAATAATTATGGTGGGTATTTTGAGGAGAAAGAAATTATTACCATTCAGGCTGCACATCTTCACTTATTCCGCGAAGATAATAAGTTGGTTCTGGCGCTCTCAGCTCTGCCAGGGACTTCTTATGTTTCATTTTAAAACAGACGCCTCCTGCTGCTGGACTCCTCAAGCCAACAATCACGACCGTTTTCGTCCTTATTTGGAACCTTAGTATCTGTTTTTTTTTAAAGTCAGTGGGGCTCTACCAGGCACTGCGTCTGTCTCTACGGCCAAGCTGGATACAATACACCGCTCAGTACAGAATTGTGAATTTCAGCGACCATAAACCGCTCTATTGCGTGCCCTTGCGCTGCGACTAATCCCATGGACCTACCTTATAATGGCTCGACGCTTTCAGATCGCTTTCTCCTGTCTTCAATTTTAACACACTCTCTGACCGACTGCCATTTAATGGGATGTTCTAATGCACTTTACTGCAAAGACTGCGTTGCTCTCCAGACTGTTTTGCACATTCTTTTTGAATGTCCCAGTCTGGGTGATCTTTGTGCACGTTTCCCGTCCCGGTAACCGGGACGAGCTGGGTCGCTTCCACTTCTTCCTTGTACTCGAGAGTGGTTTGGTTACAAAGACTTGTGAACTATCAGACTTTTTGGAGGAGGCTGGCATCTTCTATTTTATTTAACTCTCTTTGGTGTTGGTCAAATGATCCTGCACTGGGAGTAGGTGGGTTTCTGTCTGACGCCAGAGCGTGCTTCCTTCTTTTTACTTCAGGTAGATTTAGGGGTTTCTTTCTTTTGTTTTTATTGTTTGTCTTTCTTTTCTTCTTTGTTTTCAATATTTCTTGACTTATTTTAATTTTAAAGTAACCTGGTATTAGGGTTGTAATTTCTTATAGTGAATTATGCCTTTGTGGGCAGTCGTAGGATGGGCCCTGCAGAAACAAGGTCTGTTGAACAGAGGTGCGTACTCTCACTTATTTTGATTTATGACCTTACGACCCTCAAAACTGTCAATAATTCCCAGACTAACCTTGGGATGACCTTGGCAATTAGATCAGTCAAAAAATAAGGTAAAACAACATAAGGGTTCAAATTTTGTTGAAATCAGCTAAATAGTTATGAAGTTTTTGCCAAATAATTCCCCGGTTAACCTAGGGAGGACTTTGGCAATTACATCGTTCGAAAGAGAATGTAAAACAACATAAGGGTTTTAAATTTCGTTAGAAACGGCCGAATACTTAGGATGTTATTGCCAAATAATTCACGGACTAACCTTGGGAAGACCTTGATTATTATTATATAATTCGGAAGGGAATGGAAACAACATAAGGGTATCAAATTTCGTTAGATTCGACTGAATACTTACAATATCATTGCCAAAACAAAATAATTCCCGGGCTAACCTTGGGAGGACCTTGACAATTATATCAATCTAAAGAGAATGTAAAAAAAAAAATAAGGAGTCTAAATTTTATTAGAATCAGCCAAATATTTATGAAGTTATTACCAAATAATTCCCCGGCTAACCTAGAGAGGACTTTGGCAATTACATCCTTCGAAAAGGATGTAAAATAACATAAGTGTTTTCAATTTTTTAGTATCTGCCCTACAGCTATAATGTTATTACAAAAACAAAACAAAGAACAAAACGGGGACCGACGGACGGACGGACGGATGGACCGACCGACCGACATAGTAAGATATGGAGTGACACGCGACTAAAAATAAAAGCAAAAGCTTTCTTATCAATTTTAATCATTCTGAATAAACTTAAATACTGCATAATTGTCAATCATTTCTTTTTTCCTCCATACTTTCACTCATCCCTTCCTTGCTAGTTTATTGTAGAGATGATATTCTAAACATGAAAGTCGTAAAAATATTTTTTTATAATTTGACGACAAATAAGATTTCTCGGATATGTGGTGAGGAGGAATGAGATTGAGGTATTGGCGCTGACTAGAATGGTTGGGTGAGGAAGAGCAAGAAGACGACAGAGTCAGAGTCCGAAGATGGCTGTGTCCACGATATCAGACTGCAGCTGAGGCCGAAGCGGGGTTGAAGCCAAGAACAACGAAGGGGAGAGGGAAACAGAAGCCGATGCTCAAGTCAACCAAGAATCCCCTGTCCCCCGCAAGGGCGATCCAATATCACCTTTTTGGTGCTCTTTACCATGGACCCTGTCACATGGGCAGCGGCTCTGCTCCTCCTCGGGGGAGAGGAGGGTGTGGAGATTAACTCAACCCGGCAAAACACAACATGGGCATGTACACTATGCAATAAATACACCACCCAAAGACAAACACCCATAATGTGCAACAACACCATAACACACTGGGTACATCTCGAATGCCAAAATACTAAAATTATACAATACACAAAATACTGGATGTGCCCAAAACACCAAGCACCACACCCATCAACGCCAACCCCAAAACAACCAACAAACTCACAACCCACACTCTTACAAACATTACAAACCCCTAGAAAATCAAACAAACGAAGCACACATCAAGCACCTAAAAATAATACAAATAAACATAAATGGCGTGAAGGAGAAAAGGACAGGACTTGAGCACCTCACAAACAAACATGAAATAGATATAATCACCATCCAAGAAACCAAACTCAAAAAAACAGAAAATCCCTCAAATCACAGACTACACAGTAATCAGAACCGACAAAAAACACAAAGATGTAGGAGGCCTCATCACATACATCAAAAACAACATCGCATATACAAAGATCACCCCCTCAAACAACATAAACACACAAAAAACTGAATCACAACTCAGCAAAATCCAACTAAGCAAAACTAAGCACTTACACCTCACAAACCACTACATCCCACCCAGAGAAACCACGGACCCCAACCACCCAAATGAAGATGCAGACATAAAAAACTTCCTTGCCCATGCAACCACTTTCCCTAATCACAGGAGACATCAACGCACACTAGAACTTTAAAACTTACCCACAGAATACCACAGAGGAAAACTCATCGCCGACATCATCCAAAACTCAAGTCACATATCCTAAAACACAGATACACCAACCCGCATACCCACACACGCCAATTAACAACCCACTTAGATAGATAAACATCATCACTGCAACAAACATCTTGCACGAAGGCCCGAAGACAACTGGCTACCATTTAGGATGAAAATCTTGTGGATGGATGGACTACCTCTAAACATTATCAAAATGTTCTGAAGTTTTACGTGGAAGGTTTTATCTATTATCAATCCACAAGATTTTCATCCTAAATAGTAGCCAGTTGCCTGGGGGCCTTCGTGCAAGATGTTTTTTGCAGTGTTGATGTTGCATTCTCTCACCCTGATACGTTGAATATTATCTTGTGTAGCGGTATGGTGCAGTGTAGCAACCTTACTCACATTGCATAGCTTCTGTGCACTGCTCAGTGCCAATCAATGAGTGGATTCAGTTGGGTGAGGGTACGGTCAGTTGTTGCTCCCGATCTCAGTTTGAATGTTTTGTTCGGAATAAACGGATAAGTTTGATCCAAGTTGTGTGTTCCCCTACCGACCGATACACTTTCTAAATATCGGCAGCTTTAAATTTGATTTATTTAGTGAGTGTGTTTCAATATTAAATCAATCTTTTTCTCTTTACAGGTATATTATACTATTGTATTTTCATTTTATAGCTAGTATTAATATAATTATAACTAGTGACCAATGGCTGCAGGCGATAGTGTCACTCGTAGTAAAGATAGATACTTTCTCTTAGATTTCATTGTCAAGGAATTCTATGTTAGTAAGTTACCATCCAATTGTGATGCTTTGAGTGTGTTTCTTAGGCCTCATGTTGAAGAAAAAGAGACAATACGCGAATCTGCAACAAAAACTATCAGAGATCTAATTCCCTTTTGTGTAGGAAAGGCACAAATTCCAGTAAAGCCTGAACATCATGCTATAAAGCAACTTGAGAACCTTTTTCAAATCTGGAAAGATCTGAAACGTCTTAGGATTCGACGAACTCCAGCGCAGATAAAGAAAGAAGAAACATTTGTGGATAATTTGGATAACCTCTTTGACATATCTCATGCTGACGCGCTAGATATGATCGTTCTTCAAGGAGACAAAGAATTTCTCCTTGACCAACGAGAGAAAGGACGGCGTGGAACTATGGGATGTGTGGATAAGACCCTGCCGGCAAAGGAAGAGCGAATTATGCAGAAAAGGAAAGCTGAAGAGATGCGTAAGAAAAGGAATAGAGAGGAATGCAAACCATCAACTTCTAAAGGAGTTATTCTTGAATCTTCTAGCAGCAGTGAACAGGGAAACAGTAGTGAAGGCAACATATCTGAATTATCTGATGAAGCGGAAGAAACTCAACCAAAGCATTTTGTATTCACTCTGTAGCATATCAGGATAAAAAAGACGCGCGAAGGATATCTAGGTTGGTACTATAAAAGGATCCTAATCACAGATATGGGGATTTTGAAGCTATAAGGACTCGTTACCAGGATAAAATGAGATAAGAATGATCCTGATCAGGATGTGCTTGGACAAAGAGGATGAGTGCTTAGTCAAAGAGTGTAAGCCTTTAGGGGTGGGCCAAGGAGGCGCCGTTAGATTTCTCGTATTTAAGGAGAAAGAGGTTGAGGGAAGTAATAATCCCATGATTCTCTAAATGCATGGTGTGGAAAAAGAAGGGAAATAAGTAAAAAATTTCAAATTTATTTTCTTTTTAAGTTGTCCTCGTTAATTCTGAGCCACCATTTGCGGCAAGGGAAAAGGGTGAAGAGTTGTTAGTGATTCCTACATGAATATAACACGATCACCCACCTAGATTCAATCCTGTAGTGGGACAACACCAAATGGAAGCAAGCATTGAGTTTATACCACCCAAATTGGATGCAATCATTAAGTTTAAACCACCCCAGCTGGGTGCAATCATTGAGTTTATACCACCCCACTTAGTTTCAATAATTGAGATTATACTACCCCACTTGGATGCAATCATTGAGTTTATACCACCTCAGCTGTGTGCAATCATTGAGTTTATACTGCCCCACTTGGATGAAATCATTGAGTTTATGGCACCCCTCCTGGTTGCAATCATTGAGTTTACACAACCCCACTTGGATGCAATTATTAAGCTTATACCACCCAGCTGGATGCAATCATTGAGTTTATACCACCCCAAATGGATGCAAGCATTGGCTATATACCACAACACTTAGATGCAATTATTGAGCATATACGACCACAATTGGATACATCATTCAGCTTTGAACACCCCATCTATATGCAATCGATGAGTTTATATCACCCCATATGGATGCAATCATTGAGATTATACTAAAAACTTGGATGCAATCATTAACCTTATACAACCACAATTGGAGACATCATTCAGCTTTGAACACCCTACCTATATGCAATCGATGAGTTTATATCACCCCATATGGATGCAATCATTGAGGTTATACCACCCAACTTGGATTCAATCATTGAGTTTAGACCACCTGACTTGGAGGAAATCATTGAGTTTATACCACTCCACTTGGATACAATCATTGAGTTTATACTACAACACCTGGATGCAATCATTGAGATTATACCACCCCACTTGGATGCAATAATTGAGTCTATACTACCCTACATGGATGCAATCATTAGGTTTATACCACCCCACCTGGAGGCGATCATTAAGATTATACCACCCTACTTGGATGCTATCATTGAGCTTATAACATCCAACTTGCATGCAATCATTGAGTTTATATAACCCCACTTGTATGCAATCATTGAGTTTATACCACTCAAATTGGCTGAAATCATTGAGATAATACCACCCCACCTGGATCCAATCATTGAGTTTATACCAGCCCAATTGGATGCAATCATTGAGTTGATACCACCCTACATCCATGCAATCATTAAGTTTATACCACCCCAACTGGATGCAATCCTTCAGTTTATACCACCCTACAAGGATGTAATAATTGAGTTTAGTCGACCCCACCTCGAAGCAATCATTGAGATTATATCACCCCACTTGGATGCTATCACTTAGCTTATACCACACCACCTGGATACAATCATTCAGCTTATACCACCCTTCTTGGATGCAATCATTGAGCTTAGACCACCCACTTGGATGTAATCATTGAGTTTATATCACCACTCATCGATACAATCATGGAGCTTATACCACCCTTTTTGGATGCAATCATTGAGCTTAGACCACCTAACTTGGATGAAATAATTAAGCTTATACCACCCCACTTGGATACAACAATCGAGCTATATCATCCCGAGTGGAAGCAATCTTTGAGCTTATACTACCCCAACTAAATGCTATCTTTGAGCTTATACCACCCCAACTAAATGCTATCTTTGAGCTTATACCACCCCAACTAAATGCTATCTTTGAGCTTATACCACCCCACATGTCCGCAATAATTAAGCTTATACCAACCCACTTGTATGTAATAATTGAGCTTATACTACCCTACATGGATGCAATCATTAGGTTTATAGCACCCCACATAGATGCAAGCATTGATTTTATACCCACCAACTTGGATGCAATCAGTGAGCTTTTACCATATGAGCTTTTAGATATGTGAATGTACTTGTATGTATATATAAACCACAAAATAACTATTAGAGTTAACCGACACAAACTTGGAATGTAGGTAATACACACACACACACACACACCTCATAAAAAGCAGCATGAATGCGCTGTCTCTTAGCTATACTCCATACTCCCACACGCAAAAATGAGTGGCTTACTCTTGGGCCACGAAAGGATCCCTGCTGGTATAATTGCGTCAACATGGACTAGGACATAATATTTATCAAAAAAGTAGAAATATCACTCAAAAGAGAATATCCCTGTGTACAAAGTCATTTATAATTCTCGGCTCAAAAACTGCTTCGAAACCCTTAGAAATTTACCTGTTCCGTAGCCTATGTCTCCTATATCCCACCCCTCCTCCCTTCTAATGGCTCTTCCCAATCAGCTCCTATATATAAAGCATTTGTGTCAAGTCTTCTCATTGTACAGTTTAAGATGCTAGTATATACCGAAACTGCTCCTATAATGTAATATTAACTGGTTCTATTAAAGTGTTATATATATATATATATATATATATATATATATATATATATATATATATATATGTATATATATATATATATATATATATATATATATATATATATATATATATATATATATATATATATATATATATATATATATATATATATATATACGAGAGGCGGTCAATAAGTTTTGTGAATCGGTAGGGAAAAACAGAGGAAATAGAATGGCTGTTAGTGGGTGTGTTAGGACAAGTTATGACAAGTCAAGACCTGCAACCGCACGCTCCTGCCTCGTCAATTTAAGAAGCAGTAGCTGATCGCAGATCGTCAGTCAAAAATTTCTCAACAATGGAGAAGGTTGAGCACCGCGCAGTGATCCAATTTTTGACCAAGGAAGGCAAGAATGCAAAAGACATCCATGAACGCATTGTTGCAGTGTAGACTGACACCGCCCCTTCCTATGCAACCATTGCTCGCTGGAATAGGAAGTTCCGCCATGGTCGTGAGTCCTTTAAAGATGAGCCCGCCCAGGACGCCCGTCAGACGTGACCAACGAGGACAATGTGGCCCGTGTAGAAAGGATGATCCTCAAAAATCGACGGGTGAAGGTCGAAGAAATCGAGCGAGAACTTGGAATATCACATGGAAGTGTTATCAACATCATCCACAACAATTTGGCCATGACCAAGGTATCTGCCCGTTGGGTTCCTAGAAGCCTCACGCTGCATGATCGACTTCAACGTTGTCAAAGTCCTAAGGATTCGAGGAGCTCAACCATCCCCTCTACAGTCCAGATCTGACCCCTAGCGACTACTTTTTATTCCGCCAGCTCAAGGTTGCACTGCGTGGACGCCGCCGGTTTGGGAACGATGAAGATGTCCAGCTCGCCGTCCAGGAGTGGATTAAATAGCAGTCGGGAGATTTCTGGTTGTCGGGAATTCGAAACCTCAGGGAGAAGTGGCGCAAGTGCATTGAAGTTGAGGGTAGTTATATTGAAAAATAATAAAACACTTTTCCTCATATCTCGTTTCCTTATTTCCCAATTGCAAAACTTATTGACCTTCCCTCCTAATTAAGTAAAAGGCCATGTTGTATGCAGGTTCTATTGAAATCCACAGCTGTGCCATCGTAATTAATTTTAATTTGTATTTTCTTAATTTTTCGTACAAGTTTTTAACGGGGTCTTCAAGGCGATAAAAAAACATCCGCGAATGACATTCTTTATTCCTAGACGTCTTTCGACCATGTTAGGTCATCTTCAGGGAATGAATAGAAATGGACTGATTCAAAAATTGCTATATAACTATTAACTAGCGGAAGTGATATCCGTCCCAAAGCTAGGAAAACCACCAAACCACCTCAGCAGTTACCGGCCAATATCGCTATTGAACTTCATATGCAAAGTCTTCGAGAAAATCCTTAACAGAAGACTAAAAGAATATCTTGAAGCTAATGACCTTCATAATGATTATTAGTTCGGATTTAGAAGAGGCAGAAACACCACAAAGGTACTTGGCATAATAACAGAGAAAATAGCAAAGGCCAAAGCAGAGAATAACTACATCGATCTAGTCCTGAGATATGTAGAAAAAGCATTCGACAAAGTCTGGGTCAGAGGAATGCAATATAAGATCTTAAATCTCTAGATGAATAGCAATCTGAAGAGAATTTTCTGCGATTATGTCAGAGAGTAAGGAGCATATGTTAAGATAAATGGTTATTCAGGGCTGAATTCGAATTGGAAGCTGGACTTCCGCAGGGGGTCTGTCTCAGCCCTACGCAGTTTTCAATATACACAGCAGACCTGCCACTACCAAAAATGCCTGCTTGCCTAAACATACAGTTCGCAGACGACATAAGCCAACTCTTCTTCACTCCGTAAGGTGACGTACGCTTTCAGGCAAGGACAACAGCTTTATATATCAGCAACATCAACAACTACGGAGAGATTGGAAGATAAGGATAAACAGGAGGAAATTTACAATAATCCTAATCTTCAGGAATAAAACAGCTGAAATTGTAGTTGAAGATCAGAATCACAGATATCATAGAGAGGGCAAAGTACTAGGACTCAAATTAACAACAAGAGGCTACAAACAACATATAACGGAGAGGAAGAACAAGGTGATTCTGATGCTTAGCCTACTGTATAATCTAAAAGGGTTAGGCATAAAAATAAAAGAGAGATTCTATCTTGCACTAGAAAGAGAGGTACTACTATACCCACCAATCTCTATCAACGGTGAAACGAGGACCAAAAAATTGGAACTCCAGAGAATACAAAATAAAGTTCTCTACCTAATCATTAACACACGTAGGGAAAGAGAAGAGAAGACTACATGATCTATACCAAGAAGCAGAATTAGAAACGCTCAATATCAACATCAGAATCAGAGCGAAGAAAATATGAAGGAAGATAGACGATCTACCTCCGATATTTGCAGAGCACACGAACACCAGAGTTGGAGTCCCCCTTAACACTCGATTTCTCAGCTGCAAACAACAGCTGAGAATCGAGGAGGTTTCCATGTTTACTTAGGTAGATTTTCAAAAAGAGAGAAGGAACGAGTATAAAGATAAAGATATTCACCCGACTATATAAAAACCTAACCAACGAAATAACCAACCAAAACACCAGATTGATACCCTAATAAGACAATCGAATTTAAACGACCTAAATAGGAAGAAACAACCGACTCGACTAAGGAGACAAAACAGAGCAAGTGTAAACAGAAATAATGCCAAAAAAATTAACTAAAAGTGTAATAAGTGAACGATATTAAAAAGTTCAATAAAAATGATAGTGGAGTGAAAGTTAGGAGTAAAACAGAGATAAAACAAACATAGTATACTAAAAGTGTAATAAGTGAACTATAGTATTAAAAAGTTTAACAAAAATGATAGTGAAGTGGAAGTTAATAGAAAAAACAAGAGAACAAGTTAAACTAAAGTGAAAAAGTGATAACAACAAGAGAAAGTGAAACAAAGTAAGGAAAGTAAAAACAAGTAACATAACAATACATAAACAAAGCTCAGAGCTAAGAAAACTCAAAACGGCATGAATGCTACAATAAACACATGAATGAAAGATGAAGAGAATAAGGAAACAGAGATTATGCGGTCCTCCCGCTTCTGTGTGAGGAACATAGAGGCTAAAGTGTGAGGAAGGAAGTAAGCATGATGAATGATGAGTAAATTCATCATGGTGGTTTGGAATCCACGTTAATCAGCAGGTTTCCCTTGTCCCTGGGACAAGGGTATTCCACCCATTCAACCTTTGACTACCGGGGTTGCACAATCTGCCTCCTCACCAATCTGTGCTATTTTAACTCATAACTTTGGGTTCACTTGAATTGAGAGTAAGAAGTGTGGGGAGTTTCTCCAGGAGCAAGTCGGCCGCGTGCCTCTTCCTCTTCTGAGCCCCCTCGATGGTGGAAGGGGAACAGATGAAAGGAGTAACCACGAGTCGTACCTTTTCTCCCCCTAAAAAAAAGAAAAAAGAAAACAAGAGTACTATTTATCACTCCGATCTAGTTCTCTAGCAAAGAAGGCAAAGGAAAATTAAGTTTGAAGTCATATATATATAAATATATATATATATATATATATATATATATATATATATATATATATATATATATATGTATATATATATATATATATATATATATATATATATACATATATATATATATATATATATATATATATATATATATATATATATATATATATATATATATATATTAGGTAAAATGCCATGTTGTATCCAGGTTCTATTGAAGTCCACAGCTGTGGCAGCGTTATTAATTTTAACTTGTATTTTCTTAATATTTCTTACAAGTTTTTTAACGGGGTCTTCGAGGCGAGAAAAAAACATCCGCGAATGACATTCTTTATTCCTAGACGTCTTTCGACAATGTTAGGTCATCTTCAGAGATTGAACAGAATTGGAATTATTCAAATATTGCTAAATTATATTTAGTATTTTTACACTAACATAAGTATTACAATTTTTGAATAATTGCATTTCTGTTCATTCCTTGAAAATGACCGTACATGGTCGAAAGACTTCTGGGAATAAAAAATATCATTCGCGGATGTTTTTTCTCGCTTCGAAGGCCCCGTTAAAAGTCTTGTAAGAAATATTAAGAAAATACAAGTTAAAATTAATAACGCTGCTACAGCTGTGGACTTCAATATAACCTGCATATATATATATATATATATATATATATATATATATATATATATATATATATATATATATATATATATAATATATATATATATATATATATATATATATATATATATATATATATATATATATATATATATATATATATATATATATATATATATATATATATATATATATATATATATATATATATATATATATATATATATATGTAGAAGAATAAGGTGCCCTCATGTGCCCACATGGTCTCAAGATCACCACATGGAGCTTAGAAAGCACGGCTGAAGCATGGCAAGAGTGAAGCAACGCCGTTTATCACACCCCAGCTGTATTTGCTTAGGGACAGAGTTCATTGTCTCCCATGGCCGCCTTTCAGCCAGTATTCCGGCCTTCCGTCATGGATCGAAGTTCGTCGAACATTCTGCACCAATGTTATCTCTCTTCTTTCCCCCCCTGCCCTGAAGGAGTCACCGACTTCTCCCCGAAATTGCACGTGTGTGTGGAGGGGCAGCAAAACAATGTAAAGATATCTCACTGAGCGTCTATATAATCCTTCGACTCGGTTTAGTAAGCAGAACTAATAGACTTTCCACCTACCACTGCGAACAAGCTCAAGGACGCCCCCTTCCCTGCGATCGGAGAAAACGACGATTTCGATTGGAGTACGAAGGCTAAATTGACATCCGTGAACTCTGCCATAGTCAATCGGCGAGTATCTGACGAGGATTACCATCTTCGAAGGCCATATACGTGTGTTCTCTCATCTAAAGCAAGAGGTAACCCCGACTTCTCCCATCGCAGTCATCGTATCCGGACTGGCCCCTTTCCGGTAACGAGCACGTAAGCAATTGTAACCGTTGCCGCCTGCAGATTGATCTAGGATCTAGCTTACCCAATCGATCCATTCCTTGTGTGTGCGACCCTGTTTATAAAAACATTTTGATCACCGTCCTGAACCCGACCACGTTAATTCCCTAATTAACCCGCCTGTCTCTCGCGTAGACATTTAACTTCGTATGTGCGACTATTCCCTTTAAACCCAATATCTGTGTATAATTAAATATTATTTTTGTTGCTAGTAAAGATATATTTTTCTCATTGTCTTTATTTTGCAACCCCAACGTGTACCAGCTACCTGTTAATCATTGGCTAACCTGCACTAGGAAATATTTGTTTTAAAAAAGACCCCTCAAATTTGAAAATAAACCATCCCACTTAAGTCATAACTATTTCACATTCACTAACGGTCTTCAACCAACTTCGGCCCAAAGCCCCAAATATATATATATATATATATATATATATATATGAAAAACAGGGCAACGACAATATATAACAGATGCAGTGTTTCTATTCATTAATACGCCAATGTTTCGAGTGCAAGCCTCATCATCAGGTACCGTCAATAACACGAAGACATCAAATTTAGGGCAATGAAATATGTCTATACTGTTTAATCAGATATTTAAAAATTTCTAACTACAGTACTAATGCTAAAGGGGAAGATGCATTAACGAGTAACGAGTAACGAGCTACGGATCAAATGAAATTTAGTAATTGTAGGCAGGGAGGGAAGAGCTTTCAAAATGTATATTGATCTTTATATGAGAATCGCAAGTTTAAGAATGGAGTCGTATTACCTTCCAATTTAAGTTACATCCTAAGATGCACACTTGAATTTATAAGAGAAGAACGGCAAGCAATTGGAAGGGTGTCTTCGTAACTAAAGAGTGAGTTGACTTTATATCTATTAGGTGTAATTATCTTTACAACTCGCCAAAATGAAAGTGTTTCTGGGTTATAACGCGAATTTAGGTTCTGCACCACACAAGGGTACTAACCAAAACGGATTTGTTTCCACCGTGGATTTAATTACAGGAGAATTAGAAAAAAGTTCAAGGCGCTTCTTTATAAGGTTGTATATTAAAGCACCCTAGAATCCATTTTCTTTTAAAGATCCATAGAAAAGAGAACGTTTCATAAAATAGTTTATAAATGAGGCATATTTTAAGGGCGCTGTGAAGAAGGGTAGGGTGGGGTGGGGGAACACCGAGCTTTTAGTAGATAAACCTGCATAAAATTTCATTTTGTACCTTTGAGAGGGAAACTGTGCTCAGAACAAACCTGACAACATGGCCCACCTATGCTATACTCATAAATCCTCAACTCAGAAAATACTCGTGAGTGTAATATTTGGCACTTCAAAATTTAAGGGGACCTCGGTCGGTGTTCTCCTACCGCAGTGGAACACCGACCCGGATGTGGGAAAAATTGACCATTATTTTTGAAGCTCCTAAAACAAAAAACATTGGGTTTTTTTTGCCTGAAATCAACATATGTGATACCCCTAGCCACTTTTGTCGATATAATATCAATGCTTTACTATTTGTGTATTCTAATAGCGAATTTGTACTCAAAGTATAAAATACATAAGATGTTCAACTTTCGATTAGGGTGGGGTGTGGGAACACCGACCTATTAGTAGAAAAACTAGCATAAAAAATTCGTTTTGTACCTGAGCGAGTGCAAATTGTGCCCATAATCAGTCACCTTTTGTTATGTTTTTCCAAGTATTTCGAAGTATATCGAATTTTTAAAATTTCACGCATGGGTGTTCCTCCACATGTTGGCGGTCGATGTTCTCCCGCACCACCATTTTTTTCAAAACAATGCCATGGTGGCTACTTCGAAAGGACGCACTTCATTTCACTCGATAACATGTCAATATGACTAAATATCCTAATGAGGCTTAACTCAAAACAATCACGCCATATTCACCGACGTGAAATACTATATGCGAACCGTGAAAAATAACAACAGACATCCGAAAAATCAATTTTCTTACCTGGTAAACACATGTCGTGATGGCGGAAACCTGTTTCTCGCGTGTTGTTCACTGAGGATGGGTGATGGGCTGGTGGTGAGAGGCGGTGGGCAGTTTGAAATAGTTATCGTACCAGAGCATTCGGTCGGTATTTCCCCTCCTCACCCTACCAATAGGCATATATCTAGTCATATAAAATCCATGTGCTCATGTGCTCGTGCAAGCTCGTGCAGTAAAAAAAAAAGGAAACATGGATACTCTTAGTGAGTGCCAGGACTACTGAAATGTAAGAAAGGTCAAATAGGGCCATGTATTTTAAATGGTCCAAATTATTGAAATGCAAATGAAGCTAATCTGAAATCGACCAAACTTGTGTTTACACACCCACTTATCGGAGCTTTAAGTCTTTGGCCTCTTTCCTGCGAACATTCGATGGTTTAAACACTTCCCATCGGACTAAATAATCAAGGTAGACAGGTATTTGTATATTAATCAATTTTTTCATTCTCCCGCTATTTCTATTCTTTGGTTAGGTCTTGTTATTTTTTATGTTAGTATTTAATTATTTGTGTGACTCGTTCAATCCAATCGAAGAAAAGATAAGTTCAACTGATAATAAAACTAGAATACAAATCAGAAAGACAATCGCTCGCAACAAGGTCGGCACTAGGTACCAATCCTCGTTAGGGAAAAAGTGCAGCAATTGGGATTGAACTGTTTTGCCACCAATCAATGAGTAGGGAAAATCAAGTTCAAATAAAGATAAGCAATGCAATGTCGCACTAATAAATTTGAACACTCCCTAATCGATCAATTAAAAATTAGCACACAAATTCCTTAGGTAAAGATAAGCACTCTGGGTAATGATAGGCACCTCAAGCTTACCAGGTAAAAATAGGCACCTAAAATCTGACCAGTTGAAGATAAGATCTCGATTTTTACGAGCTAAAAATATGGACCATGGATTTTGACCAAGTATAGATAAGCAGCCAAAATTACCCACAAAAAGATAGCCATCCCAAATCCGACCAGGTGAAGATATGCATCCTATATTTTTCTAGCTAAAAAAAATAGGCCCTCAAATCTACCAAGGGAAAGATATATATCTAAAATTAAAGCAGGCAAAGATAAGCACCCGAAATATGACTACGCAAAGATAGGCATGATAAATTTCATCAAGTAAAGGGAGGGACGCCAAAAAATACCAAAAAATATGCACCCTAAATTTGAGCAGAGAAAGATAGACGTTCAAACCTTTACCAGGTTTAAATAAGCACTTAATTTTGACCATGGAATTTCACATATCTCAAAATTTCACATATCTTGAAATAGGTGCCTCAAATATTACGAGCTATAGATAGGTATTCAAAATTTGCAAGGTATAGATATGCCCACTAAATTCGAAGATGTAAAGAAAGGCACCATATATTTCCTCAAAGATAAGCACTTAAAATTGGAAAAATATTAAAGATAAGGGTACTAAAGTTTGCATTGTAAAGACAGACACACGAAATTGTCAGGTAAAGTTAGGTATCTCTATGTTGACCAACTAGTAAGATAGGTAATCCAAATATTAACAAGTAAAGATAAACACTACAAATTTTCCAAGAAAAGAACGCCATACCAAATCTATCCAGCTAAAGATAAGCACATAATTAGGCCCAGGTACCGAGGAAACAATCCATATCTCACCAGTTAATGATAAATAACCCAAATTTGAAAAAGACAGATATGTGCATCGAATTTCACAGAAAAAAGATAGGCACACCAAATTGTTAGGTAATGTTAAGTAACCCAACTTGACGAGGTAATTATAGGCACCTAGATTTTAGATGTAATGATAAGAACCATAAATTTTCTAAGTGAGAGGAAACCTCCATAAATTTGACCACAGAAGAATGTTACACCATATATACGAGTATCTACATAGGTACATAATAACCCAAATTTGATCTTTTGAAGATAGACATTACAAACTTCACCATGTAAACACAGGCAGCCAAATTTGAGCAGATAACAATAGACATAATTTTTTAGGCAAAGATAGGCACCCAAAGTTTGTTCAGTTAATGATATTTACCCCAAATTTGTTTACATAATTAAAGAAAAGCACCCAAATATTGACAGGTAAATATAGGTAGCTCAAATTTCACCCAGGAAAGATAGACTCTCACTTTAAGCAGGTAAAGTTAGTGCCCAAATTTCACTTGCTAAATATATGCTCTGCAAATGTAAGTAGGTAAATATATGCACCCAAAAAGTGACCTGGTGAATAAAAAGGCCCCCCAAATTTAACAAGATAATGTTAGTCTAACGAAAAAATTTGAGTAAGTATAAATATTCAATTTTTTAGCAGGTAAAGTTAGACACCCGAAAATTAACAAAATAAAGATAAACGCCACAAATTTACCAATATAAAAAGAGGAATCACAAATTTGGCAGGCAAAAACAGAACACCAAATTACAAAAAGTAGAGATAAGCCCTAAATAATTTACAAGGTAAAGATAAACAACTCAAATGTGAAGTAAAGAAAAAAGGGTACTCTAATTATTTCTTGTAAAGATATAAGCACCAAATTTCATCAGATAAAGATAGCATTAAAATTTGACACATTAACGATTGGCTTCCCAATTTTGCCAGGTAAGATCCCAATATTTCAACAGGTAAAGCTATGCATCTCTAATTTAACATGTTAAATATAGCAACTTACCTTGTAAAGATAGACACGCAAAATCAAACAAGGTGACGATAGCCCCACCCATATATTACCAAATAAGGAAAAGCACCCTAATGTGACCGGGTAAAAATATTGGCCCAATTTTTCTCTAGGTAAAGATAACCACAAATTTATTACAAAGAGTTGCTCCAAATTTGACCATGAAACGATGGCGCACCAATTCTCACAATTTATAGGTTAACCCCCAAATTAGTCCATTTAAATCGAGTCTGCCAAAATTCAGCAATTAATTGAAGACCGGCACCACAATGTTAAACTGATAAAGTTAGGCACCCCAAATTTGAAAAGGTAAAAATAGGTACAACGAATATTACCAGCTAAATATATGTAGGTACCAAAATATACATCAGGTATAGACAAGTGTGATTCGTTTCCTAGAAATATAACCACTCGAAACTTAATGGTATATGACTCCTAATTTGAACAGGTAAATTTTTGACTATCTAATTATTGTCAATAACTTTGGAGCAATTATGAACCTTTACTCAAAATATTATCTGGTTAATATAGGATGGACCACCTATATCACCCTATATCTGACCATGTAGATATTGGTACACCTACTTTAAAATAAAGTAAAGTTAAGCACCCAAAAGTTCACCAGGTAAAGATAAGTACTAAAAATTGGAAAAGGAGAGATCGGCGCACCAAATTTCACCTGATATTTGTAGGTAGAGACCATTTGACAAGTAAAGATAAGTATTAAAATTTGATGATACATAGATAGGCACTCTAAAGTGGACAAGGTAAAGGTAAGAATTCAATCTGACCAGCTCTATTTAGGTGCCATAAATTTTCATAGGTAAAGATAACCACCACAAATGTGGCACTTAAATTCCTTACTGTCTTGAATGTGTTAAAATTTGACCAACCTTATTGTAAACTCTTTTGAGGATTATCATAATCTATGTGTATTCCCTTACACTTGGCTAAGTTGATTTGCATCTAAAATATTTCCGAACCTTTGATAACTGATCTCTGACAACAGTGTTATTGACAGACACCCATGAAAAACATTCTACATATTTACAACAACACTCTGATTTCCCAGGCAGTCCATAATCCATTATATTACGTTGCTACATATACTGTTCCCTTTTAGCTTTAAAAAATTATATTTTGTAGAGGGGAGTTAAATGCTTTTATGAAATCGAAATAAAATATCTACATGTAACTTTTTATCTTGCCAAACTTAAGCAAAGAAAGATATGCACTTTATAGGAGGACGACCTCGGAGGACCACCTTGAACACAACCCTTTTTCGAGCAGAGACCGCGTGGTCTCAAACAAAGTCCTAAGGAAGGACAATAACGAAGATTCTCCCTTGAAATCTGGTGAGACACCCCACCTGCGTTTGCCTAAATCAGCTGATCCCCCTCCCCCCATGACCCGCGGACAAATTAATCCCCCGCCAGACAGAAGCCTCCAGTCAACCCTATGCTTCGAGGCCAGAATTGGCGCCAGACGAGCATCTTTTCAAACCCTTATCTGAAACAGAGCTAATCAGTTCGGCGCCAGGATTTCCCTTGAGACAGCAGCCGTGCCCGGAGGCCTTTTAGCGACTTAGCTGGCTGAGTATATATAATCAAAGTCCCTCGTTACTCGAGAGAGAGAGAGAGTACAGCTCACGTCCCTCGTTTCTCGAGAGAGAGTACAGCTAACGTCCCTCGTTACTCGAGAGAGAGTACAGCTCACGTGCCTCGATGATAAGTCCTCCTTTCGTCTCAAGTCAAGCCTCTGAAGTTTAAAGGTCTCGTCGGCTAGATCACCACCGTGAACTTTTGACCATCCTCTATAAGCAAGTTTGTGAAGCGGTTTCTTTGAAGAGTTCGCGCGACATACTCTTTTCATCCCGTTCACGAAAGTACGTCGCCCCGTCCGAGTGCACGCCCCCAATCCTAAGTGTATATCGCTACTCCGCTCACAAGTAATTGATCTTGCTCCAACCTCACCTTGCTCTTCCTTGAGTTAATCGACTCCCATTGCAAGATCTCTTCGCCCCGCTGCAAGATCTTCTCACCCTGTGCAGTCAGAGTCTTGGATCCGACAACACCTCTCCCTTCTCCGAGAAGCTGACCCATAACGTAAAGGTCTTTCTGCTCATTTTTTTTAATCCCCCCTAGAGGTTATTCCCCGCTGTCCATAATTTGTTAATTACCGAGTCTCATTTTCATTTCTCTATTGCATTATACCTTAATCTTGACCCGTGTATATATTTTGTGATTACAGTTTTTTGGTAATTAAATCATTTATTTTTGGGTAGTCTCTTTAAATAACCTTGAATAAATCCTAACATTTTACGAACACTTTAAGGCCAACCTCACGCACTTGTTTACACCCCCTTTTGTTTAAGCCTCCCATTGAATGGAGCGAGGCCTACCTCCTCATCCTTCATTCACGCAAGGCCTTTCAGCTTTCGGCTGCCTATTTATGCGTGTACGGTCGTACAGACATACGATATCTTTCACTCTTGGATTTAGGCCCTCTTAATCACAATTTCTCAAACCAATACAAAAAATCCTCAAATATCATTTTGGGCAAATTAACTTTAAAATAATGTTTTCGAATAATTTAGCAATAGGTTCACTATTTAATGTAAAGTATTTGCTCCCATGTAGCCTGCGCAGTGGTGTAGTATATTTATTTACATGTTCTCGGTGTCGTAGAGTCAATTATGTCGGCAGTACACTGCGCTCGTTACACGCTCGAGCTTGTTCTCATCTTGGTATAAGTAGCAGAACAGTTAATCTTCTTACCCGCAAGGAATGCTCCCCCGATTGGAATCATATTATCCCTTGCAACACCGATGATTTTAAAATTTTAGATTCTTCCAATGATAAAATAAGCCCACGAATAATTGAATCCATTCATATTAAGAACCTTAGACCCTCTCTCAACAATGATAGATCCGCCTTACCTTTCCGTGCCTTATAATAACCATCCAATTATTATTTCCTCCCCTTTCTTCGTTGTTGCATGCTCTCCATTGCTTTAGTTGTGTTTCTACAACTTGTGTGACCACGAAGATTTCAATTTGTTAAAAATAAGATAAAATAAAAAAAATTGTGCACTTAGCTGTTCATAAATTTGCCCCCGCCCCTTTATGCTCACAATTTCTCAATCCTTGTTTAAATAATTAACTATTTATGATTTATCACTATAAAGTGTAAATATGTATGTACATATATATTCATATATAATTGTACCTTCCAGTCCTAATTAATCTCAATGTTTATTGATTTGCTATACAAGGCTAATTTTGGTTCAATTTATCAGGCCAGAAGATGAGCATGTTTTTGCTCGAAACGTAGCCAGAGGAAATAAAGAATAAATACTGTCATGCTCTTTGCCATTGGATTCTTACTTCGGATAAGAATATATATATATATATATATATATATATATATATATATATATATATATATATATATATATATATATATATATATATATATATATCCCCTCTATATATTAAAAATCTGGTCTCAGGTAGAGTTGGGTTTTTGTTTGTTTGTGTTAAAGAAACCTTGTCTTTTAAAAACCCACCCACCCCAGTCAATTGCTGATTTTTTTTTGCCAAGGACATTCAGGTTATTCTAAAATAGTGGAACAAATCTTTACTTGTGCCATTTATTTTATTTATTTACATTTTGTGTATCTTCGGAGACCTCAGATACCGTAAGTTTCAATTTATTGTTTGTTCTCCGTTTTGGAGACGAGTCGCTCCTGAAATGATGTGGTTAATTCCCGAGTAGGATTAAAAGTTTTAAGACCCCTTTTATCATACAGGGTTAAATTTATAGGAAATATATTTGTCAATTTTTCGTAAAAGTTTGCGTTCGCAAGAGCCCCACGAGCGTAACTGTGAGTTCTTTTCGCGTGCCACGGTTAAACGAGCTTTTACGCTAAGAAGATGTCTTCCTTTGAACACTTCAAGAGCCAGGGAGAAGCTTTAGGTTTATCTGGCAAGGAACTAATTGCATACGTGTAAGAAGAAGAAGGAAACGAAAGGGTAGAAAAAAGAGAAAGAGAAGAGCGAGAGAGATATAGAAATAAAGAGAGAGAGAAAGAGAAGAGTGAGAGATATATAGAAATAGAGAGAGAGAGAGAGAGAGAGAGCAGCGATAGAGGGAAGAAAGAGAAAGAGTTGTCAACACGAACGCGAGCTCAGTCCTAACCAGCTTGAAACCCTTTCCCTCAGTTTAAGAAACGAAGCCCCACAGTCCCCATCTCTCAAGTTACCAGTATTCAAAGATGGTGAGGATTTTGGCGCATACCTCGCGCATTTTGAAAATATATTTGAAGTTAATCACTTGGAAATACAGTCCGATGGTTTCGCCAGATTATTTACACTCCTCAGTACTCAACTCCGTGAAATTTTTATTTCCCTTCCCGCCGAATCAACTAGAGATTATTTGACCCTTAAAGCGGCACTCCTATCTGCAGTTAATATGAACCCCGAATTTTATCGGTCGAAATTCACCACTCTAAAATTCATCCCGGACAGACATTCCGTCAGTTTGGCTTCATCTTGAAGAGGAACTTTAATTTCTTATTATATTTCTCCCAGGTTACCCCCTTGTTGATTTCTTCCTTAGGGATCAATTGCTAGCGGCGCTAACCTCGGAACTCCACGCATTCGTGAAAGATAGGCGATGCACTACTTTCAAGGAATGCATTTAGGAGGGGGATGCTTACGGCCAGTCACAACCTCTAACCAAAGGACCCCAAGAAAACACATCCTCCTTCCCCCTTCCCTGAAGTAAGACTAAATACCCCCGGCTACACCCTAAAAACTCTCCCAGTTATGTGAAGATCCCCGTCCCTCCAAACCGAAGAACCGTCCCCCATCTGAGCCGAGTGATATCAAGCCCCTCATTACGTCTCCCCCTTCGTCCGCGTACCCTCGAAGACCCATTGTGTGTTTCGCTAGTGGCGCTGAGGGCCACACCAGACCGTAATTCCCTCAAAATTCTCAATTCCGATCGGCTCCTAACCATTAACTTCACCAAATTAGCGCTGCACCAACTTCTCCACCCTCTCACTCGGAATTCTCTGCAACTCTCTTGTCGGATACTCCTGCGGGACACCATATGAACTTCCTATTAAATTAGAATTCCCCCGGTGAATTAAAATTTGAGCATGGAACCGTAAATGGATGCAGGGGGTCTACGTTAGTAAGGGACACTGGTTACACCTACATTGTGGTGTCAGACGAACTGCTTCCCCCAATATGCCCTCATCATGACAAATACGCAGTGGTCTACGACTACTTTTTACGAGCAAACCATTTCCCTTTCGTCAGATGCTACCTAGAATGCCAATACTTTACTGGATAGGCCAAAGTAGTAGCGACCCCGATCAAATTATGTGCCTTGTTGATTGGACAAAGCCCCCAAATAACCCCTACTCCGGAGGATCAGCGCGTAATTACCCGGGCCCAGGTCCTGAAGAATCCAGAATCTCTACTTTCTTTGGCGAGGCATTTGAACAAACCCAGAAAGTGTGCGCAACTCTCCTTCCCTTTTGAAAAAAGTGAGGAGTCAGGAAAAGGATTTTTCCCACTGACG
This sequence comes from Ceratothoa steindachneri, assembly GCA_963969495.1. Taxonomy (NCBI): domain Eukaryota; kingdom Metazoa; phylum Arthropoda; class Malacostraca; order Isopoda; family Cymothoidae; genus Ceratothoa; species Ceratothoa steindachneri. The sequence continues at coordinate 59,642,676 of OZ018331.1, read as the reverse complement.
AAAGGAGGTATCTTTCATCATTAAGGAAGCCCGACTGTACCTTTGCCTGTTCTGATGGGAGCACCCCCGCTACTCATATTTTGTGTATTCCCCGCGATTACGTTCCCCAAGTCCTCAACTTAGCCCATAACGGTCTATTGGCTGGACATATGAGTCATAATAAAACGGCTCAAAGAATATTATGATATTTCTTTTGACCACGCTGAACTTAAGAAATTGCTGAGTTATTTAAGTCTTGCGATGTTTGCCAGAAGACAACGGCAAAAAAGCGTATACGACCATCCCCAATCCAGGAGACCCCGATAATCTCTGCGTCCTTCTTCAGAGTGGCCATCGATCTTATCGACCCGATTCCTTTCCCCTTCCAGCAAAGGACACTCTTACCTACTCACCTTTGTGGATTTTGACGCGATCTCCAGAAGCAGTCCCCTCAAGAGAATACATATGTGACCTGTGCGGAGGCCTTCATGTCTATTTTCTCCGGCATTGTTATCCTGAAGAAGATCCTTTCCGACCGAGGCCGACAATTCACTTCAGAATTAATGAAGCAGATTGGCAAGCTCCTGACCATTAAACCCCTGTTTACCTCCCCGTATCACCCCCCCGCGAACGGGATCTGCGAGAAATTAAACTGAACTTTAAAATCCGCGGTAAAGAAACTGTGAAAAGCTCAGCCCCGAGAATGGCATAGGTACTTTCCAGTGGCTCCTTTTTCCTGTAGAAAAATCCCTCATCGAACCCTGGGGTTTGCGCCCTTGGACTCCTCTATAGGAGGAATGTACGAGGCCTCATGAGCATCCTGAACGAGCTGTTCACCAACCCCCGGCTGGATAAAGAATTAATGTCTTCCTATTCATATTTATTAGTTCTTCGCAATCGTCTAGAAGTGTTCGGACATAGCGTATAAAAATTCCGATCTCAATCTCGAGAGGTACCGCACCAGTTTTGATGTAAAGTCAAAAGAGAGACGATTTCAGCCCTGCGATGAAGTATTGCCCCCTTTTCCCACCGATACAAACAATTTCCTTAGTCAATGGAACATGTTAAAGCGGTATCACCGTCGCGCCCGGATAAACAATATAGTTGCCCTTGATGAGAAGAGAGCTATGGAAGCTTCTTACCCTTTTGACCCCCTTAACGCAGTTTAGGTTGTGTGCGTTGAGCAGGATAATGATTATCCTCTCCCCTCATTACCAGGTCCCCCAGAAGATTCTGCCCTCGAGCTAGATATGGACCCCAAACTTGTACCCTCTCAGAAGTTGCAATTGGTACAATTGTTGAACAAATTCCCGGACGTAATTTCTGAAAAACCCGCCTGTTCAATCTACTTTGAGCACATAATCACGCTCGGCACTCAGGAACCCATCCGTTCAAAGCCTTAAAATTCATTTACGCCAGGCTTTTATCCCCGAAGTGGAAAATCTTCTGAAATTGGGGATCATTTAACCTTCCAACTCTAACTACTGTTCCGCCATCGTCATGGTTCGGAAACTCGACTAGTCTTTCTGTCTGTGCGTCGCTTTACGGAAGCTTAATGCGGTGACCGTTTTCAATGCCGAACTTATTCTGCTCATAGACCAAAATTTACACTTATTGGAAGAGGCTCAATTCATTTCTGAAATAGACCTTTGTAAAGCATATTATCAAATTCCCCTTTAGCAAAGCGTTCGGAAATATACGGCGTTCCCCACTGAAAAAGAACTTATGCAGTTTCGGCATCTCCCATTCGGACTAGTTGTTGCTTGAAGTAATTATAATTGTATGATGCGTCGAATCCTGGATGGTCTGCATGACGTGTCCTTTTACTTCGGCAACGTTTACGTTGCCACCTGCACCTAGGATCAACACTTAATCTCCCTCCAATCCCTTTTAAGTAGGTTCCGTGAGCACGGACTTACGGTAAGCCCCAGTAAGTGTCATTTCGCATATGGTACTATTAAATATTTAAGGTTCCACATTGGAGAAAACCAAATGGCACCTCAAGAAGAGAAGGTAAGGGCCATAGTCAGGATAGTCTGCTCCCTGCTTCAGAAGAAATCACCAGATCCGCTGGTCTTGAACCCCAAAGCTACGGCTCATTTTCAGCAGCTGAGGAATAAGCTTGCGTGAGCCTCAATCTTAAGGCTCCCGAATCCCGACAAGCCTTTTGTAATACGGTGGGATGCCAACAATGACGGCATCGGATGCGTACTCCTTCAATATGCAGAGGATGGCGAAAGAAACCCTGCTGCATACGCCAGCCGGAGTGTCCTCGCGCGAGTAGAACTTGAGGCTCTAGCGATTATTTGGGGCATTCGAAAATTCCGGATCGGATATATTTGTTAGGTAAGGAGTTTATCGTAGAAAATGATCATCGTCCCCTGGCCTACTTAAGAAACTCAAAAAGCCAAAATTACCCCTGGAGGTTATTCCCCGTTGTCCATAATTTGTTAATTACCAAGTCTCATTTTCATTTCCATATTGCATTAGTCCATCTCCGATCTGTGCATTGCAATTGCATAATACCTTAATCTTGACCCGTGTATATATTTTGTGATTACCTTTTTTTGTAATTAAATCATTTATTTGGGGGTAGTCTTTTTAAAAAGCCTTGAATGAATCCTTGCATTTTACGAACCCTTTAAGGCCAACCTCACTCACTCTCTTACGCCCTCTTTTGTTTGAACCTTCCATTGAGCTGGAGGGACGCCTACCTTCCCACTCTTCATTTACGCGCGGCCTTCAGCTTTCGGCTGCCTATTTATGCGTGTACTGACACACGGACTAGGTTGTACACCTATAATTCCTCGACACACTTCCAACGTCAACTAGTAGAGATCAGTACTCCATAAATTAGGTAGATTGCACTTGTTTTTTGGTGCTGTTTAAGTATGCAATCTACCCTCAACTTTGCTTAGGTAAAGAATTATCTAAATTAATTTAACTAGAAACTAGAGTCGAGCGCAAACTTGACAGAAATTCTTTAATAGATATGTAACAAGTCACATCACTTTAATACCAATAGTTTAATAATATCGGTATTTCATAGATCATAATTATATTAAATGTAATTTTAACAAAAATAAAATGAAATAGCAATTTAAACTATCAAAATTGAAATGCCCCAAAAATTTAAAAAAGGGAAGAAAATTCCAGTTTTAAGATAAAAATGAGCTAAATATATAACTATGAAATGCATTACCTAGGTTGAAGCATTTTCCCTCCCGCATAAAGTCGCCGCATATAATTTATTCTCTCGTTTTCTAATTTATCTTAAGTGCAAATGTAAACTTCTCTATGTTAGGTTGTGGCTAAAAAACTTGGCAACGGAAAAGTTTTCGTTCATGCCTCTTATTATAACAAAATTTAGTGTACTTTCCAAATTTTACACTTTTTACCCAACTTTGCAATATAAAAGCTCCCAAAATACTGTTTATGCGTTACATTACTTTAGGCATCTTTAGCTATTTGACTAAAACTTTTATGTGTCCGAATTTACTTAGAATATATATATATATATATATATATATATATATATATATATATATATATATATATATATATATATATATTATATAGGGTAGGGGGGGGAGAAATAAGCCCACCTTAAGTAAAAAAAAAATATTCCTAAAAAATAAACTATTTATTCAAAATGTATGTAATTTTGTAATGATGCAGATACAGTATTTCCTCATATTATAACAAAGTGATATTCTTTTACAGTTTAAAGAAAGTTGCGAACAATACAAAATTCACAATATGTGTAAATAGGCTTCATGCCCCATTGCTGGGGCACGAAGCCTACATATGGGCCTTTTGCCCCACCACAAAAATTAAACAAATTACTTTCCAGTTGAATTAAAATCGCATCGGTACCTATATACAAAAATATTTATGAAAACATAGGCAATGGCTCATAATTAAATGACAAAAATAGTAGCCTACATGGGCCTAATATGTTCTTATTGCTTCAACCACAAAAAAAAACCCCAAAACTACCAAACTGACATCACTTTCCAAATGAAACAAAAATCACGTTGGTACGTAGCTACAAAAATATATATGAAAACATAGGCCATTCCCCATAATAAAAGTGACTGAAATAATATCCTTCATATGGGCCTTTTGCCCTAACCAAAAAAAAACAAACAGAAGTTAATTTCCAATTGAAACAAAAATCACTTTGGTACCTAGCTACAAAAATATTCATGAAAACAGAACATTCCCCATTATAAAAATTATACAAAATAGTAGCCTAATTATGGCCTTTTTTCCTAGCCACACAAAAAATAATAATAATTTTCAATTGATACAAAACTCACTTTGGTACTTGCTAGAAAAAAATATGTAAGATAACATAGGCCATGGCTCATGATAAAAATTACAAAAATAGTTCAGTCCTCATCACTGTAATCGGATAGGCAATTGACAGTAGTAACTAGGATCTCCTGATCAACACTTTACATGAGCCTACTTTTTGCCGGCCAAACACTGGACCCACTCTTGTCCTGGACGACTTGTCTTGTACGGCTCTAGACAAATATGGCAAGGCCATTCCTCTTCCGAGTCACTGAGGTCATCCGGTGTTCTATTACTTAACTTCTTTTTTAAGAGCTGTTTCTTGACTTCTTTACTTTCTTGATTCTTCATTTTCGATGTGGATGCATTCTTCAGGGCTGATTTGGCCTTCCTTTTTTGAGAGAGTAATTCAGTTTGCCTTTTGAAAGGACTTGAGGTAATAATTTGAGCTTGCTAATGTTTTCTTTTGCCTCTCATTGGGTGGTTTGAAGTTTTGGGGGTTGATATCAAGCTTTTTAATATCTTAGGTCAAGATTTCGGTGGACTGCTTGTCTCTTGGTCATTTTCCTCTACAGCAAGAGGGTAATGTTCAGAGATAGGCCTGGATGGAGCCTGAAGGCCAGATGGTCCTTCCAAAGGATCTTTGTTGTTGCCACCTGCTTGAATCATATCTAATGAAACAAAGTCATCATCAGAGAATATGTTTTTGTCCAGTTGCCACAACTCACAAACTTTAAAACCATTCACTTATTTTTCAATTGTTGCAACTCTGTTATATGCAGTTGAGAAAATTTCTGCAATGTTATAGGTTGTTATCTTTGTTTCTTTATTTGAAAACATAAAGGAGCCACAGGCTTAACTGTATCCTGCTTTAAGTGATTTGAAGAATAACTCATCTAAAGGTTGCATCTAATGGGTGCAATGGAGGAGAAGTGTGATCATAATTATACCATTTCACCTGGCTAAATCTGTTGCAACTAGTGTTTTATGTGAAAGATGGCTATCCAAGATTAAAATGTGTGGGTCTTCTTTGGATGGCTTTGCTACACTGTTAAAATGAGTCAACCATTTTATAAAATAGTCTTCATCAATCCACCCAGAGTCAGAGCAAGCAGCAATAGATCCAGATGAAGCACTTTTCATCAGCGTCTGGACCCTTCTTGGAAAAATGAACATTGGTGGGATGTAAGTCCCAGTGGCATTAGTAGCACAAACAACTGTAATGTTCTTACCTCTTTCTGCCGTGGTGATTTTCCCAACACATCTTTTGCCTTTCGATGCTACTATCTTACCAGGTGTCTGCACAACAGATATCCCTGTTTCGTCTATATTCCAAATGTTGAGAGAGGAGGGTTTCAGATCTTTCAAAATATTTTCATGAATGTAGAAAAAATTATTGACTTGTTCTTTATTAAACCCTGTCTCTCTAGCCATTCTTGCCTCTCTGACGCAGTTGGATTAACGTCTTCTTCCCACTTACTTCATTCGTCCGATTTTATTGAGAAATTTAGCAGAATCAATATAAAAATTAGTCGCCTTATCAGTTTCGATGTTGATAGCCTTTTTACCAATGTCCCTATTTATTTACTCGTTATTGAGTGAAACAGTGTTTTCATATATATATATATATATATATATATATATATATATATATATATATATATATATATAATTATATAAATATATATATATATATATATATATATATATATATATATATATATATATATATATATATATATATATATATATATATATATATATATATATATATATATATATGAATGCAATATCCCGCAGGAAAAAATGAAAAGGTGTTTCCAAGTACTTTCGAACTTTATTAAGTTCCTTATCAAGGATAACTACAAGAAATAATATTATATTAGAGGTATATATACGAAAGAAAAGTATGAAAGACTGCCTCAAAAACAAGAAATCCCCAATGAGGAAGATGGACGGGGAAAGGTAAAGAAACACATTAAGAATTACGAGAAGCAGGTAGTAAGGTCAAACTAAGCCGACGGAAAGGGTAACAGATTCAAAGATATGGAGATAGCCTAACGAGGGAGATTATAAGACACAAATGGCAAAAGGGGGGAAAATACAATGTACAAAACAGAGCAGTGATAATTAAAAAATAAAAAATAAAAATAAAATAGGGGCCATATAACTAAAGAATGTATATTTTTTATTTTTTAATTGTCACTGCTCTGTTTTGTACATTGTATTTTCTCCCCTTTTGCTCATCGTGTCTTATAATCTCCCTCGTCTTTCATACTTTTCTTTCATATATATACCTCTAATATAATATTATTTCTTGTAGTTATCCTTGATAAGGAACTTAATAAAGTTCGAAAGTACTCTGAAACACCTTTTCATTTTTTCCTGCGGGATATTGCATTCATTTGCTACCCTCACGTGATACTTTGTGAGTTTTTCAATTCATATATATATATATATATATATATATATATATATATATATATATATATATATATATATATATATATATGCATTAGGTTTTCAGAGAAGAGAAACTATAAAAGAATCATCTAATATATTTTCAACTAACGGTTCTAGCTATTTCATACAGTTTTTTGCAAATAACGGTATTAATACTGGTATTAGCTCTTACATCATGTTTAACCAGCATGCCTTTTTAATCTTTGTTTGATCCAAATGTTAAAATGGCTGTATTATTTTACTGAGAAATGGATACTATGTAAAAAATCCCCTTTTGCGATGCTGGCGTTCTGATTGTGTGCATCCAAACTTTGTGATCTAAATCAGGCAATCTCTTCATTGTGAAATTTGTGGTACTTATTTTTACACGGTGAAATTTGATGTTCTGTTTTTGCCTGCCAAATTTGTGCTTCCTCTTTTTATATTGATAAATTTGTGGCACTTATCTTTATTTGGTTAATTTGCGCCGGCCTAACTCTACTTGCTCAAAAATTGAGTATTTATAATTGCCTGGAAATTTGGTATGACTAATCAAACCTTGTTAAATTTTGGGTACCTATTTTCACCAGATCATTTTTGGGGTGCATATATTTACCTGCTCAAATTTGGAGAGCTTATATTAAGCAAGTGAAATTATGGGGAACCTATCTTTACCCTGGTGAAATTTAGGCTGCCTATATTTACCCCTCCAAATTTAGGTGTTTTTCTTTAATGAAACAAATTTGAGGTAAATAGCAATTGGGGGCCATTATAAAACAAGGTCTGCTGACCAAAGAATCGCGTGCTCTCACTTATTCTGATTTATGACCTTACACCTTCAAAACCTTCAATAGTTCCTAGACCTACCTTAGGATGACCATGACAATTATATCATTCAAAAGCAAATGTAAAACAACATAAGGGTTTCAAATTTTGTTAGAATCGGCAGAATAATTATGATGTTATTGCCAAAACGAAATAATTCTCGGGCTAACCTTAGGAGGGACTTTGAAAATTTTATCATTCGAAAGAAATGTAAAACAATATAATTGTTTGAAATTTCGTTAGAATCAACCGAATAGTTACAATGTTATTACAAAAACAAAAAAAAGGAAAACGGGGACAAGCTGATCTGGGACCGACCGACCGACCGACCGACCGACATAGTGAGATGTAGAGTCGCCCGCGACTAGACTTGCACGCGCCTAAAAATATGGTCGTTATGTTTCACAGTGCATATAATGTAGAAAATCCTATAGGTAATTAACTTCTATGGGAACTTAGAAAATTTTATACTACCTATTCTCACTTTTTTTGGAGGTCTTTACAACCACAGTATTTAGAGTTGATTAGTTATTACAATCCTTCTTTATTTTTTCTTGAACTCATTCACTCTTCTAATTTTACCATTCAACTTCTTCTCCACTATCTGCTAGAATGCTTTCATGGAATTATATCAAGGTCTTTTCTTCCTAATTAATAAATATAAGCTGGCTTAGCACACATGCACCACAACAATATAAAGACATTGAAAAATGAAGCTCTTTTCTTTGGTAACTCCTGAAAGGGATATGAAAAGAAAATTACCAATATTCTTTATGTTTTATACAGAAAAATTACCATTTCCATATGCGAAAATCGTGAAGCTGAAGTTCTCTCCTTTAATGAAATTAAAAACGATAGTAAAACATCAGAACAGTGAAAATAGTGGCAATAAAAAGCAAGAGATAATATGATATTTGAATAAGAAAAATGAACAATGAGGAAAGAAACGCGTACAAAAGACAGGAGACAAACTACAAACAAACCTAACTATGATAATTAAATAGATGAAATATATACTCAATCCAGAAGCTATATAGCTTTATGTTGGATCGAAGGTAAAATTTAGGTCTTTTTCTCGCCTGAAAACGGTACCTAGTAGTTAAAATCGTTTTGGGGGTATTTCGCTATAGATGTAATACTATTAGAAAATAGTCGAATTGAAAGATATGGACTTAAAGAAAAATTAACATGGGAGATAGCTGGAGTCGTCTTATTTTCTCTCCAATGCGCCGTCAGGAATTTTACCAAAGTCTGCATTTGAAAGGTCATAGAAGGATTCGGCTTCTTCGCAGGGCAGAGCATCTCTCTCGTGGCTACAAGTGAGAGTATCTTGGCTGAAGACGGTCTGGTTCCCGCAGAAGAAAGAGAAATGGTGTGTATTGATGAGCTGTCCCTGCTCGTTTTCAATTGGTACGCAGATGTGAAAAATCCTGCATTCGTTAGCAACATCAGCGTAGTACCTGTTAAAAAAGGTTATTCAATCTCTCTTGTTGGAATGCGATTGATCATAATGATACAAAATGAGAACTAAATAAAGACTACATATTTGTTCTCTAAGTTAGTGCTAGAAGTTTGAATTGCGGTCAACTTTCCTTTCCACCCCACCTTTCTCACTTTTCCACTTTCCTGCTCCTCTAAAAGAGATTGATCTTGCGGAGTGCTAAAGAAACAATCAGAAAACACTACTACCACATCGCGGATATCTTCTCCTATCCTTAAATAAACATCGGTAATCTCTAAATATTTAGAGAATTATAGAACAAATTTGAGGATACGCATTCCCCGTTTATTCCTGTGAAGACAGCGAAGGCAATCTAACACCTCCTAATGAGACATTTGATTAAATAAAATAAAAGAAATCCTTGTTCATTTGTAGCAACCTACCCGTAAGGTCTACTCTCGCACGTAAACGCTTCGTCTGGCTCTCCACCCAACACATCAAGGTAGTCATCAGAGAACTGATACGGGGCACGAGCCACGGCAGTTCCCAATGCGAACAAGAAACACATGGTAGCGATTGTTGACTTCATGATGTAGAGACGTCTAGAAAGTTATAAGAAATCCAAAAATTGTGTGGAGTAAATGATAAATTAGGTACTTTTCATTGAATAATTTTGAGTTATAAATCAAATATACAATCCCAATTCGCTGATTCTGAATTACAACTTAAGTGATTTTGTAATAAATAACTCAAACAGGATTCGTTTATTGACAATTATTTCCACTTGATATTCAATAGTATGATCATTGTGATAGCAGGTAATACTCGTATTGCATGATAATTTGTAGCCTGGTTTATGAAAGATGCTTAAAGAGCAAAACATAGAATAATTCAAAAATCCTTAAAGACCGCAACATAGATCAGTTCAAAGATCCGTAAAGACCACAAATTGACTAGTTCAAATATACTTAAAGATCTCATCATTTACCCGTTAAAAGATCCTTAAAGGCCACGACATTGACCAGTTAATTGATCCTAAAGGCCACGACATCGCCCAGTTAATTGATCCTCAAATACCACAACATAGACGAGTTCAAAGATCCTTAAATATAATAAAATCAACCAGTACAAAGACCCTTAAAAAACAATACATCGACCGGATCAAATACCCTTAAAGACCACAATATCGGCTAGTTTAAAAATCCTGAAAGACCGCAACATTGACCAGTTCAAAGATCATTAAAGACAGAAACATCGACCAGTTCAAAGATCCCTCACGGCCACCCCATCGGCCAGTTTAATGATCCTTAAAGACCAAAACATTGGACAGTTCAAAGATCCTTAAAGAACACAACACCAGGTAATTAAAAAATCTTCAAAAACCACAGTATTGACCAGCTCAAAGATCAATAAAAACCATAACATTGACCAGTTCAAAGATCTTTAGAAAACCATAGTATCGACTAGTTCAAAGATTCTTAAAAATGACAACATCAATCAGGTCAAAGGTCTTTAAGAAACACAATATCGGACAGTTTAAAGATCCTTAAAGACCACAACATCGAATAGTTTAAAAATCATTAAAGAGCATATCATTAACCAGTTCAAAGACCTTAAAGGCCATAACATCTAGTAGTCCAAAGCTCGTTAAAGACCACAACATCGACGAGTTTGAAGATCCTTAAAGATCACAACTTTAGCCACTATCAAGATTCTTGGACACAACAATATCGACCAGTTCAAAGATCCTTAAAAACCACAACATTCAACATTTTAGATCTCCTTTAAAACGACAACAACGTCTAGTTCAAAGATCATTAACGGAAATTTCAAAGATCCTTAAAGACCACAACATCGACTAGTTCAAAGATTCTTAAAGACAACAACATCGATCAGTTCAAATATCTTTAAAACACGCCAACATCGGCCAGCTCAAAGATCCATAAAAACCAAAACCTAGGCCAGCTTTAAGATCCATAAAGCCTGAAACCTAGGCCAGTTTTAAGATACATAAAGACCAAAACCTATGCTAGTTTTAAGATCCATAAAGACCAAAACCTAGGCCAGTTTTAAGATCCATAAAGACCAAAATCTAGGCCAGTTTTAAGATCCAAAAAGACCAAAACCTAGGCCAGTTTTAAGATACATAAAGACCAAAACCTAAGCTAGTTTTAAGATCCATAAAGACCAAAACCTAGGCCAGTTTTAAGATCCATAAAGACCAAAACCAAGGCCAGTTTTAAGATCCATAAAGACCAAAACCTAGGTCAGTTTTAAGATGCATAAAGACCAAAACCTAGGCCGGTTTTAAGGTCCATCAAGACGAAAACCTAGGCTAGTTTTAAGATCCATAAATACCAAAATCTAGGCCAGTTTTAAGATCCATAAAGACCCTCCATCTCACCCACTTTGTGCCATATTAAATCCAATGCTCCCCATCATTTTGGGGCGCCTATTTAGTCCTTTCTAGCGATGGGTTGCCGAGTGCTGTAGCAGTTGATTTAATCGGAGTTTCTTCCTGGTCAGAAAGCAGCTTGCACGCCCCCTGACAAACCTCCTTCACCCACACCTATCATACATAATACCAACCATTTTCTCCTCAATCAGGCTCTTCTCCCTCAGACACTCATTCACAAAATTATCGACCAAAATTTGACTCGATTCTCCATCCTCTCTTACACCCTTACTTCTTCTCTCGTATATTCTCTATACAAATCTATGTATTTTCACCCATTCATGTTGTGTCAATATCACCTCACAAGACTTTTATTCACAATCTTAGTCACACACCATTTTCTACACCATAAAATTCTAAAATTAAGTCTTTCCTCATTATATCTATCATTCGCACACCAAACATCCTTTTCAATTTGTCCATTTGCCCTGTTCTCACTCAAGAACATTCCTTCGCATTCCCTACCATAGTCTCATTTACATATAACACACTTGGCATCAGTATTCACTCATGCAGTTTTGGGGCATATATCAACTTTTCTCACGATTTACTAGGCCCCCAAACTTTCCTACTATTCGAAACCATGTGGTCGCAAACTACTTCATCTGTACCACTACCATGCACAATGCATCCTGTGTACTTCCAACTTCATACCTGTTCAACAGTAACATAAAGAACTCAGATAATGCATCCTAACCTATTCTCATTCACTAAACTATTACCATACCCATTTCTACATTCACATTTAGATCTATCCTTTCACACACTAAGTATAAATACTTGATTCACACTCATATTAGCCACTTCTAACATTTCCTCACTATATTATCCTCTAATAATCTATCTGTTATCCACTCTATGTCGAATCAGAATTTTACCATACACTTTAACTAAAACACTCAACAGACTTATCCCCGTGTCGTTCTTGCATTCACCTTTCTCTTCTTTTCCCTACAACAACTGCACTATAACTAAATTCGCCCCGTCCTCCAACACTCTTCCAATTTCAAAGGTCTTACAACATAACCATCAGACCTATTCTATAACACAATCAACAGCACATTTATCATCTCATCAACTACTCGTATATTTTCAAATTCTGCTTTTTCAGATCTACTTGAATACTAACAACCTCTTTCATGCTTACATCTTCCATATCCAGATACAGCACTCGACTTATGCCATCTTCCATACCCAGATACAACATCCCACTTACACCATCTTCTATAAACACACTATACATGTGATTGAACTATTCTTTCCATCTACATTTCTTATCCTCATAGCTCACGGGTACCATATCACTCATTTCTTTGACGTTCAAACAGCTTTTTTTCTCATGCTTCCTCACTCTTCTTACTTTCTTTCCTGTTCCCTTCGGGATTCTCATTTTTCCTCCTGTTTCTATCGGAATCCTTATTCATCTTCATGTTTCCATCGGATCCTCATTCCTACTTCTGTTCCCATCGGGATCCTCATTCCTCTTCCTGTTTTCATTTGGATCCTAATTCTTCTTCCTATTCACATCAAGATCCTCATTCCTCTTCGTGTTCCCATCGGGCTAGTCATTAAACTCTCTGTTGCAATCTGGATCCTCATTCATCTTCCTCTTTCCATCGGGATCCTCATTCATCTTCCTGTTCCCATTGGGATCTTTATTCCGCTTTTCTCAACACGTTTCATTTGCTGCTTTCCTATCTGTTTCATCACTTGTTTCCCTTACATTTCAATCTTTTTACATGCATTCAAGCGCCTGTCATTCTCAACCTACACTATTAAGCATCTACGTTTCCTTTGTGCTTCCCACTATACGCTTCACATCGTTATTCCAATATCGGGCATTTTACTTCCTCTTTCCAGTTCTGATACACCTACACGCAGCCATTGCTCTACTTACTAACATTTTTCTATATTTTTTCAATATTTGCTCTATCTCTATGCTCGCTCTATGTTCTTTTCTTTGCATTCTCTCCCTCTTTTCTTTGATGCAACTACCTTTCAGTTCTGATTCTCCTTTTATTTCCACTTTATCTACGTTTTATCATCCTCTCACCAACAAGGTTAACCTTACACACACACACAATCATGTGATTAGATAGTTGTATACTCATACTTTCTAGAGCTTTCACATCATATACCTCCCACATCATATCTTTCCTAACAGGCGTAGATCACTCATAATTTTGATCTTACACTTCTCATTACACACATAGCCAATTACGATACTGCTTTCTTTCCTCTCGCGTCTTCGCAGCACACTACACACATACTCTCTTTTCTAAGGAATCCTGCCGATGGGTTTCTCTACCCACATGCCTCTGACTCGGAAAAAGTTCCTCTGCCCCAGGGCAACGAAGGTACAGCTGGATGCTGTTTGGGGTCAAAACTTAATACTCTCTGACACTTCTTCCCAAAAGAGGACCAGCACCTGGGGCCCTCGGACTTAACAGCAATTGTCATACTGATCTTTATGTCTATTTCATAATCCGGTCGGGATCCGCCTGGATAAAGGCAGATGGGCGAACCACGAATACTACTACACTTAAAGATTTCCACTTCTTCTTTGGCGAAACATGTGTGTATTTTTATTCTATCTTGTGATGAAATTTCTGCTACACCTAAGTTTCTGCCAGCTCAGAACCCAACAACCCTCTCTCCATATATCTCTCGGGGTATAACAACAAATCCAGTTATCTTCACTCTCATTCTCTCACCCATTCATATCTCCTACAACTCTTAGGCGATACCCTATTTTATCCACCACTCGTCCCAAGTCCATCCAGCATCTCTCTTTCTCACTTTCACTTCTATTGTTACATGATCCCTACAATCTATCCAACGTACAGATTCCCCCTTGTAAATCTCAAATTCACCCACACAATTCTCAAGCTCACATATTCTTACCCATTGCTTCCACTCCTCCCTCAAATCAATGCCATATCCTCTTTCAGAGTTCCATTATATTAATTATCCGCTCATCGGGATCCTCATTCATCTTCCTGTTCCCATCGTGATCCTCATTCATCTTCTTGTTCCCATCGGGATCCTCATTCATCTTCCTATTCCCATTGTGATCCTCATTCATTTTCCTATTCCCATCAGGATCCTCATTCATCTTTTTCTTCTCATCGAGATCTTCATTCATCTTCCTGTACCCATTGGGATCCTCCTTTATCTTCCTATTCCCATTTTGATCGTCATTCATTTTGCTGTTCCTATCGGGATCGTCATTCATCTTCTTCTCTCCATCGAGATCCTCATTCATCTTCCTGTTTCCATTTGGATCTTCACTCTTCTTTTCTCCATTTCACTAAAACAACATTTTTTTAAGTTAACCATTATAATATAGGGTGGGAATGCAAACATACGTTCTGGAATTAATGAGTATTGACAGAATGAAATGTTTATTTCGTAATGAAAGATCAGTGTGTAAAGGTCTCCTTTCACTACTCTTTACCATTAGGAGTTAGTAAGGATAATTATGGGGTAAGGAAAGACGGCCCTCACCTACATCGGGGCACAACCCTTTATTGTCTGAGGCTTTCGTTAGCTATGGACTTATTCTTCCGCTAAAGACCCCTTTGGAAGATAAATACCTCAATGAATGGAAATTCCTTTGACTTAAAAAAAAACTTCCTTTGAACTTTGCGTCATTGAAATGAAATGTTTAGGTTTGACTAATTTGGAGGTCGCCAAATGGACCGAAATATTTAACGAAACCCATTTTGTATGATAAAATTGGCTTCGTTAACTGATACCTCTTACGGCATTTACACCAAACACGACAAAGAAAGAATTTTAGGGATTAAAATTTCTTCATTTTCCGTCAGGAATTCTTCTTCTTTTATCGAGCCACGCGTTCTGAGTGAGGCTATTTGTATCAACCAATTTGACGTAACTTTTCTTATAATAAGGAAATTAAAAGGTATTTAATACTATACAGATTGATCCGAATTATTAAATTCAAATATTTTAATTTTTCATTATGAAAATGCAAACAATTGAAAGGTAGACGAATTTTTCAATTTTGAGAAATTGGCCTCGAATTGAAACGGCGAGCATTATGGGTCAGGAAGCAAAATTCGGCTGTTGGGGCATGGAGGGCAAAATTCAGTAATTGGACCCCAAAGGGCAAAATCCAGGCGTTATGGAAGGGGAAGGGGGAGCAAACTGCGGGTAATAGGAAAGCGAGGGAAAACTGTGGGTGTTTTATGCAGGGAGGGAAAGCTACGGTCATTGGAGCAGGAAGGGCTGTTTAAGTAAGTATAGCACACAACCTTTCAGATGTCAACAGCAGCATGGTTGCCCATTATACATCAAACATCCTCTTGCGGCTCAGTAAAAAGATAAATGAGGGAAAAAGAAAAAGGGTGAGAAGGGGAGGCAGTAAAAAAGGAAAATGAGGGAGGGGAGGCAGTAAAAAGGAAAAGGAGGGAGGGGAAGCAATAAAAAAGGAAACGGAGGGAGGGGACGCAGTAAAAAGGTAAAGGAGTAGGGGAGGCAGTAGAAAAGGAAAAGGAGGGAGGGGGAAGCAGTGAAATGGAAAATGAGGGAGGGGAGGCAATAAAAATGGAAATGGAGGATGTGAATGTAGAAAAAAAAGAAAAGGAGAGAGGGAAGGAAGTAAAAAGAAAAAGGATGGAGGGGAAGGGAAGGCAGTAAAAAGGCAAAGGAAGGGTGGGAGGCTGTAAAAAGGGAAAAGGAGGGAGGAGAGGCAGTAGAAAGCGAAAAGGACGGGGGAAGGCAGTAAAAAAGAAAAAGGAGGGAGGGGAGGCAGTAAAAAAGGAAAAGGGGGGAGGAGGAAAGAGTATCCCCCAACTAAAGCCTAAGGTGAGAATGGAGATAGGCTTCCCCCTTCCTGGCACCCACCAGGGATGAAAAGACGAACGGTAGTCGGCGACTAGCCTACGAATTTAAAGGATGGCTAAGAAAATGGGCGAGAAGAAGCTTAAAAAGAGTAAGTCGTGGCAAAGGGAGCAAAATTGAAATTTCCAGAAGAATAAAATCCAGGTAGTCTCAATCTAGTCTTAGAATCCTGGGAGCATTAGGATAAAGAGGGCGTATTGCTTCTCCAGTTACCAGGTGTGGCAGTCTATATGCCTCTCCCCTCCCATTTGTGGGTTTCGGTAAGAAAAATGTATTGAATATGATGTGTATAAAAATAAATAGCGAAGTTTTTATTACCTATCTTCAGGAGAGGAGGCTCTTTCTTTCCCAGTTTAGCCCTACTGATTAACGTGGAATCCGAATCAGGTGTATCGAAAGCGTATGGCAATCGACGTCAAGGCGAGTTGAATTGTGATTACATCTGGGTACTAAGCACACACCATGTGTCTTAACTAAGCTTAAAATGCAAGCGGTGTTTCCTTTCGGCTATGGTGTAGCCCCGTAAAATGATGACATTAAGGGAAATGAAACTATGTGAAAGCTGCATAACATTACTGCTACATAACCAAAGATTTATCGATCTTAAATTTCCCAATAACTGAAATTTCCTAGTAGAAATGTATTCATTAAAATCATCTTTTTAAAAACAAGATACATGAAGCCACTCTATAATTCTTTCCCTCCCTAATAACCTTTCTCGCAATCTTATATTCCGTAAATTGATTCGGCGAAGTTTTGACCTACAAATCTTTTTGAATGGAATTTTAACCTCCACATCCAGACCTCATCATTCACATCCTCACTTATGAAAGCGAGGATCTCTGTTAAAGGAATTTATTTTACTCTCCCTACTTTTAAGTCCTCCATACTCTTCACTACTTCATTTCTATTAATATGTATACTTCCTATTTTCAGTAAATTAATTTACATAATATTAATTATGCAACAGACATGAAGATTGAACTCTTAATCAACATTTTTTAACGGTCATAATTAGATTTGGCAATCTAAATAATCCTTCAAGAATAGTGAATATTTGGCGATTGTCATAATTAAGCACAGGGAAATAGTTATAAATAGAAGCGCATTCGCTTTTATATAACAAGCACTCATTCAGTCGTTATCTTAGGCAATATTTTTTAGCTCTTTCTATTCTTAGGGTAGTGTTGCAATACTGTAATATTTTTAAGTAAAGTAATTATAAACTCAACTCTTTCATTTAGATTCCTAAATGTTGTATTTAGCACACAAAAGTAAAACCCAGCGAGTTCACTCTCTTGTAATGTTTTAGAAAATAATAAATGAAATGGTAAGATTTGATGAAATGTAAATGCTTTAATACATTGATTTAGTATCTACACCGGAGTCTGGTACACTAAGGATTACAATGGTGCACAATTATAAGGAAGAAACCCTTAATTTGTAATTAGGGAGATTGCAGGATAGTATCCAAATTTTCCACGATCAATGACATTTATTTAAGAAACCGAAAATTTTAGGTGATAAATAACATGGTTTCCAGAATAACAAACATAATTTCTCTTCATCTGTTGAAAGACCATTCGTAAGTGGTGCCTAGCTTAAGCACAGTCTTAACATTAATCAAAAGAATTACCGGAGCCATAGAGAGCTCATAGAGTTTTTATTTAATTAATAAATCAACCGAGTTACCTTAGTCATATAAACCACATAGCTTATGCATAGCGTTAAATAAATCAAACAAATTTCCATAGTCATAGAGACCACAACATAGCCTACGCATAGTCTAATATAAACCCATTTAAACGACATAGCCTACGCACAGCGTTAAATAAATTAACCGAATTTCCGTAGCCATTAAGACCACATAGCATACGAAATATTTCTATATTAAGTAAATTAACTGATTTTTCATAGCCATTAAGACCACATAGCCAACATAGCTCTGTATATTAAATAAATTAACTGATATTCCATACCCATTAAGCCCTCATAATTACCCAAATCTCTGCGGTTATTCCCCGAAATATAACTCGAAAAAAGTAAGCGATATAAAAGGAAAAAAAATGTAAGCCATGGAAAATGAAAATGGTTTGCGAATAATGGAAAATGAAAATGGTTTGAGAATAAGGGAAAATGAGAATGGTATACGATTTATGGAAAATGAGAATGGTTTGCGAATAAGGGAAAATGAGAATGGTATACGATTTATGGAAAATGAGAATGGTTTGCGAATAAGGGAAAATGAGAATGGTATACGATTTATGGAAAATGAGAATGGTTGTGTGAGCGATGAAAACTGGGAATGCCAGTCAAGGAAGTTACAAATCATGCCCGGATCGTAATTATTAAAAGAGGGAAGAGGAACTTTCTACTCTGATAATTTAATTTCAAAGATATTTCGAGGAAAAAGTTCAAGAATCTATTCTTAACTATTTTCTCTATTCATAGTACTTTTCGACGGAGGAAGAATAGAGATTTTAATAATGATTTAAACAATTGTGAACAAATGACTACAGGCGAACACACTGCCATACTTTTAAGTTCTGTCAAGTTCGAATAATTATTCAAGATGTTTTGTCTAGTCATCCCTTGAAGGAATTTCCAAAGGGTGGAAGGTAAAAGCATTTAAGTTCTAGCAAATTTCAACGCCTAAGTAAAGTTCTAAGAGTACATTTAAATGTCGCTAAGTATGAATTGATAGTAAGTCAAAGTCTTTTTAAATTGTTCTTGCCATCGTTAAGTTGTTTTCTTTATCTTAATTGTTAACTATTCGTCTTATCTTTATTCTCATGATATCGTGCTATCTTTTGTCATATTGTCATCATTATCTGATTATATAGTAATCTTGTTATTATTATTTTTGGATGTTTAGTAATCTTGTTATCTTTTAGTTTAGCTTTGTTATCTTTAACTCGTCAATTTATTTCTTCTCTTCCCTCCGCCTTTATTCTTTTCCTTCTGCATTTAATGAAGCATATAGTAAACACCATTTCAATATTTTGGTTCAATTAGTTCTTCCTCAAGAATGTACGAGTCTAACTTCTGACCTTTCAGAACTTTTTCACCCGAAGCCAAAGGATTGAAGTATAACGTGGGATTGTATTGCAGCAAATCTCAACATTCCACTCTCTAACGACATTCAAGCCACTTTGCCTTAGAATAATTCACCGCAAAACCAAAGAAACTCAACACTGGTGAAAAAGCGAAACAAAAGAACTATCAAAAAGAAACAATGAGAAAGAAAAACGAACAAAGAAATAGTGTTAAAGAATAAAGTTTAAAACTTTGATAAGTCTGTTAATACAAGGTGCTAATCACGGTCTCGCATTACTCTTCGAGGTCAAGTAGACGTGAAAGCAAAGATCATGGACTGCATTTGCAGAGGTCATCAGAAGGGTTAATAGCAAGCAAGAGAGCAATGCGACTATTCAAAGAGAGTGAACAATTCTACTAAAGCCATCGCCTACATTCAACTTCATTGTCGAGAATAGACGCAAATACTACCTTCACTTTCCTCAAGCAAAAAACAAGCAGGAAAAAGAATTATATTAATTAAACTATGAATAGCATTACAACAATTTTCCTAGTTTTCAAAGGAAAGCGAGCAATTGCAGGTTTTTTTATACTTAACGCCATTATTTACAATCATAATTTAAATCAAAACATCAAAAGAATGTTAAGAAATAAACAAGCCACGAACGAGTTCACTGGTTATTGTTTATTTCCCAATGAATCTTCAATTTAACATCGTCTATTAGTTAAATATATCAGTTTTAATAATGTCACAGAATTTTTAATTATTCTTAAAGTAAATTTCGAAATCTTGAAGCTTTCAACTATTCTCATACGTGTAGAAAACTGTCTTTGCTAGGTAAATACCAATCCTTTGTAGAGTCAATAAAAGAGGCCCTGCTCAATTGTTCTTTAATTTTTTATTTTCTTTCAGTCGTTTCAATGGAATGAAAATATGAAAATGAAATTTAATTCTTTCTAAATGGGAAATAAAAATTTAAGAAATTCTAAATCTTTTGCGAACGATTCGAAAAAGATTGTTCAGCAAAGAGACCCCCCCCCCCCAAAAAAAAACAGGTGGTTTTGATGGTTAAGTAAAAAGGTTAAAGGAGATGTTTTCTAGGCAATTTAAACGTTAATATGAATGGGAAGAAGGGTCAGAATGAGGAAGAAAGTTAAAAAATATGTTAAAAAGGTTATAAATCATGCCATATCAAACCGTATCACTTTTAAAGTTTGTAGACATAAAACTAATAGATGACCATATACGAATTTACACCGCTTTTCATGGTATCAATAAGGGCTTGCACAAGATAGAGAATGTAATATCAAGGTAATTTTCCTTTACACCATAAAAGTATGAGTGTGGATGTGAAAACCAAAACAAAGTTGGCCCATTTAATCTAAACCCATAACAGTACTTGCATTAACCGCATAGAAGCAAATTAAAATTATAATTTTAACTTCTAAACTAATCTTCATCTTTGCTATGGTAAACAACCGCCTATTTTTCCTAAACGTTTGATTTCTAAAAAAAAATCACTCCTCTTCTGCATTTACCCACTAGAGAACCGTCTAAATTCAATACTCACTACCCACGATATCGGCCGAACTAATACCTGAAAAGGGAAAACCTTTGGTATTTATACAGTCAACCTACCTTAATTCTCTCTTGAGACCCTGGGAAAAATGGTACTGCTAAAACGTGCCCAGAGGGGGTAAAGAGGGATTGGGGCATTCAAGTTCTCCAGGAAGGAAGATTTAAAATATTTTAAAACTGTGTTAACAAAGGTCAAACTGTGTGAAAGAGGGAATAAGTTACTTCTTCGCATTTGCATAACTCACGAAGCCCTCACTTAGATTTATAACTAACCCATCTGTGGTGACTATTAGGGAATCATTTAATAGTTTTGCTTGACTGTCGTTAACGAATAATGCGGATTGGTATAAGAAGTTTAAAGCATTTAGACAATTTTCTGAATCAGTATGATGACATGATTGATGGAGGTTGGAGATGTAAAATAATTTTATGAAAACCATTGGTAAAACCTTTTAACCTAAGTCATTTTATGATCTGTCTGACCTCAGTCCCTCACGGAAGGTAAGACGAAAGGCATGGGAAAGGAATGATGTTTCACGCATTTCTCAAGTAATCTTTGTTTCAAAACAGGGGCAGAGGTAAACAGGGGGAGGGATATGTAGAGAAGAGTCATGGGTTCTCCCTAAGACCTTAAGAGTCCTCATTCGATGTAACATTTTCACTTGTTCACTGGCTCTATCTTCACCAATTTGGCTTTCCTTTACAAAGACCCAAACTGGCTGAAAGAAAGCACTCTCTTTCTCTCTCTGACACTAGATTGAGACTATCTGTGTTTTATACCATCTAAACACTTGGATTTTATCTTTTTCATGCCACTTCCTTTACAGGCCTCTTCTCACCTTATTTCCTGTCTGGCCGCTGATTTGGCAGGTTAGTCGTCTACCGGATATCGTCCATTCATCTTTCGGAGGCAGGAAGGAGTATCACCGCTACCTAAGGGCTCTGGTTGTGGGACAATTTAATTTGTCTACATTCCCCCTCACACCCCCGCCTTCCCTTGTTTTATTATTTATCTTTTTGCACAAGCAAAAAGTGATGTTAGATCTAGCAAGGGCAACCTTGCTGCCAGTAACATCTGGATTATTTTTCACCCTCCTGCCCCCAATTACTGCAGGATGATCTGCAGCTATATTTCTTCCACATCTATTCACTTTCTCCAGCATGACCACTTCTTTCACAGATTCCACCTTTCAAAATTTCTCAGGGATACGCCCTTGTTACTCTTCTGTTTTAAATTAGAGGTAAAATTGTCTCGTCATTCATGATTTATATTTGACAAGCGAGGGTGAAGTCATGGTCGTATTTTTTTTAATTAAATACCAAAAAAGACCAATTAAATAGTACAACAAAGATCCCAAATGAAACCAAATGAGGTCAAACGACGCGTCGTAGAACCAAACAGTGCAATCCAGCGAAGAAATATGGAATATATTGCAGAATGGATGGACAGACCGAAAAAAAAACAAGAAAATTGGCGAATGAATGAGAGTGAGAGAAATAAGGGCAGGAATTTCAGTCACTGAAGGTGGGGTGGGGTGTTGAGGGATTCAAATACATAAACCATCATAAACAAAAAGGGAAAAATAACAAAAACATACGATTTAATATAGTTCAGCTTCTGATCCAAAATGAGATAGAGACTTGATATTCCGAAGCGAATATGAGCTACAAACTATATTAAAAACTGATGCTAATAGTCTTCCATGCCACATGCTGCAGAAAAACACAAACACAAGCATCTATCTATCTATCTATTCATCCTACAACTGATTTGGTGTTTGCTCATTTCAAAGCTTTTACATAGTTTATGAATTCCATGTAGAAAGGTATGTCGCGTTCATTTAAGCTCTGTGATAAATGTTAAACAGCGTGCAGATGGTCATAAGTAATACAGACATTTCTCAAATCTGCATAGTTTGGTGGTTGATTGCAGTCAAGTGCTTGTTTTATTCTGTTAGTTTTGACTTTTGTAACTAATTTATATGATGTTGAAAAGAGACATATTGTTTGTAGTTCTTTTAATTTTCTCTTTCCACCTTTTTTTTAAAAGAGTAAATATGAAATATAGGAGCTGTCCATTTTATCTAAACATCCAAACATATTCTTGGAGAGATAGAAGTTTGAACTCAAATGAGGAAATGAGACTTGAGGCAAAGGAGGCTCAAATGAGAATATATTTTTAAAGAGAAGGGAACAAGTGCCATCATAGTAAAGATACCACATACTAAAAAAATGAATGTGGTTCAAATTCCTTGGGAATAAAATTCTTGAAGGGAAGATATTAGAACTTCCATTTGGAAATTTGGACACCCAAATTCAAACCCTAGCCAAGACAATTTTGAAATTTAAAATTTGTTTCTCTTTTTTCTTATGTTTGGAATGCACTTTCTTCGCTCTCCTCACTTTAACAAATTCTTCAATCTCCTTTCTCTGGCAGTGATCCCTTGCCCCCGGTCTCAGCTTTCACTACGCCCCAAGACGACTGCGGAACCTGGCGCAAGCTTTCCTTCCTGTGTTTATGGAAAGATCTTCTAACACCTCCTTGATCTTGGCCAACAGCTCGGCCTTGGCCTTCCAGGCAGAAACTTTAGTGTCTTTCTTAACCGCGATCTACACATAGTAATCCGTCGGATTAAAATTGAGGAATTTAGAAGATCAGGAAGTAGGTAGTGTAAGTCCGTAGAAATTCTCAACCCTACCAAGCCTAGGGTTTAACCAAAATCTCCGGCAGCTCCCCATCGCTGTATGAATTACGCCTAACACCTTGTTTAAACATGCGAGGCGGCATGACGGAACCCTCACTGGAGACACACCCACATATCATCACAGTTCGAGGTAATTTGGTTTTCATGATAAGTGGAACGTAAAATGGACTATAGGCAAGCTACCTGTTGTTTTAGTGTATTGTACAACTGATCCTGGGAATAGTTTTTTTCGTTTGAGAAGAACCAGATCATTCTCGGCTGAACAGGATGCTTCAGCTTGTTCAAAATTTTCTTTGCCTACGTCAAAAGGTTCTCCTTGGATATGACTGTCAAAATAATTTGTCTTTTGCCCCTCTTGAATTGTACCGATGCCCTCTTTCAGGGCCAGCTTCATCATCATGACTCAAACACTGATGTCTCTCGCTAAAGCAAGGATTCCTTCAATCGGGTTTTTCATCACCTTGTCCTGTATTTGTTAGATGAATTCCGGCATGTGGACAGAGACAGAACGTTCGCTGTGTTCCTTTCTGATGGTCATAGCTTTGTAATCTCCGTAGCAGGCCCCCGTGTTACGTTTTACAGCCGTTATGGTTTTAACAGAGCACTGAGCACCAGTCATGTATTTGGCATTTTGATAACAGGCATGAATCATCATAATACAGGGAAATCTTTTTTAATATTCAGCTGGCTTCCCTTCCTCCATGTCAGCTAACTTTTTTTCAACTAAACTGTAATTTGTGTGTTCTCAAAAACCTTTGACTGTTTACTCATACGTCAACCTGTTCATGAAAAAGGGAGACTTTAAAAATCGTCAAATATAGCCCAAACACCAGGTATTTAAATGAATCAACGGCAGTCGACAGGTCTGGTAGGAGTGAAGGACTATCACACAAATTTTGTTATATCTCTTCTATTCAAACTCATTTTGATTAAAGAAAGAAAATGCCCAAAATTTTTAGTTGCATATTATATATCTATATAGTACAAAATATACAAATTTAGATGTGGATGAGCCCATAAAACTGGAAGCGGGAGTCTGGATAGAAGGAAATAGGAACATTGGAACACTCTCAAAACTAGAAGAGAAAAGCACAGCTCAATAACGGTAATAAAGAATTAATTTGGATGTAATACATTCACTTGCATCCAATTTTCTCTTTGTATAAATATAACACGTTAATCGATATCTATACTTATTTTATCGACGCATTGACAAGTCTTTCAAGATTTTACCGGTTGAAGTATTATAAAATGATCTTTTTCTAAGATTGAAAGAAATAAAATCGGTCTTAGTTCGGTTATATTTAAATATTCGAAATTTTCAGAGAGAGGAGGCTACCCCCATCCCTAGAATTCAATGTTTACCCTTGGCGCCTGAGAAAGATACACCTAAATGGCCAGACAGCCCCAAGGGATCAGCGAGAATTTCGCGCGACTGCATGATCCATGTTGGGTGCTCTCCCCACCCCGTCACATCGTCTGATCGGCGCCAGACCTACTGCATCGAGGACTTTCGCGCGAGTCTGTGATGCTCGCCGAAAAAAAACCCTCTTCCCATGGCGCACCAAGTCTAATGAGATATGCGTCCCCCTTTTAGGGGCCTCTGACGACCAGCTTCCACCGAGGCAGTATAAATACTTCGGGAAAAGCTTTGAGAAATTTGTACCATACAGCCCCGTCTTGGTTAGCAGCCACGTACAGTCTCGTACGACCTGTCCCGCCTTCAAACGGCTTCCAGCTACGAACGCGACGCGTCACCTCTCTACCTCGCCTCGCTCGTACCTAAGGGCAGAGTTCCCACTAGACAGACGATAGACACGGACAGGCATCTATCACTCGGGTATCGACTTCGTTCTCGTCTGGAGTACTCCCTCGTTCATTTCTTAGTGAGGTTAAAGAAGAAGTAATTCAGCAATTGGAACTTTGCAGCGCTACGCTTACTCGTCGTATCCAAAGCCTCCAGTCAATTAGACTTTATGTTAGTCTCCTCGTCATTTGCACTCCCCTAACTTTCCCTAGAAGCAATCAACGTGCATCCTCTTTTGGATTCTCGTCCCGTGTATCCCCCAACCCTGTTTGGTACCACAATCTAATCTTTCGTAAATTATTTACTTTTGCTAATAATATTTACTTTGTATATAGTAAAGTTATTTTACTACAATCAGTTTCTTTAAACCCAGAACCTCTAAGAATTGATTAGTCAGGCCAACCACATTCGATTTTGATTATTTAACCCTCGCACTGGGATCTATATCCCAATTCCTGGCGTGTTCCCTTCCCGCATCACTGCAAAGTGAATCATCGACGTTCGACTCAACGACAGAAATAATTGGATATAATTGAAACTTGAAAATAAAGACAATCTTAATTTTGTTCTGGGGCTGAGTGTTGTATTGGGTCATACCATTTTGCAGCTATCATTTTCTGTGATAAGTCTATAATCAATATAAGGTGGAATATGTTTCTGCTCTTGCTGGAGTTGCCTTTCAACAAGTTTCCTTATGGGCTAAAGAGACGTTTAGACTACCAATCTTTATTATCACTAGATCGTTGCTAACTTAATATTTTGTTGATTCTCTAATATATTTTTACCCCACATCTGCATCTCCTTTCCAGTCCATGATGACATATGTAACTTCCTCTTTTGCCTTCTAAAGCAATGTACTCTCACATAATTTCACTTCTTCAAATTTTACCAATTTTTTCCTCAAAATATATTTCAAAATATCCCTCTTATGTTAAATCCATTTTTTAGAAATACATCTTATTTTTAGAGAGAAGTTTAAATAATATGTTTGAAAAATGTGTTCTTATCGAGTCATTTTTCCTTTCATGGGTTTTATTTCATTCTTCAAAGGTGACCAAACAAGTAACAAAAAGCAACCCAACAACTACCAAACAACTAATCGAACAAACCACCGAGAAATTCATCGAACAAGTGACAGAAGAAGTAAGCGCAACATGTAAAAATCTTACATTCCTGTCAAATAATAAGTAACCGGACTAATAGTTAAACGATTAACCGGAAAAATAACTTGACAATAAACTCCAAAAGTAACCGAGCAAGTAACAGAACAAGTATCCGAAAAGTACATTCCTACAATTTTGTAAAAGAACAAATAACCAAATAACTAACCGAAAAGTAAATGAACAATCAATCAAATACGTAAGTGAAGAAGTGACAGACAGGTAGACGAAAAAGTAACCCCCCTACAATCCTGTAAAAGAAAAAGTAAAAGTACAATTAATGGAAGAAACAACCTAACAGCTAATCGAACAAGTAACCGACCGAGTACCAAAACAGGTAACCAACCAAGTAACCGACTAATTATCTGAGCAAGAAACCTAACAAGGAACATACCAGTACTGGCCAAGTATCCGACTAAGTAACCGATCAAATAACCGATGAAAAAAATGAACAAGTAACCGACCAACTAACCGAATAATTAACCTAAGAAGTAACCATACTCTAAGCCTGTAAATAACAAGTGAAAACACAAATAAATG
Source organism: Ceratothoa steindachneri (assembly GCA_963969495.1). Lineage (NCBI taxonomy): Eukaryota > Metazoa > Arthropoda > Malacostraca > Isopoda > Cymothoidae > Ceratothoa > Ceratothoa steindachneri. The sequence continues at coordinate 59,615,542 of OZ018331.1, read as the reverse complement.
AACAATTAACCGAACAAGAAACCGGTTAAAAAACTGAAAAATTAACAAAATAAGTAACCGAACAAGTGCCCTCCCTGCACTCTTTGTAGAAGAAGAAGTAACTGCAGAACTAATAGTTAAAGCAACCGAACAACCAATCGAACAAGTAACCAACAATTAACACTGATCAACAAATTTTAAATTTTTTCTGATGACTTAAGTTTGAGACCTGTTCTTGGGAAATTCGGGGTCAGTGAGTTTAAAAATGGACATAGTTTTCTTCTATGACGTCAAGTTTTTTTATTTATGTACTGGTCCATATTGGTGCCACTCATAGAAGCAGGCTATCTTACGACCAAGTAAACGGAAGTGGAGACGTTTGCTATTCTTATTTTATTTTACCTATGTATTTAGACTTCTCATTATGCACATCTAGATATATAAAGAAATTGTGTATAATATAATTTTGTGTTTTTTCAGATTTTTTTAGGAAATAATATTCAGTAGTATAGCCTCATTACGAAGGAAATGTTTGAATTCCCCTGAAAAGAGCATACTTAGCTAACTTTAAGATTAAATTCGGTGATCAGGATAAACCGTGGACCCAGCATAATGTTTGTAGACCATGTGTCGAAAGTAAACGATTGCGACATAAAATAAGTTACCCAAATCTTGATTCAGCAATTCGTCCAGTGCCTCATTCAGATGAAATTCCAGTACCTGTATTCAAGGAACTTTCTTCACTGGACGATGTAAGTGAAATACGTGAATTTGATTTAAGCAATGAACTTTGTATATTCATCGATCCAAGAACATAAAAACGTCAGCCAATTAGAACTGAATTATTTAGTTAGAGACCTAGGCATTTCAAAAGAGTTAGCAGAAGTGTTAGCTTCTAGACTTAAAGAGAAGTATTTTTTGCAGGACAAAAACAAATGTAACTTTTTTTTCGAAACAAGGAGAGAGATCTCTTGACATTCTCTAAACCTGAAGAAGATTTTGTTTACTTTTGGGACGTGGTGGGATTGTTAAACGCGATAGGTGTGTCAGAGTATGATTCAATTGAATGGAGACATATTTATAGATAGTTCTAAGAAGAGTCTAAAATGTGTGTTACTCCATAATGGAAACTTGTTCGGTGCGATTCCTATTGGTCACTCTCTGCATTTAGAAGAGAAGCATGAACACATAATATCTGTATTAGATTTACTTAAATATGATGAACACAAATGGATCATATGTGTAGATGTGAAAATGGTAAATTTTTTACTTGGTCAACAAGTAGGCTTTGCAAAATATCCGCCGTGTTTCCTGTGTTTATGGGACAGCCGAGCCAATGACAAACATTCGGAACAGAAACTCTGGCCAGCTAGAGAAAGTTTGAATTTTGGAGAAAAGAATATTATACTCCAACCACATGTTGAGCGAGAGAAAATCATCTTCCCACCCTTTCATATTAAACTCGGGCTGATAAAACAATTTGTGAAAGCTCTTAATGTAGAAGATAACTGTTTTCTCCATAATATTAGAAAAATAACTTGTATGTATTTAGTAATAGGTGATGTTATCTTACAATGCATTTATCCTTCCAAATTCTGTTGACATTTTAAGTTATGGTTGAAAGCTATAATGCTTAGGAAACTATCCTTAACGAGTAAATACATGTAGTACGTCGTAAAATAGGAATATGCTGTAGAATATAAACTTGATGTGCTACAAAAAAATGGATGCTTTATTTGAAATGTAACCGAACATGTACTTGAACACTTAACCGATTTACTAATCGAACAAATAACAAAACAAGTATCCGAACAAGCAACCAAACAAGTATCCGTCCTGTAATTCTAGTCTCCGAATATGACCAAACATAGGAAAGGATAGTAAAATAATAAAATCGAAAGACAAAAAGCACTCTGGTTAACCATTACACTAAAATCATAAAGCATAATTATTATTACTTAAAACTTTAAAAAACCCTGAAAACAAACAAGGGTATCTCCACCAGAAAATTCGTCAGCAGGGATCTTTAAAGAGTTATTTCAGAATTACGAATCAGCAGACCGTATATTCTTCTTGAGGCTAATTCAAGAAAGGAGGAGAAAGGAGGAAGTAAGTCAAATATTATGGAAATTTAAAAGGGCTAGAAGATATCCAAAAAGAATTAAGTACAAGGATTTTTTTCTATAAATTATAGTTTACCAATTTATCCTGCTCGTTGCGTTTTTGCCATACTGTTCAGGACATGTATGCAAACAGGCGCATACGGAAACTCAAGACAGCGATTAGTTACAAGCAGAGAGTCAGGGGAAGTGGGTGTGCTATGTTTCAGCTCTCTCTAATTTTGACAAGGCCACTTTTTATCGAATATTGTGTCTTTATCCTTTAAAAGGTATGCACCAATTATCTTGTGTGCTACCCTAATGAAGGCTATGTATGTGTATCTTATAGAAAAACACTTTACTGCCATTGTTGGCAGCACTTTTAACCAGGTTCAAAACCTGAAGCATGTTGTGGAGTGTGCCTGTACTAAGATCCCCTAACGTAAGCTTACTACACACTGGTTTAACTGAGGGTTCCAAAGGGTCGATGCAAGGTGAGAAGTCCGCATCCTTTCTGCGGATAGCTTCACTGTCCTTGTTGGCGTCCTCAGCCTGGTCTTGTGGTTGATCCCGTTGTTCCTCCTGTTGTCGTTGGTCCTGGTCCTTTTGTTTCTCTGTGACGTCTTCCGCCAGGTCGTCGTCCTCAAATGGATGGTCTTCGTTGATGTCGACGTCTTGAAGAATATCGCCCACCCAGAAGTGGTCTGGTTCTGGAGGAGCCGAAGGACCACTTGCAATAGGGAGTGAGTTCGCGGCCTGGCGAGACTTCAGGGTTTTCTACATTGAGAAGCGTGGGGACGGACATACCAGGGAGGGGTATGACCCCTATCAGGTCTGTTCCGGGCCAAACTTGCGAGCCTGGAAACACACAATGATGGTTTGGGTTTTCAATATTGCGCAGCCGCTTCCTCGAAGAACCGCTGTAAATTTTAAAGATGCAGGTCTTCACCAGCGGCGGTATCGTCGGCACGAAGGGGAACTGGAAGGTTGTGTTTTATGGGAGAGATTATGGGCGGGGAGGCCTTCCTTACATATATCAATTTATTTATTTATCAATATTATTCTTCATCTTGATTTTCATTATGCATTTTTTTCTTCGAACTTGACTCAATTTCCTTAAGTCTTTAAGTTGGCCCTTCAAACATTTGTCTTCCCTTTATTTTGACTTAGGTATTCTTGTTGGCTGGGTTGGTTCTTGATCTTTGTATCCTTTATTTCTTGATGTATCTTTGTTTTCGCCCATTTATCTTGAGTTGATGATTCCGTCGGCTTCCTGATGAGTTAGTCCTTCACGCCGTTTTCTTTCCGTTTTCTTCCTTGATGCATCTTCTTCAAATTGTCTTCTTCTTCTTGATTCTTCTAGATGAGTTGGTCCTTCGAGCGTTTTCTTGACTTCCGATTTCTTCTTGAGATTTCTTCATAAAATGTTTTTGGACTGTTCAGTTTCGAACGCAGTACCGATAGATTTAAACGCCAATGCTCTAGCCATTACGTTACGGCTTAGTCCGTTATGAGTTGGTAATTTAACCGGCTATTTATATCATCGAGTTGAAAGGAATTTTTTTCTCTGATACATTTTCGCACCCCTACAAGATCATAGGTCTAGGCGTAGAGAAGAGCGGGTTAGTGCAACTCGTTGGAGGGGAAAGTTGAAGTTTTCCGAGGGAAGCACTAAGGGCTTCTAATTCCGTTGTAGTTTGACGTTATGAGCGAGCTCCCTTAGCACGCGTTCCGCTAGCAGGAGGCCGCTCCCTTCGGGGGTCTGCTGAGGAGGATATCCGATTCCTGGTCGGAGTCCTCTTCCTGGTTCTGGGACTTGGGTGTTTCTGAGACCTGCGACCTACTAGGCCCAGGTTGCGAGGGGCCCACTGGGTCCCTTACCACCGCTGTTGGAGACACGCGGTAATGCATTGAAGGTCGGGCGGACTTTTTGGGAGCATGATCCTGGCTGCTTTAGACTGACCTCATTATACGTTGAACCAACGTTAATATGGGTGCTTCACCACTCGCAATAGCTTGTTCGAAGTGCTTCGGAAGAAGGTGTTCCTGAGCCAGTTTCTTGGGTGTAGTGATAATTTGCTTCTTCGTCATAGCCGGAAAGCGCTTAGGTTACCCTTGCGGGTTCTCAAATTTAACGATTTAACAAAAGGAAACGACACTTTCGTAGAAGAATAATAACTTTTTCATGCACGGAAAGCAGCATGGGAGTGGAACACTGACAGGATGATCCGGGAGCGAAAAATTTGACCGTGCACCGGCGGTCAAAGAACAGACTGCTAGGGTTTCCCGCTACCTCGGTCCTTTTATAGTCACAAAAGGACCTAAGATGGAGAGGGCTAAATAGTGTTCGGTCCAAGGACCGTCCGGAAAACCCAGTCAGGAGAATTTTTGGAAAAATAGTGAAAGGATTTAGAAAGTAAAATGAGAGAGGTAAAGGATAATAACAGTAGGATCTCTTTGAAAAGTTTACTTTGCCTAATATTATAAAGGACTGCCATGTTATCTGAATAAATATGAGCCCTGGGATAAAGGATAAGGGAGACCAGGGCGGCCAGATACTCTGGCAAATATATATTTGAAAGTGGAGGAAAGTTGGAGGCAGGCTGAAAAATGTTTGAAAGGCCAAATTTGATCCCGATGCCCCTGAAGGAGGCGTCGCAAAATATTTTCAACCTATTGTCCTGTGGAAACTTCCAAGAGATCTTACTAGTATGGATAAATGGTTTAATAAGATTACACAAAGGGTTTTGAAGTAAACACAATTGAATCCAAAAGAACAGAAGTCTAAGGAAATTTATAACAAAATTAAGAAGTCCATCTATTCTGGACCAACCGATGGGAAGATTGAGGATTTGTAGCCTAGTATAGACGCCAAAAAGTATACAGCAAAGCTACATAATAACTATAAATCATTATTCTTTCTATCTACAAAGTGCTATAAATTCTCAATCGCTCTATCGCTTCCAATAGCATCGTGTTACACATGCCTAGTGTAAACGCCCCTTAATGGAAATATAAAGAGGTTTGACAAAGGTTTTTATTAGAAATATGTCTAAAAACTCCTGAACCTACTCCTCCTGACGTTGCATTTTGCAACAAATCGTGCTATATGATGTCACTCGTTGTGTTTTTGTAACAATGATTTTTTTAATATAACATGTTTTGAAAACATAGGATGTAGCAGAATGAGGTCAAATGGCGACCACGTGCCCTTCTGTACCCACGTGGATCCTGAGATTACCGCATGGAGCTGTGAAAGCATGAGTATGTAAATCTGAGCAAGGAGGCGGCCAACGCCGTTATCTCACGCCCCAGCTGTATTTGCCTAGGGACCGATGTCATCGTCCCACCCACGACCACCGCTTCGCTAGCATTCAGGCTTTCTCCTCGAAGATTGAAATCCGTTGGACATTCCAATCAACGTTATCACGATTTCGCCTTTCCCCTAAGGATTCGCCGACTCGCTTCGACTGAGTTAAGAGACCAGGACTGTTAGACTTCCACCTACTCAGGCGAATGAGCTAAAGGACGCCTCCCCCCCCAGCGGCAAGTTCAACTCGAATTGAAGGCTAAATCGATCCGTGAACTCTGCCTTAGTTAAACAGCAAGCTTTGACATGAGTGTACTCTGCCATAGTCAATCGGCAAGTAACCGGCAAGGATTCCCAACTCCGAAGGACCGACAAGTACTGCCTCTTCTGAAGTAAGAGGTAACCGACTTCTTTCGTCGCATTCATCATACCCCAACTGGCCCCTTTTCGGCAACGAGCACGTAAGGTAATCATAACTGTTGCCGCCTGCAGATTGATCTTGAAACTGGCTTACCCAATTGGTCCATTATTTGTGTGAACGCCCCAGTTTAAAATCCCCCTTTAAATCACCAATCTGAATTTGACCTCTTTAATCCCTTAATTAACCTACTTATTTCGCGTGTGGACCTTTAACCCCGTCTGGGCGACCATTCCCTTCAAACCCATTTTTTGTGTAAATATAAATATCATTTTGTTGTTAGTAAAGATATATTTTCGTCTTGTCTTTATTTTGCAACCCCAGTGCGTACCAACTACCTGTTAATCTTTAGCCAACTTGCACTGTGAAAGATTTGTTCAAAAGAACCCCGCAAAGTTAATAATAACCCATCCCCACTGGACTCAGAACAATTTCCCCTTTCACCAACGATCTTCAACCAACTTCGGCTCCAAGCCCCAACGTACCTACGTATATATAAATATAGTCTGGCCCTTCCACGACATAGGATGACCATATAAAATCGGTTTTCTGGCTGTTCTGTGCATATATTTCAACATCTATAACACTCGTAACTCAACGATCAACTTCAATTTTTTCGGCATAAATGGGTTAAAGTAATATATAACAATTCTTTTCTTAACCTTTCGAATGTAGGGCTTTCCACGATATTCATACTCAAGTTATTCCATATTTGTGTTATTTTAAAAGAAAAGATATTGCGTGCTATTGCGGTGATATATCTTTGATTTATTGAGTCATAATTTATATCATTGAACGAGTTTATTTTAAATACTTGGATAAGTTGACTACGTAGTTACCAATTATTCAGTAAGATTAAATTGAGGTGCCTCAGTCTGTCTTCGTACGATTTATTTTACATTGAGGAATTAATTACATCGATCATTGCTAGACTCGTCCAAATATTGCAATATTCTTTGACATAAATGACAACCGGAATTGTACCGCGTACTCTAAATGAGGTCTTGTAAGCACCACACAAAAGGAAAGAATAATTTATTTAAATTTAAACTAAAAATGTCTAGTAGAATTGAGCCCTATGTGGCTATTGTTAAGCTACAGTACATTAGATTGAAATTTTTAAATTGCTCGAGAACAAGAGACATTTTGGCTTCCATTGGCAAGAAGATGCCACCGGTTTGGTTCGAGGCAGGTTGCAAACTAACTGCAGTCGAATAAAGGGATATTTTGGCCACGAAAGACCTTTCCTGGGTAGGAAAGGTTACGTAGAAGCCGGATTATTTTCTTCGAGTAGGACGGCGTCCAGACCAACACGACCAAAACCGTGCAAAAGTGGTTAGGGTCGAACCTGAACTTCTGGTAGAAGGACCTTTAAACACCGCAGTCACCTGTCCTCAATCCTCCTCGACTACAGTGTGTACGCATGTCGTGAGCAAGGACTTTAATGTCCGCCACAGCAACGTCGATGAGCTGAAGTCCTTCATCAACAGAGTGTGGAACAACATGAGAAAGGAATTCGTTCGCCACGTGTGCGCGTCCTTTAGGTTTCGCTTGGAGCGCGTGCTCGCCGCTGAGGGCGGCTATATTGATTACACAGGGGAACAATTTTAATCACATTTTCATGCTGAGTTCAAATATATAATCCATTTTTACCTAGATGCTCTAGTTATTCTGTAATTTCTATTTTCTAGTTTCCCCCAAAACTGCCCTCCGGACGGACAGAGAGAGTGCTTGTAGAAAGCAAATACTTCACAGTACATACTAGTAAGATAGTAACAAGTGTTATTGTGCAAAATATTGACATTATTGTTTCTTTTTTCAGGTTCTCAACGTAGAGTGATCGCTTCGTCAAGAGGAAATTGCGTTAATGATCCAAACACCTTCTGCTACAGATGTGGCTGTTACATGCTAGTTCGTCAAAGGCGCAATATATCAAACTTTGTGATCCGCACTTATAAAGCATATTTTCATCTTTCTCTTGGCGATCAAGATAAAAAGTGGGCCCCACATGTTGTTTGCCATAGTTATGTCGAACATATTCTTGAGTGGACGAAGGGAAAAAGAAATGGTCTTCCTTTTTGAATCCCCATGTTGTGGCGAGAGCCAAAAGATCATGTATCAGACTGATATTTATGTCTGGTGAATACTAATGGGATTAACTAGAAAAATCGGAACAAGATCGATTACCCCAATATTCTCTTGGCGATCCAGCCAGTACCTTATTCTGAGTCTTTACCAGTTCCGATTTTCAGTGGATATTCTTCCTCCGAGCTTGAAAATAATGTACCTGATATGGACGTCCACGGAATGGATTCAGTCTTCAGATTCATCATCGGATGCTAAACAGTCATTAGCTCCTCACTGTTTCAATCAAGAGAATTTGAATGACTTGATACGTGATTTGGCGCTCTCCAAAAAAGCTGCAGAACTTTTAGCCTCCAGGTTGAGTGAAAGACATATGCTTGACAGGTCGGTACAGTTATCATATTACCGAACAAGGGAGAGTGCATCTGTTAAGTATTTCTCTGAGGACAAACAATTTTTATACTACCACGATGTTTCTGCTCTGTTTACCGAGTTGGGACTTGGCACCTATAGCCCTGCTGAGTGGAGACGGTTTTTGGATAGCTCCAAGCGTAGCCTCAAGTGTGTCCTTTTGCATAATGGCAATGACTTCGGTGAGGTTCCTCTCGGTCACGCTGTCCATCTACGAGAAGCTCAGGATGACATAAGAATGGTCAGGATTTACTTAACTACCATTAACACAATTGGATCATATGTGTAGACTTTAAGATTGTCAACTTCCTCCTTAGCCAGCACGAGAGATATACAAAGTTTCCATGCTATATCTGTGTCTGGGACAGTCAAGCCCGTGACAAACACTGATCTCCAAACGATCGGCCAGTTCGGGAAACTTTGGAAGCAGGAATGCCAAACATTGTTAATGAGCCAATCATAAGTCGAGAGAAGATCGTTTTCGCTCCACTTCATCTCAAACTGGGGTTGATGAAGCAATATGTCAAGGCGTTGGGCACTGACAATGATTTTTTTCAGCACATAGTATTGGCGTTTCCTGCTTTGTCATACGAAAAAATAAAATCACGAGTATTTGATGGCTCCCAAATCCGTAGACTTCTGAGTGATTCTAGATTCGTGAACACCATGAATGAAAAAGAGAAGGCAGCCTGGCTCTCATTTTCTGCCGTTGTTCGTACCTTCTTGGAAAACAAAAAAAGTGCATAACTACAAGGATCTGCTTACTAATATGCTTTTAGCATATCGTGATCTGGGATGAAACATGAGTGTGAAGTTACATTTCCTAAATAGTCACCTCGACCGATTCACAGAGAATCTGGGAGCCGTGAGTGACGAACAAGGGGAACGCTTCCATCAGGATTTGATGATGATGGAAGAGCGCTACCAAGGTCACTGGGATAGAAACATGATGGCGGACTACTGCTGGACGATTAGAAGAGATCAGCTAGAGAAGACTTACAAACGCAAATCTTTGCCCGATTAAAATCAAGAAGAGGTCCTCCAGCCTGATGTACGGTCATTAATAAATTAGCATCTATTTGATTACAGTATTTGTAATCCTAATGTGTAATTCAAGTTTTGATTACTTCAGGGCATGATAATATACGTGATAAAATGAAAATTATTGTATAATATTAGTTATTGATATTACGAAAAATCTGTATCTTTTAAAGAGAATCTGATTTGAGATTTGAATTCAGTATGCTCGAATTAGGTAGGAAAATATACTTCTGTCAATTCACCAAATACATTGTTCCCCAGTGTTATTATTACAACTTAAACACATTTTTATATGCTAAAACAGTAAAAACGTGTCCAACTGCATCAAAACACTCATTGTGTCCGCTGTTAAGAGATTCTTAACTAGTGTAGCAAGACTTTCGCAATACTCGGTAGTATGTGTTTTGATAGTAATCTAAGAACTATCGGTGATTCTGCGTGAGTAGTAAGTTTCACATATTGCAAGGCCCCAGAGTAAAAGCTAGTAACCTAACCAGAAATATGTGAAGTTAGGTGCTTGAACTTTTATTATTTAAAAAAACAACAAACAGTTCATACATTAAAGAGATAAATCTTCGTGACCTACCTATGGGTTCCTATAGAAAGGGCTGAAATTAGGACAAATGTCTAAAAGTTACATATGGCGAGTACCCAGAATCAGATACTGCTGGTGGCAAGTAGAAAGGGGATATTTAGCGATTTACAGATATGAAAAGTGCTCAAGATCCACTCGAGGTTGGTCAAAAAAAGGAAATAATTTCGTTGCTCTACGTTGAACGCGCTCTATGGTTGAAATCGCCCCTAATGTCAGGAACTAATTTCCTTGCTCTATGATTGGCAAAGAAGATGGGAAACAGTCGAGGGAAACTTAAAGTTGCGTGCCATTGCGCCGCGACTGTTCACATGGACATATCCCCCAAGGCCGCGACGGCTTCAGGTCGCTTTCTGTCGTCTCCGAATCGGACACACTCGTGTGACGCATCGCTATTTGATGGAGCGCTCGCCTGTGCCCTATTGCGACGACTGCGTCGTCCCTTAGACTGTTCGGCACATTCTTGTCGAATGTCCCAGTCTGGGTGATCTTCGCGCACGTTACCTGTCCCGGTACCGGGATGGGTGGGGTCGCTACCGCCTGTCGCTTGTACTCGGGACGAGTGCGTGCATCATGACTGGTGGACTTGTTGACTTTTAGGGGGAGGCCGGCCTCCTCCCTTGTATTTAACTTTTTTTTTGTTTGGGGGAGGGGGACGTCCCCCTGACGCCGGAGCTTGCTCCCTGATTGTTATTCCCTTTTTATTGTTGATTCTGTTAAAAATTTTATTTTAAAGTAGCCTAGAACTGGGCTTTTTGTTTGCGGTGACTTATGCCCAAATGGGCAGTCGCCGGATAGTCCCTTGAACCCCCCCCCCCAAAAAAAAACTCGCTCTATGATCAACGCGATCTATGGTTCAAATCTCTTCTAATTTCAAGAACTAATTTGGCCGCTCTTCTTGAATGAGCTCTATGTTTCAAATCTACTCTGATTTCAGGAACTTTATTTTTATAATTGCCTCTAATTTCAGTAACTAATTTCGTGCTCTTCGTTGAACGTGCTTTATTGTTAAAATATCCTCTAAGTTCAGGTACTAAGTTGAGCGCGCTCTATACTTAAAATACCCTTTCAAAGCTTAGGAAACGCAAAGTAAAACCCACATTCGATGTGAGGTTAAAACGGTGCTTTATATAAGAGAAAAATAATAACTTCAGGTTAAATACAAAACTCCTGGCTCTGTAGCCCTAAGTTATCTTCGCTTCTTGAGCTATTTTAGTTGCTCGAAACTAATACTACAAAATCTCTTTACAACCCAACCATGCTTACATTATGCCCGTCCATGGTGTACAGCCCCGCGAAATATTAATGAACTAAGTGCATTACTTCACATTTATCTATAGTGAAATTAATCTGATATGTTTTATTCCATTCCACTTCTCTAATTCGGTTTCAAGTTTAATACATTACTCGGATATTTTGTTTTATTTTTTAATTTTGAATCATGTGCAAATTTTAAAATTTTACATAATAAATTACCTTAAGATCGTTAATATAAATTATGAACAACAGTGGTCCAAGAACTGATCCATGAATAAAACCCGTAGTGATCTGCGGTCGACCAGAAGCCCCTTGTATCATCCACTTTTAACTTTATTACAAGTCTCATTTTTGCTGAAAATCATCAAACGTCTTCCAAAAATCAAGATAAACTATATCGACAGCTTTATACTGATCAAAGGTTGAAATCATTTCATGCAAAAATTACAACTAACTACTGAAATCCATGTTGAAGTTTTTTACTCCAAATGTAGCCCGATTCAGGTTCTAATCCTTTAAGGTGATGTGGATACTTTCAGTTTCTTTACATCAAGACTTATTTAGTTTTCATTATATGAATACTTGGAAAGGTATTATCTTCATCATAAGTAATTACGTATCTGAATAGAAGTAAATTCCTCATATCTTGCACGTTAAAGGCGTTTATGAAAATGTATTCAATGCAGTTTCTCCATGAGTATTTTGTTGTCAAGAGATCGATGCAATCCTTTATCAGTTTAACATTTTTAACCAATTGTTAATATATTTTAAGTTCAGGATTCGAAGCCGAAGTTAGGCCTTTTTCGTGATTCCTCTATGGGTAAAACTTACCTGTTTGGGAAGTTAAGTTCGAAGATGTTTGTCAAACAAAACGCTTCCATGAATGATGAAAACCACTCATTTAATGGTAGCATTCCCTTTTAAGAAAGAAGTCATATTATCATTTTTATGGGAGTTAACCCAAACCTCTAAATCTTCTGGTTGAATAGTATCAAATATGAACCACATAACCATCTAAATTAATCAGCTTCAGAAACATCTAAATTTGAATTAATATTTGAATCGGAGTTCAGCATAACGAAATTTAAAATAGATTTCACACTATGAAGGTCCTCTATGTAAGAAGAAAAGCGAAAGTATTTTATAAATGACTAAATAATGTATTTTTCCAAATTCATTCTCCTGCTCACTATCAAGGAATTGATCTCGTTCGGGGGAGCCAATCACTATTGTACACAAGTCAAGAGACACTGGTTTGTAGATTTGATGGTCACATTTCAGTCATATCAGGCACAAATGCATTCCCTTGAAGGCAGCAGAATTTCACGTGAAAAGTCGAAGCTGAGAGCATCTCATTTTTGGAAAAGGAGGAAAAGCCAAAGGCAAGGGAGGCTCAAAACGCCAAACTTTTTTGCCTCATCAGCCTTACGGGGAGAATTCTTTTACGAATTTAATATAGGCACACAGAAGACTTGATGTCGTGCTAACCCCCCCCCCCCCCTCCCACTACGGAGTCGCGAAGCTGAAATGAACTGATCTGCCACTCATCTAGTCTCGCCACAACTATGTCGGTCCACTTTGATAGACATAATTGGGGACGTAAAGGAAAGCAGGTTTGAGGATTAGCCCACTGTGGAACTCTACGGAAGAGACCGCCCGGTTACGAGGCGATGCTGAAAGCTTTGGGGAAGAGTTCGCTCTAATCTCTAAGGGTAACTTCCGGCCAGGACCACAGGGGGACATACAACCGTCCCTGTGTAAGTTGGAAACAGCATCGATATCCAAACCCCAGATGGGGCGGCACCCCCGGGGGGTGGTAGTTGATTCTATCACCACCCATCATCAAGTCCGCCACTCATCACCCATCTGAGGGGCCTCGCCCGGGTCCACCTTCCATCATTCACCCCCCCCATTTGGCAGTTCTGTTCACGTAAGCTTAGTGATGAAGTAGCGGGAGTCACCAACTACCCCAATTAACAACCCAAGAAGAGAGAAGGAGCACCAATTTGAAGACACACCAATCACCCATATCAAGAGCGAACGGAGACAAACTATCAACTGGACTGAAGGGCCACTCTTGTGAAGAGATGGCCCAGGACCACACGACCAGGATTCCTCTGCGGGTTGTCGACGGACAACCCAAGCCCAGCAGAGAATCCACTTTTGAGGCCGTGTATGGAGCACTGGGCATAGCCATGGTTAGGCTCCTGGATATCCCCTCAGGTTATATCGCCATTTGCGAGAGGGAGAAGGATATCGAGGAGATAACCAAAGAAAAGGCTGTAGAAGCGCTGCGAACCATTGGACTGCAGCCAGCAGTACCCCCCCAAATTCTGGCCCATAGGAGCGTGGTGTGTCGTCGAATCGACCCATGGATTGGGCAGCATTCCGCAGTGGAGATCCGAGAGGAGATTGAGCTTCGGCAAGCCTGGGCCAAGGTAGCCGAAGTTATTAAGTTTCTAAATAGGAGGGACGGCGGTGAGTACACGCATGTGTTCAAGGTGGTCTTCGCGGATACCTCCATGGCACATAAGGCCAAAGAACAGGGTCTGCTTATGTTCAATGCGAAGATCAGCGGCGAACAGGTAGAAAAGGGGGAATACACCCCAGTACAATTCTGTTTCAAATGCTTCCAGATGGAATCTCACCCCACCAAAGACTGTAAGGAGCCCCAAGAATCCTGTTCCAAGTGCAGTCAGAAGGGCCACAATTGGCGCAACTGCGACAGCAACACGGTAAAGTGTATAAGCTGTGGGCAAGGTCATAGGACTATGGCCATGTCATGCCCCGCCAAGAAAGAAATTATGAGAAGAAAGCAGGAAGCCAAGAAGAATGAGGAGACGCGTAGAGCGAACACGTCCTACGCCCAGGCGGCTAAGGCGGCCATCTCCGAGGTGGACGCCAAGAAGACATATCTGAAGATAGAAAACGAGGGTTCCACCAAAATAATGACATGCATCCTCCATGCACATGTCATGAACTTGGCACGCCCGGGCACATTTGCAAAAGTCCTGAACCAAATGTTGGCTAAGAACGGTATGGATCAAATGTGGTTCCCGGACAACCCACCCTCGGGGGACGTGCTGCACCTGCAGATGGCCCCGAAGGAACAGAAGGAACAGAATTCTGCAACTACGACGCTAACAAACACAACCAAGAAACCCAATAATAAAGCACGGAAAGTAGCAGTCGAGGCAACAACTCCTGCTCCCACCCATGGCAAACAAGTATCGGCTGAAATCGACAACCCAGATAATAGCAGTTCTTCGGAATCCTCAGATTCCTCAGACACTGATACGCCCAAACCCCAGAATAAGAAAGATCAAAAGAAGAGAGTAAAGAAAATAAGGGCGAACTATATCAACCTTAGGATATACGCCTGTGAGCAATTCCCCTTCCCGGAGGAGATGGAAGCCAGGAGCATATTCCAGGGCATAAGATCTAAGATCTACAAATGGGAATATGACTCAGAAGTAGATCCCGAGATTGTGGAGGAGGCCCTGCTCGCGCAAAATGTGACCCTGCATCACAGCACATGCGAGCAAATCTCCAACGCTGAGTTTAGAAAGAAGAGAAACGGGAGGAAAAAGAACGTTACCCAGAAACACTAAGCGACAAATAGATGGAGAGAGTAAGCAACAGAATGAGGATTCTGACACTCAACGTGAATGGATGGGAGGAGAAAGCCACGGCATATGGTAACATATTCCGTGTGCACGACCCCGACATCATTCTCATCACGGAGCACGGTATCGACACTACAGCTGGTTGCATTAAAATACCGGGCTACAGAGTGATCATGAAGAACCATTCCCAGGAAAGGTTTGATGGTGCTGCAATAGCTGTCAAAAGGAACATCTCCTTCAAACAACTACCAGAACTCGATGAGTCCTTCGTGGCAATCGAGGTTCACACCCTGGTCGGAGACCTCTTGATAGCTGCAGCATATCAACCCCCTCGACGAGCATATCTCCCGTTATGCAACTTCTACACACTGTTCGGGCACCGCAGAATGGCATTCTTAGGGGGAGACCTCAATGCCAGATGCCGTGCGGCAGGCTATGGTAACACCAACGATAGAGGCCGTAACTTGGAATTGATTATGGGAAGAAAGAACATTCAAAGGATAGGGCCGGATTTTCCGACCTATATCACTTCCCGGTCAGCAACTAAGCCTGACATAATCTTAACAAGTGAAGGCTTTCCTTTCAACTACCATAGTGAGCCAGGCCCGACAGTCCCTAGTGATCACATAGCGATTCTCACCACAATTTCTCTCGCACCAATCCAGCTCCCAGCCCCTCTCCGGAAAAATTACGCCATGGCCAACTGGGATCGTTACAAGCAACGACTCAGTGACTATGCGCCAGCTGACCTCAGCACGGCGTCGTTAGAGGAGATCGACAGGGAGTTGGAGAGGATAACAACGTCCATACTAAACGCGGACCGCGAGAGCATACCCGTTACAGGGTATAAAACACCTCCTCAGCCCAGATGGACAGAGGAGATGAGAGATATCGCTCGCGTTCACAGGGAAGTGTTCGAAGAAGTACGACGGGAGGGTCCCAGCCGGGAAAGGAGCTTGCTGCTCCGACGCCTAAGCTCAGAGCTTAGAGAGGCTATCAACCTCCAACAGGGGGAAATATGGAACAACTTGATAGCCAAAGTCGACAGCGAACTTAGCCCGGCCAAGTTCTGGCGCCAAGTCAGAAACTTAAAGGGACTTACACCAAGACTCAAGACTCGGATAATGGAGAACGGAGACCACATTGAGAACCCGGCGGTTCTCGAGGATATGTTCAGGAACTTCTGGAAAAACGTTTTCAGGATTACACCCGAAGAAAACGTTGAGTTCGACCAGGAATTCGAAGGCCAACTGATTGAACAACTTAATCAGGAAACGCATCGCACACACCCACTACAGCAAGTCAACGAAGGCAGGGAGATGGCGGGTCACGGACGTCCCATAACATCAGAGGACGTCAAGGCCACTGTAAAAGCCTTTCGACAAAAGGCACCAGGCTGGACGGGTATTACCAGAAACAACTTGGTTAACGCCCCACAGCAGATCATTCAGGGAATCGTTAATATCTTCAACGCTTCCCTGAACACGGGCTACTTCCCGGAAGGTCTCAAGATTGCGAAGATGATCTTCATACCCAAGGGAGGTAAACCCCCTGATCAACTGGTAAACTACAGGCCAATCGCCCTGCTGGAGTTCATTGCAAAAGTCTACGAGAGACTCCTAGCTGACAGGCTTCAACAACAACTAGCCGAGCTGGGAGCCCACAACCCTCAGCAGCACGGGTTCCGCAAGGGACGAGGGACGGAAACAGCCCTCGCCCTTCTTGCGGAGAAACTCGCTTGCAGTAAAGCTGAGAGGCGGTACGTAGACGTGGTGCTGCGTGATGTTAAGAAGGCCTTCGATAAGGTTTGGCTGAGAGGATTACAATACAAGATCCTCAACCTCCAGCTTAACCCACTCCTGGAAAGGATCCTTTGTAATTACATCTCCGATAGGAGAGCCCAAATTTCAATCGAGGGCTGCAAAGGACCCGAATTCGAACTAGAAGCGGGAGTTCCACAAGGCAGCTGTCTCAGCCCTCTGCTGTACCTCGTGTACACAATAGACCTGCCTGCTCCAGTGAGGTACGATTCGATGTATCTGCAATACGCAGACGACATCACACAAATCGTCCTGAGTCCATTCAGGAACGCTGGAAGCCAGGCGAGGGCGACAGCTGTCGAAATAGAAAATATCAATAGATATGAAAGAAAGTGGAAAATAAAAACCAACCGCCAGAAGTTCACGATCGTTCCTATGAACCGCCGAAAAACTGATGACGTTGTCGTCAATAATGAACACTATCCGTACTCCAATGAGGGTAATGTCCTGGGCTTACGCCTCTTTAAATCTGGATATAAGACCCACATAAATACCAGAGTCTCCCTAGCCAAACGAGAGCTGAAGAAGCTTTACCGCTTCAGAGGCCTCAGCGTGCCTAACAGCAAGAAACTGTATATGGCCCTGGTACGCCCAGTCCTGGTGTACCCGGCCGTGATCACGCAGATGGCAAGCTGTACCTCTCTCAGAATGATGCAGAGAGTGCAGAACAAAGCCACGCTGCTGATTACAGGCACGCGAAGGATCGACCGTATTCGGCAATCGACTCTTCACCAGAGAATCGGTCTAAAGCCGATCAATACGGAGATCCAAAGGCTAGGGAGAAAGACATGGGACAAGATAGATCTAACTATACTCCAGAATTTGAACCTAAACTTAACCATTCGTGCAAACCGGAGACGCGCTATAGGTAGAACTGCTTTGTTCCCAAGCAGTAGAACCTGCGCGAGAGAAGTGGTACTACCTATATTTACGTAGTACTAGTCCACTTCTCTTATATTATGTGACCCTAAGATACCAAGACTAAAAAGTTTGATGATTGGACAACCAAGTTGACAAATTTTAAGAAACATATTGAAAAAAGAGGCGTATTGCCCACGTTAAAAATCCCCCCCTCCCCCCCCCAATGTAAATAAAAATAGTAAAAAATTAATAAAATAAAACTAAATTTAAATATAAAAGAGGCGAAGTGCCCAAAACTAATAATAATCAAAAGTCAAGAATAAAAAGAGGCGAAGTGCCCAACTCCCAATACCCAACTGTTAATAAATTAACTAAAAGTCAACAAAATCCAAACTAAGAAAAGAGGCTAAATGCCCATATTAAGAGACTACAAAGCAACCAACACTGAGAATCATTCAGCAAGAAAGTCAACCTTGAAAGGCTTGAATGCTTCGAAGGCGAAAATACCTAAAAAGAAATACAAATATTATGACGGAGGAAACTGGCTGTCAATGACAGCCAGCTACTTTTTGACGGTGGAAATAAAAAATTTATTAAATACACAACATGAAGAATGCTAGTGATGCCCTAACACCAGGGCAAACTAGAAAACTTATTCACACCTTTATATACCTACCACACAATTTCACCACTTCAACCTAATTTGTAATTTGTAATTTGCATTCCCTTATGTTCACCCAGGAAGAAGTCCAGCCTTGCAGAGCAGGGTAAGTTTGGAAGAGTTGAATATGTTCTCGGTCGTAAGTAATTCAAGTACACTGGTGATGTATGTCCGTTCCATAAATTCTTAACCTTCTGTGAAAAGTGTTCTAACGATCTCACTCTTATTGATTTGCTCTATTTTTCCTTTAGATTAATAAAAATGCGTCACCTGTTGCTGGAAGCACTAATATTTGTAAAACGGAATGCAGATTTCAAAGTTTAAATTTTTTTCTACAGTTTCTGTTTCAGATTTGAATCAACAGCGATTTTATCATTTATGTCTTAATATGAGCACTAGTCAGTACTTTCACAAATTCAAGTTTTGATTCAGCAGTAGTAATATCATCGTTCGGATTTGCCTAAATTCTTGTTCTTTATTACGTCTAGATTTACTTTTGTTCCTGTTTTTTTCAAACCTTCGGATTTAACTATATTATTGTTCTCGTTCTATCTTGTTGATTTTCTTAATTAAGAGTCCTCCAGATTGTTGTTTGATTCTATTTTCGTTGATAAGGAGTTTGAAAATGTATATCTTCTTCGGAGTTATTTAGGTAACTAATTCATGTATATTCCTTTGCTCATCTGTTGATTTTCGTTTGTTAGCAGTTAATTAATCCATATTCTAGGGAGGATGGTGTCCGACCTTAAGTCCTAGCCTTAAGTCTTAATCTTATGTCATAGAAGATAAGGTTACTTAGCCTCTGCCTCTCAACTGTTGGCGTACTACCTGCTCTTGGTCCCCCTGCCTTTAACTGAAGGTACGTCCAACCCCACTGCCTCGTGGGAGCCCTTGGAAGAGCCAAGGCTTCAGGAGTAAACCTAGAGATCAAATCTGCTCGGTGCTCGTGCATTAGGCGATAGTCCAAGGAGGGAGTCTTTTCGGCAGAGCACTGCATTTTAAACCTACTCCAGTCGTTCTGGATCATTTCCTTACCACTGGACTCAGCAGGGAAAAGTAAAGATCGGACTGAAGAATACACATCTACTTTCCACCTTATACGTCATCGTGCAAGTTATCACCCCATGCATTGCTCATCAACCAAACATCATCAAACTCATCCATGTATAGAGTGCCGTTGTCATCGGCAACGATGGACAACATTAGCTACGCTAAGTTTTTTCCCGATGCGTTAGGCTCATTTCGAAAGCATCAGAATTCCCCTTTTCAAATAGATATTTTATCTTTAAAGGCTATTGATACGACTGGTCAAAATTAGACATTTTTTATGCTCACTCATCCTTTAGTACCGTATCTGCGAATATTGTTGACATTTTAAAAGGTTACAAAATTATATTATTATTATACAGCTTTTGCCATTAATGGGCTACCATTAAACGGGGCCGTAGTACACCGAAAAAGATCTGATCCTTCATAGTTTCATCTATTCGGATACCTTTTCCCATTGATATTATAGGAGGATCTTCGTGCACTGCTACTTGAAGTAACCAAGTGATACATCAAGGAGTGAATCTTTTATTCCAATTTACAAAGGATCATTCTGAAACCAGAGTGGCTTGTAATGGATAAAATGTATTTTTTATTATTGCTATTTATCAGAATCAGAATTAATGTTTTCCAGATATTATACCTTTGTAGCGTCCCCTGAAATTACTGAAAACGTGATCTGAAATCACTCTTCAATTTTATCGCATGGAAGTTATAATTACCGATGCAACTTAATTATTTCGGGGAGTATTAGTTACACAAGAACCAATTTCAATGACTTCTGGTGGAATTTTATAATTAAAAAGCTCCTAACTGCATAATTAATTCTGTCTTCTTAATCTATATGGAGTTTTCCAGATTTGTTTATTGCATTTAATTAAGGCAATTTTCTTTGCAAAATTAGTTTCGGGACAAATTTATGCCATTTTAAATGGTTATATGCACTAATAATAAATATTTTTGCTTAAGAAGAGAGTTATCTCTGAAGACGCAATATAAGTCTCATACAAAAGGAAATCTAGAAATAATACAATTTAGCTAAAATATAAAATCAAATTTCTTAATAAAAATTTCGAAAGGAAATTTCGATAAACTTATTTTAAGGTTTTGCCGTTTCGAAAAGAAAATATGATCGGGAAATAGAAGTATCATGTATCAACTATATTATCGTGCATGATATGAACTTCTCAAAAAAGCTACACGTATTGAATTCCCGCGAAATGAACGAAAGCAAAGATAATTGCATTAGCTAATTATCGTTCCTTGAAGTGGTATTTAAGTAACAAGCAAGATTTCATTTAATTCTCGTAGTGGGAGTTGTATTTATTCTAATTTTTATTGCTCCTAATTATTAGGGGTATTTTGGGGCAATCGATCAATTCCCAGCCTCAACCTTGGTCCTCAAGTATAAACTCTGCTGTCTTTCAAGGAAAATGCCTCCTTTGTCTAGGATTTGAAAGGGATGCTTTTATGATGATTGACACCCCGCTATGTTTCGTGAAGATTTAAACGAAGATGGATGGTTAATTATATCATGCCGCTAGAAAATCAGGTTTTGCCATCCTTAATTTCATTATATTTCCCTAGGAAGTAATTTTATATTTCAGTGTACAAAAGAATAACATCCTTTATTATGCAAATCTCCTTATTTTGAAATATGGCTGAAAAATAAGAAGTATTTGGCTTAAATTGCCACTGAAATTGCTTAATTTGTGCTCAATCTAAGGTAATTGACTCTATTGCCTAGAAGGTTCAAATAAAATAATTATTATAAACTGAAGAACAGCATCTTGCTCTATACAAGAGTTATTTAGTCTCTGCCACATCCCTTCTTGAGGCATATCAAACCAAGATAATAATAATAGGTATTTATAATGCGGCCTTCAGGGCTGTTAGCCCTCCCAGAGCGCTGGTTGTATAGCGAGTGTAGAAAAAGTTTACAGGGGAGAAAAGGCAATTCTGAAGAGATGAGTCTTCAGGAGACGTCTAAAAGTAGCAAGGGAGGGAGAGGATCGGACTTCGGCAGGAAGAGTATTCCAGAGTCTAGAAGCACAAACTGAGAAGGAATAGCCACCTATCGAGCAGAGGACAGAACGAGGAGTGTTCAAGAGGGGAGCGAAGTTAGACCGGAGTGTCCTAGGAGTTTGACAACGGGAGAGGGCAGACGAGAGATAAGGTGGAGGCTCGAGGTTAAGGGCCTTGTAAGTGATAAGAAGAATTTTATAGTGTGTACGGAAGCGAATAGGTAACCAGAGTAGCTTCTGTAACAGAGGCATCGAAGGAGAGAACCAGGAGCGAAGAAGGGGGAGCCGGGCAGCATAGTTTTAAACTAGTTGTAGGTAGCGAGGTGACGAAGAAGAGAGATTCACCAAAAGAGAATTAGAGTAGTCTAAGCGTGAAGTGACGAAGGCATGATAGCAGTCTCAAGGCTTCGTCGATCAAAATGGGATCGAACACGTGAGAAGTTGCGGAGGAAACCGAGGGAAGACTTACATATATGATGGATGTGCGGTTTAAACGAGAGTTACTCGTCGTAGACACCACCAAGATTCCTGATGGTCTCAGAGTAGGTGACATTGGTTTCCCCTAGGTTAAAGGTAGGAACGATAGCTTTAGATTTCTTAACTATCGAAGCGGTATCAATTACGAGCACCGCTTTAACGATTCATTTTAATCCCCTGGGAAAGGAATATTTGATAGCCTTAACTTCAGGAGAGTTCTTGATTCTTTTAAATGCCTTAATACCTTCTTACTTCCTTGGTCAGCTCTATCCCCCTACGTGATAGGGTAAAGCGGTGAGAACAAGAAATCCCCAATCAATACATAACAAACAGTATTAAGCAAGATCAGAATTGAAAATGCCTGCTAAAGTCACTTACTTCAACAGTAAATGCTGGGGATGGAGGGTACTATTTAAAGAATACAAAACATATAGACTTTCATACCAAAACTTTAGCCTCCAGGTTTGAGTAGTCAAACATGAAATGTATGTGTGGAATTTCTTTAGAAATGGTAAATTATGTATCCTGATACAGATGATGAGACTAAACTTTTGTCGAAAAACACAACTATTTTATGGGGTTGAGTTTAACTTGTAGCTGAAAAATTTATTTGTCGATGTCATAATCACACGTTCTGACTTTTAGGACGACATGCTAAAGATATAACGCAACTCATAAATTAATGCCTTTGTGAAGCAATTTCAAATAACGTTAATTCCATATATTATTGAAGCTATAAATCTATTTCTTAATTTCTGTCTATAAATCTTCCTTTATTCCTAAATATTAACCTCGATTATCGAGCGCTTATGATAAATGAAGCATATAGATCTGAATCATCGCTCCATGTGTTAGATGTTTTAATAGTTTGTTACTCTAATAACGAAGTTAAATTTTAAGACACGCAATATGATTATATTCAAAATATTACACAATTGCCAATCAGTAAAGACACTATGATTCATTTGATTTATGGTCTCTTTTTCCATTTTTCCTTCCGTTCATTATGTTCTCTCACTTTATTTTTTTTATTCTGCCCTCTGGTTCATCTTATGGTATTTGCTGGTCCGTAACTTGCATATATTCCGAATAACTGCGCAATCAACATCTGCACAATGATCGGCATATTCATAAAAATAGGCATTTCTAAGCGCAATGGGAAGAGGATTTACTTTGCAAGTAAGCTTGCGATTAGCCAGCAATGCCAAGTTTTGAAACATTAAATGCACGCGCTCGAAGCATTGGTTTTGTATTCCCAGGACCTTTAAGGAAATTGGGCACATACACATCCAACGACACGTTGTTCAGGTCTAGTTTCCTGTTCTGCCTCAGGTTCTCACGCCCACAACGTTGATATTCATAGCTGTAGTTGAGAATTCATTTTTATTTGAGTTTGAAGGTTGTTCCCGCAATTACTGAACGATGAACGTCAAGTTAAAGGCAGAATTGAAGATTAAAGTTTCCTATTGGGATGACGGAAATGATTCTGAAGATGGGTTGAATTTCTTCACTTAGGTCGTGAGTACTAGAAACAGATTTTATTGGGTATGATCCCTCTCAATAGGCCCTGTCGCCGATAAGTAGGTTTAGAAGTCAATGAGAGTTGCGCACTCTCCAAGTCATTATTGCATTCTAGTCAATTTGGAATATGTATCTCTCATACATTTCACTTAATTATCTTTCCTACTTTCTATAAGAACCTATACATAAAATGGCGAAGACGGGGGAATCTATCTATTAATGACTACATATCTAAATAAATATATGAATAAATCAAAATTCTTATTTTCGATTGTGTGGATGTTATTTATGGGGTTATAATTGTTTTCATTTATGTCATAAATTCCAAAGCAAAGTATCTTTTTTACTTTACCTCATTTTATCATTAAATATCATCGTTTAGAGGGGATTTAACTATTAAAAAAAATGTATAGCAATACATTTATATTTAGTTTACTTAACATTTTAGACGTCGAATGCAACTAATAACTTTAATATTGCTTTCCTTATCAAAGTCACGGATACACTAGTTTCATTGTCAAATATGTGACCCAATTTCATTTGAAAATATTGAACTTAATTGGGTAACGAAATATCAAAACTTTATTAAGCAAAGGTGAAAATAGAAATTTTCCTTTAAATATTACAGAAAATTCTACAAACAAATTCTAAATAAACCCGTAAAAATTACTGCTATTCATACTCGTATGTATACTATTTTTGAGTGTAACACTTCATAATGATTAGTAATTCACTGCATATAAAATTGAACCTCCGTATTATCACTAGAAAAGAGAAAGAGAGTAAGAGAGTGCAAGATAGAAAAAATAGGAGAAAGAGTAAGAGATATGCAGTAAGTGAGATTAATCCAGAGATTGAGTAAGAAAAAGAACGAGAGAGTAAAACGAGAATAGGAGAGTAGAGGAGAGTAGGTGAGATTAAGCAAGAGATTGAGAGCGTAACAGAAAGCAAGTGTATATAGAAGAGAGTTAGAGTAAGAAAGATTGAAAGAGAGGATGAGAGAGTAAGAAAGTGTAAGAGAGAGTAAGAAAGAGTAAAGGAGAGTGAGAGAATGAGACAGAGCAAGAGAGAGAGAGAGAGAGAGAGAGAGAGAGTGAAATTAAAAGAGATAATTAGTTAAAGAGAAGGGGAGTAGGGGAGAAATTTAATCCATTCAACAATTGGTCAATCACTTCCTTCTTCTTAGCAGCTGTCATAATGCTTTCCTTTTTACACGGGCTTAAGCTTTATAGAGATCCATTAACCAAGAGACGCCTCATAAGTTTTATCTCTTGTTCTTTCAGCTACTGTCTCACTGCAAATACTCAATCCAGACACTCTATACCTGCTTTATTTTAATATTGTTCATGCTCTATCTCTTCCTCAATTCTCTGTTAACATTTTCCACAGCCAAACAGAATTGATCCTTACACCGTGCCTATCTCAATCAACAGAACTATCCTAATGGTGTTCTTGAATTTATCTTTCCTCCCTTTACCTTTATACAACGGTACTACACAGCATTCATCAAGTCCTTAGGCACTTTTCTACTTGCTAATGCTTTTTAACACAATCACCAGACGCATGCCATATCACAATTACTACCAATCTTTCATCTTAGTGACAACATCTTCTACTCCAGTTGCCTTTCCATTATTCGTACTTCTTTTAGACAAGAAACCTCCTGCATGCCTTACCTCTTCCATACTCTTATACAACATCCCGAGTTTACATCCATGAAGCCACTACCTCATATTCGCACCATTCCAACTTCGATACGCACATAACCATCCCGGTTCTCATTCATCATTTATTCATATACTTCATTTGCCGCTTTTTTATTATAGTTAATTGGTTATTTCACTTTTCTTTTCCTTTCCTTGTATGCATTTATGTGCATTATCCTGGCATTCTCAGCTACACAATTCATCATTTGCTTACATGCCTTCTTTTTTCTTTTCACTTCAAGTTTTATATCGTCATTCCAACATTCAGATTTTGTTTCCCGTCCTTATATTTGTTCCACATTTTTTCTATCCTTGTATTCACCATTTTGTACTCAATTCTACTCTCATTTATTCTTAAACACACTTCCCTTCCTCTTTTATTTTACAAACTTTACTTTTGATTATTTATACCTTTCCGTTTTTCTTATGTCTTCTCATCTACACATTAAGGAATTCAATCTTACAAAGCACAATAATTTGATCAGATAGTTTCATACCTCTTACAACTGACATATCAAATGCATGCCGTATCTTATTATTAAGCACAATCCGAGCGTCGTTCCACATACCCCACATACTTGCACACACACACGCACATGCACATCAAGCAGGAGCAGGGAAAATAGCTGCAAGTCTGTCAGTCAGATATGAGATACCCTCGTTGGTTAGGAGCTAACAGAAATCCGAACTGGTCTACTCTTAATTGGCATTTGTGTGGTGCCATCTTTATTCCATTGGCCAATAGGCGGTCAAATGTCTGCTTTAAGTGTACTAGGTGCGTTTCTTAGTCTGGAAAGTAGACCAATTTGTCGTCTAGAAGAGCAAACACAAATGGAAGATCTCCCAAGATTTCGTGAAGAAAACGGACAAATGTTTGTGAACAGGACCGAAAACCGACTGAAATGTAGAGAAAAATGTACTCATCAAACTTTGAGTATTTCTGAATAATGCCTTCTTTATTAATTCAGGAGAACTCCTTCGCGGCGCTGAGTTTGGTTGGAGGCAAGCGGTGCGGGTATTTGGAAGCAAGGGGAGGGGTTAAGCTGGTTTTGTGTATATAGTGTTAAGTATAGTGCTTTACCGGCTGTCCACACAACTAGAAAAGATACTAGTAATGCAGTTTATTGAGGATGTATTGTAAGATGCATGGCTGAAAGAAGGGATGTGTAACTTTGCAGGTCAAGGCTTTGAACAGAAGGAGTAAGAGTGAATGGTGAGCGCTAGAGGAGGAAGTGCAGTAAATAACACTCATGGACACTTATTTGTGAACGCACGCCCTTTTTAAATCAAGAATAAGCGAGAAGTGTTGCAGCATGTCGCTCACTAGGAAGAGCCAAGGAAAAGACCTTCCGGGAAAGATAAAGATCGAATGGAGCTTCTAAGAATAATATATATGTCGTAAAATGGACTCTCGACGATATACCATATATAACTATTCGTTGAGGGAACTTACTTAATTATCTTTAGAGTGCGTAGATGTCTGGCTGGCCGATATTATGTATCTTCGATATGCTTAAGAAGTAGAACTGAGCTCAAGGATAATAATATTGCTATCATTAATAAAATAGAGTTTTATTAATAATAACTATCAACAATACACAAAACGGAAAATATTGACATAAACAGAGAATGGAAAGGGTCGTGTGGAATCGAGCTAATCCGAGGATTAAAAGATTTAAAAAGGTGAAACAAATATAAAGTTAAAGAGATGGGATGGTTCGCTAAACCATTTAAAGCACAGGATAAAAATGACAAAAGGGTTAAATACTCAAAGGTAACGTTCGGCTTACGTAATTTATACTTGTTGTGCAGAGGAAGGCGACGTGATGGAATTTCGGTCCGCTGGCGAGTTCCAGCTGAAGGGGGGGAATTAAATGATCCTGACGTGGCGTCTTATGAATGAGAACCGTTTCCTGATGAACGGCTTGACGAACAATGGCTGTTCTACGTTGTTCTCTCTTGAACAACAGGGGAGGTGAGAACCGTCTCTTGTCTACGGGCTCAAGAACAATGGCTGTTCTAATGTTGTTCTCTTTCTGAACAACAGGGGAAGGGTAAGAACCGTTTCTTGGCAAACGGGCTCAAACGAACAATGGCTGTTCTACGTTGTTCTCTTCTGAACAACAGGGGTGGGGGGTGAGAACCGTTTCTTGTCAATGGGCTCGAACGAGCAATGGCTGTTCTAACGTTGTTCTCTTCTTGAACAACACGGGAAAGGGTGAGAACCGTTTCTTGGCGAACGGGCTCAAACGAACAATGGCTGTTCTACGTAGTTCTCTTCTAAACAACAAGGGGGGGGGAACTGTTTCTTGTCAACGGCCTCAAAAGAACAATGGCTGTTCTAAAGTTGTTCTCTTTCTGAAAAACCAGGGGAAGCCTTGTGGACTTGGCGTCACGAAAGGCTCGAACCTTGGTACTCAGAGGATATTGTCCTCCTTCTGGACAAGTGATGGTGAATCTCGAGGTCGAGGTCCCTTGGCGAACAAGGTGAGAGTGGGTCGTAGTGATGTTTCGCGACGAAAATCTGGATCTCTAATCTGATCTTAGTGGTAAAGTTTCCATCTAAATAGTCGAGACATCTCCTTGACGTGGGGGACAATGGAGTGGGAGCTTCGAGGGAATGCACAGCCAAGCCTGAGAAAAAACCTTATCTGCCCATAAGCCTAACTCAATCTGGCGTGATCGGTGGATGGGGCGAATGAGGGGGTGGGATGATAAACCTCCTTGTTTAAACATTGACTCAGGTGGCTGCGATAAGGCGCCCAGCTTCAAAGTGAAACTGCACGTGGGGAGCATCGTGGTTTTAAATAACATGTGATAGTGGTTGAAATTAACGCGGCCTCAATTCGTTCTATCACAGACTGGAATTGGCTGAACATGTAAAAAGCTGTGCTATTTTATTTATAAACCCTCTCAAACTTATTTACTCGCGAGTTTATTCATCACAAAATATGTAGACAGTGGAGTGCAGCTAGCATAGTGCAATATATTTGGGTGCCTAGTTGTTGTTCTTCGGAAAGGCAGTCTCAAAAAGCGAAAATTTTACCATGACTGCCTCATTCCCCCATCCCCCAACCACTCCGACACTTCGTCTTTTCGATGCCACTTATCCCCTAGTTACAACTATGCCAGTCACTAGAAAAGACATAAGTAGGGAAATAGAGGAATAGCCCACTGTGGATCTCATAACCATTGTTTTCATAATTATAACCAAACTCCAACATTTGGGTTAGGGGTCTCCAAATTCATGAATGGGTAGAATAAATCTGAAAGAGGCAAAATACTTTTCAAAAGGTTTCGCAGAAGGTAAAATATTGCTATTTTTAGTGTTATAGATGGAATCCTCGGATAGGTTTGTAGATAGAGGGCAGTAGGAAAGAGGTCAAGGAAAGAAGAAGGAACGAAAGTAGCGAAAGCGAGTTGCGAACTGCTTCCCGTCTCGCTTGACCACTGTTAGCGAGCGGCAAATCCACTCGGCCATCTAAAGTCTCAAAACAGACTCATTCAAGCGAAGCTTTTAACCCGCTCGCCTGCACTTCTCAACCTGTGAAAGAGCGGAAGAGATAGAAGAAATTACCAAGAAGTGTGCTCTTCACACGCTTAAGGATATTATTTTTCAGCTGACTATCACCTCACAGATTTTAACGTACATAAGTATAGTATGCCGTAAATTGCACTTGTGGTTCATACAGCATATCAAAGTGTATGTTAAGAAAGAAATAATGAGGAAAACAGATGGAAAAAGGTCTTGGAAATTATGTCATTTAAGAACGGGAGGGAGAACAGAGAATATTCACATATATTCAAACTGGTGTTTTTAGAGACATCAAAGGTTCCTAGGTAAAAAATGTGGAATCTAATTGTTTAATGCTAGATAGAGGAAACTGTGAACAAATAAAGAATTTAGAATATATACCAATCACGATATGGTCTCTTGTTACAGACGCTAGCACCTCATCACATAGGACTTTCAAGTCACTAAACAAACATGCTCAAAATGTAGTGAGGCCAGCCACAACTCCCCAAAACTGCAGTTACAGCTATGAATGTGCGCAACTTGGAAAAACACTGTAAAAACATTTTATTATCAGAAAACATCGCGAAAGTGACACTATCAAACGTCGTCTGGAAGTGATAGCTCTAAGGTGAACAAACCGGGACACATTGATATTGCTAATGCACCTTTCCTAAGTCAAAAATACAAACCAATTAGTAAATATGAACGAAGAATTGCAAAAATGACTGGTATTGCGACCTCCTTATTCAATAGAACAATCAAGAGCGATCTGCATTTAAAAACACACTAGAAAGCAACCGTTACAGCTTTATCTTACTAATTAAGGTAAATAAGAGTGAACTCGTACAAAAAACTCTGACATTTTAATAAGATAAAAGCAGTGAAATGTATCTGGTTCTCTGGTGAAAAAAATAACTGCCTAGACACACTCAAAATGGTTCTGTTTGTCCATAATTTCTAGAAAACTATATATAGCCATCTGCCGTGTTTTTGAAGAAAAGTCACTTCAACTCTTTAACGTTCTCTTTGCTTGCATCATCTAATATTAAAAATTCACTGAATTTTCTATATTGTGTGATAAATGATGCAAAATAATACCTTAACGCTATCATGTCTCAAGGGCTACCTTAAATCAGAGAAAAAAAAATGAGTCTCTTTATACAAGATGTTTCCCCTTCTCGTTCTCCCCAAGAAAAAAACAAAACATCTCAGATCTCTCATTCCCAATTTATAACCCTAGAACTGGCTACCTAGCAAACTTAACTTCAATCCCATCGGAAATTCGTGTGGTTGCTTTAGAAGAAAAACTACCATGATGGGAACATTAAATATATGCGTTATCTTTCAGCGCGAATTCTGGCTGAGTGGGAAATCTTCCAAAATGAGTCAATTGCAAAGGCTATTTCTAATTGGAGATCCCCACTGCAAGCTGTCGTGGATGGGTAAGGTCATCCTATTTAATCTATCATTCAAAGTTATCTTTATTCAGAAGTTTGTCTCCAGGTCCTAGCAAAAATAGTTAAAGAGATATAAAATTTTTAAAATTGGTAGCTTTTGGGGGAGGGAGGCGATACCGTGTAAGATTAAAAGCAAATAGAAGAAGAATGAGTGAGGAACGAGGAGATCAAAGTGTTTGGTCATTGGAGGGGAGCAACGATTGAAAATAGCAAATCAAATAAACATAAAAGAAAATATGGACGTAGTATTAATAAGGATAATTAAAACCATGAAGTTTAGAATGTTAGCTAAATAAAGGCTTGAACGCCTCTAGGGAAGATAGCTCTGCCCTGTTTAGCATTGCTATAGCAGCCACATGCCCTGGCTACGTTCATTGCCGTTTAACTAAAAGGTGAAAAGGGGTTGGATTTAAAAATACTTTGGAGTACGAAGTAGGGAGTAACGAATAGAAAAGACTACTAAGAGAGGCACGGAGAGGAAGGACCAGATTTTATATGGATTCCCATTACTCCTCGAGTTTGGAGAGGCTTGTAACAGAGGTGTAGGTAACAGCTATATAATGGTAAGGCCTTGTTTGTTTGCTCTATCATCTTAACAAGAGGACTTTAGTTCAGATCTCTGAAGGTACGAGTTTGCTGTTATACCAAGTTCCTCTAAACTTTAAACGACACCCTACTGACTCCAGCATCTAATATTCATCTGGGAATCACCAACCTATGACGTTTTCCATCTATGGAATCCACCCAATTATTCTAGTCCTCCAAATTAACTATTTCACAGAACTGCTCGTGACTGTTTAGGAGGGTTACGAATTCTCACAGTACATATATAATCAAATTGTCTCCTCAGATAATGCATTTTCGACACATATTTAATTCTCCTAATTTTACCATATCTTTGCGAGACTCCCTTCAAAATCATTTAATCAAAGATGCCCTCATAGTTTATTTTCATAAATTTACACTAATAAATAAAATTATATATTATAACCAAAACCATAACTGAAGATCGAACCCTCCTTCTCATTTTGCCACCATTTACGAAGACACAGGTATTTGAAGGCTTTATATAACACCATTTACTTTACCACAAAGAGGATATTCAAGTGCTGGCTGAAAATTTCCATGGGCTGAATAGAGCTGACCCT
Source organism: Ceratothoa steindachneri (assembly GCA_963969495.1). Classification (NCBI taxonomy): domain Eukaryota; kingdom Metazoa; phylum Arthropoda; class Malacostraca; order Isopoda; family Cymothoidae; genus Ceratothoa; species Ceratothoa steindachneri. The sequence continues at coordinate 59,584,485 of OZ018331.1, read as the reverse complement.
AAGCGCACCTTGCGAGATTCCACGTAATAATCGTAAAAAGAAATCATGGCTATAGAGAGTTAAATGTCTAAAATCGTGTGATATATTCTACTCAAAAGCTGATGATTGAATTGGGACTTCTGAATCACCTTGTACCTAACTACCCTTGCCTCGACTCCCTATAAATAAAGTCATATTTCCGTTCTTATTTGAATAGGGGGTTCCGCTCTTATTTAAAATGGTGAAAACAGGAATTTGTGTTTAATCATTAGATGCATTCCATTCAGGAGGAAATGGCGCTGTTTAATCACTCAAGCATTAGTCGATTACACTTCAAGTAGTTTTTTCCAAGATAATTCACGTATATGACTCGGTTTTTTTATGATCACATCGAAGGAAAAAAATCCTTCTACATGAGCACCAATGAAGAAAACATATTAAAAGGAAAAGAGGGAATTAAAGTGGAATAAAATTAAATAGAAAAAGAGTCGTAGGTGAGAAGGAAATACGGAAACTCAAGACTAACTCTCAAGGCAGTGTACCTCCCCCCCCCACACCTTCACAGGCGAGCCACATCGCGTTGACCACAATATCCTGGCCTTATAGATGTCACGGTTTAAACTGTTAACCACGTGGCTCTCGCCCCTCCTTCTGGTTAGGAGCTGAACGACCTTCTGAAACAACAGAAGGCGATAATAAGCTCAGGTCGGACGGGAGACCCTAACATCGGTTTAAAACTGCAAGATTTGCCTTGAGCGGGTATTCAATTTCACCTCAGAGGCGATATTAGAGAAGCCGTCGCCCGAAATCCAGAAGTTCCACTGGGTCATCTGTACAACACGCTGAGAAAAGCCGTTGGAGGAGGAATCTTCATGCGGCCGGTCCACAAATCCCCTTACCTCCTACGACCCCTACCCCAGTAGGGTGACGACGTATATATACCAAAAAATTTGGAAAAACGAGGTAGAATACGTAAGTCAGCCTGTTACGAATTCCACGGCAAGGGCCCGGGCTACCAAGAGAACGGACTAGGAAGCAGCTCATCCTTGAGCTAGTTCCTGGTGATCACACCGAACTTTAAGATAACTTGATCAAGTCAAACTTACTCTCGTCAGAGAAACTTCCCTCCGCCCCTATTCTGGTGTAGCTCAAAGCACCGAGATAGCCCTCGCTCTTGAGAAATACTAGAACTAAGAAGAAGAAGCTCATCCTCGAGCTAGTTTCCAGTGGTCACACCGAACTTTATGTTAACTTGGTTTAAGCACCAAGTTCAACTTACTCTCGGCAGAGAAACCCCTACTATCCTAGTGAATCCTAAAGCACAGAGATAGTCCTCGTCCTTGAGGAAGACCGCCGAGTGCACTTCCTTCTACACTCCCCTGAGTCAAAGTATGCAAGTCTAGGCTCATCGCTAGCCAGTGCGAATTATTCCCAAAAATAACCCGAAGAGAAGAAATGAACATTCTTTCACTATCCTGCGGTGATATTATTTCCTGCCGATTGCGTGTGGCTTCTCCATCTGCCACGCTCGCCAAAGTCCTCTGTGGCTTTAAAGCTATGTCGTCCGCCACCAACCATATGAATGAGCGGCACGCGTCTTCTAGACAATAACATTCCTAAGGTAACGTAACTCATTGAGTTCAAGGTCAGACTCAAACCCGTTTCAAGGGCAATCCAGAAAGGTATTTAAACTCCGGTATCCGGCCAGTAAAGGCCGTTATCATTTGTTTTTATATTGAAGAGAGTGGTGGGTCAACCATCACTATAATGTCAAGTAGGTCAAGTTAGAAAACCTTACTTAAAAATTATTGAATTACATACTGTGTATTTAGTGCGTAATATTTCCTTGGTTCATGTTTATTTTTTTGTGTTTAAATTAATGTTTTAGTTTGTTTTAACATTTTTTTATTCTATCCTCGAAACGCTAAGTATGGCACAAGAAACCCTCTCGCGGGAAGAGAGCTTGTGTGTACCTTTGACTTTTTGAGCTATGTCGGCGGGTTACCTCTTCTGGGTACCCCTGGTAGGGCTTCCCTTGTCGATTTGGTCGAAAACGAGATTCCAGACTAAGTGCGTCATTCCTTCCTTTTTTTTACTCTATCCTTCTCCTTTTTTACTTTTATTCTATCTCTCCCACTTTTACAAAAAGAAAAAAACAAAAAAAAGCCTACTATCATGTCCCTGTTTCCCTTTTCTTTCTCTATCTACATATAAGGACCTGGCAGCTACCTCATGCGTCAGAAGAGAGGCTTTGGAACCTCTATAAACAACGCCAATCGACGCTCACTGGTTGCGAGAGACTAGGACTAGAGGTGTCCTAGGCGTTGGGGCACGATGAATGGGATGAGGGTAGTGCCCCGTTAACCCCTTCCCTGGCGCGTAATTATTGACCGTTCCCAGTGCCCGTTGACGGGTGCCTCTGGTAGCATCCGACCTGGTAGCATCGGTTGCCAGGCAAATAAAAAGCCTTGGGTCGAGTCTCTTGGTGGGGCGGGATATCCATTGAACGCTGCTCCGAGATCCTGGCCGTTGTAAAGGGAACTAGTAGGAGTTTAGTAAGGGGCGTGCTTCGTTGTTGTTCACCTGGTGACAAATCGATGGCCCCTTCGGGGACCGTCTGTGCTGCTTGGTTGGGAGCCACGGCACGCCGAGGCTTGACGACTCGGTCGGACGAACAGCAGCACATGGAGCGTGCCTTCTGAAAGATCCGAAACGTCTCCGATCGATAGGCGGGAGCGACTCACGCGGGGAGAACTCACCAACCCCCTTTTTTCTATTGATTGGTCACAAAGTTTTGAAAGAGAGAAAGTGTTTAAAATGACAGGGAAAAAAGGTACAGCTGCACTTAAATATACATGTGCGATATGCCAGAAGGACAAGTGGTGCGTGGACTTCCCGAAAGGATGTTTTTCGAAATGCCACCCGGGAAGTATATGCACCGACTGCATCCTTAAAGGAGAGATCCGAGAGGCAGTAGCATGCTGCAATGAACTCAAGGATCTCTTCACAACCTCTGAAGAAAAATCTAGGGCGCTGGAAAATAAAATACAGACCCTAGAAACGCAGCACGCGCTTCAGATTCGGCGTCTCGAGGAAAAAATCCTAGAGCTAGCCTCTGAACTAGAGGCCCAGTCGGCTCAAGCTCGAGACGAAAGTCCCACTGACTTGGGTAGTTCCGCCGATGCGACTCCAGCCCAAGGAGGTGAAACTGCATTGGCAGCCCCACTTCTGCCATGCGGAGCCAATGAGAAGAAGAAAAAGAAAAAGAAGAAAAAGGACCTTAATGCTGCTCACCCCAGTGTAGAGGATTCGAGCGTTACTGGTGCGCAAGGGAAAGTGGAAAGAAAAGAAGAGAAAAGAGAAACGGAAGAAGAGAAAACAAATAAAGACAAGAAAAATAAGATGAAGGAGAAAAAAAAGAAAAATGTAGAGATACAAGAGGAAAGCGGCAAGTCGCTTCCGAGGGGGAAGAATAAGTCGCCTGCTGACAAATGTGCAAGAGTCACCCTTATTGGTGATTCTCAAGCACGGGGCCTGCAGTCCCTGCTAGCGGCCCGCCTTCACACTAGTGTGAAGGTTAGCTGCCTGCCAGGATGTGGTAACCACCACATCAGAGTAGAGGCTGAGAAATCACAGATTTCTGAGAGCTCAGTCGTTGCTCTGATGGTCAGTGGAAACGACCTCTACCTGAGAGGAGGTAGGGTAGGCCCTACAGATAAAATCCTCCACACGGTCATGGGTGCCGTGGACGACTGTGGGCTGAAAACCCGCAAGCGTGTGGTAGTCGGGATGCTCCCGAGGAGAGGTCCAACACGGACCGCTCACTCGATGAATGTGTCTTGAAACCGGCGCCTGGCAGATTTGTGTACGGCAGAGGGGGTCTTTTTTGTGGACCCGTACCGCACCTTTTATGGTAGAAATGATCTCTACCAAAGGGATGGGGTACATCTTTCCTTTAAAGGAAAGGCCTTTCTGTCGAACATGATCCAGGATGTCGTAGAGAGGACCGAAAGGAGTATCCGGCCCAGAGTGAGGGCGGACGTACGCCAGTACGCCCGTGTCACTCCAGAAACGACCTTCTCAGAGGTCGCAAAAAGGGGTGCCTCGCTAACAAAGAAGCCGGGAAACGGAAGAGCATAGGGAGTCCTACAGTCGGGGACTCCCTGAAAGTTCTTCTGTTCAATGCGAGGTCAATCAGGAACAAGTTTCCTGAGCTCCGTGGCCTCGTAGCGACGGAAGAACCCGAAATGGTAGCCATAACAGAATCGTGGATAAAAACGTCAAACCGAGACTTTGAAGGCGAATTCACGGTTCCTGGCTACCAACTCTTCCACAAAGATAGGCCAGACAGAGAGGGTGGCGGTGTAATGTTGTATGTCAAGGATACAATCAAATCTTCGAACTCTAACATTATATCCGATCACGAGCTCCTAGGCTTTGACCTAGAGATAGGTCCTGTCAGATACAGGACCCTGGTGCTTTACAGACCCCCTTCCCAACCCGTTGAGAAGGACAGGGAACTGTACCAGCTGCTGGGTGAGCTTGTTCAAGGCAGAGTGTGCATCGTTATGGGCGACTTCAACAGACAAGTTGACTGGGAAACCAGAGCAGCCTGTGGCGAGAGCGCGCTACTCCTGGAGTTCGCCAACAACGAGTTCCTCACTCAATGGGTCAGAGAACCGACGAGAGGAGACAATATTCTCGACTTGGTCTTCACCTCTGAGGATAATATCGTTAAGGATGTCTCTGTAGACGAAGAGCTCGGTGGCAGTGATCACCAGCTAGTTAGATTTACCGTCAAGATCCCGAAGGTAAGGTCTGTTGCCAGTCAATCAAAGAAACTTGACTTGAGAAGAGCAGACTTTGCAAGCCTTCGAGCTGGGCTGAGTGATGTAAGGCTAGCGGTATGCGAAGAGGTTGAGGATTCCTGGAACAATTTCAAAAATAAATTATGAGTCTTCAATCAAGTTGCATCCCTCTGAAATGCCTCCGTCGGTCTTCTGTTCAACCAAAGTGGTTTAATCGAGAAATCGGCCAACTGCTTAGGGAGAAGAGAAATGCGTACCGGCGATCGAAGATCTCGGGTGCCTTTGACGAGTACCGGAGGCTAGCCAGGAGAGTGAAGTCCAGCATAAGGGCGGCTAAGCGTACTGAGGAACTCCGAGTGGCGAGACTCTGCAAGGAGAATCCCAAGGAGTTCTTCGGCTATGTAAATAGCCGTAAACCAATCCATCGTAGGATTGGGCCCTTAGTGGACGAGGAGGGTGCATTAACTCAGTCAGATGCAGAAAATGCTAACCTTCTCAATGACTACTTCTCCTCAGTGTTTACTAAAGAGTGTGGTCCCATCCCCCAGCCCACGGATTCCTACTCGGGGGAAAAGCTGGAGGCAATGGACTTCACCGAAGGAGAAATAAAGAAAAAGATCGCTGACCTAAAGACGAATAAGTCCCCTGGACCGGACGGGTTTCTACCCAAGGTGTTGAAGGAAGTGTGCGATGAAGTATCATGACATCTGTGCGCTATCTTTAACATGTCAATCCGGACCGCATGCGTTCCTAGAGACTGGCGTGAGGCGGAGGTGACTCCGATCTTCAAGAAAGGAGCCCCCAGCCATCCGTCAAACTACCGACCTATCAGTCTGACTTCGATAGTCGGTAAACTCATGGAAAGCATGATGGTGGAGAAAATAACGTCGTATTTAGAGTCAAACCTGCTACTGAGGAGTTCCCAGCACGGCTTCCGAAGGCAACGGTCATGCCTGACGAACCTTGTGGAATTCTTCCACTTTGTGTTCAGTGAGCACGATCGGGACAAGGCGGTGGATGTGGTTTACTTAGACTTTCAGAAAGCCTTTGATAAGGTACGACACCGCCGCCTCCTCCGGAAAGTGCGAGCGCTGAGCATAGACGGAAAAGTAGCCGGCTGGATCGAGAACTGGCTAAGTGGCAGACGGCAACGGGTGGTGGTGAATGGACAGTCTTCTGAGTGGGTGCCCGTTACTAGCGGAGTGCCTCAAGGTTCTGTCCTGGGACCACTACTATTCATCATCTACGTCAACGACATGGACGGTGACATGGTTGCCAAGATTTCCAAATTTGCCGACGATACCAAGCTTGGTATGAACGTTGCAAAGGATGGAAATACTGCCCTCCTGCAGGGAGATCTTGGGAAGATTGGGGAGTGGTCGGACACGTGGCAAATGCCTTTTAACGTGGGCAAATGCAAAGTGATGCATATCGGCCACAGAAACCCCCAATCTCAGTATATCCTTAAGGGCACTGCTATGGAATCCACCGACACTGAGAAGGACTTGGGTGTAACAATCACTAGTGACCTCAAGTTCTCGAAACAGTGCATTGAGGCGGAGAAAAAGGCCCAAAGGATGCTAGGCTAGATTAAGCGCCAGTTTGGTTATCGGAACCAGGAGATTGTACTGTGCCTGTACAACTCACTTGTCCGACCGCACCTGGAGTATGCCGTACAATTTTGGAGTCCTTCATTGCGAAAGGACATCGCGAGATTGGAACGCGTACAAGCCAGGGCAACCAAGCTGATTCCCTCTATCCGACATAAAAGTTATGAGGATAGACTAAGGGAATTAGATCTGTTCTCGCTGGAAACCCGTAGACTGCGTGGTCAGCTCATCGAAGTTTTCAAAATACTTCGAGGGTTCGACAATGTTGACTACCGGGATATTTTCACACTGAGTGAGAACAGAACGCGCAATCACGGCTTCAAACTTGAACTGAAGCGTTACAACCGCAATCTGTGTGGAAACTTTTTCACCTACAGTATCTGCGGTAAGTGGATCGCACTTCCAGTGGTAGTTGTCAACAGTGAATCTGTTGACCAGTTCAAGTCAAGACTAGACAAGGTCTTGAAAAGTGGTCGTTTAGGGACGCAAAACAATTGAGCAGCCTTGTGCCCGCTCGATTGCAAGTCCAATGGTACCCTCTTTGAATTGACCGTAAGGTCTCCTAGGGTACCTTCTTTCCTTGTTGTTACTCCTTGTTGTAAGTCAATAATCAAAATAATGATCATCAAATATATAGCACTCTTAGAGAGATAAATGCTAATCACGGAGTTTTTGTTGTGTAGTACGTAAACAACCCATACGTACGAACTCCTTCCATCACTCGGTCCTTCCTATACCACGACAGCGGACCTTGCGAAATTCCACGTAATAATCGTGAAAAGAAATCATGGCTATAGAGAGTTAAATGTCTAAAATCGTGTGATATATTCTACTCAAAAGCCGATGATTGAATTGGAATTTCTGAATCACTTTGTACCTAACTACCCTTGCCTCGGCTCCCTATAAATAAAGTCATATTTCCGTTCTTATTTGAATAGGGGATTCCGCTCCTATTTAAAATGGTGGAAACAGGAATTTGTGTTTAATCATTAGATGCATTCCGTTCAGGAGGGAATCGCGCTGTTTAATCGCTCAAGCATTAGTCGATTACACTTCAAGTAGTTTTTGCCAAAATAATTCACATTAAAAGGAAAAGATGGATTTATATTGGAAGAAAATTAAATAGAAAAGGAGTCGTAAGTGAGAAGGAAATACGGAAACTAAAGACTAACTATCAGGACAGTGTAGCAATTTAGAGATCAACAATACTTTAAAAAGCAAGGTTTAATCAAGCAACGCTAAGGATCTCCTTAAAGGGCGCACCGCGCCGGGACTCAGTCATTCCCAGCCAAGCATCGAACCTCTCTCGCTCTCAACCTTTCGCGCGAGTGAGCTATGGCATATAAAATCTTCCGACATTAAACTGTGTGAAATAGCAAAAGTCATACATTTATTCTAAGGGTGATATCATAATCCATTCAAAGATTTCCGCTGCCCGAAAGAATTTATTTTAGCCACACTAAAACAAGGTCAACAAACATAAGTGGCGTGCTCTCAATTATTTTGACTTATGACCTTATGACCATATGACCTTACGACCTTCATAATTTTTAATAATTTCCGGACTAACCTTGGCAGAACCTTGCTAATTATACCATTCGAAAGTGAATGTAAAACAACATAAAGGTCTCAAATTTCGTTAGAATCGGCCGAATAATTACGATGTTCTTGCAAAGAAACTCATTGAAAAGTAAAATGGGTATCGACCGACCTACAGACCGACATAATACCTTAGAGTCGCGTGCACGTAACTAAAAAATATTTGATTTGTGTTTTTTGCACTATTTACAACCGACTCTGCGAATGGTGGACGTAACTTCGATTAACTCGAACGCTTTCACGAGGAGGCACTCACAGGAGTAAGATGGTTGATTCTGTTTTCATTCATCAATAAGTCCACTATGATTTATCAAACGCATGGAACCCATATTTGTTCATATTTACATATTGAACCATTCATCGTTCATTCGGAGTTATAGCTTATAGAGCCAGTCAGCAACGGCGTAGAAGGGGGGGAGGGGCTTTCCTTAAAGGCATTTGATTTGAATACGCACATATTTAACGCTACGGATGGCGAAACTACCTTAGGCACCGATGGGAACAAATGCACACTTCCATGCGTATAAACATTAAAACTATCACACACTCTCGAAACACCGATCACCAACATCCTGACCACATACAACGGGAAAAGATAAATATTCACGTCCATATATGATACACACACATTTCACACACTCGACTAGGATTCACTGACTGAATAGCTACACTTCACAAGGCAACCAAACACAATTACAGCATACTGACCCCTCCCTTCCTTCCACTGTCCACACCTCTCTGCTCCATCCCGCCAGGCTCTCACCTTCCACCTTGCTCAGGCCCCTATGGCCACCTCCCATCCACCGCTCCCCCCGCTTTAAAGCACCAAAACCTCCCACACTTCTCCTCCTTAACCTACCAACACCCTGCAACCAACGCGCGTGAAGATATACGCGGCTGCGCCCTCTCTCTCTTTCAGTGCCTCAAGATCAAGAAACGTAAAGCGGCCCTGAAAAACTTCCACACAAACTACGTTCCCGACCATAGGTTGGCTCAGCTTTGTGCAGTTAAATGTATGCAGTTGGCAGGTTGTTCGCCACACCATCTCACCCTTTGTACTAAACAAACGAAGACCTGACATCATACTTTTGAAATCCACCAGTCCTTATCCTTCAAACAATTCAATTAGGTATGACAAGAGAAACTGCGTTGGAACCCAGCCAACAAAAGGGACTTCCCTCTCTGCACCAGTAGGCTTCTTTCTCACTACCTTGCCGAGAGGAAATGTCCCACAAAATACAACTTAACATCACATCTATTTGTACCGCATGTTGGGGGTAACCCAGGGTAGCGGGCTGGCGCCTACACTATTTATCAGATACACTAATGACACCCCCTGTCCTTCAGAAAAAAAGGCACACACACACACTGTCGTATGGTGAGGACAAGATCATTCTAGGCTCCGGCCAAGGAACAAACAATCGCGAACCTAGCACAGATGATATTTGAAGAGAATCCTCTGAAGACACAGACGACACTTTACTGTGTGCAAGATCAATATAAGCAACACAAACCAATCCACATAAACATACACCAAACTTAAATTAAACAGCCTTCACAAGACTTAAATACATATCTCCGACCAAAATATTAGGGGCCACGTTCGATAAATAGCTACACTTCCACCTATAGTAACACATTACACAGAGAAGAGCAAAACACACATACAAAATGCTACGCAGGTTTTACCCTGCGAGCCGCAAACTACAACTACATGTACACCTATACAAAACACTAGCTTGATCGCTCCTAGCATATGCATCCTTCACACTTAACCGAGAGTCTTACGTGTCCACACTACATGGAAACAAGAAACTCATACCACTCAATATAACCACCTACACCGCTTAACAAGTTAATGAGGTAAACTCGCAAAGGACCCTACATAGACCTAAATACACGCCAGACAAACCGCAACCCTTGATCAACCCCAGCCAACACTTACCTACACATAAGTTAGTAGGATCATGAGTATCGCGTTTCCCCTTACTCGCGTCTCATCCTACACCTGCCATAGCATTCTAATATTACTACATAAACACCTAAAAACACGACGCATCCTATCCCGTCTTATTTTTCCCCCTACCCGATCTCTGTGGAGCCCCCACAACCACACCACCTCTCTTATTTTCTTTCTATTCCCGTCCGATTTGATGTTTACAGAAGAAAACTGATCTCACTAAACTTCGCTACGTTCACATCGATCGAGGGCAGAACCAAAAATTCACCTATTGTAAATTAAAGCACAAAATATTATGGCAGGAAATTCACAATTAATGAGGCGCATCGAAGCCTAATTGTGTTTTATTTAAAGGCTGTGATTCGTTTGCTAAGAGAACGCCGTCAAATGGGTGGCCCGAGGCAGACAGTTAAACATAGTTGCTGGAGAAACGGTACCCCCTGATGGACCCAAATCCAAGTTGAGACTACCTTGGCTTTCTTCTTGCTAGACATTTCCCTTTTACATTTTATTGGCTACTTTCTTTTCAAACCTATTCTCACCTATTTTCTTGACCGACAGCTAATATCATAGGCTAGTCACCAAAAAGATTTTGCCTATTCTTCTATGACCGGGGTCGAGAGGAAGGGGGCGGTTTCCTCCTCATGCCACGGAGTATGATGGTGGTTATTGAAATATCGCGATTCTTCCGGCACTTAACTTCAAGAGTGCCCTCCAGTCCACAACGCCTGCAGTTTTTATTCCTTGTCATGCCTATTGGAAGATCTGCGGCTAAATATCTTCCACACATTTTAATTTTCACTAGCTTTTACCACTTTCGTTACAGATTTTTTCCTTATAACTTTCTATGCGATACGGCCTCGTTGCTATTGCGCTTTAAAATCGAGGGGAGGGTGTGATACCAGGTTGGAAGTTCAATCTATCATTTAATTTGGCCAAGTAAATAATTAGTTAAAATTCATTATTATTTTTTTTTGGGGGGGAGGGCACACTCGCTATATGTATAGAAATTATGTTCATATATGTATAATAAATACATCTTTTGATATTTGCTAACTAATAATTACAATTAAATTTATGCTGAAATACTCATTCTAGTTCTCTATAGTAGACTGTGAGTGTCTAGAACTATCGTGAGTAAGCTAGTAAATAAATTCAGTGTACAGGAAGCCTCTTTCTTTTGATTGTGTGCCTACATCTTCTTCACATTTCCAAACAAAGGCCAGAAGCAAAGAACGTATTGAAGATATAAAAAGGTGCGTCGTTGAATTTGAAGAGGCCACAACTGGTTCGAAGAAAGATGCGAGTGAATGAGCATCTCATGAGCATTAGTTCTGAGAATCAGGCTCAAACAAATTGGTTCTGCCAGAATGAAATCCCTGCCACGTACTGGAAGAAAGTCCAAATTTATCACCGACTGATATTTAAAACAATGTAATGTAGAAATTCACCCATATACAATTGAGAAAAAAATATGACTTCGTCTGATTGTATCTGGAGTGAATGTTTCTCAGATGACAATCTAAGGATCCTCTTCTCATCACCAGTGACAAGGTTTCCCAAAATTGGTGCCTAGAATTGTCGTGAAAGCAATGATTCACAACAAGCATCACACGGTTGCAGATTCACCCTGGACAGTTCATATGGGAGTAATGATACAATCACCGCTCCCTTTCCAATCGTTTTGAGTTGGCATAGAATAGTCGTATAGGTTACTTTAAATTGTTCTGCAAGTTTATAGAAGTTGTAGCAGGAGTTTCTATGACGACAGCTCCCAACTCTTCCGAATCAAGCCTTTTTTAGGGAGGGGGGGGGGGGAAACCTTCCTTGGGTCCCTCTTTTAGACTGAAATCCCAACTTTGGAAATTGAAAAACCACCTACTGCAACTTCTTTCATTTATTGCCTCATCCCCATAAGTCATCTGAAACGATTTGTCACTGTATTTGCATTGACATCTTTATGAAAGTCATTGTCGTGGTATGACATTACATTATATCAACACCATATTATATCTATCAGGGAGGGACCAATAACTTGAAAGCGAACCGACAAAAGGGACGGATAACCATGAGTTCAGACGGGCTGAGTAGCGAGAGAGTGCGACGAGGTCAGGTAAATTATGGACAATGGCAAAGCTCAAGGTTATTTAAAGGCATGTATAAAAATATAATTTTATTTACACAAAAAAAAATGAGAGAATTGATGGGTAAAATTACCTCAGAGAATTAACGGGCAAAGTCACAGTAAATGAAAGGGGAAATTGTAGTTATAAATCAGGCTATGAAGTTAGAACTTAAGGTAGTCCGGGAGGAGACTGTTCAAATGGGGGGAGGGATTAACTCAATTGGGTTACTAAAAAGGGAAGAGGGATTGGCTTACGGATGTCTTCTGCACTTGAGGTGAGGCCGCTCGGACTTCAAAGCGGGAGGTTGGAGTGATGACGGTTCTCCAAAAGCAAGAAGTAGGTGAGTGGGGGGGTAACTTCCGGTCCAGGGTAGAGTATTTCGGCTACCAGAAATGAGGAGGGCTTCGACAGGAGATGATGAAAAAAGTCGGGAAAATCACTCGGGGCGATCATCGTTCAGTGGAATTACCTCCTGGCTGGGGCTAATTCAAAATACACAAAATAGCCCAGCTGTCACTTTGCTTTGTTGCTAGCACTTGACTTGGAACCATGGGGAAATCTTCTGGGTTCTGGGCGAGAATTCTCAACTCTGTGTGTCTTCCGGGCAGTCGAGCGTTATTTATATCCGAGGCTCTCCCCGGAGTTGGGAGTTAGCAGGAAACAGCTCTAATCTCGAAGGACCTCGAATCTTCTTGCAGAGCTATTTTAGCCCGCATAAAGGTGAATCGTGGGGGACTCGATTCGAGGCTACCGCTTGTGGAAGGGGGGGGGGAGTAGGCTTACCACTTTAGGCCTAGCCGGGCCTTCTGCTGCACATAGGAGTTCCTTTCTGCTAAAGATCTTCCACGTGGAGATTCCCTCACAGTCATAAAGTAAAACATTTCTAATGTGATATTGAGATAGGAGGAAATAGGAGTGAATACCAAAGAAGATTATGAAAAATATCTTTATAATATAAAAGAAAAAGTATAAATTACATATTGTAGCATTTCTAGAAAATCGAACATTACTATCGTTCCAATCTGATCCATATCATCAAAGAATATAAGTGTTTATTAAATGGCTAAAAAGAGACTTCCAAAAGTAAAAGATCACATATAGGCTATAAAAGAGGAAGATGATACCATGTCTTAAGATCAAGAAAGAATAGTTAAAAGAACTAAGGATTACTATGAAAAGTTGTACTCAAGCAAAAACACCATCCAAAACCAAACCAACCAACAACACCAAATAATGTTCTGGCCCTTCTTAAATCAGAACTGAAAATTGCAATCAATCAAATAAAGAGCTACAAAGACCCATGTAATGACAACATCGCTTCGTACTGGCTGAAAGATGCTCTAGATGTCATTGTGGATAAACTATCTTGCATCTTGACTGAATATCTAAAACAAGAAAGACTGGTATAGTGCCATAATCAAGAAACCAAAAAGACATTACAAAATACATACCAATTAGCATTCTCTCATGTGTCTATATCTCTTTAAAAGAGTTATTACTAACACACAGCGGAACCAGCTAGTTCTCAAAATAATTGCTAGAGCATTCTGTCTTTACCAAAAGCATCTCAACTATTGACCATATGCATACTCTCAACCAGGTCATTGAGAAAACGTCAGAGTAAAATATACCTCTATAATTGCTATTAGTATACCAGAAAGTATCTAATTAAATAGAAACACCATCGGTCAGAACAGCCATGAAGAATTATTATGAGATCCAGTTTACATACTTATCATAGAACGCATATAACAAGATTGCAGATCCTTTATATATTGTATCAGGCTTCAAAAAAATTACAGAAAGGTGCAAAAGAAGGATATACTATCTCTAAAATTATTCAATTCCTTTCTAGAAGATATATTTAAAAGGCTAAACTGGCAAAACAAAGCTATTAAGTTTATTGAGATTAACTTAATCACCTGAACATCGCAGACGATATTGTACTCGTAGCTATTGAGCTAAGAGATTCATTCAATGCTTCCAATAATTAACCACGAAAGCCAAAAGGTCGAACTGAAATTTGATCTTGAAAAAAGAAAAGTCATGCCAAAATAACTAGAGGTCGACTCGATACGATAGACATCACAATTTACAACGATAAAATTAGAATGGTATATAAATATGTATATATATCTGGGTCAATATATTACAATATAATCAGGAAAAGATAAAAAAAATCCCAAGCAGAATCTCTCTACGCTTGAAAACATTTGGAAAAGCAAGGATCGTTTTCCGGAGCAAAACGCCCATGTGCCTGAAAAGAAAAATATGCAACCAATATATATTCCCAACTATGACATATAGAACAGAAAGTTGGAACCTACCAAAAAAACAAACTTACATTAAAACTTAGAACAGCCGAAAGAGCCTATGTGCGCATTATAATGGGGATACTTTAGCGGGACAGAAAAACAGCCAGTTTGAGAGGAGGACAAATAAAGTTTGATGATATAGGGGAAGCTACAAGAAACTTGAAATGAAGCTGTGTAGGCCATGTGTCAAGATTTGAAAAGGATAGATGGTAAATTACCGAATGGACCCCAATGGTAAAGTTGAACGAAAGGAAGACTAAAAACAAGATTGAGAGATGATCTTCGAAAAAATGGAAAGTTTTGGAAACAAATTGCACAGAACCGATAAAAATTCAGAAATATGAGAAAGAGACTATCTTAACAGTGGAAGGTGAATGCTTGAAATGATGATAATATTGATATGGGATCACTCCATAAGAGTAACTGAACTTGTAGAGCGCGTGTCGGGGATTTGGGCTCGAATTCTGCGACAGATATTACAGTAAGTTAGAGATTTATTTCGAAATATTCCTTCTTGTAGTTGCCTGCAACGACATGGCTAAATAAATCATAGAAATGTCTATTTTGGGGCTAAGTATATTAAAACAAACAAAATCACAAAAATATAAAAACTAGGAAGGAAAGCCAAGGCACTCGAGTATGCAACTAGCAGCTCAAACAACTAAATATCCTGGAAGAGGCTTGCCTCTTAGAGAAACTCAATCAATCCACAATCAGGAGGGCAACTAATCCGTCCTCAGTAAAAGATAGAAGAGGTAGGTCCCCCGTTCGCACCAATACGTGGATAACCAGCCCGCGTGAAGATCCCACGGACATTTCATAAGAATATGCTGGACAGTAAGACCAAATCAGTTGGCACAGTAAGATTCAGGTGAGCGCTACATCAAGTGACTCTACGTCTCGGCAAAAGAGAGAAGCACCTCTCAATTTTCAAAGGGTATTTTAATAGCAAAATATAATTTTAAATGATTAATCACATTTATGAGCATACATCCCAGCTAACTACTATTTTCTACAAGACAGACGATTGCGGTCTACGTTTACACAACGGAGGAAGATAGACGTGGACATAATCAATGTACAAGTTTGACTGACATTGAAAAGAGCTAGGAATCTAGTTTCTAATAATTGTAACAACCATAGTAATGAATACAGAATCGGCTGGCATTGTTTCAAATAGTGGGTGCAATAATAATAATTGGCAACTGGACATATTAGTTTAGACACTGGAAAGGGTAGGTGCTCTTAAACTGTGAGAGGGCCAGAGCTGGAGTGCTTTAGGGGCGTGCTTAATAACGGTTTTATATCCAAATCCAATATTCTTAGTAAATCCTCAGTAAACAAGGATTTATGATATACAAGTAATCCAATTATTACCTAAGTGGATTACAGGGTGGTGTCCAGGTAACATACGAATACTAGGGCTATGAAGAAAGGATAATAACTGACTTTATTTCGATTTTAAGGGCAGTTTTTATCATCTACATATACTCATGAAACATATAAACATGATTACATTATTTTAAGGCAAAGTGAGCTTCATTTATCCAAGATTAATAAAGGACTACCGAGATCGGTGGAGTCGAGAGGGTGTACCACCACTCCAAGCTTCAACTGTAACAGAAAATAAAGGTAAAACAGGACTGGTAAAGTGAGTGGTAAAAAGTGGGAACAAAGTGAAAACATCTAGCAAAGTTAAATCTCAAGTTCTTGGGCGGCATTTGGGCCCGGAGCACTTCCTCCCTTCTGTGCACTACGAGTACCATTCAACATATGGTACCCTCCCACTGGGACTACGGAATAAATGTATTCATATGGACACCAAAAATGTATTTAATTTTCTTTAGAAATAAGCCACATTAACTTCTTGACAACCTCATAAATCAAGAGAAACCTTATGAAGAAACTGAACCGACAACCTTAATATAAACGAATTGTGCTTGGCTCTAATTTCTTCAATTCCTCAATGGGTTTCTCTGCATCTAGATTCATCTGCGTTTGATTATCGGCATATATCCAATATGCCTCGTTTCACTTTTCCCGACAGGTTGAAATAAGTTATAATTAATTTGTCGTAAGGCGACGACAACATAAATGAATTCATGACAAGGCCGTGTCCCAAGCATGTGTTTCACACAGCAACTTTATGTTGTACACCGCATGATCCTAACCAAAACCAACACTAGAAATAACAATCGCCAGACGACTTTACGAGTCTCTTGCAGCCCTTCATATCCCCCCCCTCTCCCCCAACCATTCTTGTGCACCACTTTAATCTTATGCACATTCAATCGACATCTTCACAAAGAAAGAAAGATAAGGAATTTTGTCCATGAATGAATTAGTATCAATGAGTACTGAAAGATGATACAAATATCATCGTTAACTAATTAAGGGCTGTAATTATTTCATTTTTCCGCACGGTGAGATGGAGTAGGAGTACCTCTGCTACAACTGAAATCTGAAGTAGCGGCATGCCCTCCAGACCCCAGTACCCAGAGAGAAAGTGGTGTTCTCTGTCGGGTCATCTTTTGCACCTCTTTTTAAATTTCGAAATATTATTTTCGCGCCTTTTTAGAGCCAGCAACGGGCAAAAGAGGCGGTTAAACCTTCTTAAAAAATATATATTTCGTCAAATGAAAACAATTATCAGGTATGTATAAAATAAAATATATATTTAATTCAATTTAGATATATATTGGAAGAAAATATTTTAATATGTTCATTATTTTGTAACAATTTTCCCGATTTTTAGCACTTCCGGGTCTACCTACCTTTGCGAGACAAAGATTTAGGGAGGCATTTCAACCAACTTGTCTGGTACCAACTCTGAACTATGGATGTGGTTTTATAATGATATGGGGTTGCATGTTTTAGTCAGGACCAGAGATGTTTTTATGCCAGAGATTTGTGAATTCTACAACTTATAACACCAAGATGTCGCATTATTTAGAGCTGTGTATCCATAGATTGCATCTCACAACACCAATAAATATTGTTATTTTTCAACCTGACAATGCCTCATACCATATATCCAACCACACCAAAATTGGTTTGGATGGTTTCTCATATGGAGCGACCACCGCAGAATGCAGACCTAAATCAAGTAGAACACTTGTACGGAGTACTTAGAAAAGCAATAAATACCACAATTCCAAATAAAAAGAACTATGCCAAATTAAAAGAGAGATGGCCGGAACGCAGTCAGAAATGTGTTAAAAGATCTATAGATTTATTAAGTAAGGCATAATTGGTCCAACAAATTAGTAACCTAATTAAAAATAAATAAATACTGAATTCATTTACCATTTATGTTTAATTACATTATATGAAGGATTCCATAGGGTTCTTTATATTTTGGGTCAAGGAGGTAAATACAATACAATCCTTCTAAGGGATCAGAATGATATATTGTAGGCCAACACTAGAGGAAAATTCTATTCAATTTGGACGAGTTGGGGGCACCGGTGGCCAACTTGATCAGGCTACGATATTTAATGAGTTTAACCTAACCAATAATCGTTTCGAGTCACAGAAAACTTCAAAAAGGAAAAACCCCGGTTCCAATTGGTATTATTAACAACATCATCGAGAATTAGAATTTGTGTCCAGAATTAAGCTTTGATGGAATGTTTATCATTATCAACAGCTCTATAAACAAAGCTTCCGCTGTTGTAAGACGGCTGTTAGTTGTATGGCCCGAACCAGTTATTGTTTCCCTTGTTTCAAATGATATATATCTCTTCGAAACGGGGACAGAGGATCTCAGTGGATAAATATCGTAGGTTAATGTTAGAAAGGCGAAAAACTCGAAAAGTGAATTATTTTGACAAAATTCTCCGAAAACATTCGTTTAAAGATATCTATATCAATGGGATTATTTATAGACCTTGCGGAGAGATTAACTTTATAAACTACTTGAATGAGCTGCAGGAAATTAATTATTTGGGGATAAAGTATAAATAAGCCATCTTAAAAAGAAAAGGATGGTTCTTCTTTACTAGATCAACTTAGAAATGACTTATCATTACTCTTTCCGAGTATCGAGGGAAGGATTTTTAAAAGTGAAAGCTACTCTAACGGACAGAGAAGGGCCCTTGTCATACGATAATGAAGAAAAATCAAAAGATCCCTTATGACTTAAACGGACATAACTATAAGCTCCCATACTTCTTGAAAAGATCCAAGTAACCCTAATAGACATACGACTTCAGAGGAGAACAACCTACACAATGACTAGTGAACACGAGTAAATAGAAATACATAAACTTATGTGTGCATGAATGAATTTATATGTGTGTTAGTGAATTTAAGTGGCACAGAACTGAAGAAAGGTCGATACATAAAAGATAAGCGCTTGATGATAGCGAGAGTTTACTGCGTTTACGATACTTACCTCTGACCAGTTATTGAAATCACTCATATATATTCAAGATATGTTCCTTGGTGCTTCTTCCTGACCTAGGTTCAAAACAACTTTTCCTCTCAACTGCAATTCTCTTTCGTCATTCAAGACGTTTAAATTTGCATTTATATTAATATTTGTCGACTTAACTGGCGCTGTGTGGAGGAGGGGGGTTTTATTGAAATGTTATGGATTATTATTTCTTTCAGAAAAAGTTGATTTTAAACATACGAGATGTTAGAGCTAAATTGACGGTTTGCATAAAAGAAAACCTCTCACAATATCTCAGCCAAAAATAAATGTAATAAAGTAAATAAAAATATGACCTAGATTATGGCTGAGAGATAACAGTTTACTCAAAGTAGCTGCCCCCTGCTCCAACTACGGCCTCAATACGGCTTCGGAAGCCGGCGCATGCGTTCCTCACTGTGTCCCTGAGAAGATCTTTGAACACCTTCTGGATCTTGGCCACCAACTCGGCCTTGTGGTTGCAGTCATAGCGGTTTTTGTTTTGTTCAACCATGTCCCACACAAAGTAATCAATGAATTAACATCCGGAAAATTAGGAAGTCAGAAGGCTGCGCCGGTTAAGTCGTAGAAATTCTCCGACAACCAGTTCTGACTCTCCCGCAGGAACTCTCACCAGCTGGGATTTGACTCAAATCTACAACAGTTCTACATAGCATAGTCATCTAAATTGAGCCTCAGCCCTGTTCAAATATGTGTGGCAATATGGTGCCTTCCTCACTGGAGACACACACACAGACCATCACAATTTGTAGAAACTTCATATCTGTGATACGTAGAACGTCACATGGTTTATGGAAAAGCCACGTGTTGTCTTGGTGTTGTGAAACTGGTCCGTGATGAAGTTATTTTCATTTTAGAAGAAACAGATCGTCATCAGCTCAAATGGATGCTTCATCTTGTTGAAGAGCTGCTATGCCTTCGTGCAGTGATACTACCATTACAGACTATAAAATCCTGGACATGTAAATGAGATCATTCCCTGTGTAACTGCTACAAAAGGAAATCAAATTGTAATGCTTTGACAAGAGGGAGCAAGCTCATATACAGAGAAAGAGTTCAATATTGGTGCCAGGCAGATTTTCATGGGTTTTGGTCAAAGGAACTTTGGCCTTACATTTCACTATATTTGAACCCCATATAATTTAGAGTATTATAGCTACTTGAGAATGGCTGTAAAATATCTCAAAATGTGTCAAAGTTTTGAAATGTTAACTTGAAAAATGCTAGAGGGAAATAGTATTAGCTGAACTCCTGCTCACAACTTGCGGTCTGGTCCTACTTAGACTTCTTCATGTCAGTAACGCAAAATGCGCCGACATTGAAAATTAAATATTAAATAAAGCTAACCTGCGGCGAAACTCAATCAGATTTGGACTCAAAAACCTCAATTACCCCTTGTGACATTGCTTTGACCTTCATATCTCTGAAAATGGCAGATTTACTACCTTTAGCCACTAGGTGCCGCCAACTGGCTCTCAACTTATATAATATTTGAAATCAGTGACCTCAATTACCTTTGGTAGCATTGGTTTTAGCTGGCTACATTGAGCCAGCAACTCGTTGAGGACAAAAGATGAACACAACACGAGGTTTACATGACCCATAGACCTCATTGCTTCGCTGTATTCAATTACATCATATTGCAGCATAGAATTTTTTCTTTCTTTTTAGTCTAACTTTATTTAATTGAACAAAGTTTTATTTACCTGAGGTTTCAGTTTTAGCCGGCCTTTCATGGGGGGGGGATCTTAAATCTCTATTTTTTGCTATTCATTGGTTACCAAAGACCTGTATCTTAAAAAGAGCCTGAGAGGTACTTGTGTTTCATTTAGATCGGTTCCACCTCATTGCGCTGTAACTGTTCGTCAGTCACTTGTAAAGAATTAACCCAAAGGTAACATCATTGTTAACTGGTTTATTCCAGTCTTAGTTTCCCATTGTCCAGATGCCCTTTGAGAATATAAGAACTGAAGGTCATTTTTGCAGCATCACCATAAGCTATATCAAATAGGTTTGGGAAAGTAGGTGTAAACTTTTCTCTTTTATTGTTTTCTGTAATAGAACTTAGAGCCTTATTCTTTTGTAGTTAGTTCTAGGTGGCATAGAACCTTTAATATTTTTTAATAACACGTTTAGATTGTTTAGTTTCAACCTTTGTTTAATTATAGCATTATTCACCAAAAGTTTTGTTCTTGGTTTCTTTAAGTGCGTATTAACATCTCAAGCCAAGTAATTAAATCACTTCATGAGATCTCCGATAGATGGGAACTTAGATCTCTTATTACTGTGAACGGGAATGATCCATTAGGAAATTCTTTTTGTCATTTTTGTTTAGCTACAAGAATTCAGAGCACAAGAATAATACATATTAAAAATACCAATATACTGTTAATATTTCATAATTATTTCTAATTAGCTTCTTTTCATTAACTTAAGAAATATTGAGTATTGATGAGTGAACTAGTGAACAAGTTAAAGAACAAAACAATTACCCCAAAAGTAATTTCTAACAATACTGCAAAACCATTTTATGTGCTCATTTAAATAAAAATAGAGAAGAGAATTATATAACAAAATTTAATATCATTAATATCATATAGAATTTTACAATATTACAGGTTACACAATTATTATACCTATTGAAGTATAATATTTGACACAAATGTAAAAATAAATTATTATTTTCTGTTTTATTTGTTATTTTTGCGCTGTAATATATATATATATATATATATATATATATATATATATATATATATATATATATATATATACATATATATATATATATATATATATATATATATATATATATATATATATATATATACATATATATATATATATATATATATATATATATATATATATATATATATATATATATATATATATATATATATAGAGAGAGAGAGAGAGAGAGAGAGAGAGAGAGAGAGATATAGTAGGAATATGAAGACCCAAGTGATTATACTAATCATTTATTGGCCGGACGTTTCGGACCTTTACTAGGACCATCTTCAGCGACTATATCGTCTAATGAGAAGGGGAAGGAACATTAATTGATAACACTTAAAAGCATGCATTAAAAAAAAAATCGGAAGAAGGCAAGTTGAAATAATAAAATTGACAATAATTAAAATTAAAGTAAAAACACTAAAAATATATATAATTAATAATATTACCCAATGATATTTAAAAAAAAATAGAAAGTGAAATTATAACAAACTGACTTGATTATCACCTATTAAAAGTTACTGAAGTAAACAAAAAATAACATTATATTAAATTGTAAAAACACACACCAAAACAAGACAAAAAACCCGAAAATAAATCAGAATGAACAAGTTGACTGACCTTTAACGTGGGAGTTGAGAAATCAACTAACTAAACATTTAAAATTACTGACGAAATTTATTCGGATGGTCGGTTGGCTAGTTAACCGAATAAATTTCGTCATTAATTTTAAATGTTTAGTTAGTTGATTTCTCAACTCCCACGTTGAAGGTCAGTCAACTTGTTCATTCCGATTTATTTTTGGGTTTTTTATCTTTTTTTGGTGTGTGTTTTTACAATTTAATATAATGTTATTTTTTGTTTCCTTCAGTAACTTTTAATACGTGATAATCAAGTCAGTTTGTTATAATTTCACTTTCTATTTTTTTTTTAAATACCACTGGGTAATATTATTTAATTCTATATATTTTTAGTGTTTTTACTTTAATTTTAATTATTGTCAATTTTATTATTTTAACTTGCCTTCTTCCGCTTTTTTTTTAATGCATTCTTTTAAGTCTTATCAATTAATGTTCCCTGCCCGACTCATTAGACGATATAGTCGCTGAAGATGGTCCTAGTAAAGGTCCGAAACGTCCGGCCAATAAATGATTAGTATAATCACCTGGGTCTTCATATTCCTGCTACATATCAGATTCCCAAGGAACAAATCAATTACCAGTATATATATATATATATATATATATATATATATATATATATATATATATATATATATATATATATATATATATATATATATATGTATATGCAAATTTTGTTGAAGAGCATTGTGTATTGTGCCTTAATTAATTTCCTTTGGCAACTTTCTCTTCATCTAACTATCTTTTTTATTCCATCTTGTAGATGGTGGATTATTTGTCCAGTATTCAACTCTTTTTTTTATGAATATGTTTGGTGAAAGGCAAACTAAATTTTTAAGCATTCGATCTTATTCGATCATCTTTGGAGCGTTTTGAAATGTTCTTGCCTCCTTTACCGATGTAATGAGTGGAGTGAGGATCTGGCATAAAGTAAAATGAAAGAATTACAAATTAGGTTAAAGTGATGAAATTGTGTGGTAGGTATATAAAGGTGTGAAAATGTTTTCTAGTTTGCCCTGGTGTTAGGGCATCACTAGCATTCTTCTTATTTGTATTTTTTAATATTAAAAATTCCACCGTCATTAAAGTAGCTGACTGTCGTTGACAGCCAGTTTCCTCCGTTATAATATATATATTTATGCATTTGATTATTTGTGTTTTTCCGTCAAAGCATTCAAGCCTTTCAAAGGTTACTCTTATGCTGACTCTCATAAGTTTTGAGTCTTAGTTTATCTCTTTTATTTGGGCACTTCGCCTCTTTTTATCGTTTATTTTTAGTTAACATGATTTTATTTTCAAATGGGTATTGGGAATTGGGCACTTCGCCTCTTTTTATTCTGAAATGTTAATTATTTTTTCGATCGATTAGTTTGGGCACTTCGCCTCTTTTATATTTAAAGTTAGTTAAATTTTTACTTTATACTTTGTTTATATTGGGGTGGGGGGAATCTTTAGTGTGGGCACTTCGCCTTTTTTTTATTTGTTTAAGTGTTGAATTTATGCTGTCACAATACATCGGAGTAGTGGACTACTACTACGTGTACATAGGTAGTACCACTTCTCTCGCGCAGGTTCTACAACTAGGGAACAGAGGAGTTCTACCTATAGCGCGTCTACGGTTCGCACGTATATTTAGGTTAAGGTTCATATTCGGAAGTATCACTCGGTCTATCTTATCCCAAGTCTTTCTCCTTAACCTTTGGATCTCCGTATTGATCGGCTTTAGACCGATTCTTTGGTGTAGAACCGATTGCCGAATACGGTCGATTCTTTGTGTGCCAGTGATCAGCCGAGTGGCATTATTCTACACCCTCTGCATCATTCTGAAAGATGTGCAGCTTGCCATCTGCGTGATCACGGCTGGGTACACTAGAACTGAGCGTACCAGGGCCATATACAGTTTTTTGATGTTTAGCACGCTGAGGCCTCGGAAACGGTAAAGTTTCCTCAGCTCTCTTTTGGCTAGGGATACTCTGGTTTTGATGTGCGTCTTGTATCCCGTTTTCAAGAGTTGTAAGCCCAGGACTTTACCGTCGTTGGAGTACGGATAGATTTCGGAATTGACGATGACGTTGTCTACTTTCCGGCGGTTCATTGGAACTATAGTGAACTTCTGGCGGTTGGTTTTAATTTTCCACTTCTTCTCATATCTGTTGATATTTTCAATTTTGACAACTGTCGCCCTCGCCTGACTTCCAGAGTTCCTGAATGGACTCAGGACGATTTGGGTGATGTAATCTGCGTATTGCAGATACATCGAATCGTACCTCACTGGAGCAGGCAGGTCAATCGTGTACACTAGGTACAGCAGAGGGCTGAGACAGCTGCCTTGTGGAACTCCCGCCTCGAGTTCGAATTCGGGTCCTTTGCAGCCCTCGATTGCAATTCGGGCTCTCCTATCGGAGACATAGTTGCAAAGGACCCTTTTCAGGAGTGGGTTTCGCTGGAGGTTGAGGATCTTGAACCGTAATCCTCTCCGCCAAACCTTATTGAAGGCATTCTTTACCTCTCGCAGCACCACGTCTACGCACCTCATCTCAGCTTTACTGCAAGCGAGTTTTTCCGCAAGGAGGGCAAGGGCTGTTTCCGTTCCTCGTCCCTTGCGGAACCCGTGCTGCTGAGGTTTGTGGGCTCCCAGCTCGGCTAGTTGTTCTTGAAGCCTGTCAGCTAGGAGTCTCTCGTAGACTTTTGCAACGATCTCCAGCAGGGCGATTGGCTTGTAATCTACCAGTTGATCAGGGGGTTTACCTCCCTTGGGTATGAAGATCAACTTAGCAATCTTGAAACCTTCCGGAAGTAGCCCGTGTTCAGGGAAGCGTTGTAGATGTTAACGATTTCCTGAATGATCTGCTGTGGGGCGGTAACCAAGTTGTTTCTGGTGATACCCGCTTAGCCTGGTGCCTTTTGTCGAAAGGCTTTTACAGTGGCCATGACCTCCTCTGATGTTATGGGACGTCCGTGGCCCGCCATCTCCCTGCCTTCGTTGACTTGATGCAGTGGGTGCGTGCGATGCATTTCCTGATTTAGTTCTTCAATCAGTTGGCCTTCGGATTCCTGGTCGAACTCGTCATTTTCCTCAGGGGTAATCCTGAAAACGTTTTTCCAGAAGTTCCTGAACATGTCCTAGAGAACCACTGGGTTCTCTATGTAGATTCCGTTCTCCTTTATCCGAGCCTTAAGTCTAGGTGCAAGTCGCTTTAAGTTCTTGAATTGGCGCCAGAACTTAGCCGAGCTGAGCTCGCTGTCGAATTTAACTATCAAGCTGTTCCATATCTCCTCCTGTTGGAGGTTGATGGCCTCTCTAAGCTCTGAGCTTAGGCGTCGAAGGAGCGAGCTCCTTTCCCGGTTGGGACCCTCCCGTCTTACTTCTTCGTACACTTCCCTGTGAACGCGAGTGATATCTCTCATCTCCTCTGTCCATCTGGGCTGAGGAGGTGTTTTATACCCTGTTATGGGTATGCTCTCGCGGTCCGCATTTATTATGGATGTTGTAATCCTTTCCAGCTCCCTGTCTATCTCCTCTAACGACGCCGTGCTGAGGTCAGCTGGTGCATATTCACTGAGTCGTTGCTTGTAACGATCCCAGTTGGCCAGGGCGTAGTTTTTCCGGAGAGGGGCTAGGAGCTGGATTGGTGCGAGAGATACCGTGGTGAGAATCGCTACGTGATCACTAGGGACTGTTGGGCCTGGGTCACTATGGTAGTTGAAAGGAAAACCTTCACTTTTTAGAATTATGTCAGGCTTGGTTGCTGATCTTGAAGTGATATAGGTCGAAAAATCCGGCCCTATCCTTTGGATGTTTTTTCTTCCTATAATCAGTTCCAAGTTTTGGCCTCTATCGTTGGTGTTACCATAGCCCGCCGCACGGCATCTGGCATTGAGGTCTCCCCCTATGAATGCCATTCTGTTGTGCCCGAACAGTGTGTAGAAGTTGCTTAACGGGAGATATGCTCGTCGAGGGGGTTGATATGATGAGGCTATCACGAGGTCTCCTACCAGGGTGTGTACCTCGATTGCCACAAAAGACTCATCGAGTTCTGGTAGTTGTTTAAAGGAGATGTTCCTTTTGACAGCTATTGCAGCACCATCGAACCTTTCCTGGGAATGATTCTTAATGACTACTCTGTAGCCCTGTATTTTAATACGACCAGCTGTAGTGTCGATACCGTGCTTGTAATGAGAATGATGTCGGGGTCAAGCACTCGGAATATGTTACCATATGCCGTGGCCTTTTCCTCCTATCCATTCACATTGAGTGTCAGAATCCTCATTCTGTTGCTTACTCTCTCCATCTTCTTTCTCTTAGTGTTTCTGGGTGACGTTCTTTTTCCTCCTATTCTTCTTTTTCCTGAACTCAGCGTTCGAGATTTGCTCGCAGGTACTGTGATGTAGAGTCACATTCTGTGCGAGCAGGGCCTCATCCACTGTTCCAGGATCCACTTCGTAGTCGTACCCTTATTTATATATTTTGGATTTTATTCCTTGGAATATACTCCTGATTTCCATTTCCTCTAGGAAAGGGAATTGATCGCAGGCATATATTTTCAGGTTAATATAGTTCGCCCGCAATCTCTTATCTCTCTTTTTCTGTCCCTTCTTTTCCTGGGTTTCCTTTGTTTCTGTGTCTGAGGAATCTGATGATTCCGAAGAACTGTTTGTGTCCGAGTTTTCATGTACGGCCGAATTTACTTTGCTTTGGGTGGGCGCAGGAGTTATGGCCTTTACTGCTTCCTTTCTTACCTTCTTGTTCGTCTGTTTGCAAGTTTGTACTTGCTTTGTTGTCTGTTGCTCTTTCGGAGCTATCTGCAGATGCAGTACGTCCCCAGAAGGGGGGTTGCCTGGCAACCACATTTGCTCCATCCCGTAGTTTGCCAGCATCTGGTTCAGAACTGTCGCGAATGTGCCCAGGCGCGCCAGGTTCATGACGTGCGCATGAAAGATGCACGTCATAATTTTAGTGGAGCCCTCGTTCTCAATTTTGAGGTATGTCTTTTTGGCGTCCACCTCTGAGATGGCTGCTTTTGCTGCTTGGGCGTAGGACGTATTCGCTTCACGTGTTTCCTCGTTTCTTTTAGCTTCTTGTTTTTTCCTCATAACTTCCTTTTTTTGCGGAAAAGGACATGGCCATAGTCTTATGACCCTGCCCGCAGCTTACGCACTTCTCTGTATTGCTGTGGCAATCGCGCCAATTTTGACCCTTCTGGCTGCATTTAGAGCAGGTGTCTTGCGGCTCTTTGCAGTCCTTGGTGGCATGGGATTCCATCCTGTAGCATTTAAAGCAGAATTGGACCAAAGTATGCTCTCCTTTTCATACCTGCTTCCCGCTAATTTTGGCGTTGAACATTAGAAGGCCCTGTTCAGTAGCCTTTTGTGCCATGGTAGTCTCCGCGAAGACCACCTTGAACACATGGGTGTACTCGCCACCATCCCTCCGTTTTTTGAACTTAATAACTTTGGCTACCTTAGCTCAGGCTTGCCGAAGCTCTATCTCCTC
Source organism: Ceratothoa steindachneri (assembly GCA_963969495.1). Lineage (NCBI taxonomy): Eukaryota > Metazoa > Arthropoda > Malacostraca > Isopoda > Cymothoidae > Ceratothoa > Ceratothoa steindachneri. The sequence goes on along the minus strand of OZ018331.1, from coordinate 59,556,779 downwards.
TCTAATTTCCTCCGCCGTATGCTGCCCTATCCATGGGTCGATATGACGGCATACCACGCTCCTGTGGGTCAGGATCTGGGGGGGGTACTGCTGGCTGCAACCCAATGCCTCGTAGAACTCCAACTGCTTTCTCTTTGGTTATCTTTTCTATGTCCTTCTCCTTCTCACATATCGTGATATAACCAGATGGTATATCCAGCAGCCTTAAAGTGAAAGAAAACGATTTTTAAGGGGTATTTATTCGCCTTAGTTAAACGTAAAATTAGAGGAAATGAGCCACTCTTGTGCGTGGAATCTTTAAAATAGTTTTAATGTGCGATTCCAGACGGCGCTTGACTGTTGATAGCCGGCTTATCTTCATTTATTAATATGGCTTCTAAGATGTTTAGCCTCGCATTATTAACCTCTTTTCTTTTAATAATGGTGTTATCAACGAGCATATCTCTCGTTAAGTTAATATTACGTACACTCCTTATATGGTTCTTTGGCCCTCCGCTTTGTAGATGCATAGTTAACCGTCTGGAAATTGTGGTAGTTGTCATGCCAATATATTTAGAGTTATTATAAAGCTTACAGTCTTTATTGGGGCAGGTGAACATTTTTAACCTTGATGTTACGGTTAATAATATCCTTGATGTTATTTTTTCATTTCATATGTAGGCCATGGATATCTGGTTTCCTTAATTCACTTTGATGTTATTGAGTTCTCCATGATTACTTTGTTTTATCCACATGTTTGTAATAGTTAATTAAAAATGATTGGAGTTGTTTGTCAATCATGTTGTTTGAAAAACCATTATTCACGAGTATTTGCTTTACTCGTGCAATCTCTTGGTGGAAAAGTTCCCACGTAGAGCAGCATTTATAAGTTCAGCGGATGTATGAGCCGATTACGCTTATTTTGAACCTTTCAGGGCACTTACTTTCTGTATTGAGGCATCTTCCCATGTCCGTACTTTTCCTATGTACTTTAGTGATGTAGTTGCCATTGATGTTATGAACATCAACATCCAAGAAACGGAGTTTATTGCCCGTGCTCAATTCATAAGTGAATTTTAACACGGAGTTCTCCTCAAAATATTTCTTGATGTTAACGAGATGTTCTTAGTTTTGCACGTTGATGTAGATGTCATCTACATATCGGCAATATGTGTGTGGCTTATTTTTTTCATGATGTCCAATAATCTCTCCTCGAGTTGACCCATGTAATAGTTGGTGAAGGTCGGCCCTAAGGGTGACCCCATAGCCACTTCATCCACTTGTGTGTATAGATTACCGTCCGGTGTCATGAACGGCGCCTCTGATGGTCTGAGCGATCGGCACATTCGTGAACACGCTTTCTACGTCAAGGGATGATATTAGTTCTGACGGTCTTGTAGCGTGGAGTATGTCGATGAATTCCTCCGTGGATTTTATACTATATTTCGAAGGGATGTACGGTTTTATTAATGCATTTAGCGTTTTAGCTAAACAGTACGTAGGAGTCGTGACTTGAGAGATGATGGGCATCAATGGGTTGTGCGGCTTATGAATTTTTACATTGCCATACAGATAACCTGATGTGTAATCACCGATGATATTTTGGAAGTGAAGTCTCCCGATGAGTGCATTAGTTTTAGTTATTTGTCCGTTTATTTTCTTTTTCAAGTCTTCTGTTGGATCTTTTTCAAATGTTTAAATTTAATGGTGTCACTTAAGATGGTATTAAATTTGTTGTTATATTCTTCTTTGTTTAGAATGACATATATGTTGGATTTGTCAGCTTTTCTTAAGATTATTTCTTTGTTGTTTTTTAGAGAGCTGATGGCCTTACGTATTTCTAGTGTTATAAATTTGCTGCCCGTAAAGCATCTTCATTTGGTGGCTTCTGCGCGTAGTTGTTCTTTTAGGTTGGAGTTAATTTCAATGATGGCTTGATCTTATAGCTTCAACATCGATTGGAACAGGGATTCTAGTTCGACTTTTTTGAAATTGGATCGAATTTGGCTTGTAGGTGGTAATTCAAACCGAGGTTAAGGGCTTCTATTTCACTAGTAGACAGCGTATACCGGGAGAGTTTGATGAATGATGTTGTTGCTTCTGGCAATGCTATACGTTCTTTGGACAGTTTATTGAGCTTTTTGGTCTTATACTTTTTTCCAGAGCCATCAGCTCTGTAAAAAACAACAAAGAAATAGTCTTAAGGAAAGCTGACAAATTCAACATATACGTCATTATGAACAAAGAAGAATATAGCAACAAATTGAATACCATCTTAAGTGACACCATTAAATTTAAACGTTTGAAAGAAGATCCAACAGAAGACATAAAAAAGAAAATAAACTGACAAATAACTAAAGCTAATGCACTTATCGGGAGACTTCACTTCCAAAATATCATCGGTGATTACACATCAGGTTATCTGTATGGCAATGTAAAAATTCATCAGCCGCACAACCCACAACATCTGCATCTTCACAGTCACTACTTAAAGAGTTACTAGAACTGCTACGGTGCACATTCTCAGGACATATTGGTACTGGGACGTTATCACTGTGTGGTACAGGTCGTATAGCTGATGGAATGTTTGTATATTTAATGTGTTTCATGCTTTTAGCATTCCTACCCAGCGGTTTCACCATACAAAAATAGCAGTCATCATGGTGATTTTTCGGTTCCCGCCAAACCATTGGTATACCAACTGGCATTGACTCACGTTTACCTTTAATCCAATGGCTGAACCCAGAAATATGTACAGTTTACACAGACAAAGTCCTGATCTCCTAGTTCAATGGCAAAGTAGCCAAGATACAGACGTTTTACTGAAGATGTGATAATGCGCTTCTGTTTTGAGGGTGTGTACTTTCCGCATATGTAGTAGAACGAGTTAGGATGGTTCTTGCAAGTCAGCGGCATCCTTCAGTTAATCTGCAACAAAATAAATAAACATAAGACACAGTCAATGATCACACGCGGATATTACACAGTAATAATTCATACATAGCTGCCTATGGACCTAGCTTTATAACACATGTTGTGCAACACAAAAACTACTACCTCAGGAACAAAACGAATACTACCACAGTGTTCAGCACGCAAAGTTGGTCTTGAAAATGATATTGTCAATTATGTTGCATTTTTGATGCAGTCCAGTGTAATTAAAGAGGATATTAAACTCCGTAAATTTGTTTGTTTTTTTGAATTGGCAAAGTTATTAACATAGATACTGTTAATTTTTTGTCCATTTTTATCTCTTATGCATAAAAATTTCTTTATTCATTACAATGAACAAATTAATTGAAAAACTTTAAAAGGAAAAAGTCCTCCTCCATACAGGTTGGCTGGCAAACCTTCGGTCTTTGACCTACGGCCTATTTTACAAGAACAACAGAGATTTAGTCTAAAAAAAATAAAAGGTTTCAAGTACCTTTATTATATTTTAGGAATGCATTTTTAATTTTAGGTTTTGAGTCACCTAAGTATAGTTGAAGCTTATATACAAGTTCTTTTAAAAATTCAGAAATAAATAAATATGATTATCGACTGTTTAGGAATTTTAAAAAATAAAATTAATTACAAATGTGTAGTTCAGAAAATATATTAAAATTAAGGAATCGCTTTTTTTTTACTTTTTGTATATACAGGCAAATTTAGATGGTAATAAAGAGCTCTGAAGATTGTCCATTTCGTATACAAAAAGAATTCAGCTAAATGTTTTTTCTTGTTTTTAAGCCTAAAAAATAAGCATAAATAGAAAAATTCTAGACCAAAAGTAAATTATTAGAAGATATATACTCTAAACCCATTATTTTTTTTTTAGAAAAGTTCAATTTATTTTTTCATCAAAATACAAAATCGAGTTTGAACTATAGAATTGTTTAAAAATTTGAATTTAAAAATATTGCCTTCATAAAATAAAGTTTTGTGGATAAATTGTATATCCCCAAATTATCGTGTGATGGATTTTTGACTCCCTCCGTTCAAGTTATCTTTTTAATAAAATTCAATAAAATACAAAGTCGCGTTTGAACTATAGAATCATCATCATCATCATCACTAACTCTATAATTTAAGAAGGGGATTTTTTTGAGTATTTGAATAATAATTTCATCTTAGTTTGGTTATGACTTATGTTTTTTATCAAAGTTATTTCTAATAATTCTTTTATAATATCAAAAAACAAAATGGTGAAGTTTAGAAATAAATATAAGTATCGAAATTTTGTGAATATTTTAAAACCCAAAGAATTAGAAATAGTGAAGTTCGGAAAAAAAATTTTTATATATCTTCTATAACTCTATTGTAGAAGTCTAAATACCGCGTACATAGGTGTACGCAGAAACACTCCGACACCAGCTGCGTGCCCTCTCGTATCTCTAAATGCACCTCTTGTCTCGAATTCTTCGTCGCCCTTTTTCGCACCGCGTAAAATTCGAGATGGCTCGAAGCCGCGAATGAGATATCGTCAGCCCAAAGATGGAAAAAGGTCTTTCGCGCGACGATACGGATTCTACGAGAATTCGATTCTCTCTATCTCGTTTCTGCTTGTGGAAGAAGTAAAAGGAAGACTTCTCCCTGGAATTAGGCAGAAGCCCTTGGACCTACGTCGAGTTTGTGTGAAACTCGATCCATATAAGAAACCGTTCGCCCGCTGCAAGGGAGGAACTTCTCGGGGAATTGGTTGTTGCCGTCACGGCACTTGTAGCTGCCAAACTTCTCGAAGCCTCCCCCACCCCCTTCAGTGTTCCAGGTTACACAGGACCTTCCTCTGCGGGTTACCCTAGACGTAACTAGGTAATCGGTTTTGGCTACCCACTCCAAGAGCCGAATAATCGGGCAGGCACTTCAAAGAAGAAGTCCGATTTGAGTCACCGTGTGGCTCACCTTCGTGATCCGGCAAAGGATCAGCATATCACTGGTCTAGGATTACCCTCTCATTCGGTAACCCCGGACGGCCGGACTAGGTGCGATCGTCGTCACCAGAAGAAGATCTTTACCGCCCCCCTTCAAAAATACTTACGAACTCAAAGGTATCGTTAACTGAATTATCCCCTCCCCTAACTTCACCAGTTTATTTGTGAACTAGAATTCTCATCTCGAGCCCATACCCTCGGATATTAAAATTGCTTACTTAATTCAGTGTTTAACTCAAAAATAATATTCCCTTCGTTCTGTCTAGTGTCATTAAGACGCAAACATCCCAGTGAGTAATCTGCAAGTAATCCCCACGACATTTTGTAGACTTATTTATTCAGTGTAATATTAATCCTATTTATATTTATATACGCTGTTGTTTATTTAAAATTCATGTACATTAAAGATTATTCTTGTATATGTGTGTTTATCTAATTTGGACGATCCTTTGGCAATTATTAAGCAATCCACTCGGTTTAAATCTCAATATTCCACCGACCCAACCATGGTTGGCTTTTACTGAGTAGAGAACACGCTCAGGGGATCATTATCTTAGTTTTTATCAAAAGAGTACGCACCGGGGTTATTCTTATTCACCGGAAGTAGCTAATGTAGGTGTATTGGATATGCTTTACCTCCACTTCACCTCGGTGCGGTAATAAAATATATGTCCAGGAAGTGGGACTGGGATTACCCACTCGCTAAAACCTCGACATCTATATTTTAGCAACGTGATATTTTGAAAAGGGGGAAAATTTAGTTTAGTGTTCCGTTGTATAATTATTATAATTGGGGAAGTTCAGAAAATTTATAAAAATTTAACCATGGCTGCTTTTTTTAGATTTTAAATTTTAATCTTAGTAGTGTAGGAGAGGAGTGGCGAAGCCATTGCCTGGTCATTTTAAAATTAAAACTTAAAAATATCCCCAAATTATCGTATGATGAATTTTTCACTCTTCGCTTCGTTCTTAAATAGATTTGGCGGATGTGAGCAACAAAGGTGAATTTACAAAATTTTGGAGTTAAGATCTGAAATTGAATTTTTTCATATGTTTAGTATAAGCACTTAAATGATAATTATTACATTATTGAAATATTTCCGTCATTTTTACGGCAAGCGTAAAATTGTAATTAAATAATTTTTTACAATTCTTCGCATATTTTAAGACATTGACTGTTTTTTGTCTGTCCAAATTTATATACCCTCTTTTCATTATACATATTCATGGTCAATTTTATTTGTCATTCGTCCATAAGATTATATTTTAAGAACGAGATTTTTTGAAGGTTTGAATAAAATTTTTTCTTAGTTCGGTTGTTACCTAAGTACATTGAAATTTATAATTTTTCTCAAAGTTATTTCTCATAATTCCTTTATAATACCAAAAACTAAAATGGGTTAGTTCAGAAATAAATATAGGTAAGTATCGATTTTTTGTAAACATTTTAAAACTAAAAGAATTACAAATAATGAATAAAGTTCAGAAAATTTCTTAAAATTTTCGCATGGAAATTATTAGAGCAAATTTAGATGGAAAAAAAAGAATCATGGTAGGTCGTAGGACACAGACCGAGTCTCCCAGCGAAGTGCAAGCTCCTTCTGTATGGAGGAGTGGCGAAGCTTCTCCTCTTGTCTTCCAATAATTAATGTTTATAAAAATTATGTACAGTAATATTTTATGTGTTCAATATTTCAATGCTTTTTTCTTTATAATTCTACATCATACTCGTATGTAAATCACCTATATTTTTTTCCAATTAAACATGCCTACCTTGATTACATATATTTTCTTCATTCTGAATTAAAAATTTTTATCATTTGTATCTAGAGATATGACTATAAGGATATGTATAACACAATTATGATTAAGGTGATTCACTTTTGTTTATATTACTCTCTTTTAAATTGGCTCCAGATTTATAGAAATGATTTCAGTTTATCAACCAACGCAAAAAACTGATTCTATAACACTTATTATATAGGAAATTATGAATCAAAACAGCAAGAAATGCAACGCTGAATCACATTGGTCCTCAACAAAGAATTCTCACATTCATACTTATAAAACCAAAAAGTGACGTGACTTCATCGTCGTTGGTACTGCAGTCTTGCACCTTTTGACTACATTGTACAACTAGTAGTATCGTTTTGTGGCAGTAGAGAAAAGTAGCATTTGTCCAAGAAATTTAGTTCATTTTTTGGCTTACGCGAATAAATGAAAAGATATACGAATCAGAATTTCTTCCATAGTTATTTATCCAACATAAAAAGGCACAAAGTTTCGGTCTTTATTTAGGTTAGTTTTTATCAAAAAAATCTTTCAGTGCGAATCTCAGTGTCCGAAGAAGACTGATGGTAAATCTAAAGAAACATCTCTGGTGTTTATGGCGGGCGAGGCAGTATTTTTAAACCAAGACGATTCAGGGGATCTCGCAAACCACTTGCGCTATGTCTCTGGTCGGGTAATACCTTCCAAAGCACAATTTCTTTGCGATTGACCATTCAGGATGCTTTCAAAAATCTTCATCTTGGATTTTTCGCAGTTCCTCACCTATTATTCGTACTTACGATTTTGACGTAATGAAAAGACTTTTTATTTCATCAAAGAATAAGGCTTTTATTTTAAAGAAGCATAGAAGAATTTTCATTTTATTGGCAAAATATCTTTCAAGCAGACGAAAATTATTTAGTATGGTAATTCTATAGCTCTAACTTACTCTTTATTTATCTACGTAGGCTATAAAAACAATGAACTTTCTTGTGCCCTTAATATCTTTTTGTCGGAAATTTTTTAAAAAAATATTACCCTCAAATTCGGAGAAAATTTCCAATTTAAAGGGACTTTTTAACTTGCGCATATTTCCCTTTAAATAGTTCGAAAATTAATTGTATACCCTGCTTATATTCTGCATAGAAACCCCTTATACAATCTAAAATTTGGTCATGGTGAAGATCTTATCATTAGTTTATTATCGGCAATCGATTGCGGCCTTTCATTGCCATCAATCATATTCCTCGATTGTTAGTCGCTAAGCTTTTCTCAGTTTATTGGTGTAAAGGATTTTGTATCCGAAAGACCTTCAGATTATTCTAAGCCTTCAACTAGAATTGATTTAGTATTTGATGTCTTCAGCCTATTTTGGTATTAATTTATTATCTATTATGCTTTCAGACTCTGAATTAATCAGGAATGTTGTTTTGATTTACTTAAAACCTTTAATTGAAAAGAGTAGATTTATATTTTCATTCCTGTATTAGAAGATAAGAAATATTGCGAATATAATAAGCTAAGTTTCCTACAATTGATTTTAAGTTTTCTTTAAATAGGAACATTGTGTTCATACTATTTATTAACTTGCTGTGATCATCACTGTTTTAAAAATTACTTATTTTCACAAACCTAATAAAAGGAACATCGCGTTTTTTAACTTAGCTATTTGCTACCTTAATATGATATTTAGCCAGGTCCTAATAATTCAAATTTTAAAAGTTTTTGCTTCGATTTCCATCAACTTCATAACCATTTGGGACACGATTCCCTTTATATTTATTGCTACTCTGTGCGCAAACGAGCCATATGGAGACCATATATTTTAAATTATTTTGAGCCGAAGATACTTTATTTCAAGGCTAATTATCCTCAAATAAAAGAAGGGCCTTCATTTTAACCATTGGTGAGAGTAGTGAGATTGTCAATAAGATATTAAGAGCTAAATTTACACTTCGAAAATAAAAAAATGGCTTCTTGGATAAAAGACCCTTTTTTCTTTAACTCTAAACCTGAGTTCGTAGCATTTATTTACCATATATTAATTTAGTTTTTTTGCACGATATAACTTATTTAAACGTGTATTAGCTATGCAATATAAAGCTTGATACTTCCTCTGTCATTACTGACTCTCGTTTCCTTATAGCAAGAATTTCCTTAGGAGAAAAGCACGTGAGAAAAAATCACGGATTATTGTTAAGGTTTCATAATCTATTCTTCCTTTTTTGCTAAAAAAATTGCGTTCTTGAGTGATGCAAGTGCTTAAATGTGCGAAAGATACAAAGCATGAATTGACCAATGGGAAAACCATAGGCAGGGTGAGTGCATAATTATCTTTAAACTAACTGCAATATTTAAATACTTTTCACAACCACCTAGAATGTCATTTTATAAGATTAATTATAACGTAAAAAGACTAATTTTGGTTTGCCTCGGTACTACAAACTATATTCCTGAAAGAAGGATACACTACTCGCTTACTACTCGTATCATCAAAATTAGCTTTCCCGGGATTCCTCCACACATAAACTCGCCCTGTAGTAGAGAAAAGAGAAAAACTGGACTCGTCGGAGAATATTAATTGCTTACATTGGTCTGTCGACCAGCCCTTGTGATCTCTACACCAGTTCAGCTTTTTGGAGAGAGAGCAAATGTTTCTTGATGGCGGCTCATCCATGATATGATTCAGGCTTTACTAAGCTCACGGCGAACAGATTTGGTCTAAACTGGGCTAGTGAAATGTTGATTCAACTCTGCAGTCAATTTAGGGCAAAGGCGGGCAACTTTTTCAGAGTGAGGTCCAGATGAGACTTTTGAGAGCAGGCCACGGGCCGGAATGACAAACGAAATCCCCAAAGAGACCATATATATATGTATATACTAGAATACATTATACAAACATTATATTGAATAACATACAAATCAGTGAGACGACTGGTGCTGCTTGCCATAAAGAAGTCATAAGCATTTTTGTTTAGAATTTCCTCCTTTACAACTTTGGTCTTTAAGAGATCTTTCGTATCTGGGAGGGAAATGCATTTTTGTCTCATTTTTTACTCATTTTCATTGCGAGACGTAATACTTATTCCTTTCTACCTCTACGAGTCTACAGAGAAAGATGCTTTTTGGCAGAATTTATTTATTTTTTGGCTAGGATTTCGCGGGCCGGATATGGCGCGGACAACTGCTCCTGATTTAGGGGCAGTTGCCCGGGAATTTTTCATCACAATGTGTTTCCGCACTCTTCGGTCTCATTAAGCGAGCTGCGAAGTCCTGCCAGAATCACTTTGCCTGCTGGAGATTTTGCCCTGATTCTTGAATACTGTCATTGTCCTTGATATGGTAGCTCTCAATAACCAAAGAGATTAGCTATTCTGGTGACGGAAGCTCCTGGAATTCAAGCTCCAACAATTTGCCCTCTTTCAAACTCAGTGAGGTCACTCATCTTAGCATCTATACCACAATCTAAAAAAAGAAATACGAATAATAATTAAAGTTAATAAAAAAAACTATGTATCTAAAATGAAAACAAAACACTCAATGAAATTTGGATTGATATTCTTAATATAATGGCTCATTGAAATATTGGTGTTAAATTTCTACTGTTCCAATTATTTTGTCCAACCCCTATATAAATATATACATATATAATATATATATACATTATATATATATCTATATATATATATATATATATATATATATATATATATATATATATATATGTGTGTACCACGGAAGGAAACTGAATAAAAGGCGGATTGGAGTTAGTACTTTCGTCTATTCGACATTTTCAAACTCAATGGTAAGAAAAAATAAGACACCCAGTATTTATACTAAGCACGTTACCCTATGAGGTCAACATTTTAATGCTATCAGATAAGTCGCATTTTAGAAAAAGTGATAAAATTGGATGAAAGCATAGCCCCAATAATGATAATAATGTAATTTACCGAATTCCATGTTTAGATTGTAATTCTATGTAGGCCAAACTTCCAAAAATGTTTCCATAAGGACCTAACAACACAAAAATGCAGCAATTAAGAGATATCTGAATAATGCTTTAGCTTTCCACAATTCCAAGATGGGACACGGAATTAACTGGTTAAAAACTGATACTAAAATCCATAGTAATGATTTTATAAAGAGAAATATCCTGGAATCATTTTTAATCTCCCACACAAAGGAGAGTAATTTCAACATTAGCCCAGGGTTGTTTTTGCTAGATCCAATTTAATAACCTTTTCTAAGATGCGACTTATCTGATAGCATAAAAATGTTGACCTCATAGGGTAACGTGCATAGTATAAATACTGGGTGTCTTATTTTTTCTTACCATTGAGTTTGAAAATGTCGAATAGACCAAAGTACTAACTCTAATCTGCTTTTTATTCAGTTTCCTTCCGTGGTACATATTCATATTTATAGTTATCACGCGCTAACTTTCGTGATATTTCCCATATATATATATATATATATATATATATATATATATATATATATAGTTACAATAAACAAATTCTGCTGAAATCTTATCCGGAGAAAGAAAATGAGGACAAAATCAGCATCAGCTATACTAAATGTATTTCTCAAACGTTTCGGACCTTACGCTAGAACCATCTTCAGTGTCTACAACAAAAGAAAAATTTAAGTTAGATTAACTAATTAATAGAAAATGAAAATTATAGATAAAAGTGTAAAAGCTATGTAGAGACGCAAGAATATTCCTAATAACTAAACCTTAAAAGCATATTGTTAAAATACATCTATTTTACATGTTTTTAATAAAATATTGTAAAAAAGGATAGAAATATGTGGTTATTATAAAAAAAGTGCGATAGAAATATCGAGAAATGCTCAATGAAAGTGAATTTAAAATAAATAAAGTTAAAATATATAGTTTTCAACAGAGACGGTCACTAACGTAAAAAACAATATTACTTTGGAAATATGAAACTAATAAAAAAATGCATTAAGAAAGTTACTATAAAATATTTACCCTTATAGCACGAGAACTAACCTGTAGAGTTGGAGTTAAGGGAATAATTAGAGAAATAGGATATACAACGAAGAAGGATCGTGTTGGTTGCCATAATTTTTAAGTTGGTTATTGTATTGTAGGAAGCTTGATTGAAGACTTATGATACATGGGTTGTGACTGTAGTTTTTTAATATACAACGATTCTAAAATTCTCAAATGTATTTAGCTAGAGGCGGACAAAAGGATCGAAAATGAGTCATACGCAGTAGAATGGTGATATGCTTTGCAATGCTGACGTATCGAGGAATACTCTAGCTTACAAAGAAGATCAGAAGCGCTATAATTCTGACCAGAGTGCTTGAGACCCTAAATTTATGGTATAGGGCAGTTTTGTATGCATAATGAATGCTGCAAGTGACACACATAAATAGATAAACTAACAAGGATTCAAACTAGTTAGGCAAGGTTCATAAAAAATAAATATGAATATCGATTGTTTGGAATTATTTTAAAACAAAAATAATTACAAATTGATCTTCTATTCTTTTTTATTTTTTATTATATTGAAGGCTTTAAAATAAAGGAATTTAATGGGAATAGACAACAAAAAAAAATCACAGTTATAAAAAATAACCAAGGAAGAAGTTTTAACGAATTGGGGAGAATATATGATAGTACTGTACAATGACATTAGAATTAATCAGCAACACCTAGAGGATGAGATGAATGAACCTACAATTCTTGTGGAAATGATTGAGGCAACTGGAGAATTCGGAGTAGAAAAAGTAACCAGGTTAGCTAATAGGATTTACAATTGATTGGAATAAATCAATTGCAGATAATGATTGAGAAGAGTTGAGAGACAATCTTGATTAAATTTAAACGTGAAGCTATCCATAAAAGAAAGTTTAATGTAAAGTTTAAGTTTGGGAGAAAATATGGTGTTTAAAAATTTATTAACAATGTTGTCGAACCTATAGCAATGCTAAGAAATATAGGAGAAAAAGTGTTTTAAATATTTATTTCTAAATCAAAGTAAAGCTAATCCGAAAAAATTCAAAAAGCCCCATGTATGTGACATTTAATAGCTGTTAACCTGGAAGTCAATGACGTACGAGTATTACTGAATTAGTGTTTATCAGATGATGTATTAGTGAGTTTTCTATAAACTAAGGTTAAAATATGCTACTATTCTTGGTAACTGGCATATCCCAAAATTAAATTCTATCGTTCTGTTGAGCATCCATAGAAAATTTACAGTTACTATATTTATAATTTAAATATTTTAGAAAAGTTTTTCATGGTGCCTCTGCCTAAAGATAATAAAAAAACAATCGTCAATGAAGCCCTTAAAGAATAAAAGTCTAAACACCAACGCATACTCATCAAGCCAAGGGGAGAGCCCATTGCCTTCCTCTTGTATTGGCAAAATATTTTACCTTTGAAAAGAAACATTATTTCGAAAAGATATATATATATTGTTTAAAGCAAGTGCTATCAAAACCCAACGCTTCCATAGAGGATTTAGGTAGAGTATTAGATATAATGTTGCATGTTTCCTAGACTCTATATCATGGGTGGTGATGTAATAATCCAATAATTTTATTATTGTTTATCGTTTGTAAATACAAGAATCTATTTGCTCCTGCTAAAAAACTAACGATTAAAAGTGAAAATCTATTTTAGAAAGAACCGGTTAAATTTCGGTAAATGCCCATCCTCTATTTTTGTAGACGCTTTGTTATAAATATCTCTAGTTAAAAAAAAATATACACAAATGCTATATGTAGAGTGTATATATAAATATACAATATATAGTGTATATCACAGATATACAATATATAGCACTTTTACTAATTAAAGCCGGCAAATTTCTAATTATGGTGTTATGACAAAAGATAAATTGACAGCCATCTTGGCAGCCACAGAGTTAATTGGAATCGCATATATTGTATTATATTTCATTTTGAAGGGATTGTTTTCTAAGTTAAAATATGATATGAACAATTTATATTAATCACTGATAAAGAAAATATGATTGATTAAAATGACATTCAAGGGCGGAGCTTATATGACTTAAGTCAAGAAACACGGGATAAAAACAATGAACATTTGAGCTCCTAACGACGTCTGACAATCGCGTTTGAATTCGAATCTAATGCTAGGCTTTTGAATTCTAAATGCTACTAGATTATTTATAAATAGTAACGGGGGGTGATTCCCCCCACAATTAGAGGGGATATGATGGTAAAGCTCCCCTTCCAAAATTCCCTTCAAAATTATATATAATACAATATGATGTGATTCTAATAACCTAACAAAAAGAACAAAAAACACTTCTTTTTTTTTAATTTGCCGAAGAAAAAAGTCTAAATTAAAAATTTTCCATAAAAATAGAGGGCGGGCATTTTCCGAAATTTAACCAGAACTTCAATAAAGCCTCCTTTATTACCGGTCTACCACTCAAGTAACGTCGGCGACCATGGATCTACATATTCCCTGTTGTCCGCAGTTCTTCGTCCATCACCAAGGTGTTCAAAAATCGTGTCCATAAGCTTTGATCTTTGTCTTTCTCTCGCTCTCCTCCCCTTTATTCTCCGCAATAGGCAGTGTTCCTCAAAGTCTTCTCCTCTCACGATGTGCCCAATGAATTCAAGTTGCCTCATTCTCTCGTTCCTTAACACACATCTCTCCGTATCGGCAATTCTTAATACTTTCTCGTTTGTAACTCTATCTATCCAGGGAATTTTCATCATTCTTCGCAGGAACCACATCTCCACCGCCTCCTATCTTTTTACCATATTCTTTTTAAGTGTGCATGCTTCACAGTCATATGTCAATGTTGACCATACATAGCATTCTAATATGATTAATCTTAAGTTCATACTTGTAGAGATGTTCATCAAAATTTTCTTCACTTTTCCAAAGTTTGTATTCGCCATCGCAATTTTTGTTTTATATCATTCTCACAGTAAACGTTTTCTGAAATAATGCTTCCCTTGTTGGAAAAGTCTCTCTTGAATTTGAACATTTACAACCAGTCTCTCTTGTCTTTTAGTTATTCCCAGGACCTATGTCTCTTGATGTTTATCCTCAGTCCTTTTTTTTCACATGATTCCACCAGCTTATCAACTAATCTTTGTAATTTATTTATAGAGTCCGCCATTAACACAGTGTCATCTGTATATTGCTCCCATTCTCATTCCTTCTTACTCTTCCATTTCATCAATGCATTTTTGTCCATATAATAAGAACAGATCAAGCGATAGAACGCACCCTTGTCTCACTCTTCTGTGTATTTTTATCCAATGAGTCTTATCATTATCAATCTTCACTGGCGCCCTTTGGTTCCAATACAGGCAATGTAACAGTCTTAGCTTCTTGCCATCTATTCCAATATCACTGAGCATCCTTATCAATAGTTCGTGCCTTATTGTATCTAATGTCTATCGAAGTCCATAAAACACCTAAAAACATCCATCTGTATCTCAAACGCGATAGTTGTTCCTTTACATTTCCTGAACCCGTACTGCTCTTCCAGCATACGGTTATCTATCTTCTGCTTTATTCTGTTGTTAATCACTCTCAGAGTACCTTGCAAAGTTGACTCATGATACTAATCTTACATTTCAGGGTGCTTTCCTTCTTAAGTATAGGTATAAAAGTTGACTCTCTCATCCTTTTAGGTATATAACCTGTATTGTAAATCCTATTAGCTAACTTGCTCGCTTTTTCTACTCCGAATTCTCCAGTTGCTTCAATCATTTCCACAAGAATTGTAGGTTCATTCATATCTTCCTCTAGGTGTTGCTGGTTAATTCTAATGTCATTATACAGTACTATCATATATTCTTCCCATCTCGTTAAAACTTCTTCCTTGTCCATTATGGCGTTTCTTTGGTTATTCTTTATAACTTTGCTTTTTGTTTGTTGTCTATTCCTATTTAATTCCTTTATTTTAAAGCCTTAAATATACATAAAATAAAATAGAAGACCAATTTGTAATTTTTTGTTTTAAAAAATTCCAAACAATCGATAATTCTATATATTTTTTATGAACTTCACCATTTAGATTTTAAACATTTAAAAGATAAAATATACTCTTATCGATAAACTAATGTCGAAACATTGGTTCATTTTTATATCCAAATAAATTCAAACTGTTCAAAAAATCGCTTTTCTAAAATATAGTGTTATGGTTTCTAACTAAATCTATTGGTAGCATAAAATATTAGGTGCAACGGTAAGTGTTTTTTAGGGATCGTGTGAAGTTCATAAATTATGCGAGGTGAAGAATTCGAAAAAAAAGTTTATTCTAATGAGAAGAAATGTCACAACCTTTTAAAAACCAAAAATGTTTTGATTTTCTCCTCCAACTTTACAATATATGCGAAAGGGTCGAATCGTAATTTGAGAAACCTGCAAAGATCACTGAGAATGCTATGTATTTTGTTTAAATAATCAATCCTATTCATAAACACAATCCTTTGACCTTAAACTGGTTTACTTATGTAAGTTTACAAATATTTTAAAAACGTTGAGGCGAAAACGAGGACTAATGACTTTAGTCCTATTAAACTTGTAATAAAATTTGTTAGCAATAAGTCTAATCTATCTGTGTGATTATAAGAAGTTTTAAAACACGATAATTGGCCTAGCTGGTGCAGACTTTTTGGAAATCAAAGAAATATCGAAAAAAGTTTGAGTGCCGTCTGTGACCACAACTAAGTCATTCTTCAAGACCTACAATGTAGAGCTTATCATTTTGGCTCGTTAATGAAACGATACAAAATTTCTCGATGGGATCCAAAATGAAAAAATATAAAATGCAGAAGTCAAAGTAAGTCATATGATTGAAATTGATCAGTCAGGTAGGTTAGTTTGTGACTCCTTGGGACATGAACCTACAGTTATAATTGAGTTTTAGGGATAGTAATTTAAAAATCCAGGCCCAATAAAGTTAAACCTGCATTAATAATCTTCTAATTAGTATAAAATAGTAACCATGACAATCTAGGTGTCAAACTTGGTTTTAATTGAAGTAAGGAACTAGTGATTTCCTATTTTTCGGGTCGAATTTTATTGCCTGATAAACGAAGAATTTTATCAATTGTTTTAGATTTTATACTCTTCGTTTTCAAGCTTGACTTTTTTTTATATTTCTTTGATTTCCAAAAAGTCTGCACCAGCTAGGCCAATTATCGTGTTTTCAAACTCCTTTTAAACACACAGATAGATTAGACTTATTACTAACAAATTTTATTACAAGTTTAATAGGACTAAAGTCATTAGTCCTCGTTTTAGCTTCAATGTTTTTAAAATATTTGTAAACTTACATGAGTAAACCAGTTGAAGGTCAAAGGATTGTGTTTATGAATAGGCCTGATTATTTAAACAAAATACATAGCATTCTCAGTGATCTTTGCAGGTTTCTCAAATTACGATTCGACCCTTTCGCATATATTGTAAAGTTGGAGGAGAAAATCAAAACATTTTTGGTTTGCTCTTGAGGGGTAAACGGCGATGTTATTTATATCGCGGATTGTGGGAAATCGAGAGAGAGATTCCATTCACGACGATTTGCTTATCGCAGCGCCTCCCGGACAATCTCCATGGTATGATAAAGAAGGCAAATAGGATTTAGGCTTTTTTGTGAGATAGGCGTTCTTTCGTCCGACTTCCTGTCACCAGTTGGGGAAAGGGGGGGGGGGAGAATAGACGAAGTTCAACTCAAACGACAAATTTCTTTCGTTCCCACGATTGTCTGGCGTCATGTGAGTATGTACTTTCCATACCCTCACACACACCAAATTCTCTCTTTAAATATCACAACTACAATCACAGTCATAGATGAGAAGGGTCAGGAAACGTCTTAGACCACATAAGAAGAGACATCTATCATTCAGGTTTCACTAAAGAATCACAGGTAAAGTATCTAATTGTAATCACTGGGAGATTTCAATAAAGCTTTACGTTCAAAAATATCACCAAGATTATTTAGACGGAGTGTTAATGATAAAAGGCTTTATTCTATTCACTTGAAATTTTTACTAAAAATATATATTAGATATATCTAAATTTGTGTATAATATATAGTCTCATCAAAGTTTTGTTAGACTTCTATAATTATTATTTAAATACACTTGTTCTTACTGGCCCTTATATTATGGCCGCTACTGTATATATATATATATATATATATATATATATATATATATATATATATATATATATATGATAAAAATTAATGCAATATCGCAAGAAAAGATGAGGAATTAAACCACATTTTCCGAAGTGAGAAGGTGAACTTTACAATGGTTTTAGGGGGAACAACTCTTATGGCTTCTTAATAAGAGTCAAGTATGTATATATAATTATTCACACATATATACTTATGTATATTTTTTATTCATCTAATGAAGACCATTTTAAGTACACAAATATATAGTATAACTTAAAATGCCGTAATGCCATTCTGGAAGCAATGCATAAAAACATCTTACCAGCCCCTGATGAAGATATCCAGGTCCATATCATGATAGAAACACATCCATGCTTCGCAGTTGGTACAACACGAGTGAGTAAATCTCCTACAGAAACCTTTTTCACAAAAGTAACCCCGGATGTCCGGAAAATTTTCTAAGTTGATGCAAAATAGTTATATTATCATCACTAACTCTATAATTTAAGACGGGGATTTTTCATCACTAACTCTATAATTTAAGAAGGGGATGTTTTTGAGTTTTTGAAGAATAATTTCATTTTAGTTTGGTTATGACTTATGTTTCTTTATCTAAGTTATTTATAATAATTCTTTTATAATATCAAAAAACAAAATGGTGAAGTTCAGAAATAAATATCAGTATCGAAATTTTGTGAATATTTTAAAACCCAAAGAATTACAAATGGTGAAGTTCAGAAAATTTATTATTATATATCTTCTTCTATAACCATATTTTAGCAACGTGATATTTTGGAGGGGGGAAATTTAGTTTAGAGTTCCTTTTTAAAATTATTATAATTGGCGAAGTTCAGAAAATTTAAAAAAATTTAACCATGGCTGCGATTTTTTAGATTTTAAATTTAAGTCTTAGTAGCAAAGCGCAAGCTTCCCCCATAGGGGGAAGGGGCGAAGCCATTGCCTGGTTTTATATAATTTCATTCTAATATATATTTAAATGGAATGGCATAAATTACATGCAAGGCTTAAATAAAATAGTTTTTATGAAATAACTGATAATTAATTTCATCTGACCAGATAACTTAAGATCATTGTTCATATGTCCAATTGTTGTAATACGAGTATTTTGCCCACTAAAAACGCATATTTATGTTCACCTGAGATACCCGATGCTTTCTTTCATGCCTCGCATTCTTTTGGCCTTTGATCATTAACACTCCGTCTAAATAATCTTGGTGATATTTTTGAACGTAAAGCTTCATTGAAATCCCCCTGTGATTACAATTAGATACTTTACCTGTGATTCTTTAGTGAAACCTGAATGATAGATGTCTCTTCTTATGTGGTCTAAGACGATTCCTGACCCTTCTCATCTATGACTGTGATTGTAGTTGTGATATTTAAAGAGAGAAATTGGTGTGGGGATAGTTAAGAGAAAAATAGATAGAAGTATGTGTAGTTAAGAAAGAGAGAGAGAGAGAGAGGAAGAGAGAGAGAGAAAGAGAGAGAGAGAGAGAAAGAGAGAGAGAGATATGTGCCAGATCGTCTGGCAAACTCAGTAGTTATGTTTCTTTATGATATATTTTGTGTTAAAACGGTCTATAGTTCAAGCCTTTGTTTTCTTAAATAAAGCAGTTGTTATTTTTGGATAATTTGCTAATGCACCTTTTCTTCTTTGGATTCTTTTTTTATGTTTTAATGTTTTAATAAATTTCAATTAATGTGTCCACTTCGGATCATTTTTATATTAATTTAATTAATTATTTAATTTTCTCCACTTTGGATTTTTTATTGTATTGTAGTTATCTTATTTTAATCTGTCAATTTCGTATTTTTTTGTTTTTGTTTTTTTAGTTGTCTCCAATTCGGATCTTTTCTTATTTTGTAGTTGTTCTATTTTAATATGTCCATTTCGGATCTTTTTCTTAAGTTATACATGTACTTTTTCTTCTTTTTTTTCTTTTTTCTTTCTTCAAGCATATATCGGTATAATTTCTCTTTGCATCTTCAGCTGGCTGCTTTCAAACGCTTGTTTGAAGTATATATCTTGGTAGTGTTCATTCGTTAGTCTCAGGTGATTTATTATTTATTCCGGCATATTTTGGTAAATCTTTTCTTATATATCAATTGCTCCTTATGAAAAGTCATGTTGATTTGATCTATTTCATTTATTGCGTGTAGCAATTTTGAGGGAAGACGGTCTAAAAGAGTCACATTTGAGATAAACCTCAGCACCATGTAATGCACTCTCTGTGCTTCCCTCAGCGCTGTATTACTTAAGCTATGCGTAGGAATGCCGGTATGCAGCAGCAGTGGTCTCACGAGGAGTAAGTATAATTTTCTCTTATTGGACGATGACAGTATTCCAAAACGGAAAAGAGATCGGAGCGTCTTTCTGACTACAGCGATCTTCTCTTTGAGGTGTGTTGTATATCCTTTAGTTGTAATCTTTAAGCCTAGTACTTTGTTTGGGTAGAGTAATGGTAATGTTCATGCACCACCACTACTTCCACTGTGAGAATGAGTCCCATCGGAATTATCTTAAACTTGTCGATGTTTGTCTTTATTTTGTTTCTTTTTCGTATGTGTTTATATTTGCGAATTTCTCCTCCTGTTCTCTTGGCTATATCTCTCGGGTTATGATAGTCGCTCGTCACGATTTGGGTGATGTCGGCAACCAGGTGGATATATTGAGCAAAATTATAGTTAGGGTGAGGGAGGTCGCTGGCATATATTGCATATAATGTGGGGCTCAAACCTCTCCCCTGTGTCACCCCTGCTTCCAGGTCGAAGAATTCTCATTCGATACCGTTTATTCTGAGCATGGCCTTTCGATTTTCAAAGTAGTTGCATAAAATCCTCGTCATGTCATCCTCGATGCCTAAGTCGTAGATCTTTCTTTTCAGACTTGGTCCCTAAACCTTGTCAAATGCCGAGGCGACGTCTCTTAACACTATGTCTACTCTATTGTCTTTGGCCTTAGCAATAGCATTCTTCTCAGTTATGAGGGCTAGTACAGTTTCCGTGCCTAGTTTCCTACGAAAACCGTGCTGTTGGTTGTTATATAGGTCATCAGTTTCTAAGTAGTTGCTAAGTCTGGTGTTTAAGAGTTTTTCAAAAAGTTTTCCTATAAAGTTCAACAGGGAGATTGGTCTGTAGCTATTGATTGCTTTCTTTGGTTTTCTTGGCTTTATCAGAAATATAATTTTGGCTTTCTTTAATAACTCTGGGAAGTGGCCAACATTTATGCATTCATTGAAGATATTTAAAATAGCTTGATTAACATTTGTGGGTGCGTTTATAAGATTCTTTTTCGTTATTCCTGTCATTCCATAGGCCTTCTGTTTAAAGCTCTTTACTGTGGTTTCGTACTCTTCATGATTGAATGGCCTTCCTTCCTCACTAGCATGGCGTGTTCACTCTTACGAAATCTATCTATCCAGTAATTTTTAAAATATCGCTCTACATCTCTATCTCTGCTAATTTCATCTCCGTTGACTAATAATCTTATTTTATCCCTTGGTGGGGTTCCTCTCAATCTAAGTTGATTCCAAAAATTTTTAGGGTCACCCTGTGTGTCCATATTTCCAATTATATTGGCCCAAGTCTGCTTAGTCTTTTCCATAATGAGAAGCTTGATGGTGTATCTCAATTCGCGCAGTTCTCTATAACGTTGGGCTGTGTTTCCATAGAAGTTTATATCGTAGATAAGGACTCCCACGCTGTCCATCCTCTCGGTGATATCTTTATCCCACCTTGAGTCCGGGAGAGTTTTCAACCTTGTCCATGAGATAGCTTAACGGTCTGCCTATTTAATTTTTTCCACTACATTGCAAAGATATTGATTGATCTTCTCCAGCGAGGCTCCTTCCAGTCGTTGATATCGAATTAGACTGCCATTTCCGGAGCTTTTCTTTCCCCATTGTTAAAAAACCCACCTCAAATGATACAAATACCACACTAATTGGATAATGTTCCAGTGTATGAATGTCATATTCTCTAACTAATCCTCCTTCTCTTTGTTCAGGACGATTTTATTTAGAGAGAAGGCCCAAAGAAGCCATTTATACCTATTGTCTGATTCCAACCGTGAAGCATGAAGGAGGTTTATAATGGTTTGAGTGACCTTTTCTTGGAATAACTAAATGGTGGGGTTACTTCTAACGAATATTTGTCAATTTTGGGTGACCAAATTTACCCAATTTTAAAAACACTCCCACAATAGTGGCACTATCTTTCAGGACGATAATGTAACAAATGACAGATAAATTCTAGAAAATATTGTACGAAGAGCAATGCAGTGAGATAAAACACATGGATTAGCTCCCATAATCACCAGATCTTAACATAATAGAACACCTCTGGAATGTTGGGGGGCAGTACTTAAGGAACTGATTTCCCTCTCCATCATCTCTGAAAGATTTTGAACAGATTTTGTTCTAATAATGACCTAAAATTCCAAGAACCTCTTTCCAGATCGTTTTTGACTCTATTCTTCATGGAGTGAAGTAATTATTGCCCTCAAAGAAGGCTCATCTCGATATGAAATGATAAAAATCACACTTGACATGGTTCCACTATTTTGTTCTTTCTATGTATAACATGACCAAACCTCCACCTCGTAGTAAATCCGGCACCATAAGCCCCACCTTGGCCACCGCTTGTTGCTTTCTATCCTTCTACGCACGTTGCAACTCGGAATCCCAATTAAGTTTGCATTTATCCCTTAAGGCTAAAATATTCGCACAAAACATAGTTAATGAAATTTCGAGTTAATTTAATTAACTGAAAAATAGGTCTCAATTCCTTTACAAGACCGAGCTGGAAAAGCTACGCATTTTTCAAAGAATATCGACGCTCCCCGAATCTTATTACTCTCGATAATATGTCACAGGAAAAAAACAATTATTCTTCCACCAGGTAGCCTTGTCATTTTTTTCAGACCATTTTAGCCCAACACTCAACAATTACATTATCATCCCAAATAATAATCTAATATTGACTTCCAATTATAACCATCACAACACGCTATCCGACACATTTCAAACGTGTAAAATCACACAATTTAAAACATTATTCCATTCATCATCTTGAAAAAGAGTCCGAACAGCAAACTAAGCCTAGGAATAACCTGATGATAAACTTATACCTCCCTCCTATAAAAGAAAACTTGACTTGGTTTCGTAAGAGAGATTTCAAATCATCCTCAAAGTTTGAAGTTTCACCATCACTCTTCCTCTGACCTCCTAAATTTCAAAAGGAAAGCAAAAGAGAGGCTCGGAAGAAACTTTTCAAAACAAAAGAAACGCCTAAACGACATATAGAAAACGGACACAGCCTTGCCGCTGCCCGTCAGTCAGCTCCCTTCATCCTAGATAGACGAATACATTTTTTCTTTGAATTTGGGTGCAAAGATGACAGCCTAAATCTCTTCTTATCCCTTCCCTTGCCCCATCATGATTTTGCCCCGTGAACGAAGACTTTACATAACTCTCGTAACTATTATGATCGGGAAAAGGTGTAATTAACTACGTAAAAAGGAGGTTATTGGTCTAGCCCACTGCGAAACTAGAGTTTAAGATGGATCCTGGAATGGGATTGAGTTACAAGCCTTGGGGATGACAAATAACCCCATTCTGTGGGTTTGACTAAGACCAGGAAGGAAATATAACCGTCTTTGTGTTTGTTGGACGTAACTTTGAATAACCAAAGCCCGTAAGGGGGCAGTACCATCGGTTGGAAGTATTTGACTGGGACTCCATCTATCATTTAGTCCAGCATGTTTTTACACCCCAGAAGAGCCCATACAGACCCATATTTGAATATAAATCCACCTATCATTAATCCGAACTTGTAGTTCCTAAGAACAGTCAGCTACGGAGTAGAGGGCTTTCCTAAAACAAAGTTGTAAGGTTCACATTTCTCCAAATAAGGAACGTACACAGTAAACGCTATGGGTGGTGAAACATCTAACCTCCTTATTCTCCACTCTGCAACCCTTGGACTATTTTGTGTGGTTGAGAGAGAAAGACTATTAAGTCTCGGAGCACCAATAAAGTGGAGCGTAGGTCCCGAATCACCACAGTTTACATCCTGTTAAACAGGGACACCGTTAAGAAGCTAGGCATTTTGTTCCGACGCCCCCTGGAGGTCGTATTTTAATCTGTTGTTGTTTTTATTTAATAAACGCATAGTACAATCTCTTCTCTTCAAAATGATAAATATACATGTATATGTGTTATTTTCCTTAATATTGAAGTTAGGAGAGAAATTATCCACCTATCCTATACCTCTGCACTACTGTTTAGCTCAACAGCCGTCAGAATCATTATATGATTTCAGCCCACTCCTTGGGGATTCCCAGAGATAGGAAGAACATAATATAGCTTTAAACTATCTATCTATCAATCATAAGTTTCGCAATTCGGATATAAGGAAACGAGATATTAGGAAAAGTGTTTTATGATTTTTCAATATAACTACCCTCGACTTCAATGCACTTGCGCCACTTTTTCCTGAGGCTTCGAATTCCCGACAACCAGAAATCTCCCTATTGCTGTTCAATCCACTCCTGAACGGCGAGCTGGACATCTTCATCGTCCCCAAACCGGCATCCACGCAGTGCAGCTTTGAGCTGGCGGAATAAAAAGTAGTTGCTAGGGGCCAGATCTTGACTGTAGGGGGAATGATTGAGCTCTTTGAATCTGCACTCGAGCAGGTCAGCTTGTGCAACTCTGGCCTTGTAGACTTTGACGACGTTGAAGTCGATCATGGGGCGTGAGGTTTATAGGGACCCAACGGGCAGAGACCTTGGTCATGGCAAAATTGTCGTAGATGATGTTGATAACACTTCCACATGATATTCCAAGCTCTCGCTCGATTTCTTCGACCTTCACCCGTCGATTCTCGAGGATCATCCTCTTCACACGGGCCACATTATCCTCGTTGGTCACGTCTCACGGGCGTCCTAGATACGGTTACCTTTAAAGGACTCACAAACATGGCAGAACTCCCTATTCCAGCGAGAAATGGTTACATGTTAAAGGAAGGTGGCGGTGTACACTGTAACCATGCGTTCATGGATCCCTTTTGCATACTTGCCTTCCTTGGTCAAAAATCTGATCATTGCGCGGTGCATTGTTGAAAAATTTGTGACTGACGATCTGCGATCATCTACTGCTTTTTAAATAGACGAGGCAGGAGCGTGCAGCTGCAGGTCCTGACTTTTGATATCTTGTCCTAACAACCCCACAAACAGCCATCCCCCTTCCTCTGCTTTTCCCTACCGATTCGCAAAACTTATTGACCGCCCCTCGTACATCTCTCAAATTTCAGCTACTTCGGTCCAGAAATATTGCCAGTGAACCAACCTCACCCTAAAGTGCGAATACCTATATATATATATATATATATATATATATATATATATATATATATATATATATATATATAGTAGTGGCCATAATATAAGGGTTAGTAAGAACAAGTGTATGCAAGTATTTATTATAGAAGCTGAACAAAACTTTGAGACTATATATTAAACAGATATTTCAATATACATATGTGATATCTATCTTTCGTGAAAATTTTAATTGAATAAAATGAATATTTCCTAAGTTATGAGGGAATAAACAAACGATCTTCCAAATTGCGGCGGCCAAAAGTTAAGGGCCACTTAGAAAAAATGAACTACCAACCGAAGTATTTGTGTTTAGGAGACTTTTGAAGAGCTATTGTTTTTTTTGTTTTTTAAGAGCTCATCTGGCGACTGCCTACTTGGCCATAAGCCGCCGTACTCCACACGGTGTTGATGGGCTAACAGTTACTTCTTATGATCATACATTATTGAAACATTGAACTGTCAACATGGCGGCTTGTGAGAGACGACCGGTGTCTTGTGTTGAAAAGCAAGGTATTGTATGCCTTCACCTAGAGGGCAAGGCAAGTCAAATTAGGTGATAGCAACTACTGTTAAACGGTCTAGCAGTGTTGTGCAACGAATTATAGCTCGTTTTAAGTCATCAGGATCGACAGATACTAAACCCAAAACCAGTAGACCTCGTAAAACGTCACCAAGACAGGATCATATTATGGTTAGCATATCACTCAAGGATAGGTTTAAGGGTGCTGCTTAGATATCTTGCGATTTCAGCTCCACTTCTGATGTCAACGTATCGCGCAAAACAGTTTCCCGGAGGTTACGAGGTTCTTGGTTACTTGCAGGAGCATCGAACAAGAAGCTTCTGATCTCAAAAAAGAATCAAAGAGCCCATCTTCGTTACGCTCACGAAAATGTCGTTTGGACAGAACAGTAGGCGCAGGTTCATTTTAGCGATGAATCGAAGTTTAATGTGATTGGTTCCGATGGCGGGATGTACATCTGACGAAGATGTGGCGAAAAGTTATTTCGTGTATGTGTGAAGGTGCCAGTGAAATATGGAGAAGGCAGTGTTTTAAATGTATGGGCAGTGATCTCTGCTGTTGGTCCTGGTCCACTTATTTCTTTACAAGGGAATGTCAATGCTAAAATCTTCAAGCAGATTCTTAGACAGCATGCCCATCCACATATCCGATCGTCGTTAGTTCAACATCTAATCGTCGTGCAGGACAACGCTCCCTGCCACAATGCGAAGAAAGTCAAAGATTTTTTGAGTGATACTGGGGTTGATCTCATGCACTGGCGAACTCAAAGTCCGAATCTCAACCCTTTAGAAAATGTTTAGAAGATTATTGGAGATGGGGCGCGAAGGAACAATCCAAAGAACTAAGATGAACTCTGGGAATTAATGATAAACAAGTGGGACAATGTTACCCCATCATTTTGAAAGAAATTATTTCAGTCCTGTGTAACAGATGTCGGGAGGTCATTGCTAGTAAAGGGATGTTCACAAAATATTAATAGTAACGGTTTCTTCTGTGTTCTTGTTCTATTTTAAATGTTTTTCTCATACTCTACAAAATATTTATTCTATTCACTTGAAATTTTTACTAAAATATATATTAGATACATCTAAATTTGTGTATAATATATAGTCTCAAAGTTTTGTTAGACTTCTATAATTAATATTTAAATACACTTGTTCTTACTGGCCCTTATATTATGGCCGCTAATGTATATTTTATATATATAAATATATATATATATATATATATATATATATATATATATATATATATATGATGATGAAAATTAATGCAATATCGCAAGAAAAGATGAGGAATTAAACCACATTCTCCGAAGACAATTTAATGCAGAACAGTTTCGGTGTTTCTCACACCCTTTTTCAACTGACACTGGATAGAAAATATAAGAAAAGTGCATACAAACATAATAACACAGGGTCAGGTCGTGAAAGATCCCCTCTTTTTTTCGCCTAATCCCCTACTTGTGGCTAATCTGGGGAGGGGGGGGGTTAGGCCTAAACATATTGAAGGGCTGACATTTTACTATTTTTTTTATTTGCTTTCTTATTACAGGATTAAAAGAAAATTGACCATCAGATAGATTTAAATTAGGAACTGACGATATCAAGCTCGATTCTACGATTCTTCTCTTAACATAGTTAGCCGATTTAAATACTATTTTACTTCCATTGAAATCGATCGTATGATTCTTGTCTCTAACATGGCAAAATATTCCACTGCTTTCGCTGCCCACTCTAATATTTTTTTTGTGTTCGTACAATCTCTTGTCTAGATTTCTCCCCGTTTCCCCTATATAAACTTTATGGCAATCGTTGCAGAATATTGCATATACTCCTATGTTATGATGTTCTTTGGGTTTCCTGGCCATCATCAATTGGTTTAAGGAATTATTATATTTAAAGGCTAGATTAATACCCGCTTTTCTAAATATGTCCTTTAAACTATTTAATTTATTATTAAATGGCAATGTTATACATTTGTTGAAGTCATTTGTGTATGAAGGCTTATTACCATAGAATGTTTTCCTAGCTGCAAAATTAAATTGTCTTCAGAGAATGTGGTTTAATTCCTCATATATATATATATATATATATATATATACTTTTATATATATATATATACATCCACACCTAAAATTCAAGAATACATTTATGATCTTCGGCTATTCACCCGTATTTTAATATACGCATATTGTTTGTTTGCTTATCCCCTTATTTCTTCTATTTAAATTATGTAAACTACACATCCGCACAGTTATAAGAAGGGTTTTTTTCTTGAAATAACGAAGCGTCATTCGGCCATGAAAAGTATAAATGTAAATATCGTCCAAGTTTTTATCTAAGAACGTATCAGCACAAAATTTTAAAATGTGAAAGAACTTTAGCCCTTACGAAATCCCCTCACCACTAAATTCGTACGAACATTCAAAATTTTGAACTTGAGCTTCCTTGTGTAGAAAGGAGGTGGGGTGGGGTGGGGCTGGATAAAACATTATAGAATAACTTCAACCTGGGTACTCGAAATTTCAAACCTCACCTTTTTTCGTTTAGAGGGAGACTTCAAAAGAAGAGCAATGATTTGGAAGAGCCCGCGTGCGCTCAATTTCAAAGTTCAACTTCCATTTAGATACTTGTAAGAAGGAAAGGATCAGGTAATAGTGGTCAAAGACTCCTACTGTGGCTCAAGCACCAAAGATCCTAAGCGCGGCCGGATACGTCTTCGGAACATGGGGAGGGGGATTTCAAAATATGTTATGACAACTGCCATGGGTGCTTGAGCAAGAGTGAGATTCTTTAATCACCAGGATCCTGACGAGAATATATATTTTTCCAGTGCATAGTAATTTTTCAGACATCCTGTACAAATTTCCCGAAAAAAAACATAACCACCGATGCAAGCATTTTACCCAAACAATTTGACCTTATGTGGTCAAACTTTATTGAGTCAATATGATCTCTCCCCAAAATGAGTGTAAGTTAATCCCTTCCCAAATAAAAGGGAGGGATTATCTTTATTTACTATGTAGAAAGAAATAATAAATATCAAAAGAATTTGGCACTCCACAGATCGATCTTTAATTTCTAGTGGAACGAGGAATTTGAACTTCTTATTGAAAGAGTTAAGATGGAAATGACCATAAAGTTTAATAAACTGTCCATTCGAAATTTGAACTTGAAAATCACTTTAGATAAAAGTAATTCGGAAGAGATTAAGTTAGGATTTTACTAAATCAAGGTACACAAAATTTCGAAATTTTGAGATAAGATAAGAAGAGTCCATAAATTAAAAAAATCCAAGGTACTCTTAGGTTCAACTTGACCTTCCTTCGAAGGAAAGACGGAATAGATAAATTTTTTTAAAAGGCCAGTTTGCTCATAAACTCGGAATTAAGCTTTCAGCTGCTGAGATATGAGTAAAAAGAGCCTAGATTTAAATAAATGGAAGATATCATGTTATTTGACACATCCTGATACCCTATGGTTTAGGATGAGGGGGTTAAAAAAACTAAATCTATACTTGCACTAAAGGATCAGTTTAGACCCCTTGCCGAATGAAATATAATTGACTATTTAAGAATAGTTTATTATAATCAATACAACCATTATATGCTTTAATTAATTGGCGCGAGAGGATGTATAACTTAGCTTTCGAAAACAAGAGAAAATATTTACTTATTATGAAAAAAAACAAACTTATCTACAGTGACAAATTTCAGATATGAGGACAATAGAGTAGTGTGATTGAAGGGTGGACTATTTTTAAAACAAAGTTTTGTAAGATAATTAGTTTTAGTTTGTACTCATAAATATAAGGAAAATTTATTTATTTATTTATCCTTCGAACCAAACACGTGAGAAATATATTAATTATAGTTTTAACACAAGTTTTACAAAGAAAATATTTAAGGTAAGGTAGGCAAAAAGCGAATTATAATAGAAGCGAATATAGGTCACTAGTGGTGGACGGTACTATTTCGGTATTAAGCATCAATACTGAGATTTTGGGTTCAAAAGGACGTGCGCTTTCCAAAATCTGCCTAACTCTTGCAAAAAAAATATCCAAGGGCAATCCTCGATGAATAATTCGCTGGTCAACAAATTTTAACTTTTTTCTGATGACTTAAGTTTGAGACCTGTTCTTGGGAAATTCAAGGTCACTGAGTTTACAAGATAGAAAAAGTTTTCTTCTCTTACGTCAAGTTTTTTTTATTTATGGACTGGACTGGTCCATATTGGTGCCACTCATAGTAGCAGGATATCTTACGACCAAGTGAATTGAAGTGGAGGCGTTTCATATTCTTTTTATTATATTTTATCTATGTATTTAGACTTCGCTTTAAGCAAATATAGATATATAAAGCAGTTGTGTATAATATATTTTTTGTGTTTTCTCAGATTTTTTTTATGAAATGAAATTCAGTAGTATGACCTCATTAGGAAGGAAATGTTTTACTACACTAACTCAAAAAATGAACATTAGTATCTTTGTGAAAAGAGCATACTTGGCTTACTTTAAGATTAATTAGACGATCAGGATAACCGTGTGCCCCGCACAATTTTTATAAACCATGTGTCAAAAATCTACGCCAATAAAGAAAGGGCACAAGGAAACAACTAAGATTTGGCATTACTATGGTGTAATGCCTAAACACCATGTAATCGATTGCTACTTTTGTCTCATCGAGACTTCTGATTATAGCAAGAAAATGCGACATAAAATAAGTTACCCAAATCTTGATTTATCAATTCGTCCAGTGCTTCATTCAGATGAAATTACAGTACTTGTACTCATGTAACTTCCTTCACTGGACGTTGTAAGTGATATACGTAAATCTGATGTAAGCAATGAACTTGACAGTGATCCAGACTTTGTATATACATCGACCCAACAACGTGGAAACTTCAGCCAATTAGAACTGAATGATTTAGTTAGAGACCTATGCCTGTCAAAAGAGTTAGCATAAGTGTTAGCTTGTAGAAATAAAGAGAAAAATTTGTTGCAGGAAAAAATAAATGTAACTTTTTATTGGAACAGGGAGTCTCTTGGCATTCTTTAAAACTGAAGAAGATTTTGTTTACTGTTGTGACATGGCGGGACTGTTAAACGCGATGGGTGTTTCAGAGTATGATCCAAGTGAATGGAAACTTTTTATACATAGTGCAAAGCAAATTCTAAAATGTGTGTTACTCCATAATGGAAACTTTACATAAACTTTACTTGACCAACAAGGAGGCTATACGAAATTATCCGTGTTTCCTGTGTTTATAGAACAACCAAGCCAAGAAAAACATTGGGAACAAAAACTCTGGCGAGTTAGAGAAAGTTTGACTGTTGGAGAGAAGAATATTATACTCCAACCACATGTTGACCGAGCGAAAATCATCTTCCCACCCCTTCATATTAAACTAGGGCTGATGAAACAATTTGTGAAAGCTCTGAATGTGGAGGGTAACTGTTTCAAATTCATATGTATAATGTTTGCTGGCTTAATTTATGATAAAATAAAGGCTAGAGTTTTTGATGGGCCACAAATCAGAAAGTTAATGGAAAACAAAAAACTTCTCAAGTTCGATGACTGACATAGAAACAGGAGATAGAATTTATTTGTGGCTGGTGTGAAAGGATTTCTTGGAAACAAAAAGGCTGCTAACTATAAGGATTTGGTAGAGACATTACATGATAACTTTCACCGTTTAGGCTGCAACATGAGCATAAAGGTTCACTTCCTCAAGAGCCATCTTGATGAATTTCTTGGCAACGTGACTGATGAACACGGAGAGCGTTTTCATCAAGATATCAAAATTATGGAGGAGAGATATCAAGGACGATGGAACACAAACATGATCGCAGCTACTGTTGGAGTATTCAACGAGACTGTGTAGACATCAAACACTCCAGACACTCTCGCAAGCGAAAACTTCTTCCATGAATTTATACGTATGTGTACGATTGCTTGTGTTTTCTCCATTATATTATAAAAATAACTTGTATGTATTTAGTAATAGGTGATGTTATCTTACAATGCATTTATCCTTCCAAATTCTGTTGAGAATTAAGTTATGGTTTGAAGCTATAACGCTTGGGAAACTCTCCTTACCGAGTAAATACATGCAGTACGTCGTAAAATAGGAATATGCTGTAGAATGAAAACCTGATGTGTTAAAAAAAAATGGATGTCATATTTGAAAATACGTTAAAATTAGTCAAACACAACTACATAACATAAGTCAGCAAAAAGTGTGTTGACCTGTGATAGAATCACTGACCAAATAAATAATGATAATATCTCCAGTTTTAGATAAATCACCCACAATACTTTGTATACGAGTATATTTTTCCTGCCTGATGAGTATGAACATTCACGAATTATTTTCCTAGCCTTTGCTCAAGGAAAACAACCGATTTATGGCATTCAAAATTAAACTAAATAGCCTTGAATGACCTTGATCCACGTCGACAGGAGGGGATCCTAGGAAAAAATGATCCTGCACTGGCGAAAAAAACTTAATTGTGAGAAGGAAACAAGACGGATTTTCAATGGGGGAAGATTAAATTAAATTGTATGGTATCGGAATTTTGATTATCCTCATAATTGTTAATGATTATGGTAATAAAAAGGCTTTGACGTACGTTCACTTGAATTTCTACATTGGGAAAGATATAATTACACCGCAGACGTCTTGGATTCGATCCCCACACGGACCGTGGAGTAATTATTCAAAGAAATAAACTTATAATTGAATCAATTGACATTTATCTGCTCTGCGCAAATGAAGGGTATCTACCATCTGGCACGGTTTCTTCCTGTTAGGAGTGACTTATCCAGAGAGGCGGGTACGTTTTGTTGTCCAATAAGGCTCAATTCTTTCTTCGCTCTTATCTCGTCTCTCTCTTCTTCCACATATTCATAGTTTCCGTCTATCCTTCTCTATCTATTGCTTTCAAGGAGGATTAAATGAAGAACAGTTTAAAAAGTATTACTCCAAATCTTTTGATCTTTCACTCCAATCATTCCAGATGTTTTCTTTTATGAACTTAAGAAACAATTGCTGTTTTGGCCTCCGAATTTTCATCTTGGCGGCAACTAACAAGGGAAAAGCCAGGGGAACATCCCGCGTGAAAAACGAAAACCAACATGAGTATATTTTGCTGATGCTATTGAATCCTCCATAAAAATGGGATGGGAGGGAAAAAAGCCTGAAAAGTACATACCCGAGGTCCTGAAAGAAGAAACTATTTGGATCACTGGTTATTTTTTCCTTGAAGATAGATATGGAAAAAAGTGATGAAACTGGAGAAAGCGAAAAGGTGTAGAAGACAAAGCCAAAGATCTCCCCGGGAAATCTTATTCATGGTACAAAAGGCATCCATTTTGGTGGGATGCAGAAAATGGGGTGTGGTAGAATAAAATTTGGAAAGACCATAGGCATATTAAAACCCACTACCCCTACGGGGGATAAAAAGGAGGGATAACCCATCTGGGTCTCGATTAGGGATGAATGGACGAAGGCTGGCCAGCGAATAGCCTCCTATTTAGAAGGCCAAGAAAATAAGTGCGAAAAGGCATGCAGAGACTCTGTAGAAAAGGGGTAAAATGGCAGCCTAGCCTCGGGCGAATAAAGCCCAGGGAGTCTCAGTCAACTTCGATACTGCCAGGCGCAATGTGTGATATAGGGTGAACAGCCCCGCTCCCCCCCTAGGTGTAAGAATCTACACTTTGCCTCCCATTTGTAGGAAGACTGTAGAAAGTGGGGCTCGCAATTCTCCTCTACCCCTCTTCCTTTCTAACGTGATTTTAATTTTATTTAATTTAAAATTTGTTGATAATGATAAAAAATCGAGGATCGATAACAGTAGAAAAGATCAAAGACAAAGAATAGTGTAACGGGACAAAGTTAAACAATAGGGGAAAAGAAGAAAAGCTCGTGCAAAATGAAAAGGATTGAGGATAAAGAACAATGGAAATGATCAAAGATCAAAAATAGAGGAAAGATAAAAGCTAGATAATTGTTGAAAATTATCAAGCTAAAAAATAATATAGGATAAAAACAATAATAATGAAACAGAGCAAAGATCATGAATATTAAAAATGACCAAGGCCTAAGAATAGTTGAATAGATCAAAGATAAGAGGATAATTTAAAAACTTCAAGGAAAAAAATAGTGGTGAGAGGGAATAAAAAAATAGAGGAAAAGAGAAGTGATCATAAATATTAAAATGGACTATGGAAAAATAAGTTCGAACAGATCAAAGATTCTTGTCTTATTGAAAATGATTGTCACCAATATTTGGAAAAACTTAATGGATGAAAATGAGTAGAATAGGGTCAAACATCAATAATAGGAGAAAAGGGAAATAAAAATAAGGATAACAAAGAATAGTTGGCTAAAGATTAGGGGTCAAGATTAATGTAATTGATCAAAGATCAAACAGTGGAAAAAGAGCAATGCTGATGAATATTGAAAAGGACCACAGATAATAAATAGTCTCTAAGATCAAAGAATCTTTCATAATGATCAGCGTAAAAAAGTGAAAAAAGAATATTGATCAAGATTAGTCTAAAAAGAATAAAGATCTAAAGTAGTGGAAACAGATAAATGATCGTAAATAGTCAAAAGAACACAAAATATTGTAAAAGCTCGTAGATCACAGGATAGTTAAAAAGTTCACTTTTATTGGGAGAAAGATTTAAAGATCAAGATTACTCGACAACGATCGAGATCTAAAATAGTAGGTAAGCAACAATGATATTGAATAATGAGAAGGATCAATGAAAGTGAATATTAAAGAAGAATAAAGGAATAAATGAGAAAGATTAAAGATCAAGTTTACTTGAGAAGGGTCAAAGATTAAAAATAGTGGGTAATGATCAATAATCCTGAATATTGAGAATGATCATTGGTAAGGAATATTAGAAAAGAATGAGGGAATAACAGATAAAGATTATAGATCAAGATTAGTCGCTAAAAAATCCAAGATCTAGAATCGTAGGGGAGGATCAATGATGCTGAATATTGAGAAGGATTGAGATTAAAGAATTTCATAAAAGAATAACAGAATAAAGGAGAAATATTAAAGATCAAGAGTACTGGAGAAGGATCAAAGATTTAAAATGCAGGAAAGGATCAATGATCCTGAATAATCAAAAGGATCGAGGATAGAGAATATTAAAAAGAGTATAAAATAAAGGAGAAAGATTAAATATCAAGTTACCTCAAGAAGCATCAAAGATCTTGAATAGTGCGAAAGTATCAATGATGCTGAATATGGAGAAGAATCAAGAATAAGGAATATTAGAAAAGAATAAAGAAATAAAGGAGAAAAATTAAAGAACAGGTTTTGTGGATAAGAATCAAAAATCTAGAATAGAGGGAAAGTAATAATGATCCTGAATATCGAGAAGGAACAAAGATAAATAGTATTAGAAAAGAATATCGGAATACAAGAGAAAGATTAAAGATAAAGATTACTCTAGAAGGGTTATAGATATAAAATAGTTGGTGAGGATCAATGATCTTGAATATCGAGAAGGATCAATGATAAAGAATTTTTAATAAAAAAATAAAGGAATAAAAGATAAAGATTATCGATCAAGGTTACTGGAGAAGGATCAAAGATCCAGAATCGTGTGAAAGGATCAATTATCTTTAATATTGAGAAGGATCGAGGATAAAGAATATTAGAAATGAATAAAGGAGAAGTATTTAACATAAAATTTACTGGAGACGAATTAATGATTGAGAAGAGTGTGCAGGAATAAATGATGCTGAATATTGAGACGGATCAATGAGAAAGAATATTAAAAAAGAATATAGGGATAAAGGAGAAAGTTTAAATATCAAAATTATTGGAGAAAGATCAAAGATTTAGAATAGTGGGAAAGAATTAATGATCCAAAATAATGAGAAGGATCTTGGATAAATAATATTAGAAAGGAATATAGGAATGAAGGAGAAAGATTAAAGATCCTTGGAGAAGGATCAAAGATTTAGAATAGTGAGAAATTTTTTATCCTAGAAGTAGTAAAGTTAGGAGAAGTATTTTTCATTCCTTGGGAAGGTTTAGGATAAAGAATATTAGAAAAGAATATAGGAATAAAGGAGAAGGATTAAAGATCCTGATTACTGGAGAAGGATCAAAGATTTATATTAGTAGGAAGGGATCAATGATCCAAAATATTGAGAAAAATCTAGGATTAAGAATATTAGAAAAGTACAAAGGATCTCATTACCAAAGATCCTTCTACAAATTTTGATGACTCCATATATGCAAAATGGCGGCATCCCGAA
Source organism: Ceratothoa steindachneri (assembly GCA_963969495.1). Taxonomy (NCBI): domain Eukaryota; kingdom Metazoa; phylum Arthropoda; class Malacostraca; order Isopoda; family Cymothoidae; genus Ceratothoa; species Ceratothoa steindachneri. Next base: position 59,520,740 of record OZ018331.1, on the reverse strand, counting down.
CAAATTTGGAATTCTTGAAGCAACCAACAGGGGAATCCTCGCGATTATTTTTGCTTTTACATATTCGAGTTATGTATCTCCCACACATTTTCACACATCTTTACTTAATGAACCACTAATTCCCAATTGCTGCCCTCAATGGTTCCCTGTTATTTTTTATTCAAGGAAAGAAAAATACTTCTCCTAACTTTACCACTTCTAGGATAAATAACTTCTCACAAATATCGAAAAAAAAAGATTATGTTCACATATATTTCGTAATTAAAAATCTGCCAATATCGAATACCTGTGTAATAATCTCATGATCGAAAAAGTTTGTCTTATATTATGGCGCTCGATGAAGAGAGCTCACATTCCTTTCACAACGCTTCTGTTTTGGTGCTTTTTTCTTTAATCTTGGTTTGTCTTTGGCTTCTTTTTGGGCGGTTTCCGACTTTTTCAGGGAGTTTTGTTTTTGTCTTTTTATTCTTGTTTTCTTTGTTTTAGATTTTGGTGTTTTTTGTTTCTTGTTTTAATTTTCAGTTTTTGTTATCACTTTTTTATTGTTGTTTATTTTTTAGTTGGGCTTTTCTTTCATGTATTTTAGGAAAGAAGAGGCTTTAATTTTTTACTTTTTTTTGTCTACTCTCAGAGGCTGTGGTTCAATAGTAGATGTTGGAGGTAGTTTTTAATTATTTGAGATAATTTGAACGAAAGCTAGGTTCGGGCAAAAATTACCCTACCTAGTTTCTCGTCGTAAAAGAAGACAGCGTGAGAAAATTAATTGCTGGAATAAGTGGGTTGAGTTGGGAAATGCCAGCCATTAAATAGACATATCAATAGACCTCTTTAACACCTGACTGGACACTGTGCTATGGTTTTGAATGTTGCTTGTGCATAACGGCCCCACTGAATTCAAACGCACCGCTGGCCAAGAAGAACGGCAGTTTAAGTTCATCAGTGAGTGCAGCCATAAGTCACGGGCGCCGGTCTCCGTAAGCCCTGGTAAGTTTACATTACTTTTGTATATTTGTACCCAAAACTGCTTCATTTTTTCTCTAATATTAAAGAAGTTTTAAGAAGTCTGTGCCTTGTTCCTTGTGTTTTTCTAGCAAAATTGTTTGGAAAATTTTAAGGACGAGACTTTTGTTTTTAACTCTAGACCACAACAATGTGTGTGGGGGGAGGGGGAGTTTGGTTAACAGCTATTGTTGCTAATAGTAGTAGTAATAGTAGATAGTACATAGTCATATTAGCATTAATGTTGATAATATCACCATTTTACGCTAATGTAGTAAGAAATGATAAGAAACAGAATATTTCATATATTTTAGAACTCTTCAATAATAATAATAATTTTATAATTATTATTGTCCATCAGTTCATGGAGGAGGAGGCAGTGGTAAGAACACGAAGCCTGGTTTGGCTGTCTGGTTACAGCTTACGAGCAATGGCCTCCGAGATGAAGGAAGCGAGGCAGCAGCGACACCTTGAGGATGCCAGAGTCAATCACGAGCTGGTGGATGCAGCTATTCATGACGAGCATGACGACCTGGGTGAAGGGACTGAACAGGCAATTGTCCATCTAGCTACCTGGCAAACAAGATCCTGCGTACTCAGGGGTGCTGGTTTTGTCAAGACATCCTCATCGAGAGTAAGCTCTCATACTAACTTACCCATGTCAACGAGCAAGTGGACAAGGCCATGGAGGTATTTTAACAGGGCAAACTCAAATCATTCACAGACTCGCTGCCGCATGGTAGGCTAGTATGCCCCTCTCACATGACTGTCTGCTCACCAAGAATGTATGCCAGAAATACAGGTGGCTCACGAAGAAGGAAAGAATACGGTACTCGCTGTTTGGGTGTAACAACCTTAAGGAGGCCTTTGAGAAGGTCGTTGTTGCACTTGGGAAAGAAGATGACCAGCTGGCTACATTGAGCTGCGCTAGTCGCCACAGCTTCTTAAAAATATTGTATGCAACAATGGCGGCCGGTCTGTTCAATGTCTTCACATCTAACTACAACAAAGAAAGAAACAGTGAAGTGCATTCAAAATGCAAAATTGATTTCGATGCAGCTCGCAACAAGAGCACTGCTAAGAAACTAAAACTGAATGGCTTCAAGAAATAGATAAATTTTGTGGAACGTTAACATGTTTTTTTGAAAATTTCAGTATTAATCTTGTGTTCATTTGGGCAATGTAAAATTACAGAAGTGCCACGAAGATTCAATACGTGGGGGTACATAAAGAGGACAGTGATTTGTTTTACGTGAACTGAACTTTGACAAAATGACACGGCTCAGTATTGGGAGTCAGAATGATTTGTATTGTTCATTGTTCATATTTAATGTTCATTTATGATCTGAGAATCTATGGAAGCCAATGAGAAGTTAAAACTTAATAGTATATTGTTGATTTTTCATTCATAAGCAATTTAGCAGAGATTGATAAATTAGATACAGTTACCTTTTTTCTTATTTCACCAATTAAGACCAATCAATTTCTTCTATACATTGTCATGACTCAATATCTATATATGAAAACTGCAAAACCTAAAGCAAAAAATTCATTACCTTTGGTTTTCAAGTAAAATCAAAATTTAATTATAATGTTGAAAATGGTCCTGGAGCCTGTATGCAATTGGCCAATATTCTGAGCTAAGTCCAGGTTTTAAGAGGTCTATGACCCATCTCATCCTAGTCTGTCTATCTTCTCTCTCCCCTGCTCTTTTCTCATCCTAAAGCTGTAATGCAGACAAATTGTGGGTGTTTAGAGGGAAACAACAAGGGTGAAAAGAAAGAAAATTGGTCGTTAAACCTGTATCAAAACGGGACAATCTTATTTCACACTTTTTAGACTTTTTTTTGAAAATCACTCTTGTTGGGTTTGCTATATATGTTAAAATAATAAAATTATCTTTTGTTATTCTTATTATATACCCTATCTGTCTCTTTCCTTCACTCCTCATTCCGAGTACTCAAGGCAGCAATCTCCAAGAAAAATAGCTAAAAGTCCTCGCTGATCACATGAAAAGGGAAAATATTGATTTCGTGGGCCGGACCTTCATAAGCATTTGGCAAGAAGCGACTGATGGAAAGAAGCAAAGCGCTTATTTCGAAATCCACTTTGCTTGATGGGGTGTCGATTGCTTCGCTTCTGATCAATAAATTTACGAGGGCATGGAAGACCTTGGTGAAGTATTTTCTTGCAGAAGGATATCATAATGTGAAGGGGATTTTATGAAGGGGCATCAAGAATCATCGTGGAGATGCGTCGGATCGCATAGAGCATATGTTGATGCATTCATGAAAAAAAAGAGTGGATTGTACGGCCTTAATGCCAAGAAAATGAATTATAAAGCAAAAAAGCAAAGTGTTCTTTGAAGCTCCTAGAAAATTGAAGGGTAATGGATAGAATAGTGTTTATTAAATGAGATCACGTCAGTAAGTCCCCAGAACACGTCCTAAGCCATTAATGGGATTATTATAATAAGATAACGAGTCTAAATGCTATTTAACCAATTCAACTACCTCTTGGATATGATCATAATTATATTTAAAGAAAATGAAGGCGTCATTAGAATTACAAGGTTATTGAAAAAAAGAGAGTAATTTTCTGTTGTTATTATAATGAAACCTAAGCTTAACTGATCGACGTAAGCAAAAAAGTATTAGGAAGGGCGAATTTCGCGTGAGATTTTCTGCTTGTTTTTGAATTCTGTTTGGGAGCTGATTTTGCGACCAAGATGTTTTGAGAATTGCGTTTGCGAGCTGATTTAGCTTGTTTTACGAGCTATTTTGGATTTGCTTTCACGAGCTATTTTTTATGCTTGTTTTTTTCAAGCTATTTTGGGATTGCTTTTGCGAGCTGTTTTGGGTTGTTTTGCGAGATGTTTTCGGTTTGGTTTTGCAAACTACTTTTGTTGTGTTAGCTGTTTCGACTAGTTTTGATAGCTATTTTTGGCTAGTTTTGCAACTGTTTTAGGCTTGGTTTTGCGTCTATTTTTAGCTTGATTTTGCTTGTTTTTGCAAGTTGTTTGAAAACAAATACAAATTTGAATCTTATTTGTTTTTTTCTGAAAATAGACATTTTATATTCTTATTAGATCTATAAAATTCGAAATAAATCAACTAACGCTTCCCACCTAGAAATGTAACAAGATTAGAAACGAAGAATGTGAGGTTAGGAAAAATGGAAATATATAAGTAGTCACTGCGACCTTCTAGTAACCTGATGAACGAAGCAAAAATTCCTCTAATTTACACTTCTAATTAGTTTTTGCATTGAGGAAAGAGCATTCTATATCCAACTTATTCATCTCTATTAGCTTTACCTATAATGTATTTCTACTAAGGTTAAATTCCTCAGTTCGATAATGGAATCTTCTCTAGATGGAGAAGAATGAACAAGAAAAAAGCTAAGCTCCTATTTCTGAGTCCCTGAAGTAGAATATTTTTTCGTGTTCAATGGTATTTTAATTTGTCGCTGACAATTTTCTTTCAAAATATTATGATGACTTGGAATTTGGAAATGTTACAAGGATTTATGGAATTTAAGGCTTAATTTTTTTGGCTTATTTACATGAAATATTCGATTCCGAATATCACATAGGAAACAAAATGTTTAAATACTAACTATTAAGCATTATTTTCTACTTAGAAAATTATAATGACAGAATAAATTTGGAAATTATAAAGATGGTTAAGTTAAAATTAAACACATCTTTAAAATACAAGTACTTTTTATATATCTGTAAATTTGTATTACAAGTAACTTGATATTTTTTAGTTATTGAATGTTGAAGTGCATTCCTGAAAAAAGTACTGGAAAACATAAATTGCAATATTTATATTGTTGGAAGTCAGGTTGTAAAATACTAACATATTTTGTAATAATTATGACGATCTTTGGGCTTTTATGAACGTTATCCAATCTTATTGTAAATTACACCACTAATTAATTTCTTACACTGATTTCAATTATGTATTTCCTTTTTTAAGGGTAAAGTATGGTTAGGTTAGGTTTAATGCAAGTTCTCCGACTTAACTACACATTTCACCATTAGTACAATTTCCTAGGCTGTTTTCAAATATGCATTTCTATATTCTTGGGGTAAATTAATAGTTTTAAAGTTTGGTTAGGCTAGTTATATTTGAGTTAGGTTTAGTCTACGTTCCTTTATCTTTTGGTAAATTTTACCACTAATGCATTTTTTTACGTTGATTCCAAATATGTATTTGTTATTTTAGAGAAATGATTAGTTTACAAAAAGATCGGAGTGCGTTGACTAAGCACAAGAGATTAACAATCCCTTCTGGAATAATTCGTCAAGTTGATTGAAAATTGGGTTTAAAAAAATTGTTATATTCCATGAATTTGTGTCCTGCATCTCATTATTGGAATTCGTATGGCGTAGAATATACATACCTATTTAATATTATTTTGCGCTGTATTTCGAAGTTTAAACATTAAACTAAAATCTTTAAAACTTATTTTGAAATGAATGTTATAAATATAATTTGTATCATAATAAGATATCCTAACCTTAACTGAGCAAACCTATCTTTAAAACTAATAATCACTAACTCTATAATTTAAGAAGGGCATTTTTGGGAGTATTTGAATAATAATTTCATCTTAGTTTGTTTATGACTTATGTTTTTTATCAAAGTTATTTCTAATAATTATTTTATAATATATAAAAAAACAAAATAGGGAAGTTTAGAAATAAATAGAAGTATCGAAATTTTGTGAATTTTGTAAAACCCAAGTAATTATTACAAATGGTGAAGTTCAGAAAATTTATTTTTATATATTTTCTTCTATTCTATAACTTTATATTTTAGCAAAGTGATATTTTGAAAGCGGGCGAAATTTAGTTTAGAGTTCCTTTTTAAAATTATTATAATTAGCGAAGTTCAGAAAATTAATGAAAATTTAACCATGGCAGCTTTATTTTAGATTTTAAAATTTAATCTCAGTAGCGAAGCGCAAGCTCCCCCGTAGGGGAAAGTGGCGAAGCCATTGCCTGGTGTGTCTCCAAAAATGAAAGACATATTTGTAATCAGCGTAGAAAAATGCTTTTGTGGTGAAATTTAGATAAAAATCGGAGAAATAATAATGATAATAAGGAAAATTTATAATACGCCCTTCAGGGCTGTTAGCCCTCACAGAGCGCAGGTTATGTAACGAGTGTAGGGAAAGTTTACAGGGAAGAGAAGGCAATTCTGAAGAGATGAGTCTTCATGAGACGTTTAAAAGTAGCAAGGGAGGGAGAGGATCGGACTTCGGCAGGAAGAGCATTCCAAAGTCTAGGAGCACAAACTGAGGAGGAACGGTCACCCATCGAGCAGAGGACAGAACGAAGAGTGTTCAGGACTAGAGCAAGATTAGACCGGATCGCCCGAGGAGTTTGACGACGAGAGAGGGCAGACGTAGATAAGGTGGAGCCTACAAAAGCGAATAGCTAACCAGTGTAGCTCCTGTAACAGAGGCATCGAAGGAGAGAATTTGAGGCGGTGAAGAAGGATGCGGGCAGCATAGTTTTTAACTAGTTGTAGGGGGCGAAGTGACAAAGAAGGCAGATTCACTAGAAGAGAATTGCAGTAGTCTAAGCGTGAGGTGACGAAGACATGAATAGCAGTCTCAAGGCTTCCTCGTTTAAAATGGGATCGAACACGTGAAAAGTTGTGAAGGAAACCGAGGAAAGACTTACAGATACGATGGATGTGCAGTTTAAACGAGAGTTGCTCGTCGAAAATAACACCAAGATTACTGACGGTTAAGGGAGGGGAAGAGAGCTTTAGATTTCTTCATCATCGAAGCGGTACCAACAAGGAGAACTTCAGTTTTATCGTGGTTAAGTTTAAGAAAGTTGACGGACAGCCATTCGTTTATGGAGGTGTGGGCTGAAAGGAGCTTATTAATTGATTGAGCGAAAAACACAGGGGATGATGAAAGGTATCTCTGATTGTCATCAACATAGAAGTGGAAGGACAGGCCCAAATTACGAATAAGGAAGCCAGAGGAAGTAAGTAGCTGCGAAAGAGGGGGGGGGACCAAGGACTGAGCCCTGAGGCACCCCAAAATTAATCGGCACGGGCTCAAAGGAGAGGTTATCGAGCGCGACCGACTGAATGCGAGAGGAGAGGTATGAGCGGAACCAATCAAGTTCAGTGCCCGAGAGACCAAGGAAAGTTTAAAGACGATCAAGGAGGACAGTGTGATCGATGGTGTCGAAAGCAGAGGAGAGGTTTAGGAGGACTAGAATGGACGTACATCCCCTATTGGCTGCTCTAGTTAAACTGTCTGAAACTTTAAGAAGAGCGGTTTCATCAGAGTGCTTCGCTTTGAACCCCGATTGGTACATTTCATCGATATTGCAGTTATAAATATGGTCATTAACGCGAGAGAAACCACTCTTTCGAGGATTTTAGAGAGGAATGAAAGCTCTGAGATAGGGCGATAGCTAGATGGTTCAGAGGGCTCAAGGTGTGTTTTGTTTTAAGGATAGGACGAATAGAGGCATGTTTGAAGGAGGAGGGAACCACCCCTGTGGCAATAGAAGTGTTAAAGAGATGAAGAATCAGTGGGAGGACAGCAGGGAGAATTTGGTCGGGGAGTTTGGGTGGAAAGAGGAACTTAGGGGATCCAGATTTGTTAAAGCATGAGATCAGGATAGTTACTTCCTCAGAGGAAGCCCGAGTGAGAACATTAAGCGGCAATGGATTATGGTCGGGGTCAACAGCATGGGCTTGTTCAGACGACTGGGTTAGTTTGACGAGAAGGTTAATAATTTTATCAGAGAAAAATTTATAAAGAGTAGAGGAGTTGATGGGAGGAGAGGTGAGGGAAATGATGTGAGGCGAGGAAAGACGAGAGAGGAGACGAAAGATAGTCCGAGGGTCATTCTTGCTCTCAGACAAAAGTTTGCGTTAATGAGACTCACATGCTGATTTCAATTTGGAAGAATATGTCGAAGTAGCAAGGCGATAGGTAAGTGAGAGTGAGGTCGTTTCCTGCCCTCGGGAGCGTGCTTTACGAAGGGCACATTCATGGGCACGTAAGGACCTCCTTGAACGAAGGAGTTCTATGGTGAACTAAAGGGCACGGTGATGGTGGTTTGAAGGAGGAGTGATAAGTGGGGCGTGCACGTCAATGCAGGCGAGTAATGGCGCAAAGTAAATTAGGAAACTTTTTTAGCGAGTAAAACTTTCTAAATAAATAAATATTTAAAAGAGTTACAAGCAGTTTGATAAAAATTGACGCGTTACTACAATGACATCAGATTAATGGCTATGCTAGATGGATTAATCTCTAAATTCAGGTTAGGAATTACGCTAATTTGCATAGTTCATGCCACATTAGAGATGATATCTAAACTTTAAATTTACTGCATCACTGTATCAGTTTTGAGTTCCTTTGAGGGCGAACGTAAATGCCAAGCATTACGGAAAGAGTTGGGAGTCGGAACTCGCGGGCGCAGGACGAATTCATATTAAATATTCTATAGCTCTATTGATTAATGCATGTTATAGCGAGCCGACCCTTTATATCATGTTTATCTATTAAGAGAAATACCCTCTGGTTGATCCCTCTCCGCAGGTACGGATGTACTATTGTATGGGATGAACACGTGAAAGCTTTCTGTTTTGACATTCGGGCATTTAGCTTGATCCAAAATAGCTGAGCGGTAGTAGTGAAGTTCCCATAACGGCTCAAAGAATGTCTTACGCTCTAAGGCCATGTGATTAAGGGAGATATTTGCTTCCTGGATGACGATTGGGCAAGTTGATTTAAATGGTACAGGCCCCCACAAATATCCCACAGCAGTAAACTTCCCTCCTTCAATTTTCCTACTTTCCATTTCAAAGTAGCACAAAGTAATTTTGTCCACTTCTGACAACCGGAAACGGACCATCGTAGTTCTGCCCTAGCAGCGTTTTAACGCCCTCGACACCCATAAAAATTACGATGCTATATGCAGGTCCCTGTAAACGTAAATTGACCTCTCCTCTTTGCAAGAGGACTTCATTGGTCAGAGTTAGCTCAGGGTACGCCATATGTCGTTTGTGAATTCTCATCTGTAAACTGGATGAGTATAACTTGTAACGAGGTCACTTTACATGACATACGTAGCGTCTGCCCCAAATGAGCACGGCCGGAAACGCATCAAGCTCCTCCGTCCAGGCTTTCCTAAGGCACAAAAAGAACATGGTGAGTAATTACAACAAAGAAGTCAAAACTCTGGCTATTAAGGCCCCCTTTCAGGTACCAGTGAAACCGTACCAGTGGGCAGCTCCTTGCTGGGTAGTATATTTTATTCCGAATGTGCCTGGCCCCAAATTCTCTTCAGAGGCAGGATTCAAATTACCGGCGTCGATCAGTGGTGACTTTGATAAGAACACTAAACCGTGCAACCCATGTAGAAACGAAGGTTTGACCGACGGTGTGTACTTCGATGGACGCCATTAAAGTGGTCTCCGCAGAGCGTCAAAGCAGTCTACCATGGTGAAGAGGTGCGGGTTACAATTATAAGAGGCGAGCAATCCCACAATGTCGAGACTGATGCGCTTGAAATGCTCGGACGTTATACCAAAGGGCTGTAAGCAGGTGATGGTATACCGCTTGATCTTTGAACATTAAAACGGCAAGAAGGAGCTGACCCAGTGACAGACGTCAGTATTGATTCTCAAGGAGGTAATCTAAGCCGTAAGCCTATATTAGGAGGTCTTTAATTCTGGGTGAAAGAATCGATGAAAAAATTATAAGACACCTTGCCTAAAATCGGCAGAAATATATGGGCACGGCTTTCCCGTAGACACGTCGTCATGTATGTAGAAATTCACCCGGTCTAATTTAAGTCGCTAGAACTTGAGCACTTCTTGGCGTCCAAGTAACATAGTGCGGTCAAGATCGGCCGTCTAAGCGTCTGCAATTAGCTTTTGGTCAACCTTGGCTAGTTAGAGATCGATTCTCTCCACGGCCATAAACGTCAGGGCATCGCAGGTTAGAGTTGCCAAACTTTCGTCGGGATCTGTGAGACGAAATCTAGCTGACAGCACTCCTATACTAAATGAAGGACCGAAGTGGCTTGGATTGCAGAAATCAAAGCACTGTAGTTTTTAAAAATGGAGAAAGCTCATCCTTCCAGTTTTTAACAGAAATGCTTCATCGCTAGGTAAATGGTGAAGAGCTTACGACCAAGGGTTCTCTCTTTCTTCTCTGCTCACTTCAAAATTTTGTTGAATAGAGCAACGATGTACTATTTCCCTCCATCCTATTGTTAAAGGACACAATTCACGCCTTCATCGGAAGAATTGTAGCGAGGGAATGCTTTGCCGAGGCGTTGACGCGCATTTAACGTTTTTTGGCAGCCAAACGGCCCGTGCATCAGGCAAATGTTTTGAGGTTTCCTAGGTCTTGGTTAGTGAATAATCCTTTTTGCATTTTACCCCCTTCCCCCTCCCAATTCAAAAGGGAATTGAGAGATTGGTAGAGCTCTTTAATTTGGCAATACATCGGAAGCAAAGAAAATCCAAGCTTAGAAACTTTCATATTTGATTGAAGGTAAGTGGTTAAGCTATGCCTACGATATACTTAACTTTTTACTACTCTGGGAGAGATGCTCTCGTGCGACTTTTTGGCCTAAATGGGTTAGCTCGGAAGCCAAAGATTCACTTTGCCGGATTAATACGAAAGCTGGCTTACCGCAAGCGGGAAAAAAAGTGTTCGTAAGTGTGAGGAAGGATACTCGGTGATTGCACTTGCGACAGAATCTCGTCCCAAAATACGAGCAGAAATCCATCCTCTCAAAATCGAGTAGATATAAAGCTAGAAGTTATGTGTAGCGCTTTATTTAGACAAGCAGACATTCGAATCTACTCGAATAGTCCGAGCTACTAAATTGTAGCCGTTAACCAGGTCTACCTTCGAAAAAATGCTCTTAGTGTGAAAATGGGCTAAATAATACATGACTTTGTGTACCGTGGGGCAATCACTCTCCATTTGTGCGCTTTAATTATTAATAAGGCTGCATGGTTTCAATTCTCTTGTCAATTTAGGGATCATATGAAGCACTGCGTTCCTGGCGCTTTCTGATGATCGAATAAAGTCAGCTTTCACCAAGATTCGAACTCGTCTTTAGCAGCAGCGAGTTTGTGTGGCTAAGGAGGGCGTCTTAGAAGTGTGCGGGTAAGAAGACTCACTACCCTTATGTTGTTTTACTAGGCCATGAACCGATTGGATAGTGCACGAACCGCAGCCCCTAAGCAACCGAAAGGCTGCACAAGGCAGATGAGAGTTAGAACATTTCAATGGTACACTTGATGATTCTCTGTTTCTTTAATTTTACAATGAGGTTAAAGTAGATCAATAAATTCCCCCTCCCCAGAATAAAGTTCAACTAGAGGGCGAGAGGAAGATTCAGGGTATGTGACAAGAATTATTTAACTAAAGGGGTGATTGCCGTGTTGTTATTAGCATGTGACTTTAGTTTAATAAAATTCCTATATCGGTCTGTATTAGGAGGGATTAAGAAGTTTATCGCAGTGACAGAAAGGACAAGCACACGGAAGTTTGAAGCTGGGTCGGTTAGTAAAAGGCATCGCCCCTTGTAGCTATCCCAAACCCCTGCCATTAAACGGAGGAATGAAGCTTGTTTCCAATCCAGGAACAAAGGGACTCGGAACTTTTGTTTTTCTCCTTAAATGTGTGGTAGTACCAACACGCTGTCCTGCGTTCCTGGGTCTGGGGTTTACTCCGTTTGTGGTAAGCTAGGCGATACTGACTCTACAATTTAGAAACGCGGCTGTCCCAGTGACGTTGCTCGCTAGGCGGCCAGTTCTCCCTGCATTAGTGGCGGGTTGACTGGGATTTTCACGGGTACGAAAAGCTCGTGTTGGGTGTCTGCCGTTTTCCCTACCTGCTCCAAGGGCTTTTCAACGGGGAGGGTGGCACGAACTTGTTAAGCCCCATTATGAAAGCGCTATAAAGCAACTCCTTCAGGAGATCCTCGCCGACCTAAGCCTCTAGGTGGCTGGTAAGGACGGCATCCACACGTCTCGTTTGTCCAAGTTGTTCTGTGTCAAGAGCTGGTAGAAAGAGGTGGAGTTGAGTTCCAGCAAAGCTCTTTTACTTTGCTCAAGGCCTCAGGGACATTATAGCGTCAGGCATGGTTTTGCATTCGAAGAAGGCAAAAAGAAGAGTACCGTACCTCATGAGCTGTGACCTATTTACCATCGTACAGGATTTCAATTTGCCGAGGTCTGCATCTACTTTTTGATACACTGTTATTTCAAATTTATTCGCTTGATTTAGTCGGGAGTGTAGTCTGCAGAAGTTTCAATTTAGAATTTGAAGAAATAGGTAAACCGATCGCTTAATCATAATAAGCCAAGAAATTATTGCCGGGCAATAGTCAACCAAAGTCTGAAGTTATTCGGATAGTATTTATCGTAAGTAAAATTTCAGGGTCTGACATTAACCAAAAATGAAGAAAATCTGTGCCCGTCTGTGCTGAGGACAAAATTATTCTTCGAGCTAAGTGGAGTCGAGTAGACTCAGGATTGCGAGTTTTGTTAGTTGTGAATAGAATTTGACAATGATGTCTAGCTGGAATGCAATTAGGTAACAAAACTGCTTTAACTCTTTATTTGGGATAAAGTTAATTGGCAAACTTGTGTTTTTGTAGCGAGTGAAACATTTATACAAATATAAATATTAGACGAATTACATGCAGATGGATAAAATTGAAGCATGACTTCAATGACTGTCATGCTAAGGCGAATCTTTGTGCTGGTTAAATGAGGCTCTGATTTGAGACTAGAAATTCAGGTAATTTAGACTGTTCCTTGCTTGATAGAAAAGGTGGCTAAACAATAAAGTTACCTCGGGTTTTACCGTATTAGAGTGCTTTGATAGAGAAGCCGAATGACAAGGACTATGCGAATAGTTGGGAGTCGAGAAATAACAGCAGACGACAGATACGAATGAATAAAAATATATCTGTATTGATTAATGCTTGTTGCAGCGTGCCGACCTTTTATATCACAGTTCCTCATTGGCGTAATACCCTCTGGTAAACATCTCTCCCGCAGACAATGACGTACTTGAGTTCAATCAAAGCGAGTGTTAGAGTGCTGTTCGCCCACCGGGTGTTTAGCTTGGAGCGAAACAGTTACACGATAGTGGCAAAATTCCTAGAGTAGCGTGACGACTGCCATGATTTTGTGAGACTATGTGGTTGCGCAACTTGCACCAAAGAAATTTAGTATTGATATAACGATGTAGTATTAACAGCGTAGTAACTTTTGCTGAAATATTGTCTGTATGGAAATTTTGGGAGGCCAAGCTTTTCACTATTCATTAGCTCGTAAGGGTCATGCTTACATATAATATCCACATCTTTGAAACACATACTAAACAAAACGGGCAATTAGAAGTAATTGAAGAAAACATGAACTTCATCTCTTGTCACTTAATTGATCGATGAATTAGTGTAATTACTGCTGAATAGCAGTTTCATAACATATGCTCATTAGAAGATATCAAGTCCTTTTGGTAATCATGGTGAGTAATTCAAGTTTATCTTAAAGGCATTAAAATCTACCACATCGATGACACTGAGAAAGACGTGAAAAAAGTAAGGATTGGAGCAGGTTGATGCCTAGTTATCTTTTCTGTCACAGTTAGAAACCTGAACGCAGTTTAAAAATTTTGCCATATTAGCCCACCCATGGATCATAGAAATTCATCTATACTTTCCTTATCCTTCACCATGGAAATGCAACTATTTTCTTTCTAGATGCTTTGTTTCCATTCTCCATACACTTTAACTTGTTTATAACTATGTAACCATTGTTCTGCTTCCCTAAGTTAAATTCTCTCGTGCAAAGCCATTGCTACAAGACTAACATTCGTTTCTTATCAGTTTCATTATCGGCTATAAAGTTCTTAATTCAACTTTCAGGATCTGAATAACAATGGACCTAATACCTGTCTTTTTCACTGAACCTCTTTTGATCTCAAAGAAAATTGCGTTTTCGGTCTGTCCCTTTGTTGTCTGAAGCTCGTGGGCAGACGTGCCTTCTAAATCTGGGCTCTTAAGTTGTGCCATAAACTGCCAGCTAATGTACTCTCTTCTCCCTTTCTCTTTGCCTGTAAAAGCGACTTGAAGATCTATTTTTTCCGCCAAGCCACCTCTCAGTATTAGACAGAAGGTTTGCCATAGTCTATTCTTCTGAAGGGCGCCAAATATACACATTATTATTATTACCTGGAGAAAACAATTCTCTAGCCAAAACAGGAGCCTCATCCAAGGAAGATTCTCTTGTGCGTTTAGATCTGGTATGAATGGCATAATCCATTTTGAACTTCTTACCCCAGATCAGACTATTACTAAAGAGGTTTTTTCTGCTTACTTGGACCCTTTACATTTAACTTTCATTTGAATAAAAAAGGAGAGCATTCATGAATAAAACAAGAATACTCGATTATCAAAAGAACCCGTAAAGCTCATATAGCTAAGTATATCATAAAAAAGCTTAAAATTGTTGACTGGAACTAAAGAATTTTCCCTCGTTCTCATCCATCTTAGCTCTATTAGATTAGTATCCTTCCTTTTAGAAATTTAGCGAATTACCTAAAGAGAATGATAATGTCAACAACAGAGGAGGTTGAAACAACCTTAAAGATATTTTTAAGATCAGAGTTAAACTATTTTTATTAACATAGTTTCGAAAAGTCATTATAAAGATGGAGGGTAGTGTTAGAAACCGATGGAAATTATACTACTTGTTAAATAAAAAATAAATACTTGTTTATATATAAAAATCGTCAAAGAGTTTTTTGATTTATATCATTAAAATAACGATGCACATTAAAAATGCACCATAACCTGTGTGATGACCTAACATTTAATTTCACTTAAAAATTCACCTTTTATAAAGGTCTAGTAAAATTCTAACGCCCTTCACATCATTTTCGGCTGGAAAGGTTATAAATCAATACCCACTTCACTTATACATTATTGCATTTTTTGTCCAAACTCAATTAACTTTTACAGATAATTGAATTTTCATGCATGCCATAAACTCCTATAAATATATTTTTCCTTATAATTCATCTATGCTTCGATACAAGGATAAAACAATGGGACATCACCATAAAGCGTTCGCTTCCACTCTCCTGACCTACACCTGCCAAGATTTACCACCTCGGATAAGTACTCGTATATGCTTCCTACTCTCCTATTTAAGAGAATTCGCAAGCAACCACATTCGAGTCTGCTCTTTTCATCTAAGTGGGGTATCTTACATCAGACGCACATAAAGCTATTAATTCCATACCCGAGCTGATAACGTCCACAGCTCAACAGCACTCCTCACACGAGTTCAAGTTGTTAATGTCCAAATATCTTAACCTAATAATCGGCAATTCATACAAAACAGCGAGCTTTTGCTGTAATATTATCATTTGAACTCATTCGATTGCATTAGCATCTTTCACTCTAATTCTAGTAATGAATAACTATTAATCATCCATCTTTTGATTGAGCGGTGGTTGAATGGGGTGCTTTCAGATCCCCTAAACAAAGCCTAAACTGCAACAGCTAAAAAATATTATCATTATTTTTTATATTCTATTGTATTTTAGTTTATATTACATTTATACTATATTTTTCATCTTCCGTGAGGCGTAAAATAATAAAATATTAATTGGTATTGTGTTTGTAAATTAATCATTACTTTTTTGAACATTGGATTAGAGGAATATCAATACAGAAAACCAATTTAAAAAAAAAAATGAAAGTGTTGTAAAATGTAAGACAAACATTGCAAACATTTAATTAAAAATCCGGAGTAACTATGAAAATAAGAATTAAATTTCTTAACCGCAATATAACTTAAATTTTAGTATTTCTCAGTAGCGTAATAGGAGGGAATTAAATATAAATAGTACTACAAGCTATTGCGATATTAGTTAATTGTATTTGTTGAAAATTTATTGACTCGCAAGGGGTACACTAGTAACAAATTCATAAATAAACATAATATTGAATTATACGAATTTCTAATAGATAAATGAGGGTGGATTATGATAAAATAAAATGTAGAAAAATTTTTATTTTCCCACAAAACTTAGATGAATGAGAACTCGATATTATTAAAAGGAATTATAACCACTCTTTTTCTCAGACTGAAATCCAGATCAGACACACGATATATCTTGAAATAATTTGGTTAAATAAATATTTGACCTAAAATTTTATCTAAAAAGTTCTTGGTCCACCGACATAATGGATTAAAAAACCGAAAGTCAGAATTTTGTTCTCTTTAATACTTTCCAAAAAAATAAGAGAATTGGCATGAAACAAATTTATTTTATAAATGCCTGAATGTCAATAAAAATTAAAATCATCATATACCTTTGAACTTGAATAAATTTTAATGTGATTAAGGGGGTATGTAAATTTAGGAAAGCTGAGAAGTATATGGTCACATAAAAAGTCACTATAATCCCTAAAGATCTTACGGCCAATACCAAAAAGGTATCGTTTGCAAAAACAACCACAATTTAGGGCTTGTTAAATCAACAAAGACGTCTCTTTACTCCTGTCTACTAGTCAACACAACAGGCCAGAGGAGCGAGCAAGCATTCAGTGAATAAAACTGCCAATAATAATATATTGATAAGGGGTGGGACACTTAAGAGTTTGTTAGTTAGGTGGCAATTTTCTTTTGATGTCTCTAAGCTTGAGCTGCTAACGCCGTGGCTAGGAATTGCATTCTCGCTTGCACATTTATACATGCAAGACTCCCTTACCAATGTTGTTCAAAACAATGACTAATTCAGCTCTCAGCCTAAGCTTTTAACTATATACTACTTATTAACGTTTCGTGGTCAAAAATCTCAAGCTCATAGAATTTTTAGAACAGCTGACCACTTGTACCGAGTTTTTAGTGAGAAAAGAAGAAATTCTTTCCGTCCTGCCTGAGAGTACCTGCGACTAATTAAGGGGATTCGATATGAGGCTCTCATGTATTCCTTTCATCGGTTCAATATCCATATGAAATATTGAAAACCACAACTGAGCACCATCTTGAGTCCTATACAGAGGCAGTAAAATTCATTTGTTGCGGTAACCGAAGTGTCTCATACAGGGTGAAAATTTAGTTATATTGAAAGTTCCTTGTAAGAATACTATGAAGTATTTTATTAATAAAAAATAAGTTTCACGTATTTTTACACAATTAAAAACGTTTGGATTCTCTTCATGATCAACAGAAGAAAGAGCAGGAGAAAGATAGAAAGGTTTGTTGATTGCGTGAATGAGTGTTTGAGAGATAAAATGACTGACTGAGGAGGAAATAGAATATATTGTGTACGATAAATGTAGAGGGAGGGGGTTTGAAAGGGTGCAGGCTGGGCTCTTCTCTCCAATGCTGAACCCTGTCAGGAAGAGACGCTACAGTAAATAATACACCCCATTGCACTGAAAGTTATCCATCGTGAAAAAAAATGATGGGTGCGCTAAAAGGCATAAAGGGGATTCGTAGAGAAGTGTAGAGTGGCGTTGAGGAGCACCAACCATGTTTGGTCCGAAACAGGCTAAAAGTAAAGTCCATAAATCATTTCTGTATCTAATTTACACATTTCAGCATTATTTAAGACGAAAATCACTGGTTTTCTTTCCGTAATCTTTCCTGTCAAAATTTGCAGTGGGTCGTATCAAAAGAAACGTCTTTTGCAAATATATATTTGCGTTTTGATTTCTAAAATCAGATTACATTGTTTTTCCTTTAGATATTTACAAAAAAAACGTAATACAATTTATTCCACGTAAGCCTCTTTCCGAAAGTATTTGCTATGACAAGATATTTATGTTGTCGCCTTTGACCGATTTTGTTAATTTGCAGAGTGTTATTATGGAAATCCGTCTAATCCTCCTATAAGAAGAAATTTTTAGTGTGGAAAGGAGATATTATCAGTAGGGTAGAACCGTACATTTTTTAAAAACCTTGTAAAAAGGGATTTAAAAAGGATGCAATTCTTTAAAAAGTAAAAATGTGTTCGAAAATAGCTAAGTTGAGGTTTTAGAAATCAGATTTAAAACTAGACGCATTTAAGAAGAAAATGATGGGCATATCAGAACTTTATTTCAGTTAATTGGAATAATATTAATAAATTAATTGTAATTAACGCATATAAACATATATTTCCATAGGTTCTTTGTTCTCTAGCAGGCGAATCGTAGTTGTTATCTATTAGGAACTAAGTATCTATCGTTCGCCAGATCTCTCACTTAATCGATCTTTATACATCACCAAATCTTGTCAGAAAGAATATCATAAATATGCCAAGAATTACTATTATACTACTATTTTATTTGCTATTAAATTTTCGATTCAGGATAACCTCACTGGTTCCCGTACTATCGCGACGATTAAATAATGAGTTTATGCCAAAAAATGTTAGAAAATAATAGCAGAGGAATTGGGAATAACTTAAAAAGAAATCCTCAATATTTGGATACTGCCTATGACATGGTTATAAAATTATAAGATTAATTTATACCATAACCCCGTGGTGCCGTCTTTTGATGCAGAAATTATTTTCGATACTTGAAGCTTTCAATTAAGATTTGAAACTAAATAATTAAGATGTAACTTTCAATTTAGAATGTCATTAAAATGTGTCATCAATTCGACCGAATTCTGAATTCTTCAAATCGTACAAAGTCTCTGCTTGATCACACGGGAAGGCATATTCAGGGAAATCGCACGTTAGTGTTTCTTGGTTGAAGATAGTCTGGTTACCACAGATGAAAGAGTACTGGTAGGTATCAATTATCTGAGAAAAGAAAAATTGTTTATTATTATGATAATGAGAATGGATAGATGCGTATTAATGAAATAGATTTAATTAAATTTCGTTATTAAGATACAAGGCAATGGCTACACCACTCTCCCCTACGGAGGGGGGGGGGGGAGCTCACACTTCCCTACTAAGATTAAAATTTAAAATCTAAAAAAAGCAGCCATGGTTAAATTATGGTTAAATTTTTATAAATTTTCTGAACTTCACCAATTATAATAATTTTAAAAACGAACTCTAAACTAAATTTTCCCCCTTTCAAAATATCACGTTGCTAAAATATAGACTTATTAAAGATATGTAAAAATAAATTTTCTGAACTTCACCATTTGTAATTCTTTGTGTTTTAAAAATTTCACCAAATTTCGATACTTATATTTATTTCGAAACTTCACCATTTTTGGGGGGTTATTATAAAAGAATTATTAGAAATAACTTTGATAAAAAACATACATTTGTTATAACCAAACTAAGATGAAATTATTATTCAAATACTCAAAAAAATCCCTTTCTTAAATTATAGAGTTAGTGATGATGATGATGATGATGATGATGAATTTATAGAGGTTTAGTTATCGGATACACAAAAGCGGTCTTGCGGTCATTGGGGAGAGTTGAATTCAATCAAGTTCATAAAGGAAAAGAATACTGTGAATTTGCTATGATTTTTAGTCGCGTGCACACTATTCTATAAGTTACTAAGTCGGTGGGTCAGATGGTAACCATTTAAATTTTCAATGTGTTTTATGGCAATAGCAACGTAACTATTCGACCGATTCTAACGAAAGTTGGAAACCTTTACGTTCTTTTACATTTCCTTTAGAATGATATAATTGCCAAGTCCTATCAAGGTTAGTCCGGGAATTATCACTATGGGTCTGATTGCCCCACTTGTTGAAAGTTTTGAAGGTCATAAGTCAGAATAATTGAGAGCACGCGACTTAGGTCTGTTGACCTTGTTTTTAATATTAAGGTGTATATTAATATAAAGTTTATTTTAATTTAGGCGTTTCTTCTCTTTAGGATAGTTTTTGTTGCCGAGTTCACTTTATCAATGTTTATTCTAATTATTCAATTATTAAGTTTTTCTCAATTAGTCTTAATCTCAATTAATGTTGTACAATTCACTCAAGAAACCTGAGAAATGGTTCAAATTATTCAGTTCCCTTACACACTCCACACCCTAGGGTTGCTCCGGAGTAGGACGTCAGGTTAAGATGGAAGCTGACGTTTATTGTTGCTTCCTCATTCGCTTTTATTTACCCATTTATCACGAATCTTCCTCATTCACTTTTATTTACCTATTTATGAAGATTCTTCCTTATTCACTTTTATTTACCAATTTATCACGATTCTTCCTTATTCACTTTTATTTACCCATTTATCACGAGTTTAATCAATTCTAAAGAGGGTAGACTTAAGGAAAGGAGTACGAACTGGCTTCTGGAAGGTAAAATCCACCCACCCTCATTACGCAAACCAGAACAATAGTTGGTGCAAATATACGGTACCTGGGGCACTCCTTGGGCACGTCTGGGCACGCCTGGGGCACACATGGGGCACGCCTGGAGGACGATCATTATCCACGCTTAGCGAGGGCTCTATCCAATCAAACTATTTCATTTATGTTCTCTGCGAACTATTTTTGATATTTATGACTATAAATATCTAGGTTGCCTGGGCTTCATTGTCTTCGTTGCCAGTCTTTAGCCTTGGCTTGGTTGCCTGTGTATACTAGTCTGAGTTGTCTGTTTTTATACTTGACTGAGTTGCCTGTGTATCCTAGTCTGAGTTGCCTGTATTATCCATATCTGAGGTACTTATGTTTATCATTTTCTGAGTTGCTTGTTTTTATAGTTGTCGGGGTTGCCTGTCCTTATACTTGACTGAGTTGCCTGTCTTTATCCTTCTGAGTTACCTCTCTTTATCCTTGTTTGAATTGTCTATGCTTCCTTGTCTGAAAAGGTTGTGCATCCTATTCTGAGTTGCCAGTCTTTATCTTTGTCTTAAGTGCCTGTCTTTATCCTTCTGAGTTACCTGGATTTATCCTTGTCTGAATTGCCTGTTTATCTTTGTCTGAGTTTGCTGCCTTAATTCTTGTCTGAGTTGCCGCTCTTTAATCCTTGTCTGAGTTGCCTCTCTTTAATTCTTGTCTGAGTTGCCTCTCTTTAATCCTTCTCTGAGTTGCCAGTCTTTCTCCTTATCTGCAGTATCTCTCAATGTCTAAGAACCAAATTATTAATAGATGAAACGCATATATTTTAGGAATCATGTGGATGCGGATAATCGAAACGGGCTTACTCTTATCTTATTACAGCTGACGCGAATTCTACCGAATAATAAAGGTAATGAATGTGTCATGAAATCCTCTTCTATGCCTTACTTGATTATTTTCTTTGCTCTTTTATCTTTCCTCTTTTAATCACGTCATATTTCTTCGTAATAAGTCAGACAATAATAAGTTTGGGTGCAGTTTTTTTTTTCCTTCGCAATTAACCAACCATTCAATTCATAAATAAGGTTCGCAATTTAATCTCTTGGAGGATTTTTAAATGAGCCGAAAAAAACTGATGAAATATAGATCAAATGTTCTCGGATTTTTGGAGCCCGTTTTTTTATCATGTGAGCTTTGCTAAGATTTCTAAAACTTTACGTGAGACAGAATGAATAGAATCAAGAATTGTGGATTCAAAATCTTTGATTAATTAAATTTGTTATTAAAAGTTACCTAACCTAAAATTTTTGTAACCATTTTTTTGAGAATGATAAATAAATAAGATTTTATCTTTTTTATTGTAATTGTTAATCATTTTAGGACTACAAAATAAATTGGTTATACACTATTCATGGTTGACGAAGTTCGCTCTCGCGATATTTGTCATCTATACTCTTATTTGCTGTTCCTTACTCTATGTCTAATTTTTCCCTCCATCTGCTTCTCTTTTCTCATTCTCCACAGAGGCAAAATACCCTCGTTGGTTCATTCTATTCCCTTCGTCTCTATAAATTCTATTGGATTTGACATGTTATTTAAAGGATGTAAACTACATATACTATTAAATAATTATGTTAAAATCAAAGCTAGTGGGCAATACATAAATTCTTTTAATATCTAAAATTTTATCCTACTCTTAGTTAATGGTTGGTCCTTTATCTCTCTTGTGTCCCATCTTCTACTTCAGAATCGAGAGCAATAAAAGTAGAAGAACGTATTAAACCTTTTCTAAAGAAAATAAAACTATAAGATTACCTAATGATAGGATACCTAACGGTTACCATATCGGTTCTAATGGTTATCATTTGTTATTTCTGGGCACTTTCGTTTCTATATCGTTTTATTCTTTTAATGTAACTCAGTGTAAATTCAGCCACTTTAGTCTGCATTTTTAACAGCTTTATAGCCACGTCAAATAAAGGGTGAAAAAAAGTGCACAAATTTAAAAATAAAATCGTGCATTCGAGCGATTCGAGGCGAATGGTTACAGATGCGTGAAAACAATGACCCCAGCAATAAAAGTGATTTTATTTGGTTTAAGAATATGAATAGTACTAATATCTTATAGGCTTATCTTATAATGACTGAATAATCATTGTTCCATTTAAAAATACTAGTCAGGAGAGAGGGTATTAATAGCAGGTGCAATAACCATCTTACTTTGTATGTTTTGAGATGTACTTACATTACCAGTGTCATCAGGAATGGGTAAGCAGATGTGGAATACCTTACAACCATTGTCCACATCAGCATAGTAACCATATGGCCTCTGGTCGCAGTTAAAAGTTGCGACAACGTCTCCTACAACGAACTCGTACCCTGAGGAGAATTGGTAAGCCATTCTGCACGCGGCACTGATGAATAGACTCATCAGCGTCAAGAATAACAAATCCTTCTTCATATTCATCTGTTGAATGAACGAAATATTCTTAATTCTTAAAAATAAATGGAACTGATTATTTGGGGAAATGATCACCCATCATCCATGATAGAGACTTTACCGGAGAGTTGTACGCATTCCAAGTCTTAAGCATCATAAATGACTCGGGTGAAAATCCTTCACACCATTTTCACTTCAACTAATCTCACTATTCTCTTTAGAAAACTCACCATACAATCTTCCATTGAAGATGTCAATGTTGGTTTTCGCTGAGTCATAATAATTACAAATAGTATATTGTTATAGCAATTTTTATGCAGTTAAATTAGTAAGCTAAATGATAAAAATGTTGTAAGGAATTAATTCTTTGAATATAAAATTAATTTAATCCTCAAATGGCAAAACTGAGCTCTAGAGGCGGCACGAATACAACTCAGTGGAGTATACTTCAATTGATGTTCTAAAGCAGGCTTCCATTACATAATCTAATCACTTCACTATTTCAAATAATAACCAAAAAGTAACTTCATGTGAATATTATAAAGGTCACCAGGATCTACATGGTAAGGCATTAGAGAAGCTACTTTAGATATCTCTATCTAATAACAAAAACAAAGACACCAGCGATACTATTCAACAAAAATGCATTCATTTTATATTTATTTTAGTTTGATGTTAAATTGTAAAATTCAGATTAATTTGTATACTTAAACATATAACAAGACTTATTATAAAGTCTTTTTCTATGGCCAAAATAATTAAGTTATCAAACGTGTTTACGAAGGAAAGGATTAATTTATGAATAATACGATGAATTCGTTTATTAATAATAAATTCAAATTACTAGCAACAGTTTATACACGGTGTCCCAGAAAAAAAGTTAACAGTACTTTGAATTAGTATAACTAAAAACCTATTTGATATTTTTGAGTCTTGCAAAACGAATCAAATTTACCAACTATTTATCTGTCGATTCTGCAAATTTCATTAAATTCTCTTTTACGATATTAATACACTAATATGTTAACTGGAGGCTATCAAAATTATGTTTGCGCAAGGAAGTAAAATAATGAAACTTCGAACTTTAAAATTAACAAATATATTTAAATCCATTTTTAACAAAAACACCTCTTCTAGTGTGTAACACAAATTCATTTTTTAATTTTCTAAGCACCATCTCCTTTCACATGTCCTCCATTTCTTTCCAAGCACAGTTGCGCCTTTGATTGCATAGATTGAACAACCTCTTTGATTAACTTGTGATTTTCCTTAAGTCTATTCACTCCACGTGTGATACTATCTCTTAACTGGTCGATGCTTTGTGGTGGAGTAGAATACACTTTATTCTTTAGATATCCTCATAATAAATAATCGCACGGTGTTAAGTCAGGGGATCTTGGGGGTCATTCAATTGCATAATTTTGCGACAATGCAGTTGTCAAACGTTTCTCTTAGTTTTGTTCTTACAGCGAGCTCTCTATGAACTGGTGCGCTGTCCTGAATCCACCAAAGTCTATTGAATTGATTGCCGTAAATCTGGTAGAGTTCCGGGAAGATCCTTTCGTTTTTCATGCTCAAGGAGGCAACACCCTTCAAGTTATTCTCGTAAAACAATGGGCCGCTGACAAGATACATATTGCCGCATATTCCGATCCACAGAGACACTTTCTGCTGACAACTACGTGTGTCAAAGTTGAATGCTGGGATGGGGGG
Organism: Ceratothoa steindachneri; assembly: GCA_963969495.1. NCBI lineage: Eukaryota > Metazoa > Arthropoda > Malacostraca > Isopoda > Cymothoidae > Ceratothoa > Ceratothoa steindachneri. The sequence goes on along the minus strand of OZ018331.1, from coordinate 59,496,294 downwards.
GGGGGCAACGGCGCATATTGCTGAATGTTATGGCTATTTACCTTTTCATTCATGAAAAAGGCTGCCCCGTCACCAATCACAATGTTTTCCAAGAAACGAGCAGGTTGATGGAGAAGCCATTCGACAAATTGTCTACGACGAGGAAAATCAGTTTCTAGAAGCTGGTGTCTTGTGTGCATCTTATAGGGATGCCATTTTAAGTCATGTTTAACAATGCGGTTAAATGATGACTTTGACAATTGCAACCCATTCTTTCAAAACCACTGTAAAATGGCCTAGGCTTTGCTTGAAGAATCTCACAGTGACCCAGGCTACCTAGGCTCCCTACGCTTCTCTTCAAAGTGCACGGTGGCCTAGCCTTCCTAGGTTTCGTTTCATTATTTTACTTCCTTGCGCAAACATATTTTTGATAGCCTCCACTAAACCCATTAGTGTATCAATATCATAAAAGGAAATTTAATGAAATTTCCAGAATCGACAGATAAATAGTTGGTAAATAAAACATCTTTTGCAGAACTCAAAAATCTTCACTAGTTTTTGAGTTATACTAATTCAAATTACGGTTAACTTTTTTCTGGGACACCCGGTATATCTCATATTAATTTAATAATTTGGGGTTATTTTTGTATTAATCTGTTTAATGATATCCCCCAAAACATCTGATTCATATCGCTTAATTTTTGCTGTATAAAACGCTAAAATATTGCTGTCAAAATCTAATTGCGCCGTATAACACCGAAGATATCAATATAGGAATGCTATACACAAGCCATATGTAAGTAAAACTTTATATTTAAATAGCCATGCATAGTTTATTCATGGCTATTTTATGATTTAGAGTTGAATGACATGGGAAAAAGCATTTTTGAATGTTGGAATTAGCCGAACTAGGCCTGTTCTTAGTTACTACTAGTCGAAACTACTAGTCAAGTTACTTATTTTCGAGTGGATTTTCCGGATATCGATATGAATCAGCTAATTGTTTGTGCTAGTTTTTTTTTATTTTAGGTTAATCAACCACCAACCAGTCACTAATTTGAATATTTTCAGCCGTTAGCTCTCTTACCCGCACCTGTCTATAGCACTGTTAGGATCACAGGACCATGTTCGAGACTTTTTAATATCTAACATCTCTCCCGAGCTAACGAAGTGGAACACTTGATTGGCTAAAGTAATGTTTTCTTTTTCATGTAAGAGAAAGAAATCAAATTAAAAACATTTATAAACAGGAAGCTTCTGCTTTGTCATGGTCACAATAACAACAATAAGAATTAACAAAAGTTAGTAATTAATAACATTTACTATGTTTTCCGTGAACCCTGCTGTGAGAGATAGAGACTGAGTGATAGGTGGTCTATACAAAATTGTATAAAATGTTTTGACCGGTGAATAAGTACAGATTATATACTTGCCATTGTGAGGTCTATAGCTGAGAAATAGGCTAATTGATTTAATATATTATGTTCGTCGTAGGCTTGGCACTATATTACTTTGAGTACATACCAACCACTCAAGATTAATTGTTTGATTCTCGGTAATCAATGTTATTTGATTACAATCCTAAACACCACTGCCTAAAAGTAATTTACCCTTGGCTATCGATAATACCCCCTTCGCAAGAGCCAAGATGAGTATTACGCATCAGCTTCTTTTTTTAATAAAGGTTTTAATTTTGTTCAATAAAAATCCTTTAATTAATTATCACTATAACCTTTATCCTAAACTTTTTAATTTAAAAACAAAGATGCACTGTTGAAAAATACATTGCTTTGAGACATAACAAACAACAAACCACCGGCGGTGTTTGGTGAAGAAATCTTTTTACATAATCCTAAATGATGGAAAAAAGATTAAATAATAATATGAAAATACAATAATATATAGCATTTTTATAACATTAGAAATACACATAATCTATGAGGTTTTCCAATGGAAATCTCTCTATCCTTAGGAATAAAGCAGTGTATATTCACATCTATGTATCGAGATAGATACAATCAAGAACGGAGACAAAACAGTTGGGCATTTGTTGGCAGATAGTCGTTATTGACAAATAGATTATACATAGCCACCCATAACACTCACATGATGAGGAATGACTACCTCTCCTTTGAGCCACCGAAGGCTTTTATGCTCGCGAAGAAGAGAGGTCTTGGCGACAACATTGTTACTGCGATAGCCTTGATTTGAAGTATGTCACTAACGGATTAAGTAAGTTTTTGGTGTTGGACATTGGAAATTGAATAAAAAATCGGAAATAAGTAATTTGGGTTTGTAAAGAATTTTTGCCTTCTTCAGAGGTATTCACTAGAAAACCATTATATTTATCGGATTACATCGTTAGATGGTATGAAGTTAAAATTGAATTTAGTAAAAGGTTTAATATTTGATATTTGAGAGTAAATAAGATCTTCAAAATTGCACAATGAGGAGAGTTTGAAGTTTGACGATGTGAGGGAACAAGCACGTGATGATGGAAATAACGTCGCTTTTAAGCATTGCCTCCATGTGATGGGCCTCGTTTTCACTTACAAACAATTTTCAAAGCACAAAAGCGTGATAAATTATATGAGCGTGCTCATGGAATGCAGCCCTTATCAATCCGAGTATTTAAACAAGACAAGAAGTCTCTCCCCCCCCCCTTCCAGACAAGCTGGGAGAAGGTGAGAACCAGAATTTTTAATTTCTCCTGGTAGCTGGTTTTGGGATTGAGGTAGAGTAGCATTCCTACCTGGGTGAAGTACGAAATTAAAGATGATAACTGGAATTCCTTGACTTATCTGGACTTACCCGGTGATTAAGTCATGTGACCTGTGATTTGTGTTGTTGTCAGTGAGCATTCTGCTGAAAGACACAGTTTGCTTTTTTCGTGATCTTTCACACCCAATGCAAGACTTTCGTGGCCAAGATGTCCTTGTTATCGGCGCGGTGAGCCTATAACTAGCTGCGAACCGCATCGGAGGCATCTTCTCGCTATCGAAGCCACGACGCTAGGTATCTTTGCGGAGGCCGGGTGCTTGGTTGTGGACACGTAGCAAACCTCGGATCCATCCTAGCAAAGGTTTACCACGCGCTCGTTTTGCTTTTTGATGACCGAATCGAATGTGAAGGTTTTCTTATCATAAAATGTAAGAATTCCATTGCAATTACTCTTCAATTCGTTGAGAAAGTGACGACAGCGTTCCTGACGTTGTTCTCTCATACAATCAATGATCACAGGCCTTTCCACGTAACTCAAGTTCTTGCACCTCATCTTTGACGGCCCTGCTGGTGGTGGAGGGGTTAACAATTCTCACGATGAAATTAAAATTAGAAATGAGAATTTGATGGTTATACTGAGGAACTCAGAGGAGATGGTAATAAAAATGACGGATTGACAGTTGAACAAGTGAGTCTTGCAACGATAATTTTAATATTAGACGAACAATTATTTCTTTCTCTTTTTTGAGGAGTGGGATTAGAGATTGTTGCAAAAGAATACCCTTCTTGCAATCTGAAGAATAAAATTGACTCTAGGGAGTAATAACGAATTAAGTTCAATTTATCATAGGTGTGACTTTGTTGCAGTGTGTTCTAAGGTTGGCTGGATTTTAAGGATGTCGTTTGTCTAAGGCTCTGACTATGTCTGTGTGTATATGCGTGTGAGTTTCTTAATTGTAATTTGTTTTAAGTTTTAGTATGCGTCTCGGGCTTGACGCATCAAGATTTCAATGGGAGGAATCTTGTGAAATGGGGAATGTTTGTGAGCAAGACGTTGCCAAAAATTATGGTAAAACACAGGTGATTAAAGTGTCTATTGGTCAATGCTGTTATTTCAGCTCGGCGTTTTGCATTAAAGTGTCGGTATAGTTTATGGAGACCTGAATCAGAGACGGTTCAGGTCTCGCCAAAAGAACAATTTTTTGTTCTTTTAAAAACATTTGAAGACAAAATTGCCAAAACATGTTGTTGCAGGCTATTTCGTAAAATAGGAAAGAGAAAAAAGTTTTAAATTGAATGTGTGAGTAATCGCTCGAGTTGATTATGGAACATAATTTATTAGAACGCTATTTTAAACTGTAGTAATTAATAGCTAGTCATTATTTACTTAAGAAATATCTAGGCACTTTTGATCTATTAATGCAAGGCTTTTGATAAGCTACATCTTGTTACAAGATTTCATTAGTGTTAGCAATAAGTGAAACAAATATAAGGCATATCATGTTTAATTAATACTCCTCATTAGGAGTAAATAGTACATCACAGATGTTTAGGAAATGTATTGATAGTTACAGGTGTCAGCGTTGGTTCAAAATATTTCATTCGAAAGATTTCGAACTAAAATATTTGGAGGAGCCGAGGCAGTCTTATTGCAATTGAGCTTCCTGCTCTAAAGACACCTTTTGAGTCTCAACCTCAACCTAGTAGTCAATAAATGGCAATAAATTTATAGAGTGAGTAATTAAACATGTACGTAATTATCTTGTAGACATAGAAAATGGTCACAAAATTGGTGTTTTAATACTCTATATGTATACTGCCTGGAACGCTGTACCCTGTGTAGCTATTAACACTTGGTATTCAAGAGAGTTGCGCGTCCTTCAGGCCTGAATGAAAATTAGGGTGGTCCTGTCACTGAGCAGACTTGAACTCTCAGATGGGGCCTGGGAAAATTATTGGTGCGCTTTTCCCTCTCTCCCTCTTAGCACAACTTTACCTTTTATTATTATTATTATTATTATTATTATTATTATTATTAGTGATCATTATTAGCTTTATTATTGTTATTATCATTCATCATATTATTATTTATTATTATTATTTTTATTATTATTATTTTTACATTACCTACGAGTATTATGATCATTTATTTATGTAATATCATTACTATTATTATTTATCATCATTATTATTAAGTATTAACATTATTGTGCATTACTATTACTGGGTATTATTATGTATTATTATTAGAATTCATTATTATTAGTATGCGATTATCATTATTTATTATTATTACAGCTATCTCCTAAAACTTTTCTACGTTCACTTTGTACCAGGAGGAGTGTTTGCACCTGTATGGAGGTCTGTTCGGTAGCAATGGTGCCTCGGTGGACTCCATGCCATCCTGGGATCACCCAGCACCAAGGTATGATAATAATAAGTGATCACCATTAGTTAGTTCACTTACCAATCTCTCCTTGTGTTTATTACATACCCTGCTACCCCTGTCCCACACATACTCTCCTATTCACAGAGGTTCTGGTTGCCGGACGTACTTTCGTCCATATAGGGCAATTATTAGGTATGGGGAGTGTTAGGCCGTCGACTCTGCTCGCTTAGCTCCAGTACATCCATAAGGTGGCTACGACGCCACCATTCCTATAGTCAAAGCTCCAGGACATTTTCGCTTGAATGGTGGTCAGGCTGGCAAAGCCCACCGACGCTGGACTGGGTCCGATTATGTGTAAATGATCAGATTTGGGGATTTCCTGATCTTATGGGTTCTTTTCTCTTAACCTGACAAGTTAGTGGAGGGGGGAAGGGTCATACTATCTACTTTACAAGTGCCCTTTTTTTCTTTTTCTACAAATATGGTGACACTACAAGAAAAAAAGTAGGAATGCGAATGGGGGAATCCGCCTCCAAGCGCGGCCTCACCCTCCCTAGGTGTCGGGGAGGACAAGGGATTACGAGACGCCGCTTCGATCGGTGGAGGGGATCCCCTCTCACCATCTTTATGTGTATTAGTGGCTTCCCTTTGCCATTTTTGGACCGCTCTTGTGGTAGTGGTTTGAATAATCCTGGCCGGGACACGAACCCGAGTCTGCTGATTGCTGGTCAGATGCTCTAACTTTACTCTAACACGCACAGTGACTCAATTTCACCCATACCGTTACTTGATGCAGAAACCTGCATCTTTCTTTCTGTCTTCAAAAGGTTTTTGAAAGGCACAAATTAAATATAGCGAAAGCCCTGTGGGGGTTTTTACCACCCGCAGAACTTGTATTTACTTTCTTATATATATATATATATATATATATATATATATATATATATATATATATATATATATATATATATATACACATATAAATATATATATATACTTTTTGAATGACAACGTTTACAAGGTAGGAATATTCCTTCACCTCTATTGGCTCTTAATGCCAGTGAGCCATTTATCGAAAGTATTCTTTTTGGAAATTTTGAAGTTGGCTCATTATTTTAATATTAATGTCTCCAAACAATGTCTCGATGCGCCCCTCTCCACACAATTCTTCATGAACCTACATGTTTAACGAATGCAACATTCAATGAGACTTAGAAATTAAATGAATGCAACGTATATATGAGACCTATATGTTCAACTTTTGCAACGTAAAATGGACACTACATGTTCAACATTTGCAACGTAAAATGGACACTACATGTTCAACAATTACAACAAATCAGACTTGAGTTTTTTGAAAATGCAACGTTTGATTGAGACCTATAATTTTAAGAATGCAAATTTTAACTGAGGACAATGTGATTAACGAAGGCAACGTTTAAATGACACCTATATGGTCACCAATTGCAATGTTTAATTAAGAGCTACATGCTAAAAAAAATTTACGCTTAAATGAGAGCTATCTGTTAAACGAATAATAATAATAATAGGTATTTATAATGCGCCCTTCAGTGCTGTTAGCCCTTCCAGAGCACAGGTTGTGTAGTGAGTGTAGAGAAAGTTTACAGAGAAAAGAAGGCAATTCTGAAGAGATGAGTCTTCAGGAGACGTTTAAAAGTAGCAAGGGAGGGAGAGGATCGGACTTCGCAAGGAAGAGCATTCCAAAGTCTAGGAGCACAAACTGAGAAGGAACGGCCACCCATCGAGCAGAGGACAGAACGAGGAGGGTTCAGGGGGGGGAGCGAGGTTAGACCGGAGTGCCCGATAAGTTTGACGACGGAAGAGGGCAGACGAGAGATAAGGTGGAACGTTTACATGAACCATATATGCTCATCCATTGCAACCTATAAATAAAGCTTTGGTACAAAACCATTCTTCCCCTTGGCTAACTAGAGTGTGTCTTCCGGACTCATGACCATGTTCGAACACGAGTGGCCCATTTGAGAAAGAAAATATATTGATTGACGATAAGAAGTTCTTCCTCATTCTCTATATTCACTTGACCTTGCGCCATCGGATTATCATTTATTTAAGGCACTAAAGCATTAACTAAATGGAGAGGTTGGCTCTGATATGAAGGAGATGGAATAGGATATTAAATCATATACTCAAAACCGAATTTATCTTTCCAGAAATCATAGACTGCCCAGTAAAACGATGTGAAACCAGTGTCAATAATGTTGGAAACTACATAGCTGAATTTTTTGGCGTATATTAAAAATAATTTTACTTTCCTTTTTATTAAAATGATATTAATTCCATGACAGCCTAATAATTTGATGCTGTAATTCCATATCCCCTGTCAAGGCATGGGTCATCATTTTTAACTCCTTCTCACTCTCATCCTCTATCATTTGTTCACTTAATAATCAGTATACGCCGAAATAGTCCGACCTCCACCTGCACCATTTCTCATCAAAAACACAAAATTTTCTCATTTCCATTCACACAAATCTCAATACGACATCTATAAAAACTATTAAACATCCATGGTTCTATTACATAACTTATTTTTAACCCCTCCCGCTGCGTATAACAAACCACTCAACTCCGGTAATCTGACTCTTGCACAGGAGTTATTTACAACCGATATACGCTTCATACCGTCCACTACTTTACAACTCCCTCCATGCATTGTTAGTACCTACGATAATGTTTTTCCTAGCTACACCATCATAAGCCTTTTCCGGATCAGTAAATCCAGTACAAACTCATCTTTTTCCCTCTTGTTTTTTAGGGCTCTGTCCAATTAGAAAATTTTCACACACTGCCTACAACAGTCAACAGACTTGTCCTCATGTATAGGGTTGGCTGAAAGTCTTCTCACCCTCTGTAAATATTGTTTACAAGTGTATGGGCACATGATCCTTTGCATTCTGGCATGGGGGATATTATTATATTGTTCCTTTATTGAAAGTGAATACACTAAAACCAGTACGTGTTTGATATTCCTATTTTGTTCCTCTTTTGGTCTTATTACTTTTTGGTGGAAGGTGGAAAGAGTTTCGGATCACCCTGTAGTACTTGCATATAGCTTTTCCTATTTACCCTTCCACCAAGATCCTTCACAACATTTCTTGAATCCTCAGCCAGTTTTCTACTTTTAAATATTTTAAGACCCTACCATCAAATCAATTTCATAACATTGCAACACCTTTTAGCAACCCGTCGACCCAACTACCTCATCTAGCTGTTTTCCCCCCTTTTAGATCTTTCATAGTACTACTAATACCTTGCATACTTCCCTTGTTTCACACTTAGATACAGTATCTAGTTTATACCCACGATGCCGAGCATATTCACTTTCGTATCATTTCCATGCAAGTACTCTGCCATTATTTTCTTTGATGTCCATACAGGTAATTTTCTCATACTTTCTCACTTTTCTCAATTCCTTCCAGAATAATTTCCTGTTCCTTTTCGTATCCTCATTCATCTTCATTCACATTCTTCCTTTGCTGCTTTCTTGTCCTGCTTAATCACTCGTCTCATTTTTATTTTGGCTCCTTTTCTCATTTCTCAGACATTCTCATCTTGCGCTATAAAAAATTGAAAAGTATACCTTTTTTGCTCTTCTCAAACTATCATTCCATCATTCAGCATTTCACTTTCTCTTTTCAGTTCTAGCGCACATGATCTTTTTTTTTAATCATCAACCTTTCACTTTAGATTCTTCCTTCTTTTCCATCAGCCTCTCGTCTTGGCATCAAAGCACAAACCAATTTATAAGCACCCAAATATTAGGTTGTCTAGAAATTAGTGAAAGCTTCCTAAAAAGGATTAAATATAATTACCAGTATTAAATAGAACTTTAATTAATAAAGTATTTACCGTCTTCCGACACTTAACTAGGTGATGGAAGCGTGATTATATACAAAAAGCTAGATGGTTTTGATGAAACAGAAGCAATCTTTTCCCTATCCAAATCTATTACATCATAACCAGATAATAAATGATATGGAGCTTAAGGAAGAACTTCGTATTGTTATGAAGAAGAATTACTCTCGTTTCTTTTCATCACAGATAAATTAATCTAGCAATTTGAATCTTAAATTACTCTATTTTTTTAGATGAGACTATTTTAAATAATATTAATGTACCAGATTAGGAAGACTTATTATAGATACCCTAGGAAGCTATTTTATCCGTCATATTCACATTAATTTATTGACACCGTACTATAAATTTTGCTGCCTTTCCAAGATCGTTTAAGTGAATCTCTCACACATGGAATTCGCCTCCAAACACCCACTTCGCTGTTATTGGGAGAAATGAAAATAACCACATTTAGAGATGATGTGATTGTGAACGGAAAGGAGCCTGCACTTGAATTTCGCAATTGAAATTTATTATCCTAATTAACTTCGAAATTTTCTCCCTTTCGACTTAGCGGAAACTTCTACACGCTCAGTAACTTATATTATAGCTATATTAATCTTACGCTAAAATTGAAGGGTTGAGGAGACATCAAAATGGCCTCCGTGTTTTCTTTTCCTCTTACAAGGTCGAATAATATCATATATATATATTGGTAATAAGGTTGTTCTTTGGGAACCTGATTCATTGTAGGTATATGAAAACCCATACAATTGTGCGAAACATTATATTTTCCCGGTGTTTCGGTATTCAACACAGCCCATCTTCAGCGACTAAGCATCTAATAAAAATCCGAAAGAAATCTCACATAATATAAGTGTATATATACTATTCAAATAGTCATGAAAATAGGTAAAAGTTAATAAGATATACGAATATAAAATTTAAAAAACCGTTAAATCCAAAGAAGAAAGCAAAGTAAAACTTTAAGGAAATATGTGTAGATTCTAATTGTTAGATATTTGCAACCCCCTTTAAAGAAGAATTATAAAATTAGAAGGTGAAGACTAGAAATTACTTCCCGTCTTTGTTATTATATTAAGTACTCTACCGGCATTCAAACCAGCGATCTCACGTTTACGAAACGGGAGCGTTTACTCTGAGCACCGAAGGAGAAGAGGAAACACAACCAGAGCTCTGTTTTTGCTCTCTCCAGGAAAGAGATTACCAACTCAAATATCCGACGTAAATGCCTGTCATCCCAGCCGCAGTGGGGTAGCGTGTAGGAATTTAACGGGGAGAGACGTGTAAAATGATTCTGGCCAATTGAATTGCTGTCTTTTCCTTAGTGGTCTAACAAAGATCATGGATCTTTTACTTTACTTAAGGAGACTAAGAAACGAGAGCATATTAATTTTTTGCGGTTGGGAAGGTAATCTGAGGTTAACCTTTAACTTCCACGGTCACTAATTATACGTTAGGAAATTTCCTCTTAAATGTACCAATATAAGGGGGAAATTAATTTTAATATAATAATAATAGGTATTTAAAATCTGCCCTTCAAGGCTGCTAGCACTGCCAGAGCACAGGTTGTATAGCGAGTGTAGAGAAAGATTACCGGGGAGAGAAGGCAATTCTAAAGAGATGACTCTTCAGGAGTCGTTTAAAAGTAGCAAGGGAGGAAGAGGATCGGACTTCGTCAGGAAGATCATTCAAGAGTATAGGAGCACAAAATGAGAATGAACGGTCTCCCATCGAGCAGAGGACAGAACGAGGAGTGTTCAGGATGGGAGCGAGGTTAGACCGGATTGCCCGAGGAGTTTGACGACGGGAGTTGGCAGACGAGAGATAAGCTGCAGCCTCGAAGTTTAGGGTCTTGTACGTGATGAGAAGAATCTTTTAGTTGGTACGGAAGCGAATATGTAACCAGCTTAGCTTGTGTAACAGAGGCATCGAAGGAGAGAGCCTGGGGTGGCGAAGGAGAAGCCATGCAGCATAGTTTTAAACTAGTTATAGAGAACGAAGTGACGAAGAAGGGAGATTTACTAGAAGAGAATTGCAGTAGTCTAAGCGTGAGGTGACGAAGGCATGAATAGCAGTCTCAAGGCTTCCTCGATCAAAATGGGATCGAACACGTGAAAAGTTGTGGACAAAACCAAGGGAAGACTTACAGATACGATGGATGTGTGGTTAAACGAGAGTAGCTCGTCGAAAATAACACCAAGATTACTAACGGTATCAGTAAAGGCGACATTGGTTTCCTCAAGGTTAAGTGAGGGGAAGAGAGCTTTAGATTTCTCCACCATCGAAACAGTACAAACAAGGAGAACTTCAGTTTTATCGTGGTTAAGTTTGAGAAAGTTGGCAGACAGTCATTTATTTATGGAGGTCTAGGCTGAAAGGAGCTTGGTAATTCATTGAGAGAAGGTAAGAGGGGATGAGGAAAGGTATATCTGAGTGTCATTATCATAGAGGTGGAAGGACAGGCCCAAATCTCGAAGAAGGGAGCCAAGAGGAAGCAAGTAGCTGCGAAAGAGAAGGGGACCAAGGAATTAGCCCTGAACCATCCATAAATGAATGAGCGCGGGCTTGGAGGAGAGGTTATCTAGCGCGACCGACTGAGTGTGGGGGGAGAGGTATGAGCGGAACCAATCAAATGCAGTTCCCGAGAGACCAAGCAAAGTGTTAAGACGATCAAGGGGGACGGTGTGGTTGATGGTATCGAAAGCAGAGGAGAGGTCTAGGAGGACTAGAATGGACGTAAAACCCCTATCGGCTGCTCTATATAAACCATCTGAAACATTAAGAAGAGCGGTTTCATCAGAGTGCTTCGATTTGAACCCAGATTGGTACATTTCATCGATATTGCAGTTATAAATATGGTCATTAATGCGAGAGAAACCACTCTCTTGAGCATCTCAGAGAGGAATGGAAGCTGTGAGATAAGGCGATAACTAGATGGTTCAGAGGAGTTAAGGTGTGCTTTTAAGGATAGGACGAATTGAGGCATGTTTAAAGGAAGAGAGAACCACCCCTGTGGTAAGAGAAGTGTTAAAGGGATAAAGAATCAGTGGGAGGGCAGCAGGGAGAATTTGGTGGAGGAATTTGGGTGGAAAGACGTCCTTAGATGATCCAGATTTGTTAGAGCTTGATATAAGGGCAGTTACTTCCTAAGTGGACACTCGAGTGAGGACTTTAAGTAAAAATGGTGTATGGTCGGGGAGAACAGCATGGGCTTCTTCAGACGACTGGGGTAGTACGGCGGGAAGGTTAATAACTTTAAAATCCTTTTAAGTTATTCAGGTGTTTTTGTTTAGATCGAGAGATGTTTAATTATGGAATTTATACAAGAGAAAAAACTGAGGTCATTCATTTATCAATAGAAACATAGCAAGAAGAATGAAATAAATTAATGACTATAGTGACAATTATATGGAGGAGAGAAGTGAAGCAGAGAGATTGAATAAAGATCAGCTTGAAACTTAGTAATTAAAGGGAGTTTATAAGAAAGTTATCGTTAAGAGAACATCTTCTTTCAAGACTAGATAATTACGAGTACTTAACAGTACTCTAAAATATCGAACCATTTTAAGAAATAAAGAACTTAAGGACCTAAATATTTACTGGAAATCATTAAATAAAAAACATGATTGACGGGAATAATTAATTGCAGCTAACAAATGTAATTAGCGTAAAGGTCCTTAACGGTTGTCTGTCTGAATTTAATCCAAAGCAAAATAAATTAAGAGAGTTGCGCGGGCTACCCCTTGCAACTCCTGAGATTTAAAGGCTCTGTATGAACATTTGGGGATAAAATTCAAATATCTGAGGTGTAGTAGAAAAAAGATCTGTAAAGCTGCAAACCATGTTTTGACTATTATTTCCAATTAGTTTGCTAATTTCGTAATTAAATTCTGAACTAAATAAAAATACGAAATAATACCATTGTATTCCTTGTAAAACAGTTTAATGAAACGTGCTGGAAAAGCATAACTATAGTTTTGTTTGAGGGAACTTTTTCTAACACACGAACATCTTTCGAAAGATCAAAAGACCGAGAAATTTTTTTAAAATATATATATATATATATATATATATATATATATATATATATATATATATATATATATATATATATATATATATATATATACACTGAACTGAAAAAATATTGATTTTGGAAAACTATTTCTTTTGTATAAAAGGCCATTTGAATCGGGCAAAGCTTAAATCATTAAATTTCACAGATTTATAATATTATAGTGTCCTACTTTGATTTTAGCTGTCTAATACAGGTTTCTAGTTTTGTATGGCAACAATGAGTTATCGATGTGTAGAAACACTCATTTGCACCCCGTAGTGCAGCCACGTTTCTTCCAGCTCTAGTCTATTCGTTATCGATGTGCAGTGTTTGTTTACATTCTAATGACTTTTTAAATAACACTATGGGGTCTTATTTCAATTCAAGCTTGAGATGGGAAACCGTAATAATATTAAACCGTATAAAACTGTACAAATTGAAGTGTATTTGAGTCAAACCACTTTTAAAAAGAAATAAATCACAAAGAAACTACAGGGTTCAACTAAAAAAGACTATTTAAATTGAGAAAGAATTTGAAAGAACGAGGCTTGTTTGAAAAATATGTAGTAAAGCATCATGTAATAAGATTTTACATCATTTAAATGAAGACAATATTTCTGTGCATCCTAGAACAGTTAGCAAGAGACTTTTCGAAAGTGAACTACACGCATGTCGTCCAAGGAAAATGCCTAGGCTTAGTCCGACATTGAATATGCTTCTAAGAAATTGGTAAGGTTATCTAAAATGGTTGATAAAAGGTATGTATATTATATATGATGGATAGCATATAATAACTACTATAAAATCAAATAATACAAATAAAGGATTTTCAAGCACTAATAAAAACAATGTTTTGCTTACACTGACTCTTAATTTTGTATTGTTATACTGTAAAACAGCCACTTGTTCTGGTTGTCCTACTATTAAAATATTGTTTTCTATTATTGTATGAATTATTTTCTGACGAAACAACAATTGCAGTGTTTGATGTGCAAGTCGTGAGAAGAATTTAAAACCTAATGTCTACAAATAACGGTGAAATTTCCGGCAATATTTCGGCAATATCTGCCCAGGGAAGATTTCGCCAGCACGTTGCGGCAAAAGTACATAAAGGCCCTACGAACCCACCTGCTACCGGAAATACGAGTAAGTGAAGAGTATGGAGAAAGGCTATAGATTTTCCAACATGAGTCGGCCCCATGTCACACAGCGAAAACTGTTACATAAATGAGGTACAGGAAATGCTGTCGAACTGCTACCATTATCAGGATAATTACCAGATATGAACCCCACTAACAGTTTAGGGCATTCAGTGAAGGAAGAGATACACTAAATGCCAATAAACATCACACAGCTTATTTGACGCCTTATTGAGGTTTAGTTATATTCCGACTAAATCAAGGAATTATGAAGGACACTAATTCATTGAATGCCATCAAGTGTTCAAGCCCTTGTTTTAACTAAAGGAGTTCAAACTAGCTAGTAGACCAATAGTTCTGCACTAATAATGAAAAATCGAAATCTATCATCTGTTGATATGTAAATGTTGTTTATGTAATCACTAATACTGTATATAAAAATACCTAAAATATAAGAAATCTGTTAAACATATAATTTTTACTTTTTAGAAGTAGTCTTCATGGATATATATATATATATATATATATATATATATATATATATATATATATATATATATATATATATATATATATATATATATAATATGTGTGCGCTTAGGTAAGGGTAGTAATAAGGTTTCTTAATCTGCTGGAGAAGTCTTCTGGACTTCCTCAGCCCTTTTCAGGAGCGTTAGATATACAACAAAGCAAATACCCACTTCACCCCAAAATGAAAAACGGAGAAAACGTGAATTTTAGCCCTGGATCTTCGCCATTTCTAATTTTTTGGATAAATGAACAATAACGTTCTAGCCAATACGGTTAGGTAAGGGTAATAATAAGGTTCCTTAATCCTCTAAAACCTTATTGTTACCCTTACCTATCCGCATTGTCAAGAACGCTATTGTTCATTTATCAATACATATATATATATATATATATATATATATATATATATATATATATATATATATAGAGAGAGAGAGAGAGAGAGAGAGAGAAAGAGAGAGAGAGAAAGAGAGAGAGAGAAAATAACTAAATTACGAGTATATTAATAATACATGAGTTTCTAAGTAGAAAGATGACAAATCATAACTGAAATGGGTTGTTGGTCGAAGGTCAAAATTCGGATTTTTAAACAGAGGGTAATTAGGGCATAGAAGTCTTTCACTAAGGTCAATTACGAAAGAAGTCATTCATATTAGATTTTTGAAGTCACTCGAGATCATTTTATGTTATGAAGACAAGTGCAATTTTAATTTGTTTTTTGTTTTTTTACTTAAAATATCGGTTTTTATTTAGAATTTCAGAAAACCGAACGCATTGAAGGGAAGGGTGTTGAACTGCTTCCGCAAGTCAGTGCAAGTTCTTATTTTTGAGTTAATCTGAACTCGGTACGAATTTTTTCCCGTTTACCACCCTTTTTATTTCATTTTATTCATCTCTTCCTTCCTCTTCCACAAAGATTCCCTCGTTGGTTATATAAATTTACTTTCTCAACTCGTTGGACTACGATCTAGTCGAGCGGAAAAATCACTTCCGATTTCAGCGATGTTAAGCCACATCGGAAGTGTAAGTCACTGGTTTGCCGATTTGGGTTGACTTTACTTTTATGGTTCGAATTTCACATCAAAGTGTATTTTCCCACTGAGCAAAAAACCCCGTCCCGCAAAACGTGAAGATCAATGGTCATAGCAACACCAAATTTTATTTTAGGTAGATAAATTACATCATTTCAAGAAACTAAACATAATCTTTAGTAGTACAAAGTTCATATATTTAGTAGATGACTAGGCATAGCGTAGTCATCAACCGCATTCTTGTATCCATGGAGACCACATACCTTACGTATAAAGTTAAATCAACTTAATTTCTGCAACCATCGGGACAACGTAGCCTACGCATATCTACATCAACTAAAGATCAGTAAACAGGAAAACAACATAACGATAAATCGATCGAATCGCTTTAACGATAGAGACCACCCTAGCCGACGCCTAGCATTAAATTAAATTAAATTTCGCAGCTATCTGACCCCATAACATAACGATATCGTTAAATCAAAAGAATTACAGTAGCTATTGTAACCACATAGCCTAAGCCTACCGTTAAATCAATCGAATTACTGTAGCCATGAAGACCATATAGCCTAAGCCTGCGTTAAATCGACGAATTACCGTAGCCATGGAAACCACATAGTCTGAGCCTACCGTTAAATCAACTGAATTACAGTAGCCATAAACCTCATAATTACAACGCATTTATTTACCGGGCCAATTTTGTATATAATCCTGTAATTTGTTTATATGACTCAAACCAAAAATTTATTGTCTGTCTGTCTATGTGTGCGTGACGAGAATTGGTTACCGTAAGAGCAACGCGTTTTAAAATTACCTTACGAAAGGTATATATTAAAATTCCTTTACTAGAGTGTATGTTAAAATTTAGATGCCAGCATTGCATGTTAAAATTACAGCAACTGCTTTATTTGTTAAAATTTCAATGCAAACAGTGAATGTTAAAATTACCATAGAATTTGTTGATTTAATATTAATGTCTGACAACCTATATTATAATTATACTCTAGAACAGAAATACCATTTATTAATTATTCTGTCGTCAATTGATCGTTCGCTAATTTCATGCTATTTTTCAGCAAAACTAATTAAACTGGTTTATATTATATAGCGAGTACTAATCACATATATGGAATAATTCTACTTTGATAGTGTGTATTTTTTAAAATTAGAACATTTTATTATCCACCTTTAATCAAATTGATGAAGAATATCTTTTATTTTGTTTAAATATCGCCAAAATTAAATTATTACTATTCACGAAACTAGACAGGCACCTAATCTTACCTGTAGAAAGACTCACCAAACAATGCCACTAGTGTGGTTCTGTTTGCTATTTATATGGCAATCAATCTCTTACCAAAGCGCGGGCTACAAAAAACGAACAGAAAAGCTTACCCTAAAGTGATGATAGAAGGGGGTGGTTCGCCCCAAGGGAGTATTAGCCACGCCCATCGTCTGCGCGATCCCTTCTTGATGTGATTTGGCACGCCAGCAATTGAGCCAAAAGCTGAATGCCAAAAGAGGTCTGAAAAAGAACGACACGGAAGGTCACAGAAATCAAAACCAAGAATCGTTAAATTTTACATCAGGTCATTAGTAGTGGTTCTAAATAGAATGGGAGGTCATTCCTTGAGCCAGTAGTACTCTCTTCTTTTATGTTCTGACCATGGAATACTTTTTAAAACCACAAGGGTATTTGGAGTCCAGTAGTAGTAGTAGTGATAGTTCGTCAATCTGCCTTTATCTAGGCGGATCCCGATCAGATAAGAAATAGACATAAAGGGCAGTATGACAATCGCTGGTGAGCCCGAGGGCACCAAGGACCTGTCCTCTTTGGAGAAAGGTAACAGGAGGCATTATATTTTGACACCAAACTTCGTCGCCCGGGGGCAGAGGGACCCGTTCCGCGTCAGAGGTATGTAGATATAGATACCCATCGGCAGGATTCCTTGGAACAGAGAGTGTGTGTATTGTGTTGCGAAGATGGGGAAGAGGAAAGACAGCAGTGTTGAGAACAACGCGTCCACCGATTGGTAGCCTGATCTCTCCGTGCGCTGACGCTTGTGTCCGCTCTTGCCAGGATCGAACCCGGTACCGCGACGTTATCATACCAACGCCGAATCCATTAGACTTATATGGAGTATTGTGAGCCTTCCCTGCCCCAACATCCTGTTGTTTGCTTACCAGCCCTAATTCCTATAGCAGGATTTGCGGTTATATATCTTCCGCACATATTCCCTTCATTGCTTCACCAGTTTCTGTACATATATTTGCTTACTACCTTTAAGCGGGAAATTTCCTCGTTGCTATTGCGCTTTAGATTCAAGGAAAAATCCATTTTGCTCAAAATTCCCTTCCAACGTGATTACTTTTTTATGAATCTTTTAATCAAAACATTTTGCCACAGTTCCCTCGTTAGTTATTTTTTTTTAAGTACAAAAGCCATTATATTTCCTTGTATTTTTCATCTTAAACAAACTTCTACCTTGTCCTTCCTGGTGTTCCTAGATACGAACAGATATATTGACCCTAAATGAGAGATAACCTTAAAATTGAATTAAAATATAAGGTTACGGAAAAAATAAATTATGACTTGAAGATACGAACGAAAATAGTGAGCGGTCCTGAGAATTCGAACAAGAGAAGCATTTGACCTTGATGAGGGGATTGGGTAGATTCGAGGATACGTATATGATAAAGAGTATCGGGTTAAAAGATACGAACGCACAGTCGTATATGGAATCCATGATACGAACTGAAGAGTTTACGAAGACAAGAAACCGTATTACTTTTGAAGACACGAACAAAAATGTATATCAGACCAGAATGTACAAACAAACAAATTGCATGATACACAAAGTTAAAAACAATGAAAACTAAAGGACTCAGACATGCAAACATAAATCAGATTAGGGTAGGTTGGTTTGCTCGTTATTAGATTATCGCATTCGCTCGTTAGCTATCAGGTATTCCATTGGTTGACTAACTGTGAGTGAGAATTGTAGTTTCGCAGGTTAGTCAAATATTCGGTATGCCGTTGATTGGGTTGATTACTCGGTTTGTTGGTAAGTTAATTGTTCGCTCTTCTTTTGGTTCTCGCGTTAATTGGGTAGTGTGGTGGGTGATAAGTGCCTTGGCTGTTTGGTTGCTAAACATTCGCAGGAAGCATGTTTTGTTCATTGAAGAATCTCCTTGTTTAACCTTCGAATTGTTTCGTTTGTTTTGTGCTGTGACCTGCCTTCGCGCAGTTCAAAAGGTTACAATGGAAGAAAGGTCGCGGGATTTCCTTAACCAAAGCTATAATAGAGAAATAGATTAAGATGAAATGTCTTTTGCAAGAGCTATTCATAATATTACTTAACAACCAGGTGAATTTCATGGAGATGTAGAGTTAGCAGCATATATTGTCATGTATATTTGTGTGTATAAATCTATTCATATGTGTGTAAGAGAGGGTGAGAGGTGTAAATTAGAAACAACAACCATGACTAAAATAGAGTTAAAAATTAGGGAGGAAAAAGAAAAACCAGTAAAAATGAAAGAAACTACTTGTAAAAACTTTAGAGATTCTAAGGCCGAGGCGGAGACCAATAAATGGCCGTTTACATTCATTCCTTCGCAATACATTTATCACTACCTCTTCGTTTACCATTGTCAGTCGCTTTACCAGTACCAGTCACATTGTCATTTAGACTATTACTAGTGCGAGTCACATTACCAGTTAACATTCTTTTACTAGTGCCAATCACATTATCAGTTACCAATCTTTTCGGAGGGCCAGTCACATTACCAGTTATCTTTCTTTCCTTACTTCCAGTCAAATTACCAATTCAAATTTTTTACTAGTACCGTCACATTACTAGTTAGCATTATTTTCCTAGTGCCAATTACATTATCGGTTAACATTCTTTTCCGAGGGCCAGTCACATTACCAGTTATCATTCTTTCCCTGCTGCCAGTCAGATTACCAGTTAGCATTCTTTTTTTAGTGCCAATTACATTACAAGCTAGCCCTCCTTCCCTAGTGCCAGTCACATTATTTGTTTGCATTCCTTTCCTAGTGACAGTCACATTACCATTTAGCATTCTTTTACTAGTGTCAGTCACATTACAAGCTAGCCCTCCTTCCCTAGTGCCAGTCACATTACCAGTTTGCATTCCTTTCCTAGTGCTAATCACATTACCAGTTGAGATTCTTTTCTTTGTGCCAATCACATTACCAGTTGGCATTCTTGTCTTAGTGCCAATCACATTACAAGCTAGCCCTCCTTCCCTAGTGCCAGTCACAATACCAGTTTGCATTAATTTCCTAGTGTCAGTCGCATTACCATTTAGCATTTTTTTACTAGTGTCAGTCACATTACTATTGTTCATTCCTTTATCATTCGAATCCCGTTATGATTGGCACCTCTTTAGCATTGCCCATTCTTTTACCCGTGTCTGTCCCTTTTTACAGTCAGCCCCCTCTCCTTTCCAGTCCTCTTTTTTACCAGTGTTTCTCCATTTACCAGTTCGTGTCTGTCTTCTTTTCAGTCCTGTTTTTTCACTAGTGTCTGTACCTTAACTAGTGCCGATTCCTATTACAATGTCTAGATTGTTTTTCTAAGGATTTTCCTTTTACTAGTACCTGTTCTTTTACAGTTCCCGTCACTTCATCAGGGTTCTTTCTTTTGCCATTGGGCTGCTTTAATATGGCGTGCCTTTTTACCGCTGGTTATGACCATTCTTTTGTTAAAGCACGTTCTTTTACCATTGCTAGGCCCTAACTAATAAGGTCACTCCATCTCTGACCATTCCCCTAGCATTGGCTGTTATTTCAACGGCGCTTTCCCAGGGTAAAGTTACGTGCCTTCCCCATGTGTCAGATAATCAACTAGACCCTAAACTAAAAAATGCTTGAATCTCCATCCCCGGCCATCGTATATTTCATAATAACGTGTCGAAATAGACGACTCTACAAGGTGGCATTAATATAATAGTGAAATTCAGCTATTTTTGATGTACTCTGTTGCTTTTTGTTAAAAACGGTGATAGAGCAGACATAAAGAATTAGAGGCCATCCAGACTCGTATCAGTGACATAGAAATTGCCAACAAATTCCTAACCAAAAGGAAAAAGCCATTACTCACTGCCAATCTGCTACCGGAAGAAGATGATTTCAGGCTTAAGTATCGTTCACATATTCCTCCACATGCTGTTAAACAATTATTACAGATAAATAATAAATGTGAAATATCTCTATATGACATTTAAGCACTGAAACAGTTCCATGATCACTAAAGAGAAAAGAAATTATCAAAACTTTTATTGACATGTACAGTCATCGTACATCGTCTTTTAGCCTGCCTTCAGTCAGTAAGAAGATTTAAATGAGAAGCAATAGGAAGGCTTCATCTCATCGCCTCAATATTATTTAGACGCGTGTTTAAGAAGGTTTTCAAGATTTTGGAATAGGATAATAACCACATTTAATATGAGTTAGGTAAGCCACTTTTCCTTTGTTGACATCATAGTATTTACTACGAATCCTGAAGTATTATAGTCAATGATAAAGTTATCACAACTCAGTCTGAGGTTTGACTGGAAATAAACTTTTCATCAACAGTGAAAATAATGATCAATAATTATCCTGTGAGGGAAGTATTAGCTTTGAAGAACAGGTAGAAGAACACGTCTATGTTTCGAGCTTATGAACCCTGAGGGGGACATAAAAAAGGAAATCGGCTGGGGAAACAAACTTAGTGGGGAAGCGATAGGAAAAAGTTCTTCATCATCGGACGTGACAAGCATATACTACTCCATGCTTAAAACACAAAAGCAGGAGAAACTTATATGTAGCTTTAACATTTAAAAATTAATGATTTTTTAACTTGTTAATTTTGTGTTTTTCATAATATAAAATACCTTTTTTTTCCTAACGATCTATTAAAAAAATTGCTTGTAAATAATCTCGTTAAATTCAATTATTTTTAGACGATGTTTTGCGTAAATTTTTATATTATAAACCAGGCAATGGTTTCGCCACTCCACCCTACGGGGAAGCTTGCGCTTCGCTACTAAGATTAAAATTTAAAATCTAAAAAAAGCCGCCATGGTTAAATTTTTTTAAATTTTATAAACTTCACCAATTATAATTGTAGAGAAATGGCTACATTAAGTATTCTGGAGGAGTATAGGTACATTAAAGCCCCCCTCCCTTATGAGGAGAAGCGTGGGAAAGGTAGCCGGCCAAAATGCTTACCATGTGTGATCTCCCCGCCGCTGTGGGCAGTTGGAGCTAACATCTGTTTAAAGGCGACCACCTGAGGTCCTTAAACGACGCTCTAACGATCGAATTACCTACGAGACCCATAAACCTGTGGTTATGGAAAAAAAGCGGTGCGAGTCAAAAGGCACGCCAAGTAGCGGTGCGGTTGCGAGCCTATAATTTGCGAGCTGACTTGGGCACCCCTGTGCCACCTCAGGAATTCTCGCACTCCCCAGATGCTAACTCACCATTCGCCCCCCCCCCCTTGCCTCTGTGTCCTGGTCACTTTCCCCTTTAGATGGGGCGGCAATCCGCCTATAAATAAGCCCCGCAAAGAAAGACAAGAGGATTATCAGAAGTCGATACGCCAGAGGAGGATTAGTTCGTGAAGATCGATCCATCGGCCAGACAAGAAGATTATCAGTAGTCGATTCGCCTGAAGAAAGATTAGTTCGTAAAGATCGATCTTTTAGCCAGACAAGAAGATCAGAAGTCTATACGCCAGAAGAATGGTTAGTTCGTGAAGATCGATCCTTCAGCCATACAAGACTATTTCAGTGAGAAACGAGAGGATCAGATTGAGAAAATCGATCCTGCCTTTCAGGGCCGTATTAACCTAAATAGTTAAGCTTTATATCGGTGCCATACCAAAGAAGCCTTTTCAGTCTGCAAAGAAGTCCGACTGAAGAAAAGCAAAGCCGCTCACACTCGAGCGACTCTCACATCTCAAGCTCCGGAAGAGTGAGAGGAGAAGAACCCTGCCCCAACGAGCTCCCGTTCTTTAATTACGTTGAAGAATCAGCCCCCTTCACAGGCGACGAAAATTCAAGCAGCGGCCACAACACTTCAAAGCGAGAGATAAGTCTTCCAGCGACATCCGGCAATCCCTAATACCTACCTGTAAGTTAACAATAACATTTATATCTCTATTGCGATAGTAGAAGTTTAGTACGTCCCACGTTTTAAAGGAGAGTAGAAACCATTGTTCTTGAACCTAGGTCATATGTGTTTGTAGACGAGAGTACGTTAATTTAATGTTTAACGCTAATCAAATAGAGTTGCGATAAAAAAATACTAATCGGCAATTGGTATGTTTACGGGAAGCCTATTTGTTTATGTTTTGTCATTGAAAGATCTTTGAGGCCAAAGATAGAAATGTGTTTACTGTTGGTGTGTAATATTTGAGTTTTTAATTTAAAATACATGTTTATTTTGGTAGATTCTGGTGTTTCCTCTTATCCTTATGTGTTTAAAAATAGCTCTTCCTTAAGAACTAAACCACTAAATTAGCACTCTTAGAACAAAGCCTACTTCATCATAGAAGTAACGCACGCCCCTTAAAGCATACCGATACTAAAAGGGTTTTAAAAAGTATAGTGATCAAAACCAAGGGTCATTCTACGACATATTATAAAAGTGGTGTCAGGTCTAGAGGTTTTATATTAGAAAGAACCCAGCAGTGTCTATTTAAGGAAGAGCTAACACATAAAAGGAACACCAGGAATAATAAAATATTTGACGAGTGGGAAATTGGTAAAGTTAGAGGTGGATACCATCTAAAGGTAATTGTTAGGCCAAGTGGTAAGTTTCGGTGGTGGAGTAGGTCAGGCTTGATTAAAAACAAGGTAGATGACTGACATAATCGCGATGGCATTGTTTGACCTTTATCGGAAGCAAGGTCAAAGCCTCGGACTGGAAGGAACCGAACTGAACTCGTTTATTCAGGAGAATGAGAGAAACGAAAGAGAAGAAAGAACAGAGGAACGTAAAATGAAAATTGTAACTGATGAAAGAAGAGAAAAGGCGAAAATGGAAGCTGATGAAAGAAGAGAAAAGACGAAAATGGAAGCTGATGAAAGAGAGAAGATAAGGGCCCACGAAAGAGCTCTTAGCAAAGACGAGTTAAAGGTGCAGTCATTGTCATCCAGAACAGGAGTGTCACCAGCGGCCAGCATGAAACTCCCGGAGTACAGGGACGATGAAGATTTATGCTCATATCTCTCCCATTTTGAGAAAATATTTGAAGTCAATAATTGGGACCTAGAAGAAGATGGGGTCGCCAGACTGTTACCGCTACTCAATCGTAGGATGAGAGAGATATTCGTATCTATACCCTCAGAAGCGACTGTGGACTATTCCACCCTCAAAGCCGAACTTCTCTCAGCAACAAACCTTAACCCGGAAGAATATAGGATGAAGTTCAGACAGTCTCGTATAAGACCTGGACAAACATACAAACATTTTGGCTTTGAGCTTCGTCGAAGCCTACAGTTTTGGATAGAGTAAGAAGGGGTAGAGAACGAAGTCGCTGCGGTCGTCGACTTCATGCTTAGAGATCAGTTACTAAGTACACTACCCCAGGAAATCCGTGCATTCGTTAAGGACCGAAAAGCTTCTACCTTCAACGAGTGTCTGGACGAGGCTGACCTCCACGCGGTAAATCATCGGTTATATCCTAGGGAGTACAAGAAAGAGAAGGCTCCCTCCCCAAAGAAAAATGGGCCGCCACCCAGGCATTTACAGAAGAAACCCTTTAAGTTCTCAGCAGCAAAAGGAACTTATAAAGCAAATTTTGGAGGAGAAAAAAATCAAAAAGAAGGTAGGATTCCACAAGGATCATACCCTAATACCGGCACGTATCCCAGGAAGCCCGTCACTTGTTATACCTTCGGGATAATAGGTCACCTGAGTTTCCAGTGCCCACAGAACTCCCGACTGAGGGAGACCTCGAGACAACAGGTGCAAAACCTGACTGCCGCGATCCCAGCAGGACAAGCTGATTCGTCCTACGTCCCCGCGCCAACATCCAAGGGCCCCAGCAACAGGTAAACTTTCTATTCAACAAAAGTTCGCCAGGCGGCCTACAATTTGAAGAGGGCACTGTTAATGGGTGCCGAGTATCCACTTTAGTCAGAGACACCGGATGTACGTGCATAGTGGTATCCGACAAGTTGCTGCCCCCAGTAAACCCTAACCATAAGAAATTTGCAATCGTCCACGACTTTTTAGGACGCGACAATCGATTCCCCGTCGTGAGATGTCATATACAATGCAGATATTTCACCGGTTGGACGGACGTGGTAGTAGCCCCGATTAAGTTCTGCGCAGTACTAATCGGACAAAACCCCCTAATTCCTCAGCAAGAAGTGGCCCAACAAGTAGTCACCCGGGCACAAGAAGCCCAGAGGAAAGAGCAACCTGCTAAGTTGACCCCGAGGATTACCCTCAAAGACAATGGGTTCAAATTGACTTCCTTCGCCAGTGCTCAGAAGGAATGCTCCACTCTTAAACCTCTATGGGAGAAAGCTATTGAAGGTGAAATTCTCCAAGTGAAAGGAAAGAAGCCTATCCAGTATATCGTAGAAGACTCACTTCTCTACCGTACTATCAGCAAGGAGGATAAGGAGGATAAGGAGAACAAGAAAGCACCGTGTGTACCTCAAGAATACACGCCAAGAATTTTGAATACCGCGCATGATGGAATATTAGCCGGACACTTTCGGCACAACAAAACGGCACAGCAGATATTCCGACACTTTTATTGGCCCCAAGCCGCCAGGGAAATTGTGGCCTATTGCCGATCATGCGACGTGTGTCAGAGGATCCCTCCAGAGGGCGGGTACCTCCCGCTCCCTTACAAAAGGTGCCCGTTATTACCGAATCATTCTTTCGAGTGGCTATTGATTTGGTGGGACCAATTCACCCCCCTTCAAGTGGAGGACACTCCTACATCCTCACCCTAGTGGATTGTGCCACCCGGTTCCCAGATGCCGTGGCCCTACGGAAGATTGACACTATTTCCTGCGCGGAAGCATTAATTTCAATTTTTGCACGAGTAGGCCTGCCTAAAGAAATTCTATCGGATAGAGGGCGCCAATTCACCCCAGAATTGATGGAGTATTTTAATAAACTACTGTTAGTCAAGCCAATTTTTACGAGTCCATTTCATCCATCCGCTAACGGAATCTGCGAGAAATTAAACGGGACTCTTAAAAATATATTGAAGAAGTTGTGTCAAAACAACCCTACACAGTGGCACAGATACCTGCCTGCAGCCCTTTTCGCCTGCCGAGAAATACCTCATCGGACGTTGGGATTCTCGCCCTTTGAGCTATTATACGGGAGAAATGTGCGAGGTCCTATGAGTATTCTTAAGGAATTATTTTCCAACGCGAAGCTCGACCAAGAAATCAAATCGTCTTACGCCTACGTGATGGATATGCACGAGCGCCTAGAATACTGCTCTGGCTTAGCTCGAGAGAACGCCGAGAAAAATTTAGCCAAATACCGGGACTACTTCGATATGAAAGCAAAGGCTCGAAAAGTAAAGGCAGAAGATGAAGTCTTATTATTACTCCCGACCGAAAATAATAAGTTATGGGCCCAGTGGAAGGGACCGTTCGAAGTAATCGAGGCACGGGGTCCAGTCGATTACTTGATAGATACCCCAACAGGGCGAAGAACCTATCACATAAACATGCTAAAAAAATATCACCGCCGCGCGTGCATAAAGAATATTACCCTTCTAGACGAAGAAGAACCGATGGATGCCGTTTACCCGGGTACGCCCCTGCAAGTCATACACACCGTGTGTGTGGAACAAGACGAGGAATACGAACTTCCCTCGCTCTCACCTACCCCGGAAGACCCTCGGGTGGATTTAAAGATAAATCCCCACTTAGAGATTCAACAAAAAGCGGAAATGTTGAACTTGCTCATGGAATTCCCAGAAGTCATTTCTGAAAACCCCGGATGTGCCAAAGATTTTTTCCATGAAATAAAACTAAAAACTAATTCAGTGGTTTAGAGCAAACCATATCCTTTACCGATCCACCTACGAGAAGATTTCAATAAGGAAGTCCGGAATTTACTAAAATTGGGAATTTTAGAGCCATCGGAGTCCGATTATTGCTCCCCCATAGTAATGGTTAAGAAACCGGATCAATCATTTCGGATGTGCGTGGACTTCCGAAAATTGAATTCAGTGACCGTTTTCGACGCCGAGCCCATCCTACTAATAGATCAAAATCTCCATTTATTTGAAGACGCTAAATTCATCACCGAATTGGATTTGTGTAAAGCGTACTATCAAATACCTCTCGCTAAAGAGTCCAAAAAACTGACGGCGTTTGCGACCGAGAGAGGTCTGTTACAGTTTACCAGGCTACCCTTCGGACTACTTACAGCCGGTAGCAATTATAATAGGATGATGAGGCAAATTATCGCTGGACAAAGTGACGTGTCGTTTTACTTCGACAACGTGTACGTAGCTACCCGTACATGGGAGTCACACTTACACGCCTTACGCTCATTGCTGGAGAAATTGAAGGAGCAAGGTCTAACCGCCGGGCCGACCAAGTATTATTTTGCCTACGAATCCATTGACTACTTGGGATTCAAAATAAGACAAAAACACTTGACTACCCAGCAAGAAAAAGTGGACGCCATAGTCAAGATGCCCCGGCCGGAAACAAAGAAACAACCCTGATCGTTTATGGGAGCGGCCTCGTTCTATATGCGTTTTGTACCACACTTCGCTTCCATTGTGGCCCCACTTAATGATTTGTTAAAAAAGAGAGCGTCAGACCCTGTCACGTGGAACCCCCATGCAATAACTCAGTTGGAGGTTCTAAAAGGAAAACTCGTAACTGCGCCTATTCTTCGCTTACCAAATCCCCAAAAGATCTTCGGCCTTCGCACGGACGCTAGTCAGAACGGGTTAGGCGGAGTATTGCTTTAATACGAAGATGACGAAACAGCCTATCCCATAGCTTATGTCAGTAGGAAACTGTTGAGTAGAGGAAAAGCCTACGCTACTATCGAAATCGAAGCTTTGGCCTATAATATGGACCATAGGTAAATTCAAATATTATCTAATAGGGCGCGAGTTTAAGTTGGAATGCGACCATAAACCGTTGTCATACTTAAGTAAAAATAAGAGTAAGAATGGAAGACTCCTGAGATGGAGTTTACTCTTGATGGAGTACCTGTACTCCATTCACTATATAAAAGGGTCCAACAATTGTATGGCGGACTCGTTAAGTCGGAACCCTGTCGACGATTAAGGAGTAGCCCAACTATTGTATTATAGCAAAGTTAAGTGTAAATCAGTAGAATTGTAAGTAAGTAGGGGCGAGTAACCCCCTAGTGGTAGGTAAGAAGATCCTAAGTTGGCACAGTAATAAAGGAATTAATGTAAGGTCAGGTAAAATGTTATCGAGGCATTCCCTGGTGAACTAGAATTTATTCTATAATATAATGTTCCGTAAGTTACCCATGTATATTATTGTAAGCGTCGGATTGAAAACCCCCCTCCCGTTATTTTCTTAAGGAAGGAGGTAAATGTGGAGAAATGGCTAGATTAAGCATCCTGGAGGAGTATAGGTACATTAAAGCCCCCCTCTCTTATGAGGAGAAGCGTGGGAAAGGTAGCCGGCCAAAATGCTTACCATGTGTGATCTCCTCGCCGCTGTGGGCAGTTGGAGCTAACATCTGTTTAAAGGCGACCACCTAAGGTCCTTAAACGACGCTCTAACGATCGAATTACCTACGAGACCCATAAACCAGTGCTTATGGAAAAAAAGCGGTGCGAGTCAGAAGGCACGCCAAGTAGCGGTGCGGTTGCGAGCCTATAATTTGCGAGCTGACTTGGGCACCCCTGTGCCACCTCAGGAATTCTCGCACTCCCCAGATGCTAACTCACCATTCGCTCCCCCCGCCCTTTGCCTCTGTGGCCTGGTCACTTCCCCCTTTAGATGGGGCGGCAATCCGCCTATAAATAAGCCCCGCAAAGAAGGACAAGAGGATTATCAGAAGTCGATACGCCAGAGGAGGATTAGTTCGTGAAGATCGATCCATCGGCCAGACAAGAAGATTATTAGTAGTCGATTCGCCAGAAGAAAGATTAGTTCGTGAAGATTGATCTTTTAACCAGACAAGAAGATTAGAAGTCGATACGCCAGAAGAATGGTTAGTTCGTGAAGATCGATCCTTCAGCCATACAAGACTATTTCAGTGAGAAACGAGAGGATCAGATTGAGAAAATCGATCCCCCCTTTCAGGGCCGTATTAACCTAAATAGTTAAGCTTTATATCGGTGCCATACCGAAGAAGCCTTTTCAGTCTGCAAAGAAGTCCGACTGAAGAAAAGCAAAGCCGCTCACACTCGAGCGACTCTCACATCTCAAGCTCCGGAAGAGTGAGATGAGAAGAACCCTGCCCCAACGAGCTCCCGTTCTTTAATTACGTTGAAGAATCAGCCCCCTTCACAGGCGACGAAAATTCAAGCAGCGGCCACAACACTTCAAAGCGAGAGATAAGTCCTCCAGCGACATCCGGCAATCCCTAATACCTACCTGTAAGTTAACAATAACATTTATATCTCTATTGCGATAGTAGAAGTTTAGTGCGTCCCACGTTTTAAAGGAGAGTAGAAACCATTGTTCTTGAACCTAGATCATATTTGTTTGTAGACGAGAGTACGTTAATTTAATGTTTAACGCTAATCAAATAGAGTCGCGATAAAAAAATACTAATCGGCAATTGGTATGTTTACGGGAAGCCTATTTGTTTATGTTTTGTCATTGAAAGATCTTTGAGGCCAAAGATAGAAATGTGTTTACTGTTGGTGTGTAATATTTAAGTTTTTAATTTAAAATACATGTTTATTTTGGTAGATTCTGGTGTTTCCTCTTATCCTTATGTGTTTAAAAATAGCTCTTCCTTAAGAACTAAACCACTAAATTAGCACTCTTAGAACAAAGCCTACTTCATCATAGAAGTAACGCACGCCCCTTAAAGCATACCGATACTAAAAGGGTGTCAAAAAGTATAGTGATCAAAACCAAGGGTCATTCTACGACAATAATAATTTTGAAAAGAAACTCTAAACTAAATTTACTACTTTCAAAATATCAAGTTGCTAAAATATAGTTATAGAAGAAAAAGCTATATAAAAATAAATTTTATGAAATTCACCATTTGTAATTCTTTGGGTTTTCAAAAATTAACGAAATTTCGATACTTATATTTATTTCTGAACTTCACCATTTTGTTTTTTGTTATTATAAAAGAATTATTAGAAATAACTTTGATAAAAAAACATAAAGCAACACCAAACTAAGATGAAATTATTATTCAAATACTAAAAAAAAATCCCCTTCTGAAATTATAGAGTTAGCGATGATGATGATGATGACGATGATGATGATGTTGATCATACCCCTCTAATTAATTTCCAGATAATGAAAATCAAATGAAGATAAAGTACTAGAAACGTCATTAAAGTTCGAGTTAGTTAAAAGCTACACATCATTTGGGCAATCAATCATACCAATTCTAACCTACACACAAACTGAAAACATCTCAAACACAGGAGCGAGACATATTGGGAATCGGACGGGGGACAAAAAAATGACTACCTGATATAACATGATATAACATAATCTTGACACCATCAGCTATAAATCTATCCACGAAATTCGAATATTGTGGGAGTGAGTGTTTCTGTCTGTCAGCTATATTTATAGGTTCAAACAAGTCAATGGGAAATATAGAAATGGATTCATTTTAAGAACAGCTTTCCTATTTAATTAATGGCACAGGTTAAGCTAAGTTAGAGAATGAGAGTATAATCATGTTAAATAATCTGATTAAAAAAACTCATCCTTAACTCTATAATTTAACTTGGTGAATTTTTAAAATTTTGGAAATTTTTTTTTTGCTTAGGGGACATGTAAAATTTCATGTTTTTGAGTTTAGGTTTATTTGGAACTTTTATTCGCCGGTTTTTTTTTTGTATGTTTCGAGCTTTTATCAAAGTTCTTTCTAAGAGATCAGAAAAAATAAATATAATTATCGAATGATTTGGAATGAAAAAACCTACAAATCGTCAAGTTCAAAGAATGTGTTAAAATTAGGGCTTTGGCACTTTTTTACTATCATTTCGTATATAAAACAAATTTAGATGAAAAAAGAGATCTGACGAAGGTTTAAAAAAGGTTTCAGGGTGTCTATGTTTAAAAAAAGTGTTTGGAAAATTCTCAACTATATATAAATCTTCAAGGGATAAAGACAATATAATAAAAGGTGAAATAACTTTAAAAAAATGTTTCAGGGTATCTATGTTGAAAAAGGTGTTCAGGGTGTTAAAATAAAGAGTCTATAAAGGGGATTAAAAAAAGCGGTTTAGAATAGCAAATAAGCCGTAGGCCACACGCCGAAGGAGTGATGTGGAACCAAATTCTTTCTGTAAGAAAGAATACGAAACATGGCTTGTAATTACATATAATAAAATGCAAAAATTGACCCAAATCTAAGCTAAGAATCATAACAGAAAAACAAAATCCAAATCCTCAAATAAAACTAAGAAATACAATAAATCTTACATTATCGATGTAAAAAATGGAAAACTATTCATTAAATTACAAAAATATTCTGGGGAGGGGAAGTGGTTCTTACGTAAACTGCTTAGCTTCTAAGCTGTCTCGAAACGTCTTTAAGGGGAGGGGGGACCATAGGACTGCAGCTTATTCGTTGGAGCAGGGGCATAAAAAGCTAAGAGCGTTCAATGCAACAGGTTCGAACCTTACCTATTTTCACTTTCATTAATTGGTGAAGGCTTTTATATTACTTTGTCCCATTTTCCATCTCTCTCTTCTTTCTTTCTTAATCTATGTTTGATCCTTTTTTGGTCACATTAAAATACCAAAGCAATTGTTATTCATTGTTTCCTTTTCTTATGCACATTTAGCCAGGTTCTTTAGATGTAGTCCATCAGGATACGTCTTGCCCTAATTTCCTTCATATTTTTCAATGCATCATGTTTAACCATCAATAAAACAAGGTATACGATCAATACTAGTATTGATAATCCTAACTCTGCTACCTAAATCACATTTTGAGCCACCACTACTTCTCATGATCCCTCTTAGATTCGTTTCAGTTAATACACGGATTTACTAAGAACTCACCTTTTTTTAAAGAATAACAAACCTTAAATTCAGGGAAGCCATTCCTTCGCGCTCTCAGCTTTTGGCCGATCTCAAATTCCCACCATATTAATAATGCTATATGTATTCGTAATGCGCGCCCGACTCCACACTCAGGATCTCATGATGATAATAATACATTTATCCGTAATTTGCGCTCTCATCTAAACTCAAAATCTCTTCAATCGCGCCTTCGGGCACTCTCATTATATAAATCTATTTTAACTTTTTTCTAGATTCCTTTATTACGCTCCAACTATTCGTTTATTTCATTATTTTATTTTTCTCTTTCGTAGGTGTTTAGTACCCTTTTTAGTTCTCTTTTGTTTTCGATTCAGTTTTGTTTGTTCTAATCATCTTTGTCCTTTTGTTTAATCATGTTTTTCCCCATTGTTAAATAATCGCGAAGCAATAACTTTTACTATATTATTAAACTCCAGTATTTTATTGTTATTTTTTAAATTCTTATTATGATCTTAATGCTATGGGATGAAATTTTCCTTGTCTTCTTTTTTTTTATTGTTTAGAACAAATACACTGTAAATCGTTTTACACCAATTCATTACGCCTCCACTAACCCATTAAGACTGAGCTTAAGTCAGCAAATTTTCTCTACATATCCGACTGTCTCAAATGACGAATTGTTTCATTTTTTTATTGTTATCTTAAGTGGCATTTGCTTGTCTTACGAGAAAAATTTGTCATCTATTTTAGTTAATTGTGTCATTCTGTATTTTTCCGTTATTAAAAAAAAAGCAATCTATTAGTTGTCTTGCCTTCTTGCAGTTTTAATTATATGTTCTTTTTCTTTATTTTTTTCCATTCTTGACATAATGTTCTTTAGGTTGATTTAGAGGCATGATATTAATTTTTCCTTGTTCTGTGAATTGCATTCATTATTCAAATTTTAATTAGTCTATGTGACCACTACACAACTTCCACTTCCAGTTCATTTGTCTTTGTCTGTTATATATCCAATTCATTCATGCTTATCCGATTTAATTGCCATGCTTGCCTCCTTTATCCATTAATTATAGAATATTAACAATGAGTTTTTTCGTTGCTTTTTATTAACTCCATAAACACTATTTCTCTTATTCACCCACCCCCGCTAAATATCATATTGAGGAGTTCCCCCTTAACATTGTATCTGGGTATTTTGTTACTCGATTTTTCAAATCTTCTGTTTCTTTAATCTTTTTCCTTCCATCTATTTAACTAAACGTTCGTTTCCCCTAGTTTTAATAAGAATATTTAACAGACATGCAGAAATCTTTTATTACTCCTTTCCCTTCCATGTTGATTTCATATTGTAAATCTATAAGTGTTACGCCTTGCTTTCTTCTATTATCTCAGTTACGTATGAGAGCAATTTTTTTCTTTTTCTATTCTGTATCATATCCTTTTCTTACGACTAACCTAATCATCATTCCGTGAGAACATATATTTCCTCTATATTTACTCTATATATTTCTTTTATTTATTAATGTGTCATATGTAAATGGTACATATAATATGAAATATGACCACCCTTTGCTTTTAGAACCTGTTTCACTCAATCTGGCATAGATTTAATCAAATTTGAACACATTTCTGCCCTTTCTCCGTTATGGTACCAGGCATTGATAACAGCACAAATCATCTTCAGCATCGTCGAACAGTCGGTTTTCTCGATTATACTTTTAATTATAGGCCATAGATTCCCGATGATGTTTAGGGTCAGGAGAATTGCCAGGCCAATCTATAAGGGTAAGGCCATTTTTTTTCGAAAAATGTGCGCATTATTTGGGAAGTATGGCACGGAGCCCGATCCTGCTGGAAAATGCCGCCTCCATCAAGAAAGTCTTTCTGCATCGCAGGAAGCAATTGAGTCTGCAGGATTGCCTTGTATTTCAACGCTGTTCATCATTCTCTCAATAGCAACAAGGCGCTAAAACATCTCCTTAGGTGGGTATTTTGGCGCTTTGAATGTGTCTTGGCTGAAGTGATTAATCTTTACTTCGTCTGAAAACATAACTTTTTTCCAGTCAGCTGCCTTTCATCCAGCATACTTGTATGCCCAGTGAAGACGTTCTTTCTTCATAACAAAAGTCAATAACTGTGTACGCACCGGTGTTCTAGCAAATCTGCCAACTTCAATGAGCCTTCGCTGGACGGTTGAAGAAGAAACATTTACACCAGCTAAAGACAAATCTCTCTGAAGGTCTTTGCTGGTTTTCTTGGGATCGTTCACACAATTTCTAATGAGAGCCTTGTCGCAGTGTTAAATGTTCACCATTGTCTTCAGCTTTTTTCACAGTGTCCCCAACAGTAGTTGACTTTGTACCTTCATTTCCTCGGAAATCCGTTTTCTAAGAACTATAATACTTTCACGCTTCTTGGGTGTGATATCCATAATAAATTTATAGTCTAATAATGATTCGAAGGTGAATATTCCGGCAGAATCAAATACACCACGGAGCACGCTCCCAGTAATAATCATTCACAACAAGCTTTGGTGTAGCACTGTTAGGCTTAGTGTAGCTAGGGCACAACAAAACAGTTGCCATATGCTACTAGTACACTATTCTGCACGGAAAACAAAATACTTCATTTGTGTTACCAAAAATTAAGACATTATGAAATAGTCCAAAAATTTGGTACTGTCCGAACTAATTTGCACATTACTGTATTCGGCAATAAAAAAATATTCTATTACAACTGTGTTCAAATTGTTGATTTTCTTGCATTTTTATTTTGATTAACATTATTATATATTTTACCATTGTTAAATATGTTGGTTTTTAATATCAGTCCGCTTGTTGAGTATGTAATTTGCAGTTAGAAGAAATTTATATAATCAATTTATATATTTTTTTGATAGACTAAAATCTACCTTTTCATTAGTTAACATGTAATTTTAGATATGATAAACTGCACTTTTACCTATGTTCAAATTATTTTCCATATAAGTATACCTATATTAAAATATATACTTTCGATCTTGCCAAAATCATGTTCCACCCAATTTCTCAAGCATTAGGTTGGAAACTAATTGAAAACTAATTAGAATTTGACCTCAAAATAATATTTTCCCTCTTTTTCGACGATATAATGCCTTAGGCATTAAATTCTTCGGGATTCAAACTGAAAAAATACGGTAGTCTTCAAAAACGTCAGTAATAGTAAGACATTTTCAATAGGGCAATGAAATTCCTTTTTAGTAAAGACTCCTGCAGTACAACAGTATACCTTAACATTTACTGCCTCATTACGTTGTTTTATTAGTTTAGGGAGCTTACACAACCATTTTATCGGTATGGATCGAAAGGTCATTTACGGTGCTTGCTTTTCTCCTAACTCATTGTAAACAACGATATAAGACACTTCCTATCCCACCAAAACACTCAAAATACCTGATTAGTGTATAATCCTGGTTTTTACGCAAACTCATTCTGTTCCTCGAGACATAACCATTGTCTCTTTCGACGAACATGATAATTATCAACGACCCATTTATTTCCTCTGGTAATAACATTTCTCCAAAGGCTTCGCATCATGAAATATAACTAAAAATGAACGGAGGACATTCCTCTGATTGATTTGATAATCACTTAGTATTTGAAACCCATTTAAGAAATTTTATTGCATTGACTTCGTTTCTGATTTTTGCATTGTTTGCCTTGAAATGCTGGTTCATTTCTTATGCTATCAGCTTCAGATGTTTTTCAAACACGGCTTGACGAGTTTTATTGGTATACAAACTCCGTCGTCTATAACGCGGAGAATCTTTGATAAAATCACCTACCGAAGTTGGACAAACCATTTCTATCATGTATTACACTAAGATTTATTCCCATGGTTACTGCAGAAATGCATCCTCACTTCTGATACTGATGAACCCGGTTTGATCTCGTTGAGTATGTGGTGTTTTAAATCTCTTATCTACACTCATTTTTACAGGCCACCTTGCGGTTTACCCTAAATGAGACGCCAGACGCGAAGCAGGGCAGTTTCCCCTACCTCAGAGCACTTTCAAGCATCTCAAGCATCTCAAGAATCCGAACCCTTTGTGACCTCTGAGTCAATTACAAGATACCTCATGCCCAGAACGCGATTCCTGAAAGGGGTCCCACGGACGCGACTGGGTACGACATCATGAGCCTGGTGAATATAAAGTTCAGAGGCAGGATCTCCGAAGGACTGACACCAACGCTGACGTTCCACCATCATACAACGAGGTTTCGGCTTCTCCAGTCGCCTTTCTGGCATCGCCCACGCGGGCTAACCAAGATACCCCTAGGTCTACGCGGAGACCGGCCGCCGCTCTTATCGGTTCGTCTCAACTGCGGCCTTCTAACTACACAGCTTTCCATAGTGTACACTGGGAGGTTGTCGTTAGCACCCTGCGTGAAAATTTCAACGCCTCGGTCTTCAAGGTGAGAGATTGCAAGGAAATTAACTGCTTTCTTTCCCTCTTTTAGATTCAGGTTCCAGCTCTCGAGAGAAGAATTCATCTGACTTTACAACCGCATTTGCCTCTACCACACTGTGTGGCAGCACGGTTGGCAGGTCGCATTCAGGGATTCACGAGAACAGGCAGCAGTCATCTTTGGCATCGTCATCAGTGAGTCGGCCCTCACTGGTCCCCGGATGCAGGTAATCCGGAATAACAGCGCACCTCCTTCCAAATATGGATCCTGAGGCAGCAGTTTCCAGATGGGTAATTTAGGCGGAACAGCACCACGGGGAAGGCCTCCAACGCACGAGCAGTTTCTTCAAGGCGCCGCCGATAATCTTTCCGCCTCCTGGCGCCTTTGAATAGAAACCTGGAACTCACCGACGTCGCAAGATCTTCCACCTCAGAGGAGGTTCGCTCCCTCTCTTGATACTCCGACGGAAGTGTTTCCCTCTCCTGGACTGAGTCCCCCTTCGTGCCCTCTTCCAGCGAAGGAAGCATCTTCGGCAATTAACCTGTGCCCCTTTCGTCCACCCTGTCTCCCCTCTCTCCTCCAGGTTTTCGAGACTGGGCCCGTTTGGTCTCTCCCGCGGCAGATCCCATCTCTCCAATCCAACGCTCACCGTGCCCCCAGGGACTTGGCCCCCCTGGGCACCCCACCAAGCTCTCCAATTTTACCCATATACGACTACCCGGTCCTTACCATCGATATTCGGGAAGAGGATAACTTCAATCTGGTCATCGGTTCACCCCGCGATGAACCCAGAGACTATGTTCAGCTTGCGGCAGCTAAACTTGGAGCACTAGTGATTGAGGACCCCCCTCCCCCATCCTTGCAAATATAGTTCATATTCCGCAACCCGGCCTTGCCGTCCCCACACTCATAGAAATACCGGCACCCTATGGTGATTTCCCTCAGCCTTCTTCAATCCCCGACCACGCTTCAGAACACAATGATGTTCTTCTCGACGCCCTTAGCGCAACACCAGCATCATGGCAGGACCTCTCGTTGGTGATAGTCAGAACCAGCAGAACGACGAAGCAAACGACAATCAGAATGGCAACATCGACCGTCGGAATAACAAGGAACGATGCGACCCCGCAAGAAGGGACCAGGACTTTGTCAGCCCTGGTATAGATCCCCTAGAACCCGAGGCTCGCCGCGCTGACCCTGACGCCCGGCTGGATGTGGCTCGACCTGGCACTTTCGAGAGCCTGCCCCTTGTGAATCATCTCCTTAAGGCATGCCGTGGCTCCGGAGTTAAGGTCTGCATTAATAGGAGATATCATCGTTGGGTATCTTCTTACCCTATTAACCATCACGTTTTTCTCCAGTTTCTCGACTTGGGAATTATAGAAGAAACCTCCCAGGTGTCTCGTTGCCATCAGGTCTTCTGCGTTCTCAAACCAAATGGCTCCGCTTGACTCATCTATAGTATGGATCATACTGAGAAATACTTCAAGCCCGCCTTCTTCTGCCTTCCATGCCTAACCAAGGTTCTCCGCTCCTGCACCCCCAAGGATTGGGCAGCCAAGGTTGATCTTAAGGACGGGTTTTACCACGTCCCTATCCACCTAAGGCTCGTCATTGGTTTGGCATTAGGTGCGCTGGCAGGACTTTCCGTTTTACAGGTCTGCCCATGGCTTTCGCTGGCGCTGCCTTCCTGATGCAGTTTACCTTCGGTGCGGGCATGAGCGCCTTTGTAAAATCTTTCGGTTGCAGTTCATTCTGCTAGCTAGACGATGGTCCCTCCCCTCCGGCACTACAAAAAACAGTTTTGTGAGTGAGTCCATTGGCGTGTGGTTGGGCCTTCTACTTTTCCCCAAAGCTGAACACTGACAATATGGGCGCCCTTTACAACACCCTTCGGAGTAAGTTCCCCATCCAAGTTCTTTGGCACCTTCGCCCTAGTTCCCTCAGCGACCTTTCCCGAAGTTTTCGATCATGTTGCCGCAAGTTTTCTTTGGCCCGCTCCGCCAGGAACAAGGCTGATTTCGCCTCCAGACTCTTCGAGAACACCTTTACTACTTTAGCCTGGCTCGCACCGACCTCCAGCTCTTGACTATATATAGAGGTCGATTCTCGCAGAGGATTATGGACGTTTTCATCTCCGCATCTGGTTCTTCGCTTTCCCGCCCTTCCCTCCCTGTTCCTGGTGGCTCCGGCACCCTCCCTTTTCCATTTCCCTGTTTTGCTCCCCTTTTTCCATGTTTTTATTTAGGCTCTTTTCTAAAGTCTCTCCCTTGTACTTTGAATATTTATTTTTGATAAGGGCCTTTCCCAAGGTCTCAACCATGTACTCAAATAATGAAAGGAAAATTTTGATGTCATTGAAAATAATAAATATTTCGAAAAGTAAAAGAAAAAATTAAAATCTCCAAATTTAAGTTTATATACTTTTCCCTCCATTATAAAATAAGACCTCAAAGTTATATCGAAAAGACGACCGGATTTTTATACAATTTAATATATTATGTCAAACTCTTTATGTGACGTACATAAAGTAAAAAAAAATAAATGGAAAAAGAAATTAGATGATAACGTTACGTTTGATGTGCATCGAAAAAGAAAACTTTACGAAATTCTGAATAAATTATGTTGTTACGAACAGTAATATCGTTATGGAAGATTTATAAAAATGCTTCAGTGAGCAATTTAATTTGTTCCAATTTTGCTGAGAGCTGTTTCAAGGTAACTG
Organism: Ceratothoa steindachneri; assembly: GCA_963969495.1. Classification (NCBI taxonomy): domain Eukaryota; kingdom Metazoa; phylum Arthropoda; class Malacostraca; order Isopoda; family Cymothoidae; genus Ceratothoa; species Ceratothoa steindachneri. Next base: position 59,457,174 of record OZ018331.1, on the reverse strand, counting down.
TAATATTTATTGTCTAAGTCTTTCTTATGCTGTAGTAATGCCTCTGGCTTTATTAAGCTGTATTAATTACTAAGTCTTTCATTAGCTGTAACCGTGTTAAGTTTATGGTGGAATATTAAAGGAATTGTCCATTATTAACTGTTAGACAACAATCAAACAATTAATGCAGATCTCTACTGAAATCAACTTCGTTGATTAGGCCTAAGCGACTTTGTTTATTCAACAGAAGAAGTGTTATCCTCCATTAGGATAATGTCCGTCCTCACAAAATTCGAATGACCAAAGATCTCTTGGAAGAGCTCGGTTGGGAAATATTATTTCGTTTTCCACACTCTCCTTGTCAAGGTATACCTGTAAAGACTAGCTAGGCGCTCAGAGCTTTACATAAGTACGGGCAGAGAGGTGGCCAGAGGCCGCCTGAGTTATGCATGGGCGATAAATAAAGGGTGCAAATTACGGTTGACTGCGTTTAGATTCATGGCTTGCTAAGTTGCAGTTCAAAGGACATATAGAGATAATATCCCAAAATATAATTTTAATATATATATAAACAAGGGGAAATATATATATATATATATATAAATATATATATATATATATATATATATATATATATATATATATATATATATATATATATATATATATATATATATAAGGGGGAACAAATTACTTATGGTAGTTAAATGAATTAATTGAAGATTAACGTAGTAATCTGGGGATGACCATACACGATCGCTTTACCTACAAGCGCAGGCGAATTGGATGGGGAGTAGAAGACAACGGCACAGGTCTTCAAGAAGATACTTCGGGGAGTCCCGACTAGAAGGACTCGAAGATGGGGTTGGATTACTTCGTGATCAAAAATGTGATTTCTCTGCTCCGGAGAGACGTAATCTCAACTCGAGACGATTCTGCTGATCGCCAGGGAGTCTTAGCCTCGAAATAACGGAAATCTTGAAAGGGGGGTGAAGATGAATGGGCCGCACAACTCTCCGGGAAGAAGGAAGCTCGATAGCTTTCCTCAGAACACGGGCCAAAGCTTAACGAAGGTAAATCTGCTGAAGAGATCTCCGACGACGTACGAAGACAGGTTACGCGGGTTCACGGGAAACAGACAGCAGCTTGGATGGAGTGGATGGCGGGCTTTCTATCTCATCGAGAAATGGTGAGCTTTGGATTAAGAGCAGGGTGGCTGCTCTACTAGACGCTCTACTAGAGTAACAAAAAATCAAAAGGATTCATTCATAAAAGGGTAGGGGAACCATATATCAATAAAATAAAGAAAAATACCATACACAAAAAAACAAACAACAAAAACACACGCAAAGGACAAATATGTTGAAACGGAAAACAAAATTTAACTTGAGAACAAAAGAACATAAAGATACACGGTTAAGACGGAGTTCTAGAATTATAAAAACAAAACGAGTACAGAGAGTTGATTATGTACACGGGAGTACAATGCTTAACACAATTTACTTCGCAGGGGGAGTATCATCGACCAGATTCTTACTTAGACAGTCTGCAACTCAGTTTTCCTTCCCTTTATTGTACCTTATTTGGAATTGGTATTCCATTAGAAGTAAACTCTAACGCATAAGCCTTCCTTTCAGGCTTTTACAATTCTTTAAGTAAGCCAATGGACAATGATCAGTTTCAATCACGAACTCTTTATCTAACAAATATGTTTGAATTTTTGTACACTCAATACGATCGCTAGAGCTTCAAGTTATATTAACGCATAGTTCCTTTCACGTAGCGAGATCTTCCGGCTAGCGTAAGCAATGGGTTAACCAATGCCTTCATTACAAGGTCCGTTCGTATCCCAAAAGGTTTCTTCGTATTCTTGAGTCTCTGTATGGGAGCTGATGTTAGTCTTGCCTTCAGCTGATGGAAGTGGGAGGTCGCTTCAGGGTTCCATGCGAGGGGGTCCAGGGCACGTCTCTTTAGTAAGGAGCTAAGGGGGGATGCTAAGGCAGCTAAATTTGGGAAAAAATGTCAGTAAAAGGATGTTGACCCTAGAAAAGAGCCTAATTGATTTTTAGTACGCGGGAGGGGCATGTCGGTTATAGCCTTTACCTTTTCTTTTTGAGTAGGCCATTTTATTTTCACCAATGTGAAAACCGAGGTACTTAATAGTGCTATAGCGAAATGGCACTTGTTTGGACCTATAGTGAGGCCGTTTTCATGAAGCCTATTGAAGAGTGATTGTAGGGAGGTAAGATGCTGGTCCTATGTACGGGTGGCCACATAAACGTTATAGAAGTAAAAGGAAATGTTACTCAGCCCATCCAGTATCCTGCGCATCATTCGATTATAGTTACTACATGCAGTTACTAAACCAAAAGGTAGGTGCTTAAACTGCATAAGACCTTTTTCTGTGGGAAATGGTGTGTATTTTCGGCACTATCCTTAAGGGGGATTTGATAGTAGGCCTTATACAAGTCTATCTCTGAAATAAACTTGGCCTCTTCAAATAGATGTAAGCTCTGGTCTATCAAAGGGATAGGCTCAGCGTTGATCAGTGTAATGGCGTTCAGCTTTCTCAAATCTACGCACATGCGAAAAGACGCATCCGGCTTTCTGACCATAACAATGGGAGAGAAATAATCCCAAATGGAAGGTTCAATTATTCCTAACTTTAGCAAGTTTTCCACTTCGGCGTTAAAAGTAGGGCGCAAGTGAACGGGTACCGGGTAGGACTGGGATCTAATAGGCACAAAGGTGATTAGGACTATGTCATGCTCAAAATACAAAGATCAATTAGGCTTCTCACAAATTAAATCGGGGGATTCAGCTAACAAAAGAGTCAACGGCGTCTTCTGAGGGGGTTCCAACTAGGGGTTTAAATCGAGTTCTAGGGTAGAGTTTACACGGGAACTGGGGAGCGAAGACAGAGAGAGAGTAGTTTTAGTCCGCTTTGAAACATACAGTTGGGATTAAATTAAGAGTCTCAGATGGATATAAGGCTTACATTACTGCCTCTTCATCAAGGGCAATTATATTGTTGATGCATGCGCGGCAGTGATAGCGCTTAAGCATATTCACATGAAACAATTTCTTTTCTGATGGGGTCTGTATTATGTAATCTATGGGACCGCGGGCTTCTAGGATTGGGAAAGGGCCTTTCTATTGGGAAAAGAGCTTGCTTGTCTCCGTGGGTAGGAGGAGCAATACCTCTTCACCGGATTGAATTGCCTTTCTTTAGATCTAACGTCAAAATAGGTCCTATAACTTTCAAAATTTAGGTCCGAATTTTTGTACGCTAGATTGTCGCATTCTTTCAAAGCGGTTTCGAAGATCTAGCAGGTAAGAATACGAGGACTTGATCTCCTCATCCAGACGGGGATTAGAAAAAAGGTAATTCAAAATGCTCATTTGTCCGCGTACATTTTGGCTATACAAGAACTCGAAGGGGGCCAATCCCAAAGTTCTGTGGGGAATTTCTCTGCAGGCGAACAGATAAACTGGCAGGGTTCGATGCCATTCTTGGAGCTGAGCATGGCATAACTATTTCAGAATGGTCTTGAGAGTGCCATTCAACGTTTCACAGACGCTGTTAGCAGCGGGGCGAAAAGCGGAGGTGAACAAGGGTTTGATCTTAAGGGGCTTGCCGACGTGTTCCATTAGCTTAAAAGTGAACTGTCTACCTCTGTCGGAGAAGATCTCCTTCTCGATGCAGACGCGAGGAAAGATAGAAATAAAGGCCTCCGCACAAATCACAGTATCAATTATTTTTAAGGGGGACTGCGTTGAGAAATCTCGCTGAAAAGTCAACAAGAGTGAGGAGGTACGAGTGTCCTTCGCTAGACGGGGGGTGAATTGGGCCAATTAGGTTTATGGCCACTCTAAAAAGAGGCTCCGAGACAATTTGGGTCTTCTGCAGGGGGGCAGGTGGTATTCGTCCTTTTACTCTAGTCTTCTGGCAAATGTCACACGACCTGCAAAACTTGGTAATTTCTTTGACAGCCGCGGCCCAGAAGAAATAACGGAAGATTCTCTGAGACGTTGTGTTGTGACTGTAATGACTAGCCATTAATCCACCGTGTGAGAGTCGGAGGACTTAGGAAACATGGGAACAGGGGATACACAACGAGCGAGTGGGGGTTTTCTGATCAGCCGAACTGGAGCGATAAAGGAGTCCGTCATTAATGAGGTAGGCGACTTTCCTTTGACCACAGGCAGATCCACGTTCGTCACTTCTCGCTTTTTCCCACAAGGACTGAAGAGTGGGGCATTCATTTTGAGCGCTTGCAAAAGTCTCGTGATGAAGGGCTTCAAACTCTGGGGCATAAGAAGGTTCTAAAGACACGGGGGGAAACAGTGTCCTTTAGCGCTTGGGCCCTCGTGATGACGGGCTGAGCGACGGGGTTAGGGGAGAGCTGCTGGCTCTTGCCCATCAACATGGCGCAGAATTTAATGGGGATGCTATCAATTTGGCTCAACCAGTGAAGTATGCGCATTCAAGATAGCAGCGGACAACGGGGAACCGATTTGCACATCCCAACTAGTCATGGACTACTGCGAATTTATCGTGGTCGGGGTCCAATGGAGGGAGCAACTTTTCAGAGACGACGAAGCAAGTGCATTTGGTTTCTCATACGAAAGTTGATATTCTGCAACCATTAACACTTCCATTTTTAAACCCAAGCCCACCGAAGAAGATTTTGTTAAAAATGAAATCAACTTGTTGTCCCGAGGGACTGCTTGTTTGGGAATTTACTGGCGTTTCAGGGCGAGCAGGCAGATGAGAAAGAGGGGCACTTATTTGGTGAATTTGATGACTAGGAGCAGAACGAAATTTGTAGTTTTGGGGACAGTGGGTCCTCACATGGCCGGGAACTCCTCAAGAAAGATAAATTATGGGCCTAAAAGGGTAATCCAACGATGGGGATTATTTATCAAGGGTTTAATATCCCTCGATTTCTCCATTACAAACATGCGGATAAAACTGTAAGTTATCATGGAGAAGTCAATAACATCAAAGTGTACTACAGAAACTAAATGTCCACGGCCTATAAAATAGATGAAAAAAACATCAAGAAGATTGATAACCATAACATCAAGGTTAAGAATCAAACCGATAAAATCCAGGTCGTCATCTATTATAAAACTACAAAAGCGAGCAACCTTCTGATGAAAAATAACATCTGCCAAACTCCTCGAATCTCAGGTCAATCAACAACATAGTTTACGAGTTCACTTGCCCCAATAAAGACTGTAAGCTTTATAATAACTCTAAATATATTGGCATGAGAAGTACCACACTTGCGAGGAGGTTAACGATGCATCTACAAAGCGAAGGGCCAAAAACCATATGGAGATTGTACATCATATTAACCTAACAAGAGATATGCTCGTTGCCAACACCATTATTAAAAGAAAAGAGGTTAATAAAGCAAGGCTTAACATCTTAGAAGACATTTTAATAAATGAAGATAAGCCGGCTATCAACAGTCAAGCGATAAGCTGGAATCGTACGTAAAAACTATTTTAGAAATTCCACGCATAAGATTAGTTCATTTCGTCTAACGTTACATTCAACCAAGGAGAATAAATACACCTTAAAAATCGTTTTCTTTCACTTAACTTTCTGCCGACGGCCGAATATTCGACTATTACGCTCTGCTGACAACCTACGGATAAAGCATTTTTACTTGCATAGTGACGAATTTTGAGCAGTGCCTACATAGACGAACGCCTATTCTGGAAGTTTTACAGTGAACCTCGCTTCAACCTTCGAAAAGAGAGCTATTTATTTTTTGGTCGAAGACTCATAATTCAATGAGGGCTTAAGCACCTCAATGCTCCTGCCCATCGCTATGCGTGCGAACATGCTCGGATGTCTGCCATTCATTGATTTCGTCTTAACTATGCCGGCCACTTCGACTGACATAATTAAGGGGTTATGTGAAAACTGGTTTGAAGCCTAGCCCACAGCGGAAGCGTAAGTCAGAAATGATCTCGATACTGGGGCATAACTGCGAGTCCCGGAAGGAGGAGAAATCCTCATCGCCCGGGGGCCTCGGACAAAATCATAGAGGGAAGTACAGCCGTCTCTATGTATGTAGTTTGATGCAGTTATGGCGTATGTACCCGAGAGGGGGTGGCAAATATTTAGCGGTCGTTGATTTGGCCGCTATGCATCAAGTCCACCAAGCTCAACCCTCTGAGATCCCCACTCGAGACTCACCCCATCCATCTATTACCCATTATTCTGGCAGCAAACGAGCGGAGAAACAACAGAAACATAGACGGGGGCGTTTCTAACCATTTATTGGACTCGTACCCAAACCTACTTCCACCATCCTTTACCTCCTTTACCACGTCATAACTTCCTTTTTCACTTCAAAAACACAATAACTACACTTTAGTTTCAGGATAAGAAGGCATCATAAGAGGACATCGAAGACTATGGACGCCCTTACTAAGAGGGTCCCCCTAAGGACCATCCCCGGAATGAAGACCCCGCCAATAAGAACCTATGCGAAACCCTCTACATTGAATTAAAAGGGGCACTAGTGAAACTTATTGAAGTTTAAAATGGATTCATCGCCATGTGTGCCGAGCCTAAGGACGTGGACTAGCTCCTATCGGAAGAGGGAGAGAGGGTCCTAAGGAACACCGGCCTAGAAGCCAAAACCCCTCCACAAGTGGCAGCGAACAGAAGCGTGATCTGCCGCAAAGTGGAGAGCTGGGTGGGTGAACATAAGCCCGAGTTGCTCAAGGAAGAAATTACCAAGAGTAACCCATCGGCTCAAGGTTGCTAAATAAGAAAATTTCGCGAACACACCCACGTTTTTAAAATAACTTTCTCTACCACAGACATGGCAAGGAAATCGACACAAAATGGAATACTGGTATTCAATATGAGAATACCAGGCGAAAACATCCAACAAGAGAAATTCAATAACATACAAATGTGCTTTGTATGCTATAAACTCGAAGAGCACACGACATCGACATGCCTGGATAAGAACAAACTGTAGTGCAGTTAATTTGCCACAGAAGGTCACAGATTCGACAAATGTGAAAGCACCATGAAAAGATGCTTAAATTGCAAGGGGAGCATAGGACCATGGCCCTGAACTGCCCCAAGCGCTGCGAAATTTTTAAAAGAAAGGAAGAAGAAGAGAGGAAAGCAAAATAAATTACATATGCAAACGCAGCCAAGAAGAATGCAGAGGTAAAGCCTGCATCGGTACTTGCACAAATGAGTATCACCGGAGATTTGAGTGCAAAAATCTTAATCTGCATAAACCACGCAAATGTGGCAAATGCAGTAAAACCCGGCTGCTACAATCAATTACTTAAAACTCTCCTGAAGGCGAACAATCTCCCTTCAGTAATTATGCCGGAAGACCCCAAATGCTCCAAAGCATTCAAGGACTCAGTCATAAAGAACAATAGCGTCAAGTTTGGATTAAAGAAGATTATTGAAGCTCCTTCATCGGAGGAATCCAAAGAAGACGACGAAGAGGAAAAGGCTGGAAGTGAGGAGGGCTCCTTCTCTTCTGACAACGAAGAAGGCCCCTGCACTCGTACACGAGCTACGAAGAGCAGGTCAAAAACCCGAGTCCCCCTCTGAAAAAGGAAAACCCTGGGTCAAGTAAAACCGCCCAGCCAGCCCCCAAGAAGAAGAAGACTAAGAAGAAACATAAGTAAAAACAACTCACCATGTTACGGAACGCACTGAAGATAATGGAAATCAACACCAACGGCTGGACGAGGAAAGGAATTCTTTACGGAAATGTATTCAGAGAAATTGATACGGACATCATATTGATTTCAGAACACAGGATCGACACGCATAGAACAGAAATGAAAATCTGGAACTACGATGTGTTGATCATAAATTATTCGCAGTAGCGGTACGAAGGGGCCGCTATTACAATAAAGAAAGGGATTAAATACAAGCAGACACGAAACCTAGAAGAATCTTACCTTGCGATTCAGGTCGAATTTGACTTAGGAAAGTTGGTTATTGCTACCGGATATCAACCGCCATGGAGACATGTGTTACTAATTCACACTCACTGGCCTATTTGGCAAAAGAGCCCCCACTATATTAATGGAGGATCTGTATACCAGATGCCGAGAATCCGATTTCAGGACCTACAACGGTATAGGAAGAAGCCTGGACCTGTTGCTGAACAGAAACATTGCCCAATGATTAGGCCATGACTTCCCCACCTATGTCAGAGCACGAGGTGCCACAAAACCAGATATCTGTCTGGCAAATGTCAGCTGCCGTTTATTTACTACAGGGAACCAGCTTAGGTACCATGTAGTGCCTATATAGGGCTCCTACTCTCTATCAACAAGAATCCTATACAAGTTCCAGCATTAGTTAGAAAGAACTACAAAAGAGCAGGCTGGACACGGTACGCGCGCCTTCTCAAGGCCTAAGATCCGCCGAACTTGGACGAGGCAATTCTCGAGGAGATTGACGAGGCACTAGTTAACCTTAATAACCATCTCATCTACGCAGACAAGGCTTGTATCCCTAAATACGAGCATAGGACCATCTCTACTTACGAGTGGACCGAATATATAAAGGAATTATACCGTGAGCTGAAGTTATTGTATGAACTTAACATCGTGAATCCATCAGTTCACTCAATGCAGCGAAGTAAAGAAGTCAAAGAAGAATTGAACCAGTTGATCCTCGAACAGCATAATAGAAGATGGGAGGACACGATCGATAGCCTTGATCACGAAACGACTCCCAGAGAATTTTGGAGAAAAATCCGAAATCTCAAAGGATCGACTGGGAAGAAGAAGCATAAGATCGAGCTACAAAAGGAAGATGGAAACATCGAAACAGAAGAAGGAAGAATTGAAGATATATTCCGAAGTTATTGAGAAAAGATCTTCAGTATAACTTGAGAGGAAAACGAAGACTATGACTTAGAGTTTCGAAGCAACATCATCGACGAAATTAACAAACAAGTACACAAGACGCACCCTCACCACCAGGTGGATAGACAGTGCGAAGGACACGCCGAGATTACAGAAGAAGAACTACTCGGCGCGTTCCGCTCTTTCCAACAAAAAGCCCCAGGACAATCGGGGCTTACAAAGCTTAACTTTGAAAAGGCACCAGCCAATTACATCGAAAGGATGAGAAGAATATATAACGCCTGTCTGAACACGAGATACTTTCCAGATGCCTATAAAACGGCTAAGATGATTTTCTTGCCTAAGCACGGAAAGAACCCGACGTTGAAGGAGAGCTATCAGCCAATTTCACTTTTAGAAATTGGCGGGAAGCTCTTCCAGAAGATCCTCAACAAAAGACTGGTGTCTCACCTGGAGGAGAACTCACTCTACAACCCACACCAATTCGGGTTTAGGAGGAAGCAAATACGGAGATGGCGATTAACGTCATCACGGAAAAGCTAGCCCAAGCAAAACGGGAAAAGAGTTACGTGGACATTGTTTGTCGGAATGTATCAAAGGAGTTTGATAAGGTGTGGCAACAGAGAATGCAGTACAAGGTCTTACGACCGGGCCTAAGTGAAAACTTAGAAAGAACTCTATGTGACTATGTCATGGAGAGAGCGGAGTACATCAGTTTAGGGTGCACGGACGAACCAAGGTTTCCGCTCACTGCGGGCTTCCCGCAGGCGGCATGCCTGTCCCCCACTCCTTACTTGATTTACACCGCGGATGTCCCAGCCCCTGTAAGCCCCACTTGCCTCAATATTCAATTCGCCCATGATTTCACCCAGATAATCACTTGTCCATGGAGAATGTGCCTTGGCAAGCTCGAATGACAGCAGCAGAAATTGAAAATCTTAACACCTACGAGGCCCGGTGGAAAATCCGCACTGACCAGGAAAAGTTCAAAGTAGTTCCCATGGGCAAAAGACTACTTTATGACGTCCGATTGTGGAATAGACGATATCCCTACACCACGGAGTGCAATGTACTCGGAATTAAGATTTCCTCATCTGGGTACAAAAAGCACGTCCAATAACGAATCAACAAGGCCACTGCTGCAGTCAAGACTCTATATAGGTTCAGAAATCTTCGTCAAAGCAACAAAAAGAGATCTACAATGCACTTGTAAGATCGACGCTGCTATACCCTGCTTCCACCCACTCGTGTGTCTCGAAGGCACAGAAGAGGGCACTACAATTGGTGCAGAATAAATGCACGTTCTTAATTACAGATACACGCAGAATAAAAAGAAGAAGACAAGAAGAGCTGCACAGGAGGCGGGGTTATGTCCCATTAACATTGTCATAAAAGAACGGACAAGGAATATGCTGGAAAAGGTCAACCGTGAATTCGAAGATTAAATCGTCCAAATGATTAACCAGAATAGAAGTGCAACAAGTCGCGCTAGATTTCCAAGCTCCGCAGGGGTTTTAGCTAGCGGAGCAGAAGTGCCGTTCTACGCATGATGATAAAAACGTTTTTACCCCAAACCAAAAAAGCTAACTTAACTGTGAAACCTCACTGATTTCTACAAACTCACCGCTGAAGAGACAAACTTACCGATGAAGACTTAAAATCTACCGATGAAGATCGAAACTTACCGAACAAGACACCCACGAAGAAACAAAAAACACAAACTACACACATTACAAAATATACGAAAAAATCAAAGACACTAATCAAACATTAAATTAATTAATAATGCAATTATCACAACAACAGCAAACGGACACATCATATCCAAAAACATTAATTGATTTGAAGACAAATGGTTTGAACGCCATATTATCTATATATATATATATATATATATATATATATATATATATATATATATATATATATATATATATATATATATATTATATATATAAACAAACTCAAAGACAACAAAGGAACTACAAAACAAAAAAAATAAAGCGATAGGCCTGATCACCAGTCTATAACATCACTTTGCACCCTCCCACACTTCTTTCTTTTTTCACCACTGGTATACTTTCCGCTTGCTGACCACACACCCTTTCTCTATCCCCTACCTACATATACTCGTACACCATGTCGAAACTTTCTGCCAGATTCTAACTCCGCTCATTAAATCGGTAGAGGAGGCAAGAAATTCCATAACGCTCTGAAGATGATCGAATAAGATCGAAAGCTTAGCATTTTAGTTTGGTTTTTACCAAACACATTCATTAAAAAAAAAAAGAATACTGGACAAGTAATCTACCATCTACAAGATGGAATAAAAAATATAGTTAGAAGAAAAGAAAGTTGCCAAAGGAAATTAATTAAGGCAAAATACACAATGGTTTTCAACAATAAATATATATATATATATATATATATATATATATATATATATATATATATATATATATATATATATATATATATATATATAAGGGAAAACAAATTACTTATGGTAGTTAAATGAATTAAGTGAAGATTAACGTAATAATCTGGGAATGACCATACACGATCGCTTTACCTTGGATGGGGGGTGGAAGACAACGGCGCAGGTTTTCAAGAAGATACTTCGGAGAGTCCTGACTAGGAGGACTCAAAGATGGGGTTGGATTACTTCGTGATCAAGAATGAGATTTTATCTGCTTCAGAATGACGTAATCTCAACTCGAGACGATTCTGCTGATCTCCAGGGAGTCTCAGTCTCGAAAAAACGGAAATCTTGAAGGGGTGATGAAGATCAATAGGCTGCACAACTCTCCTGGAAGAAGGAGGTGTGATAGCTTTCCTCCGAACACGGGCCAAAGGTTAACGAAGATAAATCTGCTGAAGAGATCTTCGACGACGTACGACGACGAGTTACTGAGGTTCACGGAAAACAAACGGCAGTCTAGACGGAGTGGATGGTGGGCTTTCATCTCCTCGAGAGATGGTTAGCTTCCTTTTAAATAGCCAGATGGCTGCTCTACTAGATGCCTCAGTCTCTTGCGGTCCCCAAGGGATTCCTGGCGCCAGTCTAAGCAAACATAATTCATGATAACGCGTCGTTCCAGAAAATCAAACTTGCCTCGCGAAATGGGGGTAGGGTTACAATGGCCAGGCACGGCGTTATCACAGGGGAGAGGGGGGCGATTGGCGTCTCAACGCAAACACAGCTGGAGCGGGTGCTTAAGCGAGTGGCGGATTCGTCCTCGACTTTCTAAAGTTCTCACGTTGGCTCCCATGGTCTTGAAATAATAGATGGGTATTTCCAATGGCTTCCTCTCACAATGGTCTTCGAGTATAGTCCCTCACACTCCTGATCTTGCTCCTTTGATTATCACTTGTTTAGGGGACTACAGAAAAATTTGAATGGTATTAGTTTGACAAGTCTTCAAGCGTGGCATTGATAAGCTTGTCGACATATGAAATGAGGTTCTAGAAAGCAAGGGTTGTTATGTTTATGATTAAATAGTTTCATAGCTATAAGTGTTTCATATTCAATATATACCCTAAAATCGAAGATTACTTTCGTTCCAATGTGATATTTACCAATTTAAAGAAATTTGCCACCGCTATAACATATTAAAATAATTTATACACCTCTAAAAATCACATGAACTTATATGACATATTGGAATAAGCGATCGGTCACGAATTGAGAACACAACTTTTTCCTGGGTCACCATTAGTAACAAGGGAATTGGGGAAAGGGTGTTCGCTATTTGAAGTCCTAATCACATTTATATTGCGTCAGATGGTAAGTTTAAGTTAGATTAGGTTAGGTTAGCCCATGTTAACCTAACTTAGCCTAACAAAAACACCATTGACGTCAGGGCCCTATAATTAAAGTTTGAGTGTCTGGCCTAGTAAATACTATTTCTTCACGGGTTGTACGATATATGGAAGTAGGTGAACACAGAGGGCGAGAAAAACATTTGCCAATGATAGAAGAAAAAGGTGAGAGATGGATCAATTATCTATAGTGACGAATGGCGAGCCCATAGAAATCTGAACAATAATCCAAAATACTAGCACAGAACCATCAACCACTCTTAGCACTTTGTTAGTCCACATACAGGCGTTCATAGACAACACATTTCCTTTTTAATAAATTAGTCTACCGTTCATTTGTATTAAAGTGAAGGTCACGTATCTTTAATTTTTCCTTTACATTATATTTATATTGGAGTTGATATTCTTGACATGGCAAAAATTGGGATCTTTATTCTTGACATGATCCGAAATAATTTATAAACTACCCCAACCTACCAAATACCAGTACAATAATTCGGAATGAATTACATGCTACTACAACCTTAAATTTATCTTAAAGTAACAAAGAGCAATCACATACACATCACAACACTATAATATGTACCACTAAAACCTAAAAAATATAAATAATTTATATTTGTCTCCGAAATTTAAGGAAAGGTTGACATACTACCAGTTAAACTTAGTCCCATCCAAACCTTCGACTTTGGGTCCTAGTTCTTAGTAGCTCATCTGAGGCAAAAGTGACTGACGACTGATTAATGAGAAGAGAAAGGAATCTGACATCAACCAACAAAGGGATGTTAAATCAGTAGAGAGAAATGGGGAGGGGGCGAGCGGACAGAACAAAAGGAGTATTTATTTTAAAAACTAAATAAAAAACAACCAATGCATCTGAGCTCGCTTTTTTTAAGACAAGGTCATATAGGAATTGGTGCAGTTAGGGAAAGGGAAATTTGGTGGAAAAGAGGGGAAGAAGACAGCTCGGGCACAGCACCACCTTCAACGGCAGCAGCAAAATTAACACAATCGTCGTCATCACCATAGTTTTCAATGTCATCGTCACCAACATTGCAATCATCACCATCGTCACCAACATCGTCAAAATCATCATCAACACCATCGTCAGCATCAACATCCCAACCATCATCATCGGAACCATCATCAACATCTTCATCGAGACCTTCGTCACCATCATCATGATGGCTTCTATGATCATAAAAGCCTCCATCCAATTCGATTTAACCTCCCCATTGGTCCTTGTCAGCCTTGTTTATGATGGCTTCTTTGATCAACAAAGACTCCATCCAATTCGATTTAACCTCTTCTCTTGGTCCTTGTAAGCTCTGTTTATGATGGCTTCTATGATCAACAAAGCCTCCATCCAATTCGATTTAACCTCCCCTCTTAGTCCTTGTAAGCCTTGTTTATGATGGCTCTATGATTACCAAAGCCTCCATCCAATTCGATTTAATTTCCTCACTTGGTCGTTGTTAAATGTTACACCGGCATTTGCTATGGTGACATCTTCCCAGAGGATGACTTTCTCCTTCACGATGTCTAAATAAAATTGATTGATCTTTAACCCTCTTCAAAAAACATGAGATGAATTTTTAGGCCCAAAGCTGATTATGTCTCCTAAACATGTCCGCTGTTCACCCGGAATCTCATTTTTACTTTGCACCTCAAACATGATAATTTTTTCTGTTTTGGGAGACATGAACAGTAAACAACTTCTCATCCATCCACCAAACTGGAGGATGCAGGTCATCAAAATGCCATTGCAGGAGCAGTATTGCTCTTTCGACTCTCTTTTTGGATGGAGCTGGGAATCAGACGTCCTTTAGCTTTCTTGAATGGACGAAGTTTTAGATCATTTTCAGCAATGTTTGCATACTCACATCGCTCACTCTTAACCTCTAAAGCAAGATGCCTGGCAGTCTCTGGATTTCGCCTGATATTCTCCATCCTGTCCTTGATGACGGTTTGGGTTCTCACTGATCGAGGCGGGGGGTTGTTGACTCTTTGATGACAACCCTTTAGGAGTCCTTAAAAATAAAATTTGGAAAATATCATCCGCTTTTTCACCGCATCTATACAGATACTCGATTGTTTCATATTTTCCAGTGATATTTGTAAACAGATGTTTTTATGAATTTACACTTTAATTGACATTTAAATAAATCCTGAAAGAACCTACAAGAAAGTAATTTATATGTTAACATATTTAAAATAACTTGTAGAAAGAAGTATGCAGTTCTTCATTCGACCCATACCCAAATGCTACATAGACGCCATATCCCACTGCCCTCTTCCTCCTAACAGAGGAAATAGCCCACTGAAAAGCCGAGGGAAAATACGTAGACGTGGTGCTGCGCGATGTACAAAAGGCCTTCGATAAGGTTTGGCTGAGGGGTCTCCAATTCAAGATCCTGAACCTCCAGCTGAACCCACTCCTGGAAACGGTCCTCTGTGATTATATCATGGAGAGAGCAGCCCAAATCTCCATCGAAGGGTTTTCAGGACCAGAATTTGAACTCTAGGTGGGAGTTTCACAGAGCAGCTGTCTGAATCGGTTGCTATAGCTCGTGTACACAATAGACTTCCCTGTTCTGGTACTGAACGACACAATGTATCTGCAATTCGCTGATGACATCACACAAATCGCCCCTATCTCCTATAGGAACACTAGATTTCAAGCAATAAACAACTGCCGAAATAAAAAACATAAACATATATGAAAGGATTTGGAAGATTAAATCTAACCACCAAGATTCCGAGGAATCTCAATGAACAGTCGGAAATTAGATAACGTCATCGTGCACGTGAACCTATACCCATACATACCCATACTCAGAAGATGGCAATGTCCTGTTTTTATGATTCACCAAGTCTGGGTACTAAACGTACATCAACACCAGAGTCTCCCTAGCCAAAAGGGAACTTCGGAAACTATACTGGTTCCAAAACCTTAACGTGCAAAACAAGAAGAAACAGTCCACTGCCTTGGTACGCTCAGTCCTGGTGTACCCAGCAATGATAACGCAGTTGGCAAGTTGTACCTCTCTTAGGGAGATGTAGAGAGTACAAAATAAAGCCACTTTGCTAATAACTGGCGCTGGAAGAAACGACCGTATTAGGCAAGCAGTCCTGCATGCAAGAGCAGGGCTAAATCCAATTTGTACGGAAGTTCAATGCTAGGGAGAAAGAATTGGGAAAAGATAGAAGAAACCATCAGCCCTACACTCGACAAAGACAATATCGCAATCCTGCAGCAGAAGCAACACAAAGTTGCAAGAACATCATTATTCCCAAGCGGAAGAATCTGCGCGGGAGAAGCGATAAACCGTATATACAAATAACCAAGAAATGACCAGGAAAGAGAAATACAAGACCGGGAAAAAACGAACAAGAGAAACCAATTTAGACGAAAATCAGACATGGAAAAAACACATCCATTATGACCAAAATAAATAGAAAAACAAACAACAAAAATGGGCGAAATGCCCAATAAAAATTAAAGGATACAAGAAACAAACAAAATTAATGAATTCAAATAAAACTAAACAAAAGAGGCAGAGTCCATTAATAGAAAAGGAAATAAAAGGTACAAAACTAATTTAAAATAAAATAAAAATAAAAACAAAAGAGGTGAAGTAGCCACAAAAGAAAAAAGAAATAAAAATAAACGAAAATAAAACAAACAAGGGGAAATGCCCACAAAAATAAAATAACTTAATGAATGTTAGCAAAAAATAAACTTGAAAGGCTAGAAAGCTAAGGCAGAGGAATAAATAAAATAAAACAAACAATTATATATATATATATATATATATATATATATATATATATATATATATATATATAAAGAAAGATTCAGACCGGCCTTGCCAGTCAAAAATGCGAACAGTGGGAACACTGGAGGCAAAGAAGGCAATAAAAGAACAAGAAGAATATAGGGAAAAAACCCGAAGGCGATGCCCTTACAACCAGAACAACAAAAACAACAAAACCTCTTCATCCCTATCACACCTACCACATACTTCACCACTTAGCTCATCATAATCATCATTCCTGTTTAGTCCGAACCCCACATACCTTATTCTTACTAATTCCAAACCCGACCTACAGACTCTATGCCTACCTAGATCAAACCCCACATACAGACTCTATCCGGGGCGAGTCTAAACTCCGCATACAGGACTAATCTATGCATAGTCAAAATCCCACCAAGAGCGATAATGGGTGTTATGACAAAGCTCCGCACACAGGCCGTATCTGTGTTTACTCCAAGGTCCATCCATATTCAGACGCTGTTCAGGCTTTGTCGCCTCTCCAAGTCTTTATATGTTTTCTTCATCCCGCATACAATAGGAAAGAGCTCACTAACAAGATCTAATTTTCTGTAGAAATGATCTTAAGTGGTTGGGGATGACATCTTTGTTTTTAAAATAGTTTATTCAAGAACGCGTTTGTTTGTATATGGAGCATGAAAAGTACCTTGGTCGATTAGTCGAGCGCACTACGTAATAGGCAGTAATATCGCGCCCCGCATCCAATCACGCTTGTCATGTGTGGATGCATGCCAACCACCCTTTTTGGGAGCAGAGTTATTAGAGTTGATGGCGCTCCTAGTATCCTCCTCTCTATCTTAATCAGAAACCAACGTTTACAACCAATTCGCACCGTTTCACAAATATCTTTGTAGAGGTGCGGTAGGTTGCTCGATCATATAAGAATGGCCGCAAATTCGACTGGACTATCAAAAAAAAGACAACAATCTATTTCCTAAGTCTAACACGTATTTTGGGTAGAAGGAAAATTTAGAATCCATGGGTGTGTATTCGACGAATCCCCATTCAATTTCCTTTCGATCCAACGTTCAATTTATAGTTTTAATCCGGTATTCTCCCACTGAAGTGAATCTCCTTTCCTATTTCATTGGGAGGGAACTATATTTTCCCTTTCTATGGTCAGCAATTGAATGGTTGAGACACGAACCTTCTCAATGTTTAATCCTTATAATTATCTAATTTTCCCACCAATTTTATTACTGCGCATTGTATAAATTATCCCCTTTTCGGTACAATGCACCATTCAATTCTTTCAGCATTCGCCTTGAAAAGATATTTTAAATATCTTCCTCTCTCTCTCTCCGTTCATCCCCCTCTCTCCGTTCATCCCTCTCTCTCCGTTCATCCCCCTCTTCCGTTCATCTCTCTATACGAACACTATGTATGCCCTTGGCTGTTCTCTCTTGCTGGATGCTTTAGAAGGGGAAAATCTTTTTAGTCGCGTGGACGCGACTCTATAAATTACTATGTCGGTCGTTCAGTTGGTAACCATTTCACTTTTCAATGTGTTTTTTAAAGTTTTGAAGGTAGTAAGGTCAGATGATATGTTTGTTAATTAAATATTTTTTTTCAAAATTATCGAAACAATTGAGAGCACGCGACTTAGGTCTGTTGACCTTGTTCACTTTAAATTCCTTCCCCTCGTCAGTTACAGCTTGTTTCTGATTATCACAATGGTTAAAGTGCTTCTGTATCTCTATTAGAAATTTGATTTACACAATTTGATATTATACGATGTAGAATCTTTATTAATATCAATGTAAATATTTTTGTCATGTAGGTGGTTTTAAAGATAAACCAACTGCAATTTAATATTTGAAAAATGTTTCTAATACGCTGGTCTCTCACTGTATAAAAGCTATAATTGAGTGAATAAGAGTATTTTTATCTGATACTATAAATTACTCTTCAAATGGTAAGAGAGCTTAATTGGACAATTAAAATTTGCTGAATATGTTTTTTTATGACGAAATAGTTAAAATACAAAAATATACTTTTAAAATGAGTTGAAAAATATGTATATTATTATTATTGTTAATGATGCTAAAAATTAAGCTTAAACCCTCTTGGCGATTCGCATAATGAAATTAAGAAATGTAAGTGTAGGAAACACACAAGAAGGAGCAAAGTTAGGCCGCGTGTTGTATTCCAAACTTAATGGGATGATTGTGCGCACTACACAACTCGTATCAACGAACGAGGCTCTATTTTTTTCAAAAAACTTGAAAAATAAGTCTGAATTATGAAGAGAGAAATGATAAAAATAAAAAAAGCATTAGAATACTCAAGAAAAGACCCGAGGAATGTTTGTATTGAGGTTTCAATGGGCGATGATGCGAGAGAGGCGTGGAAATGATTTAGGACGAGAATGCGAAATACGTCAACAGACAAAGGATGTCGTGTTTGAAAGCGAAAGGGTTGTGTGTCAAAGGTGAAATGAAGATTGCCAACGAAAGGAGGTAGCTGTTTGACTACAACTAGTAAGAGCTATGAGAGCAAAAGAGCATTGTTATAAGTAGCAGAAAGTGGGTTCTTTGATTCAAATTAATTCTTAGTGAATGACTATAGAAACAATCAGAGATGAGCGATTAAATCTTTGGGATACATATGACTATATCCTATGTGATAACTCACCGCATTGAAAACTAGAGTTTCTTGAAAATATGATTAGAAGGAACATTAAAACTGGTGTGGAGCAGAATCTCACCCAAAAGGGATATTTGCATGCGTGTCAGTGAAATTGCGCTAAGTTGAAGGCGATTGTCAAAGTATGAAAGAACAGTAAGTAGCCACACGTGGGAGAGGATAACACATATGCCTACAAAGGACGATATGAATGAACCATTTTAATTATATTCTAATTAAAGTGATGTTTTCCTTAACTTACTCACCACTTGTAGAATTATTGATGCCTTAGATATGTTTTTCTCATAGGCAAGGAACAAAAGACAACACGATGGTTAAAAAGCTTTCAATTTCAATAATTCGCAAGGTTTTATTGAGAGTGGTTCACAAATTTTAAAATTCAGCTGCGATTTTAAGTGAAAACTCGCAACTATGGAATACCAACTTTATAGTGTAACTATAAATATGGATGGAGATATTTTGTCTGATGGTACTCTCCGATTGCAACAAATTCTATTAAGCATTTAATTTATCCTTATGACTGTTAAGAAGGCATCCAATATAAGTCCGTATCAAGTTGTTATTTTGGATTGGAAAAGAAAAACTTCAACTAGGTCCGTAATTGTCGAATGAATCGTTGTTTTAGTAAGAAGAAACAGCCTATTTATTTTACCATTTTTGAAGCATGAAACTGCATGATGATTAAGAGAGAATGTTTTCTTATGCCCAATTTTTAATAAAGAAACTTTTTTTTATAATTTTTAGAACTGTCTAAATTAATTTGAAGATAAGATTCATTCTGGACAGTTTGCATCATGAAATGAATGCAAAGGTTGTTTCTCAGTCCTTTGCTCCTGATCGTAATACCTCTGAAATTAAGTTTCATTTAAACAACCACCACATATACAGGGTATTCTAGTTTTTTGAGAACACAACTTTAGACAGCCATAAATGCTCAGGCTTTATTATTCTATTTCAGCCTCCAAATGGTAACTTGTAATCTAAGGCAAAGAAATGAAAAGGCACGCCTTCTTCATGTGCCTAGCCAACAAACACGGCAATTCGAAGATTACTACATTCATGAAGGTGATCTGGTTCTTCGTGTTCACGGTCAGTAAAGAGATACAAACTTCTCGGATAGAGGCATCTCCCGTAGCTAAGAGAGGTCGTTCTGCTCGTTTAGGATATATTCAACAACGACTTTGGAAAATCTACGGTGACATAGATTTTGAAACGATTACCAAGTCATGGATCAATGGGTTGGCCATTGGGAAGCCGAGCAATTTCCAATAGAAATCTAGTCACATTAGACAGGACTGACTGGTCATGAATTTTATCACCATTATGTAACCCTTAACATAAGGCTACGGGGGTGCCTAGATCTGAACCTGGTCAATTAGGTCTGGAGCCTCATTGAGAAAACCAATAGAAGGCTACACAATACCAAAGGCTTCATCAAGACAACATGATATCATGTACATTGTAGCTAACATGTATGTGAACTACCTGGTGTCGGCAAACATACGATTTTAAAGCCTCAGCGAATAACCCTTTACTCTCTGTATGTATATGCATATATACCATTTCGTTGAAAATATATTTTCCTAATTCATATTCATTATCATTGTTTTTCCTCAAATTATTGTTTTGTCATATGTGAATATGTAGCACTCTGTAAACTCACATTCTCTCTCACTCTCTTTCTCTCTCTCTCTCGATATATATATATATATATATATATATATATATATATATATATATATATATATATATATATATTATTCAATAGCCAATTCTTTTAGGATTTCGTTCGATGATCTTCTTTCACTTCTCCTAGTAGTGTATCCTACTCATTTTCGCTTCATAACTTGTATTCCTTTTCCTATATCCTATATCTCTGTTTGTGTTCATATCTATCTATTTCATTTATTGTTTATGTGTTATATTGGTAACATGTATTGATCCATATGTTTCTGACCTGTCATAAATTTGTGCACTTTTTTTGTGTTTCATCCGATTACTTCATTAAATAATTTTCGTTTTAGGCATAGAGGCATATCGTTTTCGAACATGTAGCTAAGCTCTTTTATCGATCTCCACCCTAATTTTGCTCCTATCAATATTTAATACCCTTTTCATGTTTCTATCCTTAGTTACAACTCGTCCCAACAATACTTCTGCTTATTTATGCTTTAAAATTTGATCGTCAATCCTAATTTTTCTATCTCATCCCAAACTTTTGGCAATTATTTTGCTCATATAAGGAAACCTTTTAAGATTTTAAGAGGATGAGACAAATAACACAGGCCTACGTTTGAAAAAGATTTTTGTGTTCCTCAGGATTTCTTTGTGGTTTCTTAATGAATAAAACCTCCTGAGCTCAAAGATGAATGTCTTTTTGTTCAATCAAGTCAGATTTTCTCAGTACATCATACACCATTGAGATTACCTCACTTTTCTTGAAAAAAAATTTCAAAAACCTTTCTCTATCTAAGAATGCATTATTATTGAAATATCATAGAAACAAGAATAAACATATGTAAACTATAATCCTTTTAATAAAACAAAAAAATAAAGAATGCAACAGAATAAAGAAAATAATTATAATTTCCAAGAAAAGACGCTCTTGACGATTTTACTTTGTGCCTCTCATCTGGTGCATCACGCTTCGAACACCAACAGTAGTTAGCAAGCATGTTTACGTCCAATTTACCCTGGTACCTTGATTCCATTGTTTTATGTCCTGATGGAATCTTTCCCCCCTGGTCTTCACTGTAATCCCCGCAGTTGTCGTGAAAATAATCCAGATGGGACTGTAAAAAGTGTATCTTTATAGACATTCGAGCTCCCAAATGTTTGAGACTTGTTAGGAGCTGATTGACTAGGGCAACATATTCTGGTCTTCTTTTATTGCCTAGAAAATTGTTAACTAGAGCTTTGAAAGTTTTCCAGGCATCTTTTTCTATGTCCATCATTGATGCCTCAAACTGCTGATCTCTCATCAAGTTCCTGATCTGAGGTCCATCAAAGATTCCCGCATAGAGCTTAGCGTCACTGATTTGTGGAAATTTTTGAAGAATAAATTTAAAAGCTTGGCCTTCTTTATTAAGTATTTTGTCATAATTTTTTATTATGCCGAGCTTTATATGCAGTGGAAGAAGCAGTATTTTGTGAGGAGGCACTAGAGGTTTAACTATCACATTGTTTGATCCAATTCTAAATGCTTCTCGTGGAGGCCAAGCCTTCTTCTCATAGTGCATACTATCTGCACGACTGTCCCATAAATAGAGGAAACAGGGATGTTTCGTGTAGCTGCTTTGCATCCCAAGTTTAAGAGACATTACCTGTAAAGAAATTTAGCAGGGGATGTAAATTGCAAGTGTAATATTTCTAAAAACAAATTCAAAGTAATATTTCTTAAAACAATAAGAATATTTATATGTACTGAAAAATCCTGTATGCCGATGCATTAAATAATTTTATTGGAACTAATTGGATATATGTACATCTTATTTTGAGTTTATTGAGTTATGATGTATACCTCCTCAATTAGGATAAGTTTTTCATTAACCCAAAAGGATGCATTAACCTATAGGGACACACTTCAACAAAAAATTCTAACTAAAAAATGATTCATGATTTCCAGATTTGCATCCTTGTAAAATGTAAGTCGACCAAAAAGTGTATACAAGTATTAACAATTAAAAATGAAAATGTCAATATCAAAGAGCTTAGAAATGCCAAGTGTAAAATCATCTTAACTTTAAGTCACCTCATATCCTCCAATTGTGGGTAGAGTAATTTATTGCATCCAGCAATTTTTTCATATTTTCATAACTTTCCGTAAGTTGGATTGAATGGTCTATAGGAACGGAAGCTATCTTGTTACCAATATTCAGTAACACAGATTTTAAACTTCAACTGGAGGAATCTATGAAATGTCTCCATTCTAATGGGTTGTAGGGAATTCTAAGGGCCTCAACTACTCCTTTAATATTGGTGCTGTATACTAAAGAGCTGGAAGAATGCTTTAAAAAATAGCTTCAAAACTCTTATTCTCTATTTGTGTACCAAAAGATATTGTTTCTTTAGCGAGATTACTTTCACGAAATCGAGAGTCAAGAGGTTGTGCATTCTCATTTGAAACCCCAAGATCCCTGGTCAGGACATTTAACTAAACTTTGGTGAATGTTCTTGCGTCTATATCATATGTGAAAACCTGATAAGACTCAGAAATGTCATAATCTTGATCAATTTCTATATTAATCTCTTCATGGACCTCTATATGTTCAGGGGGAGAAGGTATAGGAATTCCTGAACCATGGGGCAGGGGTCTGATGGCAGAAGGAACATCCGGATATGCAACACTATGTTTATTGTTCTTATTTATACCTGTGGAAAATATAATTGCCTATTACATAAAGGAATTGATTTGGAGTTGCAGATAGTACATAAATGTTTAGTAAAAGATATGTTCATGCTGAAGTGAACTATGTTAGTTTTTAATTGTATGCTAAGTCTATGCATAATAAAGACATTTTCAGGAGCCAGTATAATACAGAAAGCTTAAATACTTGATACAATGCTCACCTTTAAGATTTTTCATGCAAAAATAGCAGTCCGTTGTGTGGTCCTTGCCCTCTCTCCGCACCATGGGAACACCCAAGGAGAGAGACTTCTGTTCGTCCTGACTCTAGTGTCTTAAACCTATGTAGCATCCATAGCAGGAGATATGTGGTGCAAAACTTTTATCTTGATCTCCTAGCCTTACTCCAAAATATGCATGATACAAATATTTAATTACAGGAGAGATCCCACATTGCTGCTCGGAAAAAGTCACTTTGCCGCAAACATAGCAAAATCTGTCGGAGTTATTCTTACATTTTCTGTTCATTTTTAACTCAACCACTATTATTGTTATTATAATGCTAAGCAATTTCTAAACTGCAAAATTATAAACTTATTAACATAATTACTTAAAATGTACACAAAACTTACTGTGAATACAGTAGTGCAAAAACTATTGAAATTTTGATGTAATATAGGACATGTATAAACTATAAAATTATTATCACCCACTGTATCGCAAAAACTGGACCTGATAGAGAAAAACGGATGCCAGATTCGGATTTAGGAGGTCAATTTTATTAAGAAACACTATAGAAAACCTAAGGTACATTTTTGACGCAGACCAGTGTAATAAATGACATCGTATATCAGGCAACAATTTTTATTCCTTATTATATGGAAATATTTGTTTTTTAGATAAATTGATTTCTGAAAAATTGTTGTGAGACAAATCTATTTTAGGCAAATAGTTTTAGACCAACTCGCCAGGTACCAGCTGTGAGAATGACCTGAAAAATTCAGTTATCTTTGGCAGTAATTCTATTCGTTTCCAGGCAAATATTACCGTCATTATCAAAGTAAAAGTGACTTATGTAAATCGCTTCCAATAATTTTAATTTATTATTTTTTTTCGACCTTTTAAAAATCTCCGCTCGCATTGCTGGAAAAGAAATTAGGAGATATCTTCCCTCTCTTTCATTCTTTTTTATTCGTATTTTATTACTGACAGAGTAAATAGCAAATGACGATGTTGCAGCACGGTATATGTTAGAAAATATGTTAAGGTATTTTTTTTCTCTATTAATTTTGGAAGTGAATCGGTGTGTAATGAGTCAAAGGTTTCCCATAGTCTACGCTTGCTAGGTAGTGAGTATTCACAACTCATGATTTCTCTACTTTTATTGTTCAACGGCTTGCAAATGATAAAAAATGAGACTATTATTTTCTATCTGCTCACCTGGTTGATTGCAGTCAAGTGTTTGTGCTAGTCTGTTAGCTTTGATTGAACTTCAACAGAATTAAGATCGTTCAATGTAACTTATGAACTCTTGTTTCCATTAATTTGATAGGACCGTTTCGGTGTTTTTCGACGATAATCAACAACAATTGTTTTTGTGTTTTTCATCTCTAATTGATTCGTTGAACTTTCTAATGAATCTTCCTAAAGGTTGATTTTCAAGTTCAAGGACGTGATTGGAGATTTTATCATATCCCTGCCGTATTTCTACGTCTCGCCGTTCTCGAACAATCCAAAACTTTCACGGTACGGCATTTAACGATGTGGTTTAAATAAATCCATGGAATGACTTGTTTATTTGCCTATCTAATGGCTACAAACATTTTCACAGTAAGATGCTCATCCAGCTGAACTAATCTGACATTTGCTTATAGCTTGAGCAATATTTGTTTCATACCTACCCCTTAAGCATTCTCTTCGGTATCATTATCCTGATAACAGTTCAATAGTCGAATCATGTCCAAGCTTTCCTTGCTACCTATCGAATCACAGTTTCCTAAGCCAAAATCGGAACTATACTAAACACATTTTCTCATTGCATTTAATTATCAATAAATTAACTCAAGTAGTTTATTGATAAGGGAAAACTTAACTGCATGTACGGCTTTTGCTATGCGCTCAATTTGATGGATGTCTATTTGTCTGCGGAATTTAAATTAACCTTCACACCAACTCCCAAGAAAGAAGAAAGATAGACCAAAAAGCTCTTCAAAGATCTCTTAGATAGTTTGAATCTTTTTTAGATTGAATGAGTTCTTCCTCATCCAATTAAGCCGTAAGTGAAGTTGTATCGAACGAAAATCTCCATCGATTAACTTTGAGGAAAAGAAGCTTCATCTTTCAGTGGAATTAAGAGTAATCCCATATTTCCCGTCTAACGTCATCTTTGGAGATTAGCAATCTTCATCGGATCGTACCCCGAAAGCCTCATCGGATCGTTCCCCACCCGCCTCATCGCAAGAAGGACCTTCCTCGAAGTCACCTACCCGTAAGAATGAAACCCCCTCCATTGTAAGTATTGTCAAATTTCCCCTTTTATCTGAGCCTAGTAACATTAATTAATTAATTATATTTGAGAATCTCTCGTCATATTAATTATCTAGAGACTATTTCAATTTAAATAATTTCCTCTTGCCATTTTTCTATTATTCTTATTTTGATCTTAGTAAATCAAATTATATTTTTGTTTTTTAATTTTTAACTAACCTTGAACGATACTCTCGGTCTATTCAGGTAAATATCACCAAGCAATTCTGCGCTTTGTCTGATTATTAAGGATTTGATACCAAACGCCTCAAGTTTGACCTCCTAGTTGATCGTTAATCCCTGCGAAACAATCCTTAAACGGTACGCGTTGCAGTAGGTGATTAAGTCACCCTCCACATAATATAGGAGTAGTGTATGGTATAGAGTGGTGTTCCACAACATACATATTATATATATATATATATATATATATTACTTCTATATTATAAAAAAACTGCGGTGAAGTGTGTGTAGTCTATTAAATAGTAAATCAGTTAAGTTGATTTACATCCCCTTGAAGTTTTAGTAGTTCTCTCTCATTACTGAAGTTTCTTTATTTTTCTCTTTTGGCCGAAGTACGTTCAAGTTAGTTCTAGATCAGTGGAACATTAGTCTATTAACTATCTAAAATTTAGATTATTAGTAAGGAACCGTTCTTTGTGTTTGTGTATTACATTTACCGGAATATTTGAGTTAATCCCCAGCTGGATTAGAAAGATTAACTAGTCCTAAAAGTGTAGGAAGAGTTTAGTGTTCTTTTAGTGGGATCATTTTTCAATATTTATTTTTGGGAAAAGTTAGGCTTCACTTATATTACCGAGAAATATGGTTACATCAATAGCTCCGTTCGCGTATTACGTTCCCTTAAGTAAGCCAACAAGTTGTCTTCTTCGTTTGACCGTTTCAAGAGTCAAGGAGAATCGTTGGGCCCGTCGGGCAGAGAACTATTAACTTATATTCAGGAAGAAGAGAGAAATGAAAGAGAAGAGAGAAGAGGAAAAAAACTAAGAGCTACTGAAGAGAGAAAAGAATAACGAGAGATGGATATGCGTGAGAGAATAAGGCAGAATGAACTAGAATTAAGCTGTAAATAAATTGGAGTCGATGTCAGTTAACTCCCGGGCCGAAACCTCACGGCCCCCGTCAGTAAGATTACCCGTCTTTAAAGAAAAAGAAGATTTTGGATCACATCTTATGCATTTCGAGAAGATTTTTTAAATCAACAATTGGGACATCGGAGTAGATGGTTTTGCTACATTGCTCCCATCTTAAACTCACAGTTGAGAGGCATATTTATTTCTCTTCCCTCAGAGTCCATTATAGACTACTCTACCCTCAAGTCAGAACTCTTATCTGCCGTGAATATGACCCCGGACTTCTATCGTGCCCGTTTCCGTCACGAAATTATCCTCTGCGGTCATATCTTTCGTTATTTTGGGTATACCCCCTAGAAACACCTCCAATTTTGGTTAAATGCGTGTAAAGTCTCCCTAGAGTACGAATCCCTTCTGGATTTCATCTTAAGAGATAAATTATTAGCTTCGCTGACTCACGAATTCCGTGCCTTCATTAAGAACAAACGCTGCTCTACGTTCAAGGAATGCCTAGAAGTGGCTGATGTTTATGCAAGAGGCATAACTTTTATCCCAAGGCTAATAAGAAGCCTTCCCCGTCTCTTCCTAAGTTTAAGATTAATATCTCCAAGCGCCCTCCAAGAAATACCTATAAATTCCTGGAAGGTCAAGGCCCCTCAAAACCCAGGACCTCCCTCCTTTGGAACCAAGAAACAATAAGCACATAATTACCACTACCCCTGCGTGGTTATTCCCCAAAAGGCAGAAAATGTTTTAGGTTGGCAATAGAAGGTCACGTATGCACAAACTGTCCTCAAAATTCCCAACTTAGAAGCGTGTCCTCCCATCAGGTACACCAAGTTAGTGCGACTCCTGCTCATCACCCGTCTCTTCAAGATACCACTACGCCTCTCTCGTCGACCAACAACTCCGGTCACCAAGTAAATTTTCTCTTTAATAAGAGCTCTCCGAGTGGTTTGAAATTTGAAAATGGAGCCGTGAAAGGATGCTGTGTGTCCACCCTTGTAGGTGACACTGGGTGCACATGCATTGTGTTATCAGAGAATTTACTTCCCCCAGTCGGTCCTAACCACCAAAAGTTCGCCCAGGTCCATGACTTCCTCGGCCGAGCGAATCGTTTCCCTATTGTAAAATGCCACATCGAACGTGAGTATTTGACTGGTTAGGTCGAAGTGGTTGCAGCCTCAATCAAGTTTTTCTCTGTACTGATTGGTCAGGGACTCCATGTTACAAGTAACCCGGTAGCACAACCCGTGGTAACCTGTGCCCTGGCCGTTATGGCTTCCTAGGAACCCGTTCCTTTAGAAAACCTCGTCAATCCGGAGATGGAGACCCTTCGGAACGAGGATTTTTCCCGCGCCCAGAAGGGATGCGCAACTCTCCTCCCCCTTTGAAGGAAAGCCAAGACTCATGAGCAAGAGTCTTCCCGTGATGAAAAAAGCATCTCCTACCTTGTCAAGGATAAGGTGTTATATCGTAAATGTTCTGACGGAACCGACCCTGAAACAAACTCTTTGTGTGTTCCCCGCTCTCACGTCCCCCAAGTCCTTCAGATTTCTCACGATAGTTTATTCTCCAGTCGTTTTAGTCCTGACAAAACCGCTCAGAGGATTTTTTAGTATTTTTATTGACCGGGTGCAGCCAGAGAAATTGTAGAGTACTGCAAATCATGCGATGCCTGCCAAAGGACATCAGTAAAAGGGTGCTTCAAGCCAGCCACCCTTCTGAAAAGCCCAATCATCTTGGAAACATTTTCTCGTGTGGCCATTGATCTTATTGGCCATATTCATCCCCCGTCTAGTGAAGGACACAGGTATGTTCTCCCTTTGGTAGACTTCGCTAACCGTTTCCCTGAGGCAATTTCCCTTAAGCGCATTGATAGGGTGTCGTGCACCGAAGCCCTCATTTCCATTTTTTTTCGCAGGTAGGAATTCCGAAAGAGGTATTGTAGGATCGAGGAAGACAATTTACCTCTGAGCTTATGGAGTATGTCAGCAAGCTTCTCATGGTAAAACCTCTGTTTATCACCCCATACCACCCAGCCGCAAACGGAATTTGCGAAAAGCTAAATGGCATATTAAAAGCAATCCTCAGAATATTGTGTATAGTTCATCCGCGCGAATCGCACCGCTCTTTACCCGTGGCACTCTTTGCATTTCGCAAAATCCCCCATCGGACCCTATCATTCGCCCCCTTAGAATTACTGTATGGCTATAATTTTCGAGGCTGCCTTGCTATTTTAAGGAAACCTTTTACCAATTCCCGTCTGGATAATGAAATTCAATCCTCCTAGACCTCCGAAAGCGCCTCGAGATATGTGCCACATGGCATATCAAAATGCTGAGGTAAATTTGGAGAAGTATCGAATTTATTTCGATTTAAAGGTGAAGGATAAAAGTTTTAAGCCTGGCAAGGAGGTGCTATTGCTACTTAGCACGGAGAGTAACAAACTTCTGAGCCAGTGGAAGGGCCCTGTAGAGGTATCTTATAGAATAATATTATTTCCACACTTCCTAAGATATTACTTCGGGAGAGAAAGCGAGCCGTTCCCCTTCCCCCCTCCGACTTCACCCTTTTTTAACTTGCCGCCAGGTCTCCGCAAAAGTCACACCAAGGCATGACACTGAAATTAAGGCTACCTCCCGGCCGTCTCAATCTTCCCTCCCCACCCCCTCCCTCAGCTTGGGAGATTTCACATCTATTTTTGTAGGTTCGTCGTGAACAGATTTTATGGCTCCAGCCGCTGGTCGTCCGTCTGACCCGCTGATCCCTGCAGTTGACACTTCCCCGTAAGGAGACGCTCGGTTCGTCACGCCCGATAACCTGGGTTCGAGAAGGCCTCTCTCTCTATCTGTTTTGGAGAACTCCGGGTATATATGCACCCTCTCCACGATTACAGACAGATTTGGTTAGATGTGACTTCCCCGAAAGGATTGCAATTTAACGAGCTCTCTCGCGAGAAGTGTGAGTGACGGTTGCAAGCCACGGAAGAGCTGGTGGACATCACACCCTTATCTTCGGGTCAGGGAGAAGTCTCGTGAGGCAACGTCAGACTTTCTCAACCGCTTTCGGATCAAGGATTGGAGAAGCCGTCCTCTGAGGTTCTTCTGGTGACCTCTTGAGGACAAGAAGCCCGTTAGCTCGCTCAAGTCGAGTGTGATGAAGTCATCTCCCCCTCCTCCTTCGAAGTTCGTTTGGTAACATCTTGAGGACAAGAGGCCCGCATCTCACAAAACACAAGTTCGAGAAAGTAGCCTCACCCGCTGCAGGTTTGTGGCTACCACCCGTGAGTAATCAAGGTCACCAAGACCTCCCCCAAGTTTGCCCCACCTCAACCTCGAGGTTCAAAGGAACAAAATCACTCACTACCCTAAATCTCCTTTTATAGCCATTCAATAACCCAGGTTATCTAATTAGTATTCGGAACCTAATTCTGTCTTATTCCTGTACCCATATATAGCCATATTTATTGTTATGCCTTTTATTTAGTATGTATTAAAAATCCATTTTCTTGTCGTTGTGTTTAGTATATTCCTTGGTCACGAAGCTGCCGCTATCTATTCAAATCGCACTCTTAGAACAATAACAGTTGGCGCCTTGCTTATCCTACCTTAGTGCCTGTGTGTGCATATTCTCGTACACTTGGCCCTACTTCGACAGGCCCCTTTTCCATTTCAGAGGTAAAAGGACCAGTGGATTACCTAATTCGAACCCCCTCAGCAGATAAGGTTTTCCTCATCAATATGTTGAAGAAATATCACCGCCGTGCTTTTATCAACAATATTGTGGCCCTCGATTAAAAGTGCTTCTTGGAAGCGGTGTATTTCGCTAACCCCTTCAATGTCATGCAAGTTGTATGGATTATAAAAGATGGTGATTACCCTATCCCATCTTTACCTGGACCCCGGAATCATCATTCCAAATGCTGTATGTCTCCCCTAGGCTAGCGCCTCGTCAAAAGTGTCAGCAGTTGCAAAATGGATTTGAAAATGTCATCGCCGAGATACCCGGTTGTTCCAATCAATTTGAGCATAACATCGTCCCTACTACTTAAGAACCTCTTCGGTCAAAAAATCAGATGGGCCACCAGGACGAAAAGGTCAGGGCCATTGTCGAGATGTCCCTTCCTCGCACCAAGAAACAGCTGAGGTTATTCATGTGATTGGCCTCCTTTCACCATAGATTTATCCCTAACTTCGCGTCTATTTACGACCCTTTAAGTGCCCTCCTTCAAAAGAGATCTCCAGATCCACCTTCATGGAATCCCGAAGCTACTGCCATCTTTCAGCAGCTTAAGAACAAGTTAGCGTTCGCTTCCATTTTGAGGCTCCCTAATCCATCTAAACCCCTCGGAATCCGGATGGATGCGAGCGATGAAGGAATTGGATGCGTGCTGCTCCAATACTCTGACTAAGGTGAAAGGCACCCAGTGGCTTACACGAGCCGAAAGCTACTACCCCGTGAACGTAATTACTCGGTAATAGAACGGAAAGATTTAGCTATAGTATGGAGTATTACCAAATTTAGCATGTATTTAATAGGGGAAAGTTTATTGTCGAAACAGACAATCGCTATATGTCGTACCTCCTATATACTGAGAGCCAGAAAGGACGTATAATGCGATGGCTTCTGATACTTCAACAGTATCAGTTTAAAGTTTAGTATATACGTGTTACCGAGAATTGTACAGCTGATAAGATTAGCCGGAATCCATTAGCCGACAATGCTGGCTAATCCGCTAAATTTTAGGTCACCTGTGAACCCGTAAGCTAATCATGTATATATTATTTTTTTTTTTTTAACTCTGCACATATATCTATGATCCCTGTAGATACTTATTCAATATAGTAGGGGGTTTTTGGGTGTAGTTGTTGCACTACCCTTTTAGACGAAGTTTTAATATTGTTCCTTAATTTAAATGTAATTTTTTTTGTCGATTCATTTACATTATTTTTCGCCTGTTGAATACAAGTCAGGTCTTCGTTGTTTTTTTATCAGGCTGACTCCTTAATAATAATTCCTCCTCTCCAAATTCACGATGTCCCTTGTTCTTTCCCCTCTCCCAGAAAAGTTCCATCGTATGGAACGGAGGGGTGTAAAAGAACAACCTCTGAGGCCCCCCCTCAATTTATTGGAGCCCACGTGCGATGGTATCCCGCTATGGACAACGTCACATCCTGTTCGAACATTTACGAATTCTCGAATCCTGAGGGCATTGGGGAAATATTTCCCAATCCTGCGAACTCGTCCCAACCCCCAAACCCCCGCTGACGAGGCAAGAAAGTGCCACTGTGTCTCGCACCTAGCTGCTAAATGATGAATCGACTCCACCTCCGGATTAGGATGTATAGAGCTTTTGACCCCTTTCTCCAAATTCTCCCCTCTCCTTCAGAATCGAGCATACAAATACTCTAGTTTTACTGTAATTCGTGGAGTCCACCACGCACTTCAAGTCCGTCCCCATCGTCAATTCCCGTGAGTGTTATCCGACAAGCAAGACTTTCTCCACCGTTATTCTACCCTAGTAAATTGTTTGCATCCGCGAATGGCAAGCCTTTGAATTTGCGCAACAGTCTCCCCTCGTTTGATCAAACAGAAGAGAATCTCTATCGATTGCCTTCGAGGAAAAGAAGTTTCCTCTTCCAGTGGAATTACGAGTAATCCCATATTTCCCGTCAAACGTCATCTGTGAAGATTAGCAATCTTCATCGGATCGTGCCCCACTTGCCTCATCGGATCGTTCCCCACTCGCCTCATCGCAAGAAGGACCTTTCTCGAAGTCACCGACCCATAAGACTGAAACCACCTCCATTATTAGTATTGTCAAGTTCCCCCTTTTGTTTTGAGCCTAGAAACATTAATCAATTAACTCTATTTGAGAATTTCTCCTCATATTAATTATCTAAAGACTATTTAAATTTAAATATTCCCCTCCTGCCATTTTTTTATTATTCTTATTTTGATCTTTGTAAATCAAATTATATTTTTGTTGTTTGATCTTTAACTATCCTTGAACGATACTCTCAGCCTCTTCAAGTAAATCTCGCCAACTAATTATGCACTCTGTCTGATTATTAAGGATCTGAAACCCTACGCCTCAAGTTTGACCTCCTAGTCTGTCGTTAATCCCTACGAAAAGTCCTTAAACGTTTCGCGTTGTAGTAGGTGATTAATTACCCCCCTCACATAATATAGGAGTAGTGTATGGTATAGAGTGGTGTTCCACGACAATTACATATCTTGCATGACAAAAATCAAGAAATTACAAACACCCAAGCATAATCAATTACTAAGATGCAAAAGCAGTAATGGTGTAGACCTGGAAAGAGGAATATTAAAGGGCAAAGATACGTTTATTAATTAAGATAAGTAGGAGTTTGATGTTTTTAAGATTTTTTAACTAAAAGAGACGACCCTGAAAGTACTTCTGAGACAATTATATTGCCTGTCTACTTTGTGTAGCAACTAAGGGCAATAGAGAAACGTTGCAGGGAGAGAAGAACTTTGGCTACAATTTCCCTAAAAATGGGTTGAAGCGTGGAAGCATAGGATCCAGCAAAAGAGGGCGTTACGGGATAAAAAGTGGTTAATAAGGAAACCTTTATGTGATATTGAAGCTATTATGGCCAAGAAGAGAACGGATAATACCAAAATACGAGATGAGTATTTAAAAATATTTGACGATCGAAAGTAACATGTTTTTCAGCAATATTTAAAAATAGAACCCTGGAGCCTGCTGTGTTAAGAAAGGGAACAATATTTAAAATGCAAGTGACATCCGAAGTGATGCCGACATGCATCATTCCAGTTATATAGTAAATGAGTTTCAGAAAGTAATCCGAAAGACATTCAGTAAAGAGTTCTAAGAATCTTTGCAAACGAGTATGGGAAAAATGTTGACTTACATGTTATCAGACAAAACATAAATGTTAGACAGAGGAGAATCATTAAACAAAACATTGAAATAAGATTGTACACAAATAGAGGGGAACAAGAACTGAGCTTTTCTGGACACCAAAAAGCACATCTGCTTGCGTTGATATATCATTCCACATATAAATAGTGAGACAGCGAAATAATTGGTAAGAGCAGACCAAGTGAAGGGTGGTTCCGAAACCCAGCCTGAATTCGTGAAAATCACGAGGAAGTACGATGTAATACGAATATCAAAAGCTTCCAAGTAATTTAGAAATGCAAGAAAGGAAGGCTGGCAAGCTATCGATGCTCAAAGGTGGTCAGTTACATTGCAAGAAGAAAAAGATTCAGTGCAGTGCTGTCATCAGCCTTGAAGCCATACTGAAAGATCTCATAGATATTGGAGTAGGACATATGCTCAAGGACGCCGGATGACAGAAAGTAAGGAAAGTTAAGAGATTGAATAGTAGTTTCTTAGTCGTTTGGGTACAGGCAGAGGTTCTCTGGAATATGGTGAACATGTTCTAAATTAAATTCTAACAAAACAAATTTGAGGTGGTCGTTAAAGATAGCAAAGATGAAGACAGGATAAAAATAACTAGTCACAATAGCGGTTTTAAAGAACCTGACATAACAGGATCACGTTTTTTTTAGGGACAACATTGGACCCTACTTCTTCGGAAGAGAAGGTGTGGAAGAAAGAAGTTAGGGTAGAAGGGTATGGCAAAGTATTACATGGTGAGGTTCAGGAACAGATGGACTACTAGATCGGATATGAACAACATTGTTAGAAGAACCTTAGAGAAATTGGCAAGAACAAAGGTAAAAATAGAGTGGCCAATTCCAAACTGTCTGTGCGTATATTTTTTTCTATTATTATAGATGATAGGGGGTGTGACGGATATTTGAGAAAATTTGGATAGGGGTGAGAACATTACCCTCTTGGTACCAGGGGCTCGATCAGGCCTCAGATGCCTCTAGAAGTCTTGCATGTGCTTCTTATGTTAGCTCTCCTTAGACTCGGAGAAACGGGGGACAATCCGAGAAAAAAGAGAAACGTAGGAGGAAGCATAGAAATTCAGACAGGAGAAGAGGCTCAGGCAAATCGATGGAAGAGAGAAGGGAACATCAATGTTAGGGAAGATAGTGTCCGGTGCAAGAAGGTGAGAGGCAAGAGTCAGAGTCGTTTGCTCATTGTTGGTTAGCCGGGGTTGAGGAAATGTGATAGCTTGGATAATCAAAGTTTGAGTGAAGATGGAAAATTAAAACAGATGATCAGTTAGTGTTAGGCTATGAACTGAGAATGGGAAGAGTAGAAGATCAGGTATACATATTTCCATGCATGCGAGTGAGCAAGAAACAAGTTTTGAGAGTATTGTGAAGGATTTTGAAACCACGAATGATAGGCAAGGTTGAGGTAGAGAAGGTATATGATGGCTCATTTAGAAATTTTCCAAAGTCGTCAAAAGAAAAGACTTTGGATATATATATATAAAATCTTCCGAATAAACATGCTTGTAAAGCACGCTTCGGAAGGTCGATCAAGACTGTGAAAGAGAAAGAAATTAATTGGGAATTCAAAGGACAAAGGATAAATGGAGTTAATCATGCGGCGAATACACAATGTATATCTCTCATGAGCGCGAGAGAATGATGAAATCCAACACACCGCAAGAAAGAGAAAACGGCATAATTTTTCTTTTCGGAAATAGCCATTTCCTACTTCCAAACAATCCGTGATGTGGTTGGATTCAAACCAAGGACACAGAGGCAGAGAGCAACCGTTTTTATATCAATAAAAGTGAGCCTTCAAACACTCGGCTACGCAGAAGAACAAAAAATCTTCCGAATAGCCAAGCTTTTCGGAAGTTTGGCTAAACCAAACTTTTGAAGGTAAAATTTACCATTAAAATTTACCTTCAAAAGTTTGGTTTAACTATGGGTAATTTTTTTATCTCCTGTCCTCTCTAATCTCTATGGATTTTTTTAAAACCACTTTACTCTCCACCATTATCGATTTACTCTTTGTATGTTTCCAATATATAGACCATATTATTTGTTTGTAGCCAACTTCTAAGGATGTCAATGGTTTTCTTACTGAACTACATTCTTCGGTTCCATCTATTGAATTTACCCTTGAACCCAAACAAAAGGGCGTCCTCCCGTTCCTAGATCTATTAATTCAAAGAACTCCATCTAGATTTAAAGTTCCGTCCATTGGAAGCCAACCAACGCCAGTTCTTATATTTATTTTTACTCAGGTCATAATGATGAAGTCGAACGTTTTGTATTTAATTCAATGTTTCTCCGAGGGTTGCGTGTCACCAGCCCGGAATTCTTGGATCTTAAGATTTCTAAGATATTTGAAATAAGTAACAATCTTTGCTACCCTCTAAAGTTTCATGCAGGATGCTTAGATTTGGCCAAAAAAATCCTTTTACAGAATTGAAATCCCTCCCGCATACAATTTTTAGAAATCCCTTGTTTTACTGTTTTCTGAGTAATTTTCCCTGCTTTCCCGCCTCTTGAAATGTTTAAACGTTTCAGTCATATTTAAGTATGTCTACTATGTAAAAAAAGTTTAAGAGAAAATAATAACAAAAGTATGTAAGGGTTTATTCTGTCGATTGTGCAGTTTGCCCTAAGCAATACTTTGGGCAAACTGGAAAATCATTAAATGTTTTGACCCAACATAAATACAATATTAGAAAAAGTGAAAGTAATAGTGCTTTCTTTGTTTATTTATCTGTAAACAGTCTCTCTATCAATTGGAATTCTGCTTAATTCATTTACAAATTTGATGACTATGTTAAAAGAAATATTGTCGAATGCTCATTCATTAATTCCTCGCCTAATTTCAATATATACTCCGGTCTCTTTAAACTAAACCCTTTAATTAAAGGGCTTATTTGTAACGAAATTATCAATTTAAATCTTAGCACTTTGATTTCTTAAATTTGTTATAATTCTTTTGTTTATTTCAGTTATTTGTAATTGTGATCTATATGTCTATATTTCACACATTCTTTTCTCACACGTGAAACTTCTGGAAATAATCTTATCTTTCTGGACTTACCTTTCGTATCTGGTATTTAATCTTGTTTCTGATAATATTTTTCTATTTTGTGCTCTTTCGCTGTACATAGGTTGAGCATCGCTTTGTTGTCTTCTATATATAGCACTTTTGTAAAATAATTCTTTATTCCTTGAGAATAACCTGAACAAAGTTCGAAAGTACTTGGAATATCAAATCCGCTTTTCATTTTCCTATAGTGTACTAACGGCATACTTTTAACTGTGATCAAAGCGGTGCTCGCTGCCTCAGTGTGCCTGGTTCGAATCGCTTCCCTGCACGGATTTTTCGAAAAAAGGTAATAAAAATATTACTGCAAGGAAAAATTATTCCGTTTTCTCTTTCAATGGGGTTTAATGGATTAATTTTCATCATTCTCTCGTGCTACTTTGAGATATATATATATATATATATATATATATATATATATAATAAACTTCACTGTAAATAAAAATGTAATTCACATCACTTTCTTATTATGACCAAGGGTAGTGAAAGGTCGCGACATCCATCTTTTTTTTTTACCTTAAATTAAGCAAAGCGAATGATCAATTATTTGAGTTTTTGTCTCGCGTTGCCACAAACGTGGTATTATAATTTCACAGAGATTGGGCGAAGGGCAGGAAGGTGCAAAAGGTCCATTGCTACAACATTTGTTGTGTTAATCGTACACAAGTGACGATCAGTGA
Organism: Ceratothoa steindachneri; assembly: GCA_963969495.1. Lineage (NCBI taxonomy): Eukaryota > Metazoa > Arthropoda > Malacostraca > Isopoda > Cymothoidae > Ceratothoa > Ceratothoa steindachneri. Next base: position 59,419,363 of record OZ018331.1, on the reverse strand, counting down.
GGGGAATTCGATAGAAACCTAGAATCTTGCGACCATCAATCGGAAACTACCTGGAATTTTTAAGAAGTAGATTTAAGGCGAAAACTAGTGAGAGCATCTCTGCGGAGAAATTTTGAAAGGATAAATATGTAAAGTAGTGAAAATAAGGAAAGTGAAAATCTGTCAGCTGTATATACTCGCAGATCGTCTTCGGTCATTGGGGGCTGGTAGGAAAAGTAAGCGGTTACATGCCAGCTTTGATACTCCCTTGCCGGATGCGCATTGGGGCAAGGACGGCGTGCTAATTCTCATGTTTTCAGGTATATAATTATTATTATTATTATTATTTGGCTTGGTATATTTTATTTATTGGTGCCGCATTGGCCTCATGATAGATTTGTACTAGATATATGCTGTGTTACCTTGATATCGCTTCATTTTTTTCACGAGTTTATGTATGGTTGAGTTATATGGCAAAAGGAAACTGTACCAAGATTGTTGGAGGGGAACTCTTCCACTGTAAATAGTAATTCAGTAATTATTTACATTGTATGCCCTAACAGTAAGGTCGGACGAAAATTTAGAAATAGGAATGTTGTCCGAAATGTTGTCAGAAATTACAAACGTTTGCCAACAGTCGAAAGTATCCAAGCTTATGACTAATAAAAGAAGAAAGAAAATGGGTGTTCAGATATATCCCTCATTAACCAATCATGCCTATTCTATATCGAGTTTTTTGACTTTTCACACTCCACCCTGGGTGCGTTACATATTGGTGTTCTCACATGGGGAGCGACGCACGCGGACAGGAAGTTGCCCATTGTAACTGACGATCTCCAAGCGCCACAATTCACAACTGAATAAATAGAGAGAAGGTTGCCAAGGTGGATTTCCTTATTAAATTGTACTTATCGTCGAAAGGACGGCCGAGAGGTAAAAGTCTTTTGTGGAAGACTTAGAGACGTGACACGAGGCTTTATGTTTGCCGGGCAGCCAGCAAGAGCGTAAAGCTCGCTCTCCCATTAAACGCAGAATTTGGTTATTGAGTAAACCCGATTTACTCATAAATTGTGCCTCAACGTCGAGGATCTATTAAATCTCGGTCTCTTTCAAAATCCGGGCGTTAAAAGCTGTTGCTTATAGAGGTTGCAAAGCTTGATTTAGCTGGTCAGGTCTTTAAACATAGGCAAAATGTTGAGGAGATAGGCATAGACAAAAAAATCTGAGCAGTGACGATGGGGACGCGCACCAACTTCCCACTGTCAAATCAAAGGGTTCAGGTCAACTCAGTGTCAAGGCTTTCCTAATTTACACTTAGTCCGGGAGAGAACATTTCATATCGTTACAGAGTTCAAGTAGGCAAATGAGTGAGATGAACGTCGTACAGTAAAATAATTAAGTAGTGTTTAGAGTCAGCAAGAAGGCGCACCAACAACTTCCACATGTCACATTAGAGAGTTCTATTCAACCTGGTGACGATGCTTCCGCAATTTGCAATCGGTGGGGGAGAAAACAGCTTCAACATGTACCAAGTGTAATAGACAATAGGTTGAAGGTAGAGTTATAGAGTAAACTAAATAAAGTACCTTTGAGACCGTGAGAACAAGAAGCGTACCAATGATTTTTCCAGATCACATAAGAGTTCAATAAAATCCAGTAACCTGCCTCATTAAACTCAGGCCAGAGAACGCACAGCTCCTCCATGTTCCAAGTGTAACAGGCTGCACAGTTAAAACAATAGAAGAGCTACATCACCTGGCCCTAAGACTTGTAGACAAATCCTTTGACAAAGTCTGGGTTAGAGCAATGCAATATAAAATCTGGAAAAAATGTCTGTGATTCAATCACAGAGTGAAAAATATGTGTTGATTAACGATTAAAAGGACCCTTATTCGAATTGGAAGCTGGACTTCCACAGGAGGGCTGCCTAAGCGCCAAATATATTCAATCTATTCAACGGACCTGCTATCACCAATAATGACTTGTTAATTAAATATACAGTTGTTGGAGAACATCCGCCAGCTCGTCTTTACAATGTAGAGAAACAAACGCTTGCCGTCTAGGACAACACTACAAAATAGGAACATCAGCAATTTCGAAAGACACTGGAAGATATGAACTACCTGGTAGAAATTTACGATACTTCTAATCTCCAGGATTAAGGTAGCAGATATCAAAGTAGATGACCATATCTAAAGATATCATTTTGACGGTAGGTCTTGGGATTATAAATAAAAATAAGATATAAAAATCACATAGCAGAAATAAAAAAAAGAATGTAACACCAACTATACACCTTTATGCAGTTTAAGGGTGTTAAGAATAAAAACAAAAAGAAAATATATATGGAGGTTTGGGGGAGGGTGCTCATAAACTTTCTCCTCTCAATTAATAGCGAAACAAAGACCATAAAGCTGGAACTACACAGGATACAGAACATGGCTCAAAGCTCTCGACTTAATTACGAATATGCGGAGAAGAGAGCAAAGCCGTCAGAAAAGTCTTTATAAAGAGACAGATGTTGAACCTTTGAATATAACAAAAAACAGCGGAGAAAATATTGAGGAAAATAGAAGAACTTCATCTGATGTTTGAAGAGAACACAACCATTATAGCAGAAAAACAATCTAACACTCTATTCCCCATTTGATGACATCAAATGGTAGCCTAACTAGTGCCGTTGTTTATTCAAACTGAATTCATAATTACCGACAAAGTACCAAACAAAAATACCAGAAAGATACCCGAGGAAGTAAACCCGAAGTGAACCAAATTACCTCAAATTTAATAAGCGATAAATAAGAACAGTGATAAGTGGAATAATACCAAACTCAAAGATAAAATGACTTAAAGTAAGGTGGATATTAAAAAAAGGGTAAACATGAAGTTCGGCGGCGCGCCCGAAAAAGTGTATTTTTTTGGCGTGTATGTTTCGTTCACCTGCGCATGCTCATTCATGCGCGTTTGGTTAAATAAAAACATTAAAAAAACGTTAGAACATTACTCTATAAACAATTATGATTATATACTGGAAGCTGTGCCCCTCAGACTCCCCAATTGATTAAAAATCAGGATCATTGTAGGGGCTGGTCACCCCGCAGTGTTTAAACCCCCTATGAGCAGTCCCCTTGAATTTACTCCAAAAAGGTGAAACATATTGGAACACGGACGAAATAGTTTACGCCCCATCGTTCGAGCCGCCGATCGTAATATTTACCCCCCCAAAAAGGGAGAAGTGAAGTGATGTAACCAAAGTAAAGTGAAATTAAGCGTAAAGGGCATAATTAAGGTGAAGCTCTAAACTTAAAGTTTAACAAGCTAAAGAGAAAAGTGGAAAATTACATCTAAAAAAATAATAAGAAATATAACACCAGTGCATACCAAATGCAAACTATACAAACAAAAATTTACACAAGCTCATACAACTTGACTAAATTTAACGGCATGAATACCAAAGTAAACACCCCTGAATAAGAAACTGCAACGGGTAGTAAAAATTAAGGGACTCTCCATCAATCTCTATGAAGTTGTACGGGTAGAAGTTAAATAAAAGAGCTAAAAGCGATATAAGGACGTGAGTAATAGAGTGATGCTTGGTTCGGAATCAGTAGGCCCACAAAATTGACTTGTTCCATTCTCTCCATCTATCAACTATAAGAAGAATGTCAAAGTTGATCAACTTCCTTTCTCCTACTCTCTTCTCTTATTTCAAATCTTTTACGTCACTTACTAATCCTCTCCAACTTCATTGGATCATTTGGGAGAGAAGAGGGAGTTAGACGAAGGGTCAGCCCAGGTCACCTCCTTCCCTCCCACTTCTGAGAGGAAAGTGAGAATATGCCTATGCCAACAATGAATGCCCTCTTACCATTTAAAAAATACGCCGGTTTGCCCATCCGGATTGCTGTCGAAGCTCTACTTCTGCTTTTCATTAATTTCTCTTTCCCATATGAAACTCGCCAAACCTTGCTACTGGCTTCCTCAACCACACACTCATCCCTCGCTAACATTGTGTTGTGAGCTAGAGGTATAAAGACTCTCTCTATGAGCGAGTCGGCCTACGTCCTTCTGTTCTGCTGCACCGCCCCCGAACGAGTGAGCGGTACAGAGAAGAGGAGGGAATGCGAATCTGTACTTTCACCCTTAATACAATTCTTGTTGACTGATCGTCATTGGCCTGTTAAAGATGCATCCCTCTGAGTTCTTATTGAAAATGTGTAAAGTAGGCAAGAATCTTGTTAAGCTGCTACTCACGCTTTCTTGTAGTTTTATTCAAAAGAGAGGTATACGCTTATACCGGTGGACAAATACAGTTATTACCGGAATCATGCCACAGGAAGAAGCGCTCTGGACAAACCAAGTAGCCTGGAAAAAGGAAAAGGACCATAGTAAATAAACATGTAAACATAGATACCAAAACAGACTAAAAAATGTGTAGGTTAAACCTTAATGGGTGGAGAGATAAAAAGATAATTTTTAACAATAAGATGCGAATATAAGTTCCCGATTGAGTAATATTAACAGAATATGGAGTAGTTTACAAATACAAAGAACATAATTACCCAGTTACAACGCTATCTCAACGAACTACAACCAGGCCAAATACGACGGAGTAACAATGAGGATAATGATAGGGATTGAGTTCCCGGAAATCAAGGACATTAAAGAGTCCTTTATTGCGACTAAGTTAAAGATGACCACCGGAAAATTAGTTGTGGCTGGAGCCTATCAACCCCTAAGACGCAAATATATTACCGTTCTTAATTTCTTAAAAATATTGCGTCATCCTACATGAACCATAATGATTGAGGACCTAAATGCAAGGTGCCACGGATCAGGCTACATGAACACCGCCAGCGAAGTGAGTAAGACCGTAAACAATCCTAGAGCGAAATGTTATACAAAAATCGGGGTCGGATTTACAACTTACTTAACAAAAAGGTCCACGACAACTACTGATATAATTGTAACAAACTTAAAGTTCGATCTTAACCATCATACCACACCAGGCTTTGCTAACCCATCAGACCAATTTAGCGGTATAACCTTATCTCAACGTCATCCAATCAAATAAAGATACCACAAAGAAAGGCCATTAGCATATCCAACTAGAACTTTTACAGCGAAGAACTAAGCATTTATGAAATTGAGAAACTAACCAACATGAAACAAAAACCAAACAAATGAAAGCAGCATACTTTCTACATACCAAAGTAATAGGATTAGATTCTTATCAGCCCCCTGATGGAACGATTTGATAAGAAGAAAAAATAAGGAATTCAAAGCTACTATTCGAGAAGTAATCGCAATGGGAATCAACCTAAAGTATTACATAAAAAAAGAAACTTTAACAAGAAAAATAGAGTAACTAATTAGAAAATAAGCTCGTTTGGTCTAGGACGAATTGAATTCAAAGATCGACATAGAAAGGGACCCCCAAAATTCTGGTACTAGTTCAGAGAAGTTAAAGGATTACAACCTAAAGAAAAGATAAAGATTATAATAATCAGAAAAGAGAACTAGAAAAATACTAGGAAATCGAAGATATTGGAAGAAATTTTTCTCCAGCTCTTATAAGAAAAACTAGGCAATCGACCAAGAATACGATGCTCAATTCCTATGACGGCTTCAAGAACGAGAAGACCTTACACCAAACGTAAGGATAGACGAGGAAGGAGAGGAGGAATTTAGGGAGGGCATATCCTTTACAGAGGAGGAATCCACCGATGCTCTGAAATCTATCCGAAAAAAACACCAGGATCCAGCAGGCTAACCCAACTGCATATGTTATGACTAAAACATTAACCTGGTTGCCTTCTGTCTATTTACATTGAAGCCGAAATACGGTACTCAAACGATCCCAAAGGCTCATGCTCCGCAGCGATGCAACGTCATATTGCGTGTTGACGAGGTTTCGTCCAGGATGAGGTCGGTCTTTGATTCTCCCGCATACTCTGATCCTCTCCAACACTTATTCCACACTGGAATGTGATCCGCAGAACCTCAGGTAGATTTATCGAGAGCTGAGACACTCATCGTGCATCCTGCGTTACAGACTTTTGTCCTGCCCAAAATATTTACATGTTTTTGCCTTTATCATATCATTATAAGATCATGTCGACATTTAATATCATATTAATCAACAAACATGATATGTGTCGTAGAATGAACTCTCGACGTTATACCATATATAACTATTCGTTGAGGGAACTTCTTTAATTATCTTTAGAGTGCGTGAATGTCTAGGCTGGCCGATATTATGTATCTTCGATATGCTAAGAAGTGGAACTGAGCTCAAGGATAATAATATTGCTATCATTAATAAAATAGAGTTTTATTAATAATAAGTATCAACAACACACAAAACGGAAAATATTTACATAAACAGAGAATTGAAAAGGGTCGTGGGGAATCTAGCTAATCCGTGGATTAAGATAGATTTAAAAAGGTAAAACAAATATAAAGTCAAAGGGATCTGATGGTTCGCTAAACCATTTAAAGTACCGGATAGAGTTGACAAAAAGGGTTAAATACTCAAAGGTAACGTTCGGCTTACGTAATTATACTTGTTGTGCAGAGGAAGGCGACGTAAAGAAATTTTCGGTCTTCTGGCGAGTTCCAGCCGAAGGAAGGGGGCGGGATTAAATGATCCTGACGTGGCGTCTTGGAAAATGGAACCGTTTCTTAACGAACTGCTTGCAGAACAATGGCTGTTCTACGTTGTTCTCTTCTGAACAACAGGGGGGGTGAGAACCGTCTTTTGTCTACGGGCTCGAGAACAATAGCTGTTCTAATGTTGTTCTCTTCTGAACAACAAGGGGGAAGGGTGAGAACCGTTTCTTGGCGAACGGGCTTAAAAGAACAGTGGCTGTTCTACGTTGTTCTCTTCTTAACAACAAGGGGGGGAGAACCATTTCTTGTCAACAGGCTCGAACGAACAATGGCTGTTCTAACGCTGTTCTCTTTCTGAACAACAGGGAAAGGGTGAGAACCGTTTCTTGGCGAACGGGCTCAAAACGAACAATGGCTGTTCTACGTTGTTCTCTTCTGAACAACAAGGGGGGGGGGAGAACCGTTTCTTGTCAACGGGCTCGAACGAACAATGGCTGTTCTAACGTTGTTCTTTTTTTGAACAACAGGGGAAGCCTTGGACTTGGCGTCACGAAGGCTCGAACCTTGGCACTCAAGGGATATTGTCCTTCTTCTGGACAAGTGATGGTGAATCTCGAGGTCAAGGTCCCTTGGAGCACAAGGTGAGAGTGGGTCGTAGTGATGTTTCGCGACGAAAATCTGGATCTCCAATCTAAATCTTAGTGGTTAAGTTTCCATATAAATAGCCGGGACATCTCCTTGGCGTGGGGGACAATGGAGTGGGAGCTTCGAGGAAATGCACAGCCGAGCCTGGGAACAATGCCTTATCTGCTCATAAGCCTAACTCAATCTGGCCAGGTCGGCGCATGGGGCGAATGGGGGAAGATAAACCTCCTTGTTTAAACATTGACTCAGGTGGCTACGATAAGGCCCAAGGCTTCAAAGCGAAAATGCACGTGGGTAGCATCGTGGTTTTAAATAACATGTGATAGTGGTTGAAATTAACGCGGCCTCAACCCGTTCTATCACACCCCTCTATTCCGGGGGACGTTGTCACTTCGAAAAAACAAAAGAGAGAAGGGACAACGATAGAGCTCCGTTGTGGGGAACTCGTTTTCTTGTACCAACTGTACCTTCCTGCACCTATCTAGTATTACCTCAATACATATGGTTATTTTGATCTTTTGATTATAGGGGAAAATAACCTTTATTACAACTTAATCAAAAAAAGGGGAATGGAACAATGAAATAATATAAAATTAATACATATGGGACATCATAATTTATACGTAATTTAATGGGTACAAATATATATACATGCAAAAAAAATAGACATTGAGCGTTACAAAATTTAGACATATACATTAACTAATTATATTACAAGAGAATCTAATTTAAGTCGTACAAGATGGTATATACCTACATGGAGATACTAATCCTATGAATACACTTACTTTACGCTATTCGGTAACGCATTGCTACTGAGTGCGTCAGCGACCTGGTTATTGGAACTTTTTATAGAATTTATTTTAAATTAATACTCTTGCAAGAGTAAACTCCAGCGCATGATTCGGCCGTTGGAGTGTCGCACATTCCTAATATAGGCTAATGGACGGTGGTCGGTTCCTATCTGAAATTCTTTTCTTATCAAGTACATTTTGATTTTGTCTATACCCAGATAATTGATAGAGCTTCCTTCTCTATAGGGGCATATCTCTTTTCGCGTGGTAATAATTGGCGACTAGCATATGCAACTGGATGACTCGTTCCGTCATCCTCGTATTGAAGCAGTACACCTCCAATGCCCTCGTTGTTCGCATCGGTCTTAATCCCAAAGGATTTTTCCGGGTTGGGCAACTTTAAAATGGGGGCAGAAATGAGCTTACTCTTGAGCTGATTAAAATGGGAAACAGCGACATCATTCCAACGTAAACGATCGGGGGAATTCTTTTTAGAAGCGAGCTGAGGGGCGCCGGAATTGCCGCGAATTTCGGAACAAGTCGCCGATAGTAAGAAGCTGATCCTAGGAACGATCTAAATTGCGTCTTAGTATTCGGGAGGGGCATGCCGGCGATTGCCTTAAACTTGTTTTTTGGGGGACCTAACTGGCTTTTTCCTATTTTGAAACCCAAGTATTTTATGGTTTCGTGGGCAAAATGGCATTTGCTGGGGCCAATGGTGAGGCCATCTTCACGCAGTCGCTCAAAAAGAGCTAATAGGGTGGTTAACTGGTGACTCCATTCAAATAGTTCTTGTAGCTGACTATTTTGATGTGGTGTCAGATGCGCGTCAATATCCAGGTCAGAGGGTTCAAAAGACTCGCCTGGTAGGGAAGGAGGAGGGTAATCGACATTAGGTTGGATGCACACTGTCTGTATTACATTTAGGGACTCCGTGGGGTAATCTTCTTCAAGCGCCGATGTTTCGTCCAGTGCTACGAAGGTATCTCCATGGGCGCGTTGGAGGTACTTTTTTTCTTTGGGTCCACGGACAGTCTCCGTGTCCTTGTCTTGGGCCTTATCACCTAAGGGTGTTAGTGATTCACGCTCCTTTTGTGCCGACCTAAAGTCCTGGTTAAGGGTCTCCGAGAAATCGGACGGTATCGGGGTTCTGATGGGGACGGGCTCCTGGGCTTCTTTCTTAGCTCGGCCTCGAGGAAGGGCGGCCTGAGACAACAGGTCGAAACTTACTTGGGGGCTCTGTCCTATAAGTACGGAACAGAACTGTATGGGTGCTGAAATGACTTCAGCCCAGCCATCATAATATTGACACTGCAGGTAACATCTAACGACGGGGAATTGGTTTGCCCACCGAAGGAAGTCATGTACCACTGCACATTTTTCGGGGTTAGGGTCCACTGGGGGGAGGAGTTCGTCGGACACGTTAAAACACGTACATCCTGTGTCCCTGACGAGAGTCGATACTCGGCAGCCGTTCACGCTGCCCTCCTCAAATTTCAAAGTTCCCGATGAACTTTTATCAAAAATAAAATTGACCTGGTGGCCGGACGGAGGGGGAGAAGTTGCTGCTTGGGTCTGCACCACCGGGGGAGCCGGGGTAGCATTAATCTGGTGAACTTGGTGGGCTGGTTCACTTTTTTTAGCCTAGAATTTTGGGGGCAATTCCACCTCATGTGGTTTTCTACACCACAGGTGAAGCATATGATTGGTCGCTTCGGGAAGAGAGATGGAGGAGAAATCTTAACGGGAGGTTTGGAGTCCCGTTGTTGGTTTTGGGGAAAAAAGTTTTGGGGTGTGACGGGGCTCGGGAACTTCGTCGGCTTTCCTGTGAAGGAGCGCGAATCCTTCCTTCTTTCCTTGTAGGGGGATTGGTGAGAAGTTCGATTCTCCTTTGGGTATAAATTATGGCTTGCGGCATAGACATCCGCTTCTTTGGTACATTATTTAAAGGTCTGGCCCCGACGATCCTTGACGAACGCGCGGATCTCCGTCGGGAGAGACGCCAAAAATTGATCCCGCAACACGAAGTCGGTTAAGGACTCGTAGTTAGGATCAAGCTTTGATGATTCTAACCAAAATTTAAAATTATTCTGAAGAATGTATCCGAATTGACGGAACGTCTGTCCGGGTTTAATACGACCTCCTCGAAATTCTTTGTGGTAGACATCGGGAGTCATATTATGAGCGGCCAATAACTCAGCTTTTAAGGTGCTGTAGTTAATTGTACATTCAGATGGTAAAGATATAAAGATTTCGCGCAATTTACAATTTAACAAGGGAAGTAATCTGGCTACACCTTGAGCCTCCAGATCCATGTTATTGATTTCGAGGATCTATTCAAAGTGGGCTAAAAATGCTCCGAAATCCTCTCCATCCTTGAAATTGGGGAGCTTTAGTGAGAGATTGGAGGGGGGGGGGCTTTGGAACGGGAACTAGCTGACTGTATCCCTGCTTCAACCCGAGCTAATTCAATCTGATGGTGAAGCTCAGCTTGTCTTTTCCGTTCCTCTCTTTCTTCTCGTTGGGTTTCTTTTTCTCTTTCTTTTTCTTCTCGTTGGATTTCTCTTTCTTCTCGTTGGATTTCTCTTTCTCTTTCTTTTCGTTGAAATTCGCTTTCTCTTTCTTTTCTTTGCTCCTCTTGAACGTACTCAATTAGTTCTTTTCCGGAAAGTCCCAAGGACTATCCTTGCGCTTTAAAGATTTCGAACTGAGTCATCTTTGCACTTGGGGTCGCAATAGTCAACCAACTTAAATTCCTTGCAACAAAAATTATTCCGCTATAGAATTAGCCTACCTAAATATGGGCACTGACCTATTCGTACTTGGTTTCTTGATCTAAGTAACCACTGACTGAAATCACAAAAAAACACAAACAAATTATTATAACAGTTCCTTGAGCTACTCCAGCTTCTTAATTTAAAAAAGGGGATAGCAATCGTTAAAACAAAAGGGAACTACTATACTCTATTATTATAAAAGAATAACAGTATGCTTTACTCGACTAAAACCAGTGTTTGCAAAGATATAGCGTTAAACCTTACACACTTGATACCAAATTTTAATAGTATATATATATATATATATATATATGTCGTAGAATGGACTCTCGACGATATACTATATATAACTATTCGTTGAGGGAACTTCTTTAATTATCTTTTGAGTGCGTGGATGTCTAGGCTGGCCGATATTATGTATCTTCGATATGCTTAAGAAGTGGAACTGAACTCAAGAATAATAATATTGCTATCATTAATAAAATAGAGTTTTATTAATAATAACTATGAACAACACACAAAACGGAAAAAAAGGACATAAAAAGAGAATTGAAAAGGGTCGTGGGGAATCTAGCTAATCCGTGGATTAAGATAGATTTAAAAAGGTAGAACAAATATAAAGTCAAAGGGATCTGATGGTTCGCTAAACCATTTAAAGCACCGGATAGAGTTGACAAAAAGGGTTCAATACTCAAAGGTAACGTTCGGCTTACGTAATTATACTTGTTGTGCAGAGGAAGGCGACGTGAAGGAATTTTCGGTTCGCCTGGAGAATTCCAGCCGAAGGGGGGAGGGGGATTAAATGATCCTGACGTGGCATCTTGGGAATGAGAACCGTTTCTTGACGAACGGCTTGAAAAACAATGGCTGTTCTACGTTGTTCTCTTCTGAACAACAGGGGGGGAGTGAGAACGGTCTCTTGTCTACGGGCTCGAGAATGATGGCTGTTCTAATGTTGTTCTCTTCTGAACAACAAGGGGGAAGGGTGAGAACCGTTTCTTGGCGAACGGGCTTAAACGAACAATGGCTGTTCTACGTTGTTCTCTTCTGAAAAACAGGGGGGGAGGAGAACCGTTTCTTGTCAACGGGCTCGAACGAACAATGGCTGTTCTAACGCTGTTCTCTTTCTGAACAACAGGGAAAGGGTGAGAACCGTTTCTTGGCGAATGGGCTCAAAACAAACAATGGTTGTTCTACGTTGTTCTCTTCTGAACAACAAGGGGGGAAGGGGTGAGAACCGTTTCTTGTCAACGGGATCGAACGAACAATGGCTGTTCTAACGTTGGTCTCTTTCTGAACAACAGGGGAAGCTTCGGACTTGGCGACACGAAAGCTCGAACCTTGGCCTCAAGGGATATTGTCCTTTTTCTGGACAAGTGATGGTAAATCTCGAGGTCGAGGTCCCTTGGCGCACAAGGTGAGAGTGGGTCGTAGTGATGTTTCGCGACGAAAATCTGGATCTCCAATCTGAATCTTAGTGGTTAAGTTTCCATATAAATAGCCGGGACTCTCCTTGGCGTGGGGGACAATGGAGTGGGAGCTTCGAGGGAATGCACAGCCGAGCCTGGGAACAATGCTTTATCTGCCCATAAGCCTAACTCAATCTGGCGAGTTCAGCGCATGGGGCGAATGGAGGAAGATAAACCTCCTTGTTTAAACATTGACTCAGGTGGCTACAATAAGGCCCCAGGCTTCAAAGCGAAGAAGCACGTGGGTAGCATCGTGGTTTTAAATAACATGTGATAGTGGTTAAAATTAACGCGGCCTCAACCCGTTCTATCACAACATGTTATATGAAGAAATTTTGACTGTAACATACTGGATGCTTATAATAGGATTTTATATATTTCTATAGCATCTCCATTTTAAATATTTAAAAAAACGTTATAAGCAGTTTGTAATTTTATTTTGATTTCCATATTTATTGGACCCATACATGCAAACCTACAACAACATATTCATAGGCATACCCAAGGAATAATGTTAATTCTAGGGGCTTGAGACCTTTGGAACGCGGCTGTATATGAAACTAGCCTTTAGGTCAACACAATTATCACACACACACACACACACACACATATATATATATATATATATATATATATATATATATATATATATATATATATATATATATATATATATATACAGATATCAATTGAGCCCAGACAGAAGCACACGATATAAGGCTGGGGTATGAGAGTGAAGAAATTGGAGATGTCATTCAGGAAAGTAGATGAGTATTTACTTATCAAGAAAGAAACGTTTGGAGAATTAAAGTACTTGGATCATTTGGATTTTATTTGTCTCTTTTCCTGTTGATATTTTAAGGTGTTTGTAGTTTTAGGCCGTTAGGTTCGGTCACTATGGTTGAGTACCTAAATAGGTCCAAACTAATTCAACTTAAATCTAGCCAAGCTAATTACTATGTAAAATGTAATAAACACTTAAAAAATAAAATAGGGATAAGACCTCTAAGTACCTCATGATCCAAGAGGTTTTATTTACGGAAAATAAATCCAAGCAAAGAGTAACAGTGCCAAATAATAAGAACATAAGAAAAGAAGGAGACTGCAAAAGACCATTCATGGCCTACACTTGGCAGCTCTAGAAATTTATGAAGTGATGGATGTGAAAATGTGTGAAATTTTAAAAGACAACTATGATTGATAGGAACCGGATGGATACGTAATTGTCATGAAGATACATACCTTTAGTTACTCAAAGAATCAGGTCGCTTGCTGGGGAAAAAAAGAGGAACTGATAGTGAACATTAAAAGCAATAGATTGAGTAAGGAAACTACAAGAAATGAATACCTTCATCATGGATGCCTTCATCCGAAGTACTAGTCAGCTCATATTAACATCACTTAAATTTACCCCTTCTAAAGCCAGTGACGGATCCCTAAAGAAATCCTGTCAGATCGAGGCCGTCAGTTCACGTCGGAACTGATGGAATACGTGGGCAAGTTACTCCTCATCAGACCCCTCTTTACGATCGCGTTTCACCCCTCTGCAAACGGAATTTGTGAGAAATAAAATGGTACCATAAATGCAATTAGATGAAGAAGTTAAATCCTTCTACGTATATATGATCGAGCTGCACGAACGCTTGGAGTAATGTGCGGAGTTGGCTCACTCAAACGCGGAGGGCAACCTAGAAAAATACAGAACTTATTTTGACTTAAAAACAAAAGCTCAAAATTTAAAGCCTGGCGACGAAGTGTTGTTATTACTGCCTACAGAGACAAATAAGTGGCTTTTCCCAATGGAAGGGTCCCTTCCCGGTCATAGAAGCTCGTGGCCCGGTTGATTACTTGATTGAAACTCCCTCAGGCCATAGAATGTATCAAATAAACATGCTCAAGAAGTATCACCGCCGAGCGTGTATTAATAATATGGTGGCGCTGGATGAAGAAGGAACCGTTGTAGCTTTATACCCATGTAAACACCTTCAAGTGGTAAACATGGTGTGCATAGAGTCTGATAACGAATATCCCCTACCCTCATTATTCTTTCCCCCAAGACGACCAGTCCACGAAGTTAGATTTGAACCCCCACCTTTGCCCGCTCAGAAATTCACAATTATCTGCCCTATTTAAGGAATTTCCCGATGTAATTTCCGAGAAACCAGGTTGCTCCAAAAAGTTTGTTCATGAGATCAAATTGAAGAAACAAGAACCCATTAGATCTAAATGCCACTTCGCCTATGAGCCAATCTCGTATCTGGGATTTGAAATAGGCAAAAATCGTTTAACCACTCAACAAGAAAAGGTCGAGGCCCTTGCTAAGATGCCTCTACCAAGGACAAAGAAGCAGTTGCGTTCTTCCTTGGCTGCTGCGTCGTTCTACAGAATATTTTTCCCCCAATTTGGCGGGATAGCGCGCCCATTAATGATCTCTTAAAGGAAAAATTCCCCGACTCCGTTAGGTCGAATCCTAACGCAATCTCCCAGTTTAACTTGTTGAAGGAAAAATTAATTTCAGCACCCATCCTTCGACTACCTAATATCCAAAAGATGTTTGGGATCAGCACCGATGCCTGAGATGAGGGAATCGGTTGTGGCCTTGTGCAATATGAAGATGATGTTACCCCTTTTCCCATAGCTTATGCAAGCCGAAAACTATCAAGTCAAAAAAGAGCTTATGCAACTATAGAACAGGAAGCGCCAGCAATAATTTGGGGCATAAAGAAATTCAGGTTCTATATAATAGGTCGTGAGTTTAATGTGGAATCCGATCACCGGCCTCTGTCTTATTTGCCTAACAGCAAAAGCCAGAATGGCAGACTCAGCGATGGAGTCTATTGTTATTGGAGTACCAATTTATCATAACCTATATAAAAGGTACCGATAATTGTATAGCTGATAACTTGAGCCGAAACCCCGCAGAGGGCTATTTAAACTCCCGTTTGTCTTAAAACCAATTATTTTTGTATATACTAATAAGTTATGTGTTTAGTTGATGTAAGGATTACCCGCCTAAGTGCAGATTAATAGTCAGTTTCTTTTTCTTTTTTGTAATTCATGGGGTTTCTCTAAGGATCTTAAATTGGGTGTGTGTTCCGGACTTCTTGGCCTTGCAAGGAAAGGTTAAAGGCCGCCTTTTACCTGTCTATGTACGTGCGTGCGTGTGCGTACAATTTCATTAAGTCTTATTTTTTGCATGGTGGTTGACAACTGTATTTTCACTGTAACAGTTGGAATTGGAATTACGTTCCAAGACATGTGTCTTTTTTGTGTGTTGTTGGTTATTTGGGTACCTAACTCTCCCCTTCCCCCCGCATTACCTTCTTTAGGACGGAGGAAATGTCTAGAAATGAATATAATGAGGATAGGACAAGCAGACGCTAGTTTGTTTATGCAGCGTCAACCGTTACGCTCCGCCTGGGCCAAGACTTTCACCCTTTGACTTTCCCCGCTGCCCCAAGACCCGTCTAAGTTGCACGCAAAAAAAAGGATTTCGGTCAGCAGATTTCGTTATTTACGAGACTGGTGGTGTAGTCCGTTAATATAAACATAGGAGGGTATGAGAGCCTTTATAATGAAAATCTTGCTCCCTAAGGCTTCGTCGGCAGAAAATCTAGGTGCAGGCTCACTGTCTCCTCCGATTGTTTGTCTATTTTTCGCTAAATAGAAGAAATCTCACCTTCTCCGTACGTAAACATGAAGGGGCTAAGTGTCACAGCGTTGGAAATTTATGCCCTAGGAGAGGGGCTTAACTGTGGGCTAGTCAGGGTTCGCCCTTCCTAAACTCCCTCGTCTCACCTCCCCCTTCCCGGTGATGATCGACGTATATATTTCGATCTTGAGAAATTAGGAGGAGAATTCGCGTAGCCATTGAGAAAAGAAGAAGAGTCCCTTAGTCAAATGGGGAATTAAGAAGATAGTTGCAACCAAGCAAGGCTTACCCTCCAAGGGGGTGCTCTTGGTCGCTTAGAAGAGCAAACCAGTGGTATCGAGACCAACTCTCTTACCATTCTCGTCCAGAGAAAATCACGTATCACAGTTTTCTGAAAAAGCGTAGAGATAGTCCTCACCATTGAAGAAAACCAAAGTGAATTCCCATTTGAGAAGAGATTTATATCTTGGTTAAGTCTCATCGTCAAGAAGCCATAATTGGCAACGCAGGGATTGGGATAACTTCCATTCATCCAAGATCCCCTCACTTACATCTTCAAGTCGAGAGAAGCATCTTCACCAGCTTCCACCTCCCAGGGAGTAGCATCAACTGTTTTCCAAAATCACCTCACCACGCTCGCCTCACCTCAGCGAGGACGTCTCGAGTCAAACTCGCTCAAACCAACTCAGCGAGGAGGCTCACTTTCAAGGTCACCCAACTGTCGGCACTCCCCGAGTTAAAGGTAAAACGAATACCAAATTTATTATTTCCGATTCCGTGCGAAAGTGTATTCGTAACAAAACCATTTCAAGCTGGTAGTCGTAACCAAACTATTTCATTTTTTTTTGCGTCAACCATCTCGTAGTACTCATTTGTAGTGGTAAATTTGATTAGATCTTTTCACTATAGAGGGCATGCTTGCCTCAAGGCTTGGGAGGAAACCTCCATAAGTAAATACAGCTAGCTTAGGAAAGCCTCTTCGCTTGATTCCTAGGCCAGGTCTCTCGTCCTTCTTTGATCTCGTCTTTGAGAGCCAATGGAATAACACAAAAACAAGATAAAAAAATACCAAGAAAAAGACCAATAGGCAACTAATAACAGACATATGCATCCCTAAAACGATATACAAACAACAACGTCATGTATATGAATGGAATATGGTGGGTTGTAAAAACCCACAAAAAAACAAACATTTTAAAGGGTTATCATTCAAAATGTTTTGGGTTTTTTTGTCTTGTTTTTTTCACCCACCATATTCCATTCATATACATGACGTTGTTGTTTGTATATCGTTTTAGGGATGCATATGTCTGTCATTAGTTGCCTATTGGTCTTTTTCTTGGTTTCGTTTTTTATCTTGTTTTTGTCTTTTCCCATTGGTTTGTACTATGTGATAGGCGTTCCCTTCGTATCTTTGTACCCTATATAAGGTTGTCTTCTCGATTTTCATGCTATTCCTTGAAAATGAACTTGCAAATATAGTTCAAAAGTGCTTGAATTCATCTTTTTATTTTCTTGTGGGTTAATTTTAATTTATATATATATATATATATATATATATATATATATATATATATATATATATATATATATATATATACATATGAGGTTAAGAAGGCAATGTTATGGCTAACTAAACTCTTCATAAAGCCTTCGGAAGGAGCTCTTCTCATAATTACAATTGCCTCATTGCACATATAATTCTCGATTTATAAGGCCGTGCTAGAATGGGTAAAGCGATTTTTCCATTCTCTTCGAAAGCAGGGATAACATTTAAAAAGGCTGATTGGAGCAATCTTTTTAGACTTTTTACAAAAGCTGGATTCTACGTTCTCCTCTCGTGATTGTGAGAAGATCTTATTCCAAGGGCTTGATAAAGAGCTTAGTTAGCCATAACATTTCCTTCTTAACCGTATAATTACACTTGTGTCATTGCAAATATAATTTTCTATATCTCTCTTTCTTTCTCTCTATTAATATATATATATATATATATATATATATATATATGAAAAGAAAATCACAACTTGCACGTGAGTCAAAATTATGATAAATAACACCCACAAGGAAAATGGAAAAACTATTCCGAGCGCTTTTGTCTTTAATCTAAAAGACCTCTTCATGGGATAACATAGGTCAGGACAGACAATGTCTTAAATACTTCGGAGTAGGGGGTTAAAACCATAATTAGGGGGTACAAATTCTTTAAACACTTTAATTTGTGATTTAATATAATTAGATATGATAGGATCTAGGCTAAACAATATAGGGCTAATATTAATAGAGATACATTCCAAAGTATTTCTTGAAATGTAGTTTTTACATTTAACAGGTTTAGCACCATTCCAATTAATACTATGATTCTGACTATAGATATGTAAAAATAATGCAGATTGTTGACAAAAACAGCACCAAACTAAGTTTATGTTCGTATTTTTTGTCAACAATGTGCATCACTTTTACATATTTATTGTCAAGATCATACTATTAATTAGAATAGTGCTAAACCTATTATTAAATGTACAAACTACATTTCAAGGAACATTTTGGAGTGTATCTCTATTAATACTTTCCAAAAGTATTAATTATATTAAATCACAAATTGATGTGTTTAAAGAATTTGTAACCCCTAGTTAGGGTTTTGATGCAGATAGCCGTATTAACCCCCCTCTCCTTACTATTTAAGACCGTGTCTGTCCTGACCTACGTTATTCCCCATGAAGAGGTCTTTTAGAATAAAGATGAAAGCGCTCGGAATCGTTTTTCCATTTTTCTTGTGGGTGTTATTTATCATATATATATATATATATATATATATATATATATATATATATATATATATATATATATATATATATATATATATATCTCATGAGTGCGAGAGAATGCTGAAAAAAATATATCCAACTTCTAAAAAATCCGAGCTCATGATATATATATATATATATATATATATATATATATATATATATATATATATATATATATATATATATATATATATATATAACATACGCAGAAAAATGGAGACCAAGATAGAGAGAGAAAGAGAATCAGTTAAGTCGTCTGTCAATATCGCTAACTTGCTATTTTGTTATTATTAGCGTCATAAATCCGTTCCCTAATCCTTAAGTCTTGCCTCCTTAGATTTATCTCTCTAACATTAACGGAAAACTTACCCACAGCCGAGTAGGAATCGAACTGTTCCGTTTGCTCCCATTTTGGTAGGCCCAAGCTAAGAATAAAACCTACTTATCGCCTCTTTCCTTTCGAGTCCTTTTCTTTAACCCCTTATTACCTAGGCACCTTTTGGAACCCAACCTAAAAGCTTATTCCCCGTGAGAAACTTTGGGAGTCAGAACAAATTCGATTAGAAGACAAAAGTAAGCCTACTACTACCTACAAGCCCTCGATACCCGCCACGCCACGCTCCGCCAGACTCCATCACACCGCACCCACTTCTCCAAATGTTCTCACATCAAAATTACCCCTTCGATTATAATTGGATCTATCCTAAATTGACAGGGTTCCTCACGGAAATCAAAGGTTGGGATAGAGGAACACACACATACTAAAAACAACAATAACAAAACATCGATGGTACAAGAATAGTAATAAATCAGTTATTTGATATTTATTTAAAAGGTAAAAGTGAAACCTCGTGGAAGTTTTCAGAATAGGCACAAAGAAAAAGTGTAGTTTGGGAATGTGTGATCGTTAGAAAAATACACCGCCCAAAGAACTGCAAGAGCAGGCTACTTGACTGCATATCGAAGGCAAGAAACTCTCCTGAATTCAATCCCTATGATAAGTGAATTCAAATTTTGAGAGAACAATGCAGTGATAAATTTGACGTCACGCTGGTAATACCTATCAATTGATCAATTGTAGGGCAAAATAATTGGTTCATGTAAAACTCGGGACCTTTAAAAGTCTGGGCTGTTAATTTTACGTAATATAAGTTATGCTAGGTTATGTAGAGTAATATAGAATATATATATCGATAAACCTGTTAGAGGGTTTGAATTATGCATTAATATTAAATCAATAATTTAAATTAGGAGTTTCTCATCTCACAATCGTATTATTTCTCATTTTCTTTTAGCATCTTCCGTTTTCTGTGGTTTTAAAGGCTAAATATTTTATATTTTAAAATTTTAATCGAATTACATATAGCTTCTAAGCCTTCTCTATGTGCAGAACATGAAATTATGCTTAACTAAACTACATATTTTTCCCCCATTAAATTAATATTAAAAAGCTAGAATATATGAGGAGATACTGAGTTGCTTAAGTGCCATATCTAAATGGGTATCTGGGATTATACATGGATTTGGATAGTCTTGTCGCCTGGACAAATAAATGTAATTTAGATTGTTAAATTTTTAGTTAAATTATTAGTTAAAACATACGATGCTATCTTCTGTATAAAGCTTTTTTGGATAAGATATGTATAGTAAGTTGTGAAGATAGAGTCAGTGGAAATGTGTGGAAGATGTATATATCCGCAGATACTTCTGTGAGCATTGAGGTTGGGACCGCACGTCAAAGAAGTTGAGGGTAGCTTTAAAGTGCAGAGTGACTTAAATAAGTTATTAGCTTAGGCTCAGAAGTGGCAGATGACTTTTAACCTTAAAAAATGCAAAGTTCTTCACATGGGAAGGGATAATAGGGAATTTAGCTATGAAATGGATGGGCATTGGCTGAATTCAATTGAGGATGAGAAGGACATAGGCGTAGTAGTAGATAGGTCACTGAAGTTTTCAAAGCAGTGTATTGAGTCAAAAAATAGAGCAAATAAGGTGCTAGGATACATTAAGAGGAATGTTAGCTACAAGAAAGAGGATATCTTTAAACTCTACAACTAGCATATTAGGCTATATTTAGAGTACTGTATACAAGCATGGTCACCACATTTTAGACATGACATCAATCCGCTAGGGTCAGTACAAAGGAGGGCAACAAAAATAATACCTTCCTTGAAGCACCTTGAATATGTAGATAGACTGAGGGTACTAAATATGTTCTCATTTTAGAGAAGATGTGTGAGGAGAGATATGATTGAGCTTTTTAAAATCTGTTCTGGGATCGATAAGTTGGATTTTAGCAAGTTATTTGAGTTGAAAGGTAGTAATAGGACTAGGGGTCACCACTTAAAAATTAAAAAACAGAGGAGCAGGTTGGATGTTAGAAAATATTTTTTCACCAATAGAGTGGTAGATTACTGGAATAGTTTGCCATCTGAGACGGTAGACAGTCCAAACTTGAATATATTCTAACGCAGATTAGATGATTATATGGGAAGGGAGGGTTAACTTTTGGGGGTATTCTGGACTCATTCCTGTGGATGCAGTTTTTTATTATTCTATATTACGATTGATTTAGATTCTGACGAGTCTTGATGATGATGCCTTTTGTTTTTGACACATTCCTGTTGATGGTTCGAATTGTATATTGTAGATGCATGATCGGACACAATCCTACTGATGCATTTTGTGGGTGGGTTTTGACAGATGCTGATGACCTTTGATAGGCCCTTGTGGCTTTTTTCATCCGTGAAATTATGTTGTGTTATGTTATTCGCCTACTGGCGAGGATTCAGGGGGGAGGGGGGGCTGAGGAAGCTGAAGACCCTCCCCAAATTTCAGACCCATTTATGCTTATATTTCTTTTTTAATTCGTACTTGTATTTTGCTATTCAGAAAGATTTATGTAATAATATAGAATATATCTAAAAACAGTTTTTTACACGGTTGCGATCGAATGTATCTTATATGATACATGTCTAAAATACAGGTAATTCTCAAAAGTAATAATTAAATTCACTTTTATTATGCCTGTGCTAATGTCCCAAAACTACAATAAACCGAAATTCATAATTTTCTGATGTATGAAAAAGTTCGGATCTGAGAAAATTATTGCTCACTCCTTTATGAGATGCTGATATTTAATATCAATGTTGTGAAAGATAACCATCATATAAATCATCAATGAAGGCCTTTTTTTCAGAATACTTAGAGGGCGAAATTCATTTTAGCCCCTAAATTTTTATCCTGGAACGCCACAATTCTCAAAATAAAATTAATCCAAAAAGGACCATTTTGGAGTTTGACAACAACTTCTGTATGTAAATTTGTAACGGCGATTAGTTAATTAAATTGTTATTGTTATCTAGGTAGATTTCAGAATCCCCTTTCTCCTAATTAGTGATCCCGCTGGTGTAATAGTTACATTTGTACATGTTTCGCTATCTTGGTAGTGGTCATCAAATTATAATTAATCAACCATTAATATTACTATCAGAATTTTCTTAATAAAGTCTAATTGCTTATTTTCTAAGCTTTTCTGAGCATTAATATTTCTTTCTCAGTTTACTCTCAATTCCCGGGCTTAATTTTACTCCAGAACCCTTTGATTAGCCCGTCAGGTAAATGAAATCTAACCCTATATAAGTGGCCCCAAATCTTTTGTTCCATTCAAAATATTTCATTGAGTTACAAAAGAATTAATTCCACCAAATTTATCCATAACACTGTATTCTAAGAATGGGATTTTTGGGAGGGGTTGAATAATAATAACTATGTTTTCTTAGTTCACTCGTGACCTGGGTATATTATAAGTTTTTATCGAAGTTAATTCTAGGAGTTCCTTTAGAGCTTGAAAAAACAAAATGGTGACGTTCAGAAATAAATGTGTGTACCGAATGTTTTTGAAATTTTAAAAACAAAAGGAATTACAAATGGTGAAGTTCAGAAATTTATTAAAATTTAGGCAAAGCTGTTTTTTTGTTGTCTTTTTTCCATCTATTTGAAGGTTTAATCGAAGTTATTTCTACAATAGATTGTCAATTTTAATCTTTACCAGAATGAAACAAAAGCTAGACTCTAAAAACGAGTATAGAAAGAGCAAATTTTTGATGTGGGGAAATAAAGAGTCATTAAGATCGTTTTCTTATCGTATTTCAAAAGAATTCCAATAAAAGTTTCTTATATTACTTTTAGGCATGTACTTAAAACGGTTTTTTTTTTTTTTAGACCAAAGTCCCGTTGCAACAACCCGATAGGCAGTAGGCTACAGACCGAAAGTGTTAATACGAAGCTCAAGCTCGTCCTGTCAGCAGGAGGGACGAAGCCCCGTCTTTTATATTTTTATATCATCATCATCATCACTAACTCTATAATTTAAGAAGGGGATTTTTTTGAGTATTTGATTAATAATTTCATCTTAGTTTGGTTAAGACTTATGTTTTTTATCAAACTTATTTCTAATAATTCTTTTATAATATCAAAAAACAAATTGGTGAAGTTCAGAAATAAATATAAGTATCGAAATTTGGGGAATTTTTAAACCCCAAATAATTAAAAATGGTGAAGTTCAGAAAATCTCTTTTTACAACACTATTGATTCCGGAAAATGAGAGCCTTGATGAGAGCGGCAAAGGTGCAAAGACTAGTTGATCGGACCCGATTTGCGCTTATCTACCACATTCTGACTACATGGCACTAATCATGTCACCCATTAGAGATGCATGACAAAAGTGGTGGGCTAAGGGCGACGGTAATCTAAAGTTGCTCGTTATTGCACCACGACAGTTATATTGCCCCCCCCTTCCCTTCGCTCCACTGATTTCACGGTTTCAGGTCATTTGATCTCTTCCGAGCGTCAGTAAAACTCGTGTGACGCACCATCATTTGGTGGATCACTCTCCGAACCTTACTGTGACCACTTGGTGGTCCTCCAGACTTTCTGGCACATTCGTGTAAAATGTTTCAGTACTAGGGATCTTTACGCGCGTTAATCCTGCCGATACTGGGGAGAGTTGTGTCGCTATCGCTTCTTCCTTGTATTTGGGGCGGGTTTGTCTACTTCAGACTGTAGACTGTTTGAGTTTTGAGAAGAAAGCAGGTTTCGTCCAAAGTATTTAGTAGGTGGTTGTATGGTGCCTGTTGTGGCTCTTTAGGGAACGTGTCTACAATTGCTTTCCTTGCGTGCCTGTGTAGTATATTTGTTTGTTGGTATTAATCTCTTTTGTTTTATAATTTTGTTTGTAGCTTTTTAAAATTTTTAAATAAAATCAAAATTGCCAGAACTATAATTATCGCGCCTATTCCTCTGTAGGCGGTCGCCATATGAGTTCTAAGATTTGAAAATATGAAGGTGAATATCGTTCTCAGATGGTGAAGAACTTTCAATCTACGAGGTAATCACTCTAATCGTCCTTTTTATACATAAAATAAGTAATCCGTTAGATAATGAAATTCACACAAAGATAAGCATGACCTTCGCTTGAAAGTTTGTGGGAACCAGGTGGATTGGAAGGTACAGAGTTTTTTATACACTAGCCAGCGAGTAAGGAAGCCTTGGTGAACCAAAGAACGGGCACCGTTTCAGCCACTAAAATTATATGCATGAAAATTCTTTGTCAGGTTTCGGGACTGAAGAATGTTGTGTGTGCGATGAAAGGAAAGA
This sequence comes from Ceratothoa steindachneri, assembly GCA_963969495.1. NCBI lineage: Eukaryota > Metazoa > Arthropoda > Malacostraca > Isopoda > Cymothoidae > Ceratothoa > Ceratothoa steindachneri. The sequence continues at coordinate 59,394,966 of OZ018331.1, read as the reverse complement.
GAAATAGACATCAGTGTTGTAAGTGATCGTATGCGTTCAAACTTATGTGAATGGAGTTTTCCGCGTATTTTGGGGGACCCGATCCATCCCTTGATTGTCAACTGCTCCCTACAAGAACCCAAATACCTTGTGTCCTCTCTGGGAAGGAAAACAAACCTGCTAGTCCTGCGTGGTAATACAACGGCTTTTCCAATTGGGTAGATAAAATTCTACTGGGAATATTGTACTAATTTGTTAATGAACTTTCAAGATTCCAAAGATATTGTATTAGGTTAAGTAGGCAAATATTGTGTTCAGTGCGAAAAGGAACCTCCAAGCTTTAAACCAATCATTAAGCTCACTAGGATAAGGAACTTCCAGCTCCACCTCGAGTTTTGTGCTCGGTGTATTTAGCATTTATCTCATAAAACACGATTATTGTGATCAGTAGACTAAGGTATATTCCAGTTCCAAAGCAAATATTGTTTTCAGTAAGATTTAGATTTCTAGCTCCGACATGATTATTGTACTCAGTTGTCTAAAGATCTTCCAAGATCTACTTGGTGAGGACCATGCCGGGGGTCTCATAACCTGAATAAGTGTAAGTTGTCAAATTTTGCTATACATTAGCCGCACCAATTTTTCTCCGATTTTTCTCATACTATATACTATGTACATCCAGTAAAATTAAAATTATAATAATTTATTACTATTTTATTTCAATTCAAATATTGATATATAATTATATGTGATTGCGATGATATATAAATTTGTAATGTTTATACATAGGTGATCAATTTTCTATAGAAAATGAAGCACAATGTCAAGAAAAAATCATTTATTCACATGACAATAAAATATTTGTAACACTTTGTGAAATGATCACAAATAAATTTTATATAATTCGGGGGCTAAACCCCAAATACCAAATGCGCTCAAATTCAGATGTTTGGAACGATGATAAACCCCCCTCAAAAAATACTCAACCTTTGATACCTTTAAAGAGTTAGCGATATAAAATTTTAAGATGAGAAACGATAAATTTCTCGGTTATGAATTGGCTTTTAGATAAAACTATAAAAATAGCAGCTGAGTTTCATTTGAAGATGATTTTTTTAATCAAGACCAAGTCAGAATAACTTGAAAGAAATTTATTTGAACTCAGTCAAACCTTTGAAACATTTTTCATAAAATTTTAACGCATAAGTTTAGAGATTCTATTTCCTTTTCGACTTTTCATCTGCACCAAAAGTTTGGTAATTTTGTTAGAGAGAGGCCAACTTTGATATTTTTCCTTAGTACCAATAGTTTTTATGTATAAATTCCTGTCATTTTTGTTATATAGTTATTTCATTAAGTCGTAAATCATCGATCAGAGTAACTCCATAAACGAGACTCAACATTACATAGGATTATAAAGTGATTAACCTGTCTCTATCCGATGCTGGTACAAGTACTTCCCGAACCACTTCTTGAGTCAACCACTTTTTAAATTTTAGGACTTGAATTTTTACCTACCTTACCCTCACCAATCTATCCTACCTCTGTTTAATCTTCCATACGAATTATCATCTTAACCAAGAATTCTCCCATTAAATTGTTTGTGAGAATACTAGAATTTGCCATTCCTTCGTAGCGTACCTCCGCCTGGTAACAAGAATTACCTTCAACCCTGAAGATCAAGATTTGTCGGCGCCTATCCGGGAGGAACACTTCGGTGAGCCTGCCATCGGACAACTGGGCATGCTGGTAGTCGTTTCCGCTCTCTGCATCCAAGACTTTGTACTCGAATTCATAAGGCATTACGATCTTAATGAGGGGAACAATTTTCTCAATTGCTATAAGTTTATCATTCATTCGAAGTTAAAAGCGTATTTATTAAAGAGCTTTACTCTTTTTCGGTCCTAATCTGATGGGTACACAATGATAAACTTTGGCTACATCATTTTGGTTTAGGAGACTATCTCTTATTCCATTTGAATCATTACCTTTCTCCTATTCTTGTTGACTCTATTTATCTACTCTATTTATCTATCTACTATGTATCTACTTTCATTTGACTTTCCTATTCCTGAGTTTCTCTACTTTGAGATATACATAAATGTCTTTTTGTTACATTAGTCTCATTTGTGTTAACTACAGTTTTACGAATATGGTATATGTTTATTTTATCTATGATATATTGCTACGATGGTAGGAAGATATATCTATCTGGATCAACGTTGATATTACAATGTCACCAGGGAAAGATGAAAAAATAAAACGCAGAATCAATCTAGGCTGGAAAGCATTTGGAAAGGCAAGCAACATCTTTAAAAGCAAAATGCCCATGTGCCTTAAAAGAAAAGTATGCAACCAATGCATAATCACAACTATGACAAATTGAGCAGAAACTTGAATAATGACCGAAAGATAATAAAACTTAGAATAACCTAAAGAGGCCATGAATGCATTATGATGGGGGTAACTTGGCGTGATAGAAAATCAGGATTTTAGAAACGTGGACAAACCAAACACCAGGATATACTGGAAGCTATAAGAAACCTGAAATGGAGCTGGGAAGGCCACGAGGCAAGATTACAAGACTATAGCTAGACCAGGAAAAATGTCGATTGAACTCCACTTGATAAAACACGACCGAAAAAAAGATCAAAAACAAGATGGAGTGATAATATTAAAAAATAGGCTCAAATTGGAAAGAAATTGCACAAAATCGACAAAAATTAAAAAAAGATGAGATATGGTTTCTCTCGACAGTGTGAGGTAAATGTCTAAAGTTATGATGATATTGATACATAATTATCTGCATTGAGACGTGAGAATCAGTGACAAGGTACGTTTGAAGCATGAGATCCAGCCTGTTATGAAGACTGTCCTTCAGGCGAATCTTACCGTATGTAATAAAGTCCCCCAAAATGTGTACTAGATAAGGAAATTAGATTTGCTTTGCCATACATCTAGCATGGTATAACTTTCCCCAAAGATATGAGGTGTCGCTTCTTTTTGTAGAGGAGGATACCTATCATCCCTCTCACAAGGACGTGAGAAGAGTTAAAGAATGACCACTTCAGTCTGTAGTGAAAAAGTGCGAAGGTACATTTAATGACTTATGCTGAAACACTACGTTTCTTTCATTAGGCTCCCCGCTTACTACAAGACAGAATTAATTATAGAAAATGAGGCGAAAAATTCAGAAAACCTTACCCTGGCACCGCCACTGCTCAACTTCAAGTCACGATAAACATTCACGGAATAAACTGTGCAACTATATTATTCAAAGGACCGATGGAGAAAGGTATTATCCACTGTATGTCGTTTAACATGGTTCTTATCTCACTCTTAGTGAGCTCTGGTTCTCGTCATTTACGATTAACTCCTAAAGCACAGTAACGTAATGATCTTTAATCAGACATCATCGTCCCAAAGCACGAATTTTTTCCACAAATAAATCTTCAGTAACTTAAAATCATGACTCACTGTTTGATGTACTGTCATATATCGAAGTTCACTGCTATTTACACAGTAAAGAACGCAGTGTCATTTCTGCGTTCTTTACTCAATGTTCTAAATGCAAAGACTTTCTTTCTCTACCTTCAAGGACAGTGTAGTTACACATTATAATCCAAACTAGGAAACAAAATAACAAAATCTGCATTAAAATTAAATAGAATATTCTTTGAAAATTTTCCCTAATAATTTCCAGGTTTTATTTGCTAGAACAAGTGATTAAAAAAGTTATGAAGAAAGTAAGGTTTATTTAAAAAATGATGCGTCCAAAACTAGAGAACAATGAGAAAAATGCACCCATAACCAAAAAATGATATAAGAATTCTTGGAAAAATGTACAAAATATATTCAAGAAGTTTGTTGACAGTTGTCCTGAATTGCTTGAGAACATCTTCGGCAGTCAAACTCCGCCAATTCATGGCCATTCACGGGCGTGATTTTCTTCCATTTTTCTTCCATTATTTGCTGGTGATCTTCATCTCTATTCGGGTTTCAAGCACTAACCTCTTCACCGAGTATCTTTCTTATGTTTTCTATAATGTTTAAATTAGCGCTCTGCCCAAGCCAATCCATCACCTCTATGTTTTTAGTACTCAATAACTGTTTTACCGTCTTTGCTCTTTGCCAAAGTGCATTTAAACAGACTGACCGACTCACAATGCTAGGAAAGAGAGGAAAACATTTTCCTGCAGCGCATTCATGTATATTTTAGCCTTTACTTTGATGCAAAAACCGATTGAGTGGCGAACTTCAAATTTAATGCGATTTTTCGTGCAAGGCTTTAAATACTGCCTCTCACCCGATCCTAACAAATTACGAGTACATTTTGTTCGCTGCTGAAAAATGTTCTCCCCTATTTTTTGTCACCCTGAAGATCATGCTCAGTAGCGAAGCTCAATTTTCCTTCTTTATTCTTCTCACTTGTGAGAGGTTTCTTAGTAGGGGAAAGTCTTAAAGGTCTCACACTCTTAATCAATTTGAGGCATTGGAGTGAGCCATATTCTTGTATAGTTTCTCAAGAAAATAAAAATATAATCAGCTTGTCATCCACATCTATTGCCTCCAGCAATTTTCACTGAAAGGAGGCTTTGAGGGCACCAGTTTTCTTCCTCGACTCGCTCGACCACTTATCCTCATGTAGTATTAATATGCGTAAAATCACATATTTTGCTTCACTCTTTCACTTGATAATCTGCTCTCTGAATGATTGGTTGACTTTAACTGGTATTGCTTTAAATAAGTAATACCATCAGTAGCTGTCTTCAATACACGTGAGACAGTGTTGTTATACAAAACTTTGAAACCTTTTGGCAATACAATCCTCACAACTTATCCGCTGTTCTATGCATTTTCAATGGGTAGTAAACTACTGTAAAGTACAATAGCGTCAACTCGTAGTCAATCTGCAGTATTATTTACCCGTGTGAAGCACGATAGCGTCAACCCGTGATCAATCCGCTGTATTAGCCACCCCTGGAAGCAAGATAGCGTCACTGATTGGTCAATTAGTGCGATTATCTTCCCTCCTGAAGCACAATAACCCAAACGCGTCGTCATCTTGCCATATTATCCACCCCTAGAAGAGGAATAACTTGAAAACATGCTCAATCCGCAGCATTATCACATCTTGAAACACGGTTGTATCAAGTCGTAGTCAATGCGCAGTATCATATTCCCCTAGAAGCAAGATGGCATCAAGGCCTGGTCATCCACCCTATCATATACCACGTTGAAACAAGATAACCTCAACATGTGTCAATCCGAGGTATTATCTACCTCCCTGAAGCGCGATAACGTTAACGCGCAGTATAACACCACAATAAAACATTCCACGGTATAACACCACTGTGAAGCACGGAGTGTCAACGCGCGATCAATTCGCTCTATTATCTACCCCTCCTGAACAACGATAGCGTCAACGCGTGGTCACTCCGTGGCATTATTCTCTTCTCTGAAGGAAGATAGCGTCAACGCGAGGTTATACCGCGGTATTAGCTAAGCATCCGAGGGTTAACCACATTGTTTGCTTAGGTGCCTGGGCTAATGATCAAAACAATAAATATTTGTAATCACATATTTCTCATTTGACGCCAAAACTATGCAAATAGAGGAGAGAGATCTTGTCAGTTCGCCTTATTTCGAAAGTTTTCACCATGACAGAAACTTTTATTAATTTGTCCTCTAGTTCAGAATTAAATATTAGGAAATAGTCAATATAAAATACCAGGTTTTAATTCAACTCAAAATTAACCGCGTCAAGAGCATTGAAATAATGAATTATGACATTCGCTGATATTAGCGTAAATTGCCAAAAGTAGCCAGTTCGATCTAATTTATGCATTTCATAATGGATCCTTTTTTCACTGCTAAACCTACTTTGTTTACAAATTGCATTAACAGTCACTGAATTTTAGGAGAATTTCAGTTTAATTTGTATTTTAGTTAAACTTCTTTCAAGTATCAAAATAACATTAAATTATTAAATGGAGGAACGCTAAACATTTTACCAATTTCCTGCATCAAAACTGGTTAACAAACGTATTCATAAAATTCCAATAACGCTCCACAAAATAGTAGAGCAGTCAATTTACTGGTAGATGTGGCTCAATACATGCAAAGGTAATAATTTATTTCATATCTACCTATCAAATAAGATAACATTTAACTACATTATCTCACTAATATCCTTCTATTTTAGTACTGTCCAGCAACAACGACTGTATATTCTCAACAAACTTAGGCAGCTGTAAAAAAGGCCAACCAAATCTTAGGTTTTGTTTATATAACTTTGTCATAATTCGAAAAAGATCGTTCTTCTAGTGTTAAGGCCCATCGTAAGGCCACACTTAGAAGAAACTAGCTAGGTACTTGGCGCTGCCCGGGATAAAAGTCCTGTCGCAGATAAATTCAGATGCAAATTATTTGAAATTTTTATATTGTGGCACATAAAATATCTTTGCTTGCTTATTATTATTTTATTTGTGTGATGAAAGTAGATTCAGAAGAGTTGCGCACTCTCTTTATAATATACTATTATATAATACTATATAATATATTTACAATGAGTAAACGTTTCACCGCACGCGCCTGGTAGTTTACGCGCATCGTTAGTTATGAGCGAACAAGGTTGTAACCGCAGAAACAGATCGAGGGTTTTATAGATACAGAAATGTGGGACATCTCAGATGTTTTTATATGCAAAACCAGGTAATGGCTTCGCCACTTCCCCCTACGGGGGGAGCTGGCGCTTCGCTACTAAGAATAAAATTTAAAATATAAAAAAAAGCAGCCATGGATAAATTTTTATAAATTTTATGAACTTCGCCAATTATTATAATTTTGAAAAGGAACTCCAAACTAAATTGCCTCCCTTTCAAAATATCAAGTTGCTAAAATATAGTTTAAAAATTCACAAAATTTCGATACTTATAATTATTTCTGAACTTCACCATTTTGTTTTTTGTTATTATAAAATAATTATTAAAAATAACTTTGATAAAAAAACATAAGTAATAACCAAACAAAGATGAAATTATAATTCGAATACTCAAAAATTCCCCTTCTTAAATTATAGAGTTAGTGATGATGATGATGATAATGATGATGATGAGGAAAAAAGCTCGCACAGGTTTTCAGCTGTGCAACTTATATTATTCCTGGATTGCAAACAAGATTATATATTAGGGCAGTCTGAGGATGATTGATTTGCCATAAATTAACACATAAATTAGGAGTGAACAGATATCAGTTAAGACAAGGTTAAATATCATTCATTCTTTGAGGTTAATAATTTAAATAGGACGGCAAATAGTGAATTCAAAATAAAATTTAGGTCGGTCTCTTGAATAAAACTACTTAAGCTGTAAGGCAGCAATAAATATACTTTTGAAGTCTTTCTTGAGTGCTTTCTTTCATCGTAGTTTGGTTATGACTTATATTTTTTATCAAAGTTATTTCTAATCATTCTTTTATAATATCAAAAAACAAAATGGTGAAGTTCAAAAATAAATATAAGTATCGAAATTTTGTGAATTTTTTTAAACCCAAAGAATTACAAATGGTGAAGTTCAGAAAATTTATTTTTATATATTTTCTTCTATAACTATAATTTAGCAACGTTATATTTCGAAAAGGGGGAAATTTAGTTTAGAGTTCCTTTTAAAAATTATCATAATTGGCGAAGTTCAGACATTTATAAAAATTTAACCATGGCTGTTTTTTTTAGATTTTAATTTTTAATTTTAGTAGTGAAGCGCAAGCTCCCCCTGACGAAGCCATTGCCTGGTTCTTAATAAAATCCTCAATCAAAGTCTTATTCTACCGATATACGGAGGACGCAGAGAAATATATGGTAATGACGCCTAGTCTGACTATAAGACGCATCCACAATGACATATGGTACAGATTTGGTGAGCAAGAGCCTAAGCCAGTCGAAGTCGCTTCATCTGAAGGTTGAGCAGCGACTTCTAGCCACCTGTACCTGACTTTAGATCTTATGCAAACAGTCTGATACAGACTGTTCTGACTAATGCATCAACCTGGCCGCCCTCTGTTTTAGTCTGTGTTTTTCTTAATATCCCAAAAGATCATGCGACGAAAATACCTGTCTTTACGTTACATACAGCCCCTGTGTCGTCAGAATGAGGTTATTATTTGATGTTTGGACTTTCTTGGACACCCTTCACACACTTCTTCAATACCGGAATGTGATCCGGTGTTCCTCCGGACGATTTCTTCATAGCTGAGTCCCTCTTCGTGCAGCGGACGTATGAGTCTTATTTTCTCCAAGGAATGTTTACGTGTTTATCCATCAATATATCATTATCAGATCCAGTTGGCATGGAATATCATGTTAACCAACCAATATGAAATGTTATATTAGAAGATTTTGACTGTAATATATCGCTTACTGACATCACGATTTTATACCTTTCAATAGTCTCGCTGTTTTAAATATTTAATAAAACGTTATGCGGAAGTTTGTTCTTTTATTTTGCTTTCCAGATATATTGGACACATGCAAGCAAACCTACACCAATCTATTAATAGACATACTCAAGGAATAAAAATAATTCCAGGTCTCTGAAAACTTTTGCCAGCGGAAGTATCTATCCATTTATCTATCTATCCTCCATTCCTTCTATCATCCCATCCATCCATCGATCTAACCATTGAATGATATCAATCAAGCTATCCATCAATTCATCTTTTTATCAATATCTCATTCCATCTATTTACCCACCTCTGTCTCTATCGATCAATTTATCCATCTACACATCTGCTTAACTATCCATATCAAGAGTGCGGAGGGAATTTATTTGCATGATAAGTATTTTAGGAAAATATAAAACAGTAGTTTTAATTTTTGAGATACGAGTATATTCGCCATATTTGAGTCAATTTGTCTTTATGACATGTATTTTCAATGCCACTTATTGAACCCACTTGAGGCCACGATGTCACCTTCCAGGCAACCTCGAAACCGGCCAAAGGCCTTCATCACTATCTCTATTTTCAACGCGTCCCCACAAATTATTCGAGGGGGTTGCAGTGAGGAGAATTTTGAGGTGAACATTCAGGTGCTGTGTAATCCAAGAAATTCTTTGACAGCCAGGCCTTGGTCTTTCGACTGGTATGAGTAGGCGAAGAGTCTTGCAGCCAAAGTTAAGGTCTCCTTGCAATTTATCTGATCAATCCAGAACTTCAACACCTCGCTCAGGACACGGATTTTGTGGGGGTGGCATGACGTCACCTTCACTCCTCACGCCCCTAATTACTATAATGGTCGATGAAAAAATCCCATGGATGGGTCTGGGCACGTCCTTGGTTGTGCCATCAAGCCACCTGTGGCTTTTAGAGTTGATCTTCTGGTTTTTGTATAAATTATTTTTGTCATAAAAAAACCAAAGCATAAATTCTTTTTGTCATAAAAGAACCACAGCAACGGGTGTTTCAACTTGTTGGTGTGTTTGAGTCGCTTTTACTGTATCCTCTTGGACATAAATTGTCCCTTTTTCATTTTGTATGAAAAATAGAGAATGTCCTCATGCACCACCAGCCTAAAGAGCTCTTGCTGGCCGAGTGGATACAGTGTTGGTCTGCCAACGTCGTGGTACAGCGTTTGATACCGGCAAGGGTGGACGCAAGTGTCATTAGAGGTAATGTAGTAGGTAGATCTTACATTTCTCATCACATCACACACATAGCTAATTACAATACTGCTTTCTTTTCTTTTCCGTCTTCGCAGCACAACACGCAGAACTTTAGAAACAAATTCCGGCATTCTGATCGCGTCAGATCGTCTTCCATGGGTTTTCGCTTCGTTTTTGCCTCGTAGTCCAATTCTGAATTTAGAGCCTTTTTTGAACCTTTACCACCATCCTTCAAGATCACTTTGAGAAAGTCTGAAATCTCCTTATTTGTCCTTCCAGGCACGGATTCCAAGGAGGACTTATTGCCTCTTCCACGAATTGAGTGTTTAAAAAATTTACATAGTCAATTATTCTTTAAATAAAATAAAGCAAAAACGGTTATTGATTTATGGAAGAACAAACCGACTACAAAAGTAAAAAAACAAAATATGTGGGTAAATATTGCAGTTGAAAATTGCGAACGAATATCGTCTGCATCCTGTATCTATCCATTTATTTATCTATACCTTTATTTATTCACACATCATCCTATCTATCCATCAAAACAATATACTTATAAAATCATTGTACAGGAGTTCTGAGCAAAGCCATGAAAAAGCTTGATTCCGCCTCTGCTACTCAGATTAATTAAATAAAAACCTGATAACAGAGTAAAATTTTGAGAATGTTTTTTCTAAACGCCAAAGTCTTGTATTTACCAGCGAAATTCTGATCTGATATAGTTAATTTCCCGCTGAATTTCTTAGTGAATAAAAACTAGTCCTTGATCACTTGATTCCATAAAATAATAAACATGTATATTAACCAGAAGTAATAGTATGTTTTGGTTTATCTATTTGGCGTTTTGCTGACCATTTTTCTTTAATTGAACAAAATAGAGGGGATGCTTATCTTGCCTTGTTACAAACCTAGCTTATTCCTAGTTTGGCAGTTGTTAGGAAATAACGGTATTTTCTCTTCTCAAAAATGCAAATCAATCTAATTATCCTTGTGATGCTAGAAACTACATCAAAATAATGTTCCTTAATAGTTGGAAAGGCCGAAAGTTATGCAATTAGCATCCATTATATTTCTCCAGACTCGAATCCAGTCGACATTTAGTTGTGACTATACCAAAAGGATTCGGCTGCAACACATAAATAATGCAATTGAATTAAAATGCAAAACCATTAGAGCATCCGTCACTGCAATGCTTAAGATTTATACAGTCAACTGTTTCAGATATTCATTAATGCCACTATAAATCATTAGAGTAATTGGTGGTTAATTTAATTTTAGTTGCAAAATTTAGCAATTTTATTTATAGTGTCGATTTGACATTTGTTTAAAGAAGTTTTATTTAAAGATATTTAATACATGATGCTAATACGAGTAAGAATCGAGGGTGCTGGTGAATTAGGGGAACTGAATTAGGAGGGCACCCAAGAGGGGACATTAAGCGAAATCTTTAATAGACAGGGGCGCTGAAGACAGCACACTAACTCTCACCGAACTTTAGAAAGTTTTTAATAAAAGAACGTACGGTATTAATGTTAATAATGTTTAATGGAGATTTCATTAGCCTAAAATAAACCACAGCAATCAAACATTCCCTCCAAAATGCCTGCAGGAAGATCTGCGTAAACATGCAATTCAACACATTTTCAATTTCACAACCTTACCACTTTAAACTAGACGAAAATACAACACGTTGGCAATATTTAACAAGAGGGAAAGTCCCTCCAAAGACCTGCGGCCTTTTGTGATAAGATGATAAATGGTTATTGCATTGATGATTTCCAATGGTTCAAATCACTTACAAGTGCTTTTGAATGCATAAATGAAGCTTCTCCTACTAGATGGAGCCACCTAGCGCCAAACCCTATGAAGGATTTGAAATCTCCATGGGTAATAATCCTATTTCCCATGGTCATATGAGTCATTTTATGGCTCTAAATGAGTACAATTGAACTTTACTCCGTCTGAGAAAAAAGCGACGCCTAGACCTGGCGCTTCGCTGCAAGTAAAATACCAAGATCTTTGTGAGGTAAGTGGAGCATTTTAGTCACATAATCAGGTGGGACTCAAGCTATTTCACAATTTTTATTTCTCAGTCAAGGCTATTTAAAAGTAGATGTACATAATAAATTGTAATAGCGGAAACCTATTTGTCTAAAATTGAATTCCCTCTGCAAATTTGTAAATAAAATTTGTATTACACAATCTGATTATCTACAATTTCCCTCATCATCATCATCTTCACCTTAATAATTCACTACTCCGGGCAAAAAAGAGGTATAGAACATAACCTAAATTAAGCCAATTTAATGCCGGCAAATCCCACCTTAATCCAAAAGATAACTCTTTCATGGGATTATTATAAGAGGCAGTGAATATATAATGCTACTCTGCGACGTTCGCGCCTTGTTAGAATCATATCCCCTCTCCTACGACGTGCGGCTGACAAGATAATACAGAGATTACAATTTCTCCATCGAACGGATATATAAACTTTCCCTGGACACAATTGAGGATAGGTAGGGAGAGGGGGGTTCATACTTCCCACTTGGGCAGAAAACGGATTTATGGTCTACCCATTTTAATGCTCCGAAGTGCTTGGAATTCCTCTTCATTTCCCTGTAGTAAAGTTACACTCTAAGAAAGTAGAGACCAAAGAGGAAGGACTAATGTAAATATAAGACTGTAGATGAACAGAGTGGTCTGAAATTCTTGTTACTCCCTGTAAATATTGTTTTAATTTTCTATTTCAGACGATTGACAGGTGCTGCTACAGTTTAGAAGAAAGGCTGATTGCGAGTGTATGGACAGGTGATCATGTGCATTCTGGCAACAGCATAGAGAATGTGCCACCTTATCTTGTTAGATATAGTTTATGTTCCTAACGCAGTATCATCCTCTTCGGAGGGGCAAGACTGCCGAATCTTTTGCAGTGGAGTCATGTTGCACATCTTACATGTTCTTGGCACACGATCATTCGCCCATACACTCGTAACCAGCCTCTCTTCCGAACTGTAGCAGCACCCGTCAATCATCTCAAATAGAAAATTAAAACAGTATATACAGAGAGTAACAAGAATTTCAGACCACCCTGTAGATAATAACAAACGTCGGTAATAAACCACTGAGAGGTAGATGGTCTTATCAGGAGTAATCATGGTGCTATTTAATTATTATTTTCCATAGTCCGGCAATTTACTTTTCGTACATTTTTCCTTTCCCGTATTCACCACTTTCCTAGAAACCTCTTATCGTTATGGCAAGGATGCTTTGTTCGTTTTGGTTTATTCGCTACTACTACCATTGCTATGATAATAATAATAGTACTAATAATAACATTGATATTAGTAACAATAATAGTACTAATAATAATATTAATAATAATAATTATAGAAGCAAAATATTACTTGGCGTTGCTATGATGAAGAGTTAATGTCAACTTTAATAACAGCTATATTAAAAAGTCCTATAGTAATTGGGTTTAAAACAAAAAAAAAGAGCTAGACATTATGGCAAGAAGGTGAGATAAAAATGGACAAAATGTATTTACATTAAATTAAAATTAATAGTAAAGGGAAGTTATTGACAGCTAGATAGTATTGCAGATAAAATTAAAACAATATTATCATACAACCGAAGAAATTCATATTCTGTACTGGCTACTCTTAGGTGAGTAGAAACCTTTTTTTCTGATTACACTTGGCTCTAATCCTAGTGTAGGCAGGCTATTATTCTTTATTGAACCGCTCCACGAAAGCCTTTTCTTTTATTACTGAAAAAAGTGACACAGGCAGGAGATAATTAAATCAGGCTTCAATTGTGAAAAGGAAAAATGAAAAAAAAGGATAGAAAAACAATGAAATGTTAATTAACTCAGCTCCTAAAGTGATGGAAAGCCTGTCTATTAAATATAGGTAGGTTGTATGATTCAAGGCAAATGGTAGGGGGCAAAGAGTTCCATATTCTAGCTATGAAAGGAAGGAAGGAATTATCATCTTGACTTTTCCTGGAATTCACTATATTTAAAAGTATTCATGTACACGGGAAGTTTGGTGCGTATTTTATGAAAGTGTTAAGAGGGACAGATTCAAAACGTGACCAATTCCACGAGTGTGGATAGAGAGACGTGAAAAAGACTTCTGCCCATTGATTTGGAATCTCTTTCCCTGAAGTTCTTAACCGAGTTCAGGTTTGATTTCCTTTTATCCATTATAGCTTAGTGCCATCACTTTTCGTAAGAGAGTTCGCTGGTTCGAACGCCGGTTGATATGACATCGGATGTGGTAAGTCACCGGGTTGGCTGGAAAGCAGCTGCCATACGCTATTGTGAACCGTAGTTAGGATTCAAGTAAAATAGTAGGCCCTTCATAAAAAATTAATGGCAAGTAAACGAGGAAGCAACGGAGTTAGAGGCTGCTATTAGCTTATAAGTATTCTAAACCTAGTCTATACAAGTTCGGGTCAAGCTAAAGACGAGTTACGAAATTGGGGTTGAAATTATCTGGCTTAATTCAGCAAAGATATGAATTTCACCAAAATCCTTTATTCCTTTTTTTTTCCTAAAATTAAAAAAAATCTGTACTATTAATTAATCGTGGATAGCACAATTGAGTGCATGTGTTTAGGCGAATTTGTTCTCGAAAGTACTAATTATACTACTTTTCTTTTATTCTTCCGTCTCTTCATGCCCTCATTCTTTTTCCATTGAATGAGGCAATCTCATTGGATTATATCCAATTTACTCTCAAACTTTAAGCAGTTTCATTGGAGATGAGGAAATTTTGATTGAAGTCCTCTTCGCTGTAAAAATAAAAAAAATGTTTAAAAGAGTTGCGCACCTACTACACCCAAACAGCCCCTGTAGATGCTTTTCTTGGCTACTCGGGTATTTATCTGCCAGGGTATTATATTTCAACGTTACTAGTTTCTATGCGAATCTCTTTAGCTTACCTCCTACTTAATTTCATCCGGATTTTTAGTTTGCTAATCTTGATTTAACCCAAATATTTGTTCCCATTTCACTATAAACTCTTTTATTTTTTATATTTTGGTAAAGTGATTATTTCTATATCGTATTTGCAATAGCAAACCTTATTAAACCTAAAATGCAGTTGCTATAAGGGCTGCTATAAACCATATATACCCTTGTATAAGTCGATTCTGTGGTAAGTAAAAGTCTTGGAATCAAATACTTCTTTCTCAAGTTATATGGAGGTCTGAAAGTCTGGTCAACCCATTTAAAAATTGTTTTAATTTATATTTCCGATTCCCAGTACATTTGTTTGATATTATTATATTTTTCCTGTATTGTTCTTATTACCTTTCGATAGGGAGTGGCAAGACTTACGGACCACCCTGTACTTTGAATGCTATGGACAAGTCATTGTGGTTTCTCTCTATCGGTACATTCACTTGTGCTTAAAAGCTTCGTTTGACGTTGCTCTTTGTTCAGATTCATCTAAATTTCGTTTCGTGATATACAGTACCGTCCCAAATAGAGAAAATATACAAAAATCTAAATTTGCCGAAAATACTCTCATAACTTCAATGAAAATTTTCCCGGATATTTTAGGGAATTTGTTTCTCTTCGTATCAAAGTTTTATTTCATAGAAGAATGGGCAAAAAAAAGTTCTGAGGGAAGAAATGAGATCATAATCAGAATGCAACATAATTACCTAATGGATAATTGAACAAAATATTAATAGCAAGTATGCAGGCCTTCGCTCTAAATAGTTTGAGCACATCTTCAGTCGCTGGACATCCCAAATTTTTCAGTGTTCAGCCATGATTTGATTCCAATTCTCCTTCCAATCTTTACCAATGATCTTCAACATTCTTTGGCTTACATGCCATAATATCCTCAGCTAGATTCTTCTATTAATTTTTATCCGGCTTAAATCAGTACTCGGCGCAAGCGAGTTCATCAATTCGATAATTTCAGCTTCCAATATTTCCCTCAGTTATTGCTCTGTGGCACGAAGCGTTGTCCTGTTGCAGACTGGCTCACGTATTCCCGATTTTCGGAGAGATGAGATCACATGTTCATGGAGTGATTTTTTTTTATACCGTAGCGTTTAGTTTGCTGATTAAACGGAGGGTCTGACAGCCTCTAGTGCTTATAAAGATGCCCTACATTATAACACTTACAATTCAAGATTTATCAGCCCTTTTGTCCATGTATGATTCAATCTTTTACTTGCATGACGCTTTACATACTGGTTCCCATCCAATAAGAAAATTATATTTTTTCGCTAAAATAAATACTTTTAGCGAAACATAGAACGGTCTGAGGCTGCTTAAATTCAGCCGCTATCACATGGTTAAAAACACATTGCTACCCACGTGCATCTGCGAGAGGAAGCAGGGCGCGTTATCGCCACCTGATTCAATATTTAACCAAGGAGGTTATTCCCCCGTTTCGCCTCCACACGGCGATCTCGCCAGATTGAGTTAGGCTTATGGGCAGATAAGGTATTTTCCCAGGCGCGACCGGGGCATTCCCACGAGCCTCCCACTCAATTGTCCTCTACACCAAGGACATGGCTCCGGATACTTATACAACAGCATTTCCCAATAAGAGCAGATCAGATCCAGATTATCTTCGTGAGACATCACGCCGATTCGGTCTCACCTTGTGCACCCCTGGGAGGTCTCTACCTCAAGAACCACCTTATTGTTCCAGAAGAGGACAATATCTTCTGAGTGCCAAGGTTCGTGCCTTCGAGACGCCAAGTCAATAAGGCCCTCCATGTTGTTCAGAAAGATAACAACGTTAGAACAGCAATTGTTCTTTGAGCCTGTTGACAAGAAACGGTTCTCCCCCTCCTCCCCTGTTGTTCAGAAAGAGAACAACGTTAGAACAGCCTTTGCTCTTTGAGCCCGTTGACAAGAGACGGTTTTCACCCCCCTCCCTGTTGTTCAGAAGAGAACAACGTTAGAACAGCCATTGTTCTTCAAGCCAGTTCGTCAAGAAACGGTTCTCCTTCCCAAGACATCACGTCAGGATAATTTAATTCCCCCTTTTTAACGTTCTTCAAGAGAACGATTGATTTCAACGATAACCTCCATTGTTCATCTAGAACATTCCAGATTTGTTGTCACAAAGATCGCTCGTTTCTTTGAGTCCCACTTCGCTCTCACTTTTCGAAGACAGTTCTTCCCCTTCGCTAAGGACAACCCCCGAAGAACCCTTCTGCTGGAACTCGCCAGTGGACCAAAGATTCCTACGCATCGTCTTCCTCTGCACAACAACTTTGTAATTACGTAAGCTGAGCATTACCTTTAATTATCTAACCTTTTTGTCAACCCTACCCTGTGCTTTAAATGGTTTAGCGAACCATTCCCCCCCCCCCCTTTAATTTTTATTTTTTTACCTTTTTAAATCTCTCTAAATCTTAATCCTCGGATTAGTCAGATTTTCCCACGACCCTTTCCATTCTCCGTTTATGTAAACATTTTCTTTTTGTGTGTTGTTGATAGTTTAATTAATAAAACTCTATTTTATTAATGATAGCCATATTATTATCCTTGAGCTCAGTTCCACTTCTTAAGCATATTGAAGATAAATAACCTCGGTCAATCAGATTACCACGCACTCGAAATATTAGAATAATTCCCTCAACGAATAGTTATATATGGTATATCGTTGAGAGTCTATTCTACGACACTGCCTTTATCCACGCGGATCTCGACGAGATAATGAAATTTCATAAAGATCAGTATAACAATTGCTGGGGAGCCCGAGGGCGAAGATGGGAGAGAAAAGAAAGCAGTGTTGAGATTGGCTACGTGCGTGATGAGAAGTGAAAGATCTACCCACCCGAATAAAGGGGAGAGCATAGCGCGTCCACCAATGGGTAGCCACATCTCTACATGCACTGACTGTTGTGTCTTCTCATAACGGGATCGAATCCGGTAACGCCACGTTAGCAAACCAACGCTCCAACTACTCGGCTAGCACGAGGGAAGAAATGTGACGCTCAGCAGCGGAGGAAAATCTCACCGCTTTCTTTCTCTCTACTTATAAGTTGCGTCACATAAGGGGAACATGCTATGAGTCCTACCCTCTCAAACGTGTGAACTAGTAGGCGAGAGACATTTCGGTTCATATTCTCGGCAAGCCGACGCAATATACCAGCTTTTTCTCAAATGGGCTTTTTTTTCGACATAAGTTATATCGTGCAATCACCTCTGGGAGTGGTTTAGTGATGGCGACCAATTTTCAAAGCCGTTTCGTATCACCATCTATCCTTATAGAGCTTTGTTTTTACCGATTACTTTGCCTTAAAATATCAGGTACTGGTTTTTGTTTCATTTTTTAATTGAAAAACCTGTTTCTGAACTATTTGTTGACCGAAATTAGTTTCGCCATTTTATTAAAAGAGTAAAGCACTAAACATCAGTCTACGATACGCGTATGACAGTGTCACTATATATAAGTTACGATTTTTTACGTTTAAGTTGAAAGTTACAACTTATCATTCGCTAGTTTTTGGACGCATCCTTTTCCAAATATACATTTCAATCTTCACAAGTATATTTATCAGAGGCGACTCCAGGTTATCAGCGTCACGTGGGCTCATCACAGATTTCGTATAAGAAACATGTATAAGAGAAGGTAAAGGACGTAATGTGCACTGCATAATTTAACAATAGGACAGAAATATAGTGTTAATATAAAAATTACTCACTTCATTTTTACATGAACTACAGTCATAAAGGAGTCGGCCTGCCTGCTCGAAGAATTTCACGTTTTCCGCAATATTTCTAGCCCCAAATGGATAAATTTTTATATCTAGAACTATGTCTTTCCCTATTTATAAGTTAAGGGTAAAAATAAAGCAACCCGGCAAATTATAACTGATTTTTACACACAGACACACACAATAAATGCAATCAAATAACGACAGCGGCGTACACAACAAATATAAGCCAGAGACCGTTCTGACTGTCGCCTGTACTGTACTCTTGACAAGAGATGCCAGTTAGTCCAGACTCGTTCGTATTAGCCCGAGTTGCTGGATAATTTTTCGTTTCCTTCAAGAATATTGTATAAGGGAACAGAAACCTTTCATAGATTGGAATTTAAATACTAATCTCTATAGAAATCTATTGCTTCAAGAAAACATTGAGTTTTAATTATTTTTAATTTTTACGATTATAGATAACAACTAGTGCTGTAAGTTCTGAGCACGAGTCAAGTGCGTGTGAACGATGTCGAAAGAACGTCTGCTACGAATATTTTTTTGACACAGAGCACCTCTAAGACGACCGCCAGACGATGAACGAAAATATATGAACTGTGACCAGGATCAATAAAAGGAGCCCGAGTTATTGGCTGCAATTACTTAATTGAAGTCAGTGTTGGCACAAATTAAATCAGCTTGCAATTCCCTGTTCACTTTACTAAATTTATACTTGGTCTAAGACTGAACAACCCGATTGCTGGAGTCGCTACTAATTTTTATCCACTGTTCTATGAAATACATCTTGGGTACTACCCTATTTACCTGCGAAATCAAATGAGTATTTTAAAAAATAGAGTAATTTGTTTTCTAATTTATGTATGTACTGTAGAAGAACATCCAACCCTAAAAAGCAATTTTAATCGTTAATTCCTCTTTTCAAAAAGATCTGATCGGAAAATTGAGACGTTCTTTATATTATTTTTCAATAATTATGAATTGTCACTATTTATGTGAAACTAAGAAGAGAAGAAAAACAAAAGATTTGCCATTATGATTGTAAGGAAAGAGTTATAAAGAAAGCGTTGAAAATATATTGAAGATATAAAGCACTAGAACTGCTCACGAGCGTTAAGGCACGGAAGGCACGTTATTCTCTGTGCTTGGTACAGGACTTTTGGCCTTGCCTCACCAGACACTACTTGTAAAGGTGAGGAATAATTAGAAACTTGGCGAAAAACAGTTTTCTTAAGACCAAAATTATGTCCCGCTGAGTGGTCTCGTTAGGTCACGTTCGTGTCTTCTTTTACCTATTTTTTTTAATTAACTCATGCAAGCGAATGACAAACAAAAAACATAAAAAAATGTGAAAAAAAGTGAGAAGCGAACAAAATAAACAGGGAAAAGAAAGATCATAGAATTCATCATCTCTAAATTTATTAAAACGTCACCCCACGAAAAGGTTTAAGTTTAATCCATTGTGGGATCTTTACTGGGCTTTGTAAACGTTCTGTTACACTTGTTTTTTTGTTCTTACGAGAGGTTTACGTGTGTGGTAGAAAAGGTTCCGTCAAAAGATCTTAAAGTTCTACTATTCAAACAAGTGTTATTAAAACTTCTTTTTCAGTCTGTACAGGTGTGTCCGACATCACCAATCGCCTCAGCGTCAGCCTGGATGAGCGTCTCCAGAGTCGCTGAGAGGCTCAAGAACGGGAAAGACCTAAAAAATCTACCTCTTTCAGGCAGACCTCAATTGTCGACCGTTTTGCTATCAGAGAGACCTTTAAAAGGGCTCCAAAGCTTAGTATGACTGCGCTCGCAAAGAAGAACTTCTATGTGTCCAAATGAAACAAGGAGGAGAGCGGCAGGAGCTTGAAGCGAATAGAATGGCTCCTCATCACCGACGGTATCGGGGGACAACGTCGGGACCGCTGTCGTCGCCTCTCAAAGATTTGAATATAATTGCAATAAATATTTCATTTTTTATTATTAAAGAACCTTTACGGTCGATCCGGTGATCAAAAAGCAGAACAACTGGGGTTAAGCTTCGGCCAGGACCTCTCCAAGGTCGGCTACTTGTGCAAGACCAAGCACTCGGCCTGTATGATGCTGCTTGGTGTCGTGACTTCAAATGACGATAAGATGCCACCAGTGTTGTTCGTGTCCTGCTACAAGTTCACCACGGCCGATTACAGGGACATCCTGGCCACGGAACTCCTGCTGTGGATGAAAATGATCACGAAGAATCAGACTTTCATAAGGTCGGTCACTCGACCTAAATCCCCTCCGACAATAACGTGTAGGCGTATGACGAGGGCAAGGTCTGCAAGGTCCACCACAGCAACCTCAACGAGTAAGGTTTACTGAATCGGAGCTTAGGATCCTTAATCACGTTTAGGATCCTTGATCATTTTTATGATCATTAATCACGTTTAGTATCATTAATCACGTTTGGGATCATTAAGTTTATTTAGAATCATCAATCACGTTTATTATTCCTGTCTTTTTCTTTTATCTATACATTTCATTATGCAACTGGATCTTAATTGTCCAAGTGGAGATTACCACTAAGTGAACATTCAATCATGCAATTGTCCGAGTGGAGATTATCACTGAGTGAAAATTTCCTCATGCAATTGTCCGAGTGGAGATTAACACTGAGTGAAAATTCCCTCATGCAATTTCCCGATTAGAGATTGCCACTGAGTCAAAATTCCCTCATGCAATTGTCCGAGCAGAGATTACCACTAAGTGAAAATTCCAGCATGCAATTGTCTGAGCAGAGATTACCACTGAGTGAAAATTCCATTATGCAATTGTCCGAGTGGAGATTATCCCTGTGTGAAAATTCCCTCATGCAATTGTCCGAGTGCAGATTACTACTGAGTAAAAATTCCCTCCTGCAATTGTCCGAGTGGAGATTATCACTCAGTGAAAATTCCCTCCTGCAATTGTCCGAGTGGAGATTACAACTGAGTGAATGTTCCCCTTATACAATTGTTCGAGTGCAGATTATCACTGTGTGAAAATTCCATCAATGCAATTGTCCGAGTGGAGATTACCACTGAGTAAAAATTCCTTCGTGCAACTGTCTGAGTGAAAATTACCACTAAGTCAAAATTCCCTCATGCAATTGTCCGAGTAGAGATTACCACTGAGTGAAAATTCCAGCATGCAATTGTCTGAGCAGAGATTACCACTGAGTGAAAATTCCATTATGCAATTGCCTGAGTGGAGATTATCACTGTGTGAAAATTCCCTCATGCAATTGTCCGAGTGCAGATTACTACTGAGTAAAAATTCCCTCCTGCAATTGTCCGAGTGGAGATTATCACTCAGTGAAAATTCCCTCCTGCAATTGTCCGAGTGGAGATTACCACTGAGTGAATGTTCCCTCATACAATTGTCCGAGTGCAGATTATCACTGGGTGAAAATTCCATCAATGCAATTGTCCGAGTGGAGATTACCACTGAGTAAAAATTCCTTCGTGCAACTGTCCGAGTGAAAATTACCACTGAGTAAAAATTATCTCCTGCAATTGTCCGAGTGGAGATTACCACTGAGTGAAAATTCCAGCATGCGATTGTCTGAGCAGAGATTACCACTGAGTGAAAATTCCAGTATGCAGTTGTCCGAATGGAGATTATCACTGTGTGAAAATTCCCTCATGCAATTGTTCGAGTGGAGATTACCACTGAGTGAATGTTTCCTCATACAATTGTCCGAGTGCAGATTATCACTGAGTGAAAATTACATCAATGCAATTGTCCGAGTGGAGATTACCACTGAGTGAAAATTCTTTCGTGCAACTGTCCCAGTGAAAATTATCACTGAGTGAAAATTCTCTCATGCATTTACCCGAGCAGAGATTACCAGTGAGTGGAACTTCCTTCATGTAATCGTCCGAGTGGATATTACCACTAAGTGAAACTTTCCTCATGCAATTGTCTGAGTGGAGGTTACCACTGAGTGATATTCTCTTGTACAATTGCCCGAGTAGAGATTACCACTGAGTGATATTCTCTTGTACAATTGCCCGAGTAGAGATTACCACTGAGTGAAAATTGTTTCATGCAATTGTCCTAGTGAAGATTATCACTGATTGAAAATTCCCTCATGCATTGTCGGAGTGGAGATTACCACCGAGTGAAAATTCTATTATGCAATTGTCCAAGTGGAGATTACCACTGAGTGAAACTTCCCTCATGCAATCGTCCGAGTGGAGATTATCACTGAGTGAAAATTCACTCATGCAATTGTCCGAGTGGAGATAACCACTGAGTGAAAATTCCCTCATGCCTCAGACAAATTTCTTTTCCTTTCTCAAATTCGACCTTTCATATTTCAATCTAGTTCATCAAGGAATTATCTCAAAATCTTTGTTCCTATAATATCGATAAGGGACCAAGTAAAGATATGCCATGTTAAAAGGAAACAGAGAGCTCTTCTTTACTAGCTCAACTTTGTGATGGGTTGTGTTTACTTGTATTCAGGTGAGGTAGGTAGTTTGTGTTTCAGTGGCCTTAAAAATTTGTTTATAGTTGGAGTTTTAAAAATTAGGTAAGGTTACAAAAGATAAACCATCTTAAGATGAGTTAGAACAGATGGGCCATCTATAAAATCAGCGAGGAAAGATTTACGTATAAATTAGGATAAAACATCCTAACCTTACATACTCTCCTATTTTGATAATTTGTTATCTTTTACCTAATTCATATCTAAATTTTTACTCGGACAGTTTATCGATTGCTTATCTGGGGATTCTTTTTAGAGAAGGATTATCTTTACTAGCTCTATGTAGAGGTAACCTATCTTTACTAGTAGTCAGTGAAAAAGCTCATCTTTACTTGATCTGAGATCATTTAATCTCCTCCTAAAGAAACAGACTTGGTAACTGTAGAGTTTCAATGAAGAATACTTGTTTTAAGAACATCGATCCGTTCTTCTACTCAATCTTTTATGTAACACCATCGAGGCCCCTTAATTTAGACTCAGCTGGATTTTTCTGACCAGGCAACCATCCAGTTTGCTAGATTATTCAGGTTTTCTGAAAAAGGGCATATCTACAGATTTACTAGTACGTTGTCGCCTGTATCTCGGCCTTTAATTTGTAACTCGTTTATCTCCTGTTTATCAAATTTATTTACCAAGTAATTAAATATCCTCACATTATCTTAGCCAATTGCCTGTCGTTAAAATTTCCATATCTCCAATTTTGCTCAGATTATAATTAAATCAGCTCTTTGACTCATTTATGCCATCTTTACTTGATCTGCCTTCATTTAATCTCCCTCTAAAGCAGTGGTTCTCAACCTTTTTCTGGTGGCGACCCAATTATGGTGAAAATTCTTAACTTCGACCTATTTATTAAGATTACAAAATTTTGAAAAATAAAATTTTAAATACAGTTCATTACCTTTAATGCGATTGCTGAACTTGCTTTTTCCGGTTAGCAGTTTTATTCTCGGTTGTGTGGATGACATTGCACAACGAAAATCATCTTTAAGGCTCAATTTATTTCGATGCTTGCTCTTTATGACCAGAAGTTTGAAAAAGGAAGATTCACACAAATATCTTGTTGTAAATGAGATTAGCGTTTTAAGAGCCAAGTCTGATAATGTTGGATAAAGTTATGTGTCGATTTATCCAAAATTGGTTAAGTAAAAGCGATGCAAATTAACTTTTGGCCTAAACACTATTACTCATTTCAATGAGCTCTTCTTGGATTTTTTCAGGAGCTTGAACTTGATCAGAGGGCGCTTTGCTTTTCAAAAAAAAACAACATTACTTTCTTTCCAACCTAATAGATTATTTGAAATCCTATGTAAATAATTTTGCACAATTTTTAGTACAAGAAAAAGGGGCCTAAATTGGCAAAACTGCACGGTAGAATCCCAGTGTAAGAGACGAGTGGGGGAAAAATTGGGGAAAGAGAAGCGTTCCTGAAGAATATGAAACGCGAGATATAACGAAAATAAAAAGTGTAATAATATACACTTCTTAGCAACATAATAAAATAGCAGATTAACAAGTTTTTAAATTTATTTATTGAAAAAGCACGAAAATCTTTAAAAATAAAATGGCTCTGCGACCCATCGGAAAAACATCTGTAAATCACTTTTGGGTCGGGACCCATATTCTGAGAACCCCTGCTCGAGAGTAACAGACTTGGTACCTGGAGAGGCTTAATGAAGAACTCGAGTTTCAAGAACATACGCTCCATTCTTCTCATCAATCCTTAATGTACCATCATTCATTAGATTCTAAGACAACTCGTCGCAAACCAACTCCTTATTGCCTCCTAACTGTAGGCAACTGACTAAGGCGAGGTGGGTCCTTAATATATTTAGCTGGGCCAAGGTGATCCATTCTTTCTTAAATTAACCACTATAGTGACCCTTTTCTTATTCAGTGAAATTTTAGAAGCGAACTTTATTGTCGTAGAATGCCGAGCTAATATATATTTATTTGTTTTCTTAACTTTTAATAAACCAAATAACTTTAAATTGAGGCGTAAGTTCGTGCCTCAGTGATCGCTTGATGATCGGGCTCTCAGAGTGCTAAACTTGATTTTTATTCTAGTGAATGAATAAACTGGGTTTCTTTATTGACCTTATCAAATATTGCCACTTCATCTCATTCGGGGATAATTAAAACGGTGCATTTACTAAAGAAAAATAGACTTTAATAAACATAACCCACCTCACTAATTAACATTAAAACACACAGATCTAACACACGTATAAAAAGAAAATGGGATTACAGGGCTAGCTCTCGAGGCCCGAATAGAGATAAAATTTTACGGGGGAACAATTTTTAAGTTAATAGCGTTGACTTTGGCCAGACATCCGCTAAACTAATTTTTATGCACGTGGACATAAATAACATAATTATTCTTTACTTACATACGGTAATGGGGATTAATACCAGTTTCCCGTTAGAATATCTTCGGGGTTTTTTGTTCCTGAGAGGTGTAGCTTGAGTAGTTTGCAGTTTGCTCCCCAAGATGGCGCTAATCCGGCCTGAAGGTGGATAAGTGACGTCACACGGAATTTCGAGTTGGCGTAAGAGAATCAAAACAAAGACGCCGATGAGGAGGGTTGGTTCTCATACGTTTTTGACCTTGAAAAGGTTTCTAATCTTGGGATATGTTTATATTCTTTTCTAGCGATTTGGGTCTCGCTTATATAATTTCGATTTTGGATGAGAAATCTATCTAGTTTAAAGTTGTCAAACTCAGATAGAATCAGATTTGGAGTCCTCAATCTGTGTAGGTTGATGCTCACTAATCTTGGGGCTCGAACGGCGCCGAGCTTCCTTGGTACAATCTGGTATTGTACAAGGACTGCAAATTCTCCTTAACTTGCAATAACTTTGTACCGGTGATTTTTGAGTCTTCTTGTCGAACTCGAAAAATCTTTTGTCAACCGTTGACTTTCTTGTCTCTTCGGTGGGAACGAACAAAAAGCCACGTTTACACGGGTCATCCTGTTATATACCCAACTTACTCCCGCTGAGGTGGGTTGGGAGGTGGATGGGGGGAGGGGGCTCGCAAGGTGGGACCTCGGGTTGGTCTGCCGCCACTTTGCGTCTTGTGGCTCGGGGAGGGGGTACTACGAGATCTTGTGGCTCAGAGAGGGGGTAATACGAGATCGGACAGTTTGCACTTTTGACTGATTTGTTTATAAGTACACCTTCGAAGTGCCTGCCTTTTGAGCTGAGGTCAGGAATCAGTCTCGTATCACTTACCATTTTGCCCGTTCTCCGATGTTACCGGAGAACCTCGAAGGGGCAAAGCTAAACCCAGATGTCTTTAGTTATTTTTTCCTTTAGAATCGATACATATATATATATATATATATATATATATATATATATATATATATATACTAATTTCTTATTATACCTCTACATTTATTATTCACTCTAACCTTTAATTTAGCGCTGGCTAGGTACACCTTGCAATTTTAGATGGCAAAGTTTCTCCTTTAATCACTTTCTTTAACCTAAATTTTAAAAAAGCACTCAAATCGGTCAATTTGCCTGGTTGTTGCCCGGGCTGGTTGACATCATGAAGAAAATAAAAAAAAAACTCCCTGGCACCTACTCAATATCCTTCTTTTTTCTTTAGTTTTTTATTTGCGAAAAGGGTAAGCAAATAATTCCATCAGGAAAATTTTTTTTTGAAAAGATGTTTATAAAAGAGCGGTAAAGTAAGAAGACGTGATTATGTGTCGAAAATACACTAAAGGCCAAGAGGACACGCAATTTCCGCAAACTCGTCCCATTACCGCAACGGCGGTGCCTTTTTCCATACTATAAGCTCCTGTTCATTTTAAATGCAGATGAAATAAAAACAAATGAACATTGAGTAAATATATGGTTGAGCAATGTTGAACCACATTGTGTGTGGTCAGTAGGAGGATAAGAGTCAAGATTCAGTTCGATTTAAGATAGGTGACATATGTTGGAGCGCTTCTCTAATGACATAACTCGAATGCGTTCTATATTCGTATATTGTGGTTTCTTTAGTCGTGTTTGGGACAGAAGATTTAAAGTGGGTAGATAAATAAAGGGAAATAACTGTTCGGAAAGAAAGTAGTAGCGTGTGGTGAGATACAAACCAAGATTTGAGATGCAGTGACAAGCTTCTTAGGCCACTTGGCCATCCGGCATCTTAGAAAGCTGCATTCTATATATTTTTATAAGCCGTCTGATTTTGCACTCGACGCGCTGCAGATTCACGAGATTTAACCACCCTGTTCTATTCTGACGCGAAAGTAGTACTTCTAATCCCTCTTTTTTCCTATGTAGTAAATCTACAATTTAAGGGTGTAGTGATACGAAAGATAAGGGATAGGCTAAATATCTAAAGTAAGTGCAGATAACATTAAGTGCTTGCGGTAAACATCGCGAGTAGCTGTCGAGTGTAGCATGAGCAAATATGCTGCACATGAATTCTGCAAGATTGCGGTTCACCTTGTTGCTAACTCTAACGTTTCCTTGTTCTATGTTTCTTATTTACATTTTTATTCACCTTATCTCCACTATCTTTACAAAATTCATTTCAAAACGCCCATGCCGTCGTTGTGCATCGCTTTATTTATAATAACTATTACCGCTGTCAATACAATATTATATTTACCTCAAATAGTGTTGACTGAAGGATCGGTGAATTTGAGTTTGATTCTTCCTTTCTAGTGATCGAAGGAAAATTAAAACATGATGGTCTTGATGTTAGGTGATCTTGACTTTTTCAATATTATTTACCCGTGTGTCATAGGAACTAGAAAGTTTTCTTGATGTTGGGAGCATCTGTTCTCTAGAAGGTGAATTCTTATTAAAGTTCTCGTCAGCATTCAAATTTGGTGATGAGGGAGATGAATAAGAGGAAATTGTGGGTCTCATTGTAGGATGATAGTTATGGGATGAGACGCTGGTCCTCCAAATAGGGGATTCCTTCGCATACAAAGGGGCTGGAGTCCAATATTCTTTGCAATTGATGAATCAAAATTTTGAAAGCTGGAAAATGAGGCTGAGCGATACCTATAAAAATTAAGAAATGAATGAAAATCTGGCGAATTTACTTCATCTGCCTCATTGTAGTCATCGTAGCATGGACAGTCACCTTCAGAAAATCGATGGCGCATTGAAGAAGAATGAATAACATAGTTTATGAATTTCGCTTCGTCGTCATGGCTTTCGTTTCTCCTCGCTCCATAATCCTGAAGGGATTTGTCACTTTCCTTAAAATTAATCCTCGCTGACTCAATTCCACTAACAGAGTGATCAGCTTTGGTAAAAACGTAATTTTTCAGTTCAGAAAAAATGGATTTTCTGAATGCATTTGCTACGGGGAGGGTTTTATCCACCATGCAAAGACACTTCTCTTGCGATGGGTTTAAACTCACAAAAATTAATGAGCATCGCACCCAAATGATCAGCTAGAAAGAAAGTTTCAGATTTAGCAATAAGGCATAGCTAAACCCTTATCCAGCTTACTCCTAATTGCTAATAACTTCTTAAATTAACGGTATAAAAAGATAGCTGTGAAAAACTATTGGTGAGGATAGATAACAAAAAGATTAGTCTTATTTGGGGCAATTTTCCACAAATAGGATAAAATCAGGCATTTAGTATATATATAGGTTTTTCTGTTTTCTTTGCTCTTTATTTCTTCTCTTATTTTTCCCTATTCATGGAAAAAACTCAACCAAGTCTGTAAGATGGTATTTAAACCACAAAAATAATTACCTGACAAAAAATTACCATTGCAAAACATCATTCTGCTAATATCATGTGTCTTAAAATAAAGATTTCATTTATCAATTAATCATATCTCAATAATCCGTAGATCTATATAAACAATATTTGAAAACAAATTCTAACTAAGTCTTGTCTCCCTCTGCTAAAATTGGAAAACAATATTACTTCTCAATTTCTCAGCATTGGCTAAAATAATACTTCGTGTTAAATGAGGCTGCTTATACATAATAAACTTTATTTAGCAGTAATTTAAAATCGATTAATCAATTGGGTCACAGTCTTAATCTAGAAACTAGAAAACGAGTTTTCTTTTAAACAAGATGAAGTATAGTCCCATATAAGCAAACCCACTAGGGATATATGAATAATAATACATCTAAATTGATTTCCAAGAATGGGTGGCCGCCTCAATTTCAGGACTGTAAGTAACCCAATGGATTTTTTGATTTGGAAGTCGTTTACAAAGAGTTTATCGCAGTCACCTCGAATTTACTCAAGTCAACCTTTACTAAACAATGATTGACAAGATAGTCCATCATTGCAATAAAATGACTAAAATGAGGTGCTACTAAGCTAATCTATGTGGACAAAGAGTCGGATTAGTTTGTTAACAAACTGGATCCATCATTTAATTGGTTAAAATAAATAAATAAAATTTGATTATATTTGTTTTTTTCTACCTTTTTATTTTTATACATCTTAAAAACAGGCTAAATTATATGGTTTTAAAATTTTAATGATAATGAGAGATGGTATGGGTGTCAGCTTTAAAATACCGTTCCTCTAGGTTCACGTGGTACTGAGATATGATTAGTTGAAAACAGATGTTATTTTTAACCATTCGATGTAAGAATCACGTGGTAAAGACTATGAGTAAGCATTTCTAAACTGTTAAATTAATGCCTTTTTCGAGTCTTTTTGCCTTTTTCGAGCGAGTGTCTTTTCTTTAGTAACTTTTATCAGATAAAATTCCGAGTTGGAGTAGAGTATTCTACGATGGTGGTGCAAGTACTTCAAGAGCAAAATATAAAAACAGATAAAGTTTAAATTACGAGTGATACAGATAGTTGCCTATTTAACGACTGCCGTGAAAGAGCCGTCGAAGGGAAAATAGAGGAAAGGCAGATAACTGAGGTTCAACAAATGAATATTTAATATGTGGAAGAGGAGAGAAGGAAAAAAGATAAAAATGTATCATATATAACAAAATGTGTCGAGGAAGTGTGATAAATCTTAAAATAGGAAAAAGTGTAAATACGCTTAACAGAATTATGTATAATAAACACTAATAATAGTCCATACATTCACAAAACATAGGGAGAAGAACCGTTGTAATAAGTTAAAATATCCACAATATTCGAGACCTATTACAGCCAATTGGCTTACCCCAGGGGAGTGCTTCTGTTCATATACTTATAATGTTAACATTAATCTCAATTATCCTATATTCTAATGACAGGGCAACAAATGATCGCTATCTGAAAAAAGATCATGAAAGAAATCTTAACTAGTGTAAACTCCGGAGTAAGAAGCCGAGACATTCAAGGCAAAATCATGATTTTTAGTTCCGCCCATTCCTGTTACAAATGATGGTTACTCAGATATTACTGCTCCTTTAAAAAAATTTCGAGTTAATTATGAATAACATATATGAGAGTTCGCTAGATAATTGATAACAGAAATTAAGCCATACATGACCTAAATTCATTGGTCTCTCTTTTTCAGGTTCCAATTATGTATTTGAGAAAAATACTTTACGAAGCTAAAAATGCTTCAAGCTTTGCCATCTTTCTGTTTCAGCTTAACCGCTAAAATACCGTATTACATTTCAAGGAAAACATTCTTTTTTACAATACTTTACATTTGACAGTAATTTAGTTCATTGTTATGATGTATAAGGGTCGTTAAATGAAATGGTTGTTACACCATACGACCCAAGTTATGACAATTGTTTTTAGGCAGTTCGAAAAAAGCCCCAGTTATGTCCTAATTAACAATGGTAAGTAATAGGTTTCAGTTTTATTTAGGCATTCTTTTTATTTTAAAGAACATTACAAACCTAAAATTGTTTGCTAGTCAATCAATTCTAATTAAGTGCATTGTTATCGCTTAATTTTTGAAAAACGAAAAGGTTATCGATTTCTTCTATTATAAGATTTTTTAAATTTGACCTTTGATATTACGCAGATATAATTAATTAGTTTTGTTTCCTTATTTAGAAGTGACATTTCAAAATCATAAGACACTAATTTTATACGTTTTACAAGTTCACAATTCGAAGACATTAATTTTATCATTATTTAGAAAGTAAAATTTCAAAACATGAAAAATCCATCTAAAGAAAATGATCGCTCTGCTTCATAGCTTGAAGGCTTCATCGATCTAGAATTTTGTTTATATTTTTTGTGTTGCGAATATTATGAATTGATACTCTGCGTTCAAAAGAGAGGACTTAGCCAGGTAGGCAAAAGTTTGAATTCCAATTTAGTCATCTCGTGATAAAGGCCTTTTCCTGAAATCAACCTCTTCATCTTCATCTTGATTTACGTTACCCATATTTACGGCTCCTTGGGCGCTGCTTACATCTGTATGAGTTTTGGACTCATGTTAGTGAAATAGTCTTGGATATATAGATGTATATTTATTTAAGGATCCTGGTGAGAGCATCTTGAATGTGTCCGACCTTTTCTTTTTCATTTTTAGCTTCAGAATTATGCGAATATTGCAAAAGGGCAACAGTATTTTCAACTATTTTTGATTGATACTTTTGTTTGAGATAAATATGAATTCAATGAGCTGACGTACCATCTTTCTTTGCCAACTTGTTATGAAGCAACATCATAGATTAGTCTGGTTTCAATAATTTTGCACCTTCAAATCATAAATAAGTTAATATTATTTCAACTGAGCTTAAAATTTTTTATTTCAGTAGACTTCTAAAACCTTTGCGATGCATAATTTCACTTTTAAAAACCTTTCGAAGATATCAGGCGAACTGGTTCAGCGAGTTCTGACACTAAGAACTAACTTTAGCTCATTTCCTCGTTCTGATTTAAAAAATCCATGAAAAATAGAACTTTTTAACCAGGAATTCATAATCATTTAGCAAACATTCCCCACATTCTTCACATCTTCATAGTCATCTTTGAGAGCCAATGAATGAATATTGTATTGCCCACTATTTTCACGTATATCACAGTCGATTGACCTAGTTCATCTCTCTCTTCTTCATTAATGGCATATTTAATTTAAATGAATGTCGTGCACCAAATACTGTGGATGATCTTGTCCCATTTCTCGGCCAAATATGACCATAACAGAAGCACCGTCGATTCTAGAAACTGCGATATGCTCATTCATGCCACAAAGGAATTAATGTAATCGGGAATTCACTTACTCCTTTCATTTGCCGTTATTTAATGATCGTTTGTTTAATATCATTCCTAATGACCAATGTTCAATTTCAGCATGCATATTCATATATCTTTAATTATTTTTAATATATAAACTTTCATCTAGAGTGAGAAAACCTCTACCACTTCTATAGTATTTGTCAGTATTCAGTCAAGTTGGGCGGAAGAATGTATTTTTCGTTTTTCTTTTTAAAGTCTTGTATAAAATTACTATTCATAATGCATTTGAAGATGAAACCATCAATGCTGGACATTTTCGAAACCTCTCCTTCATCAATCATTTACATTAAATGAAGTTAAGACATTTCTCTCTTTTTTGCATTCGAATTACTAAGATGAAGATTCTTTATATTCAAAGCTTATTCTGTTCTCGTACTTTCAGCAGATCTTAATGTTTTTTCGCATTTATTACCATTAGCTTGATTGCTACACGATTTTGTAAATTACGCACAAACATTTGACTTTCTATACATAAGGGCTATATAAAATGGTTTATATGAACATAAATTGAAATAAGTAATAACAAATGAACAACATCGTGGAGGAACTGTTCAACTGAGATCTTGACAAATTGCGGACTAGCAAGTTAATTTGCCCGAAATATCAAAATGCGACGGAACCAACATGTTAAAAGGGATCGAATTGATCACATTAAATTAAGCGTTTTCTATTATAATGAATTGCATTTATAAATAGGGAAAATATTTTTTTCACTGAGCGTGAACTTAAAAATAACAGAAAGTGAAATTAAATTATCGATAATTAGGCCATAATTGACTTTCATTAATTGATACTATTCTACCGATTGTATCCCCTATCCACAGTTTGCAAATTTTGTGAATGATATTGGGAAAAACACATGCAATTATTAAATGGCTGTTGTAAGATGTTTCCTGGGAAACTATAAGAGCAAAGACTACAAACTTCCTTTTTAAACAGTGATTTAGCATTTTCATAGACTGTATTGGAGCATGAGCTTTGAGGTTCAGTTTCACAATTCATCCTTATAAATTTCTTGAAAATCTATTTGACGTAAGTGATGAGCAAAATGAAAGATTCCACCGAAATATAAAAGCTATGGAAAAGCGATCCTAAGAAAGGTGAGGTACTTACATATTGGCGGATTAGTGTTGGAGTACTAAAAGAGAATGTCTAGAAATATCTAGTGCTCACCCGAAAACCTAATAAAAAAAAATAAGTCCATGAGCAATGGATCTCAGATTCTGTAAGTAAACCAATTTTTCAAGCTGCTATTTTATGTTGTCTTCTTTGACTAATAATATATAATTATTAGTAAACAGCATTATAATTAAAATAATAGGATTAAGGTGATTATGGAAATCCTTCTAATCGGGTGCAATTTAGCGGTGACTAATAGAAATTGTGGTCGGCTGTAAAAATTGAGGTGACAGACAAACCAACTGCTAAATTTGAGTTCAGTGACCAAAAATTATTTAACACGTTCAAGGCTATGCTCACGACTCGGCTTTCCCTTGAAATACCAGAGACACTTTTCCAAGAAGCGCTCAGTAGCGTTAACACAAACATTAAGGTGTTTTTGAAGCAGTAAAGTTCTGAAATTATACCAATCACTTTACTTGTCCGCTACCCGGAGCAATATGATATTACTTATAATGTCAATTATGGTTGATAAAAGATAAATAAGCAGTTTTCACTTCGAAAAATATTTGTACTTATTAAATATTTTTAAAACCAGACACTACCATAACTTGCTTATTTCCTGGTTAAATTACCATGTCGATCCTTTTTGTCAATAACTCTATAAATAGTTTCTCTTACTCTACACATACCTAGGCTACTCTGAAGACTTTGGAAAGCTAACAGCAGACTACATATGTTATTTTTCTACCAAGAACCTTTATTTACACTTGATAAATACCAACATATAAGCAACCATCTTGAACTTAGATAATTAAAACCTTCCTTTTCAAGCTGTGTTGTTTTCGCAAAGATAAGATTTGCAGTTGCAACCTGCGTTAAACCACTTTGTATCAGCACATTAAACAAATAGGTGACATTAAAAAACCCCACAAAAACCTAGTACTATTCACCAAGTATTTTCCTTAAGCTTAGCTAGGATTTTACATACCACTGCCTGCACACACCAACTCCTAAAAGTTTTCTGGCAATTATTTTTCAAAATAATAAATTCTTATTTACTAATGAAAGGTCTACTTTTATTTTTTACCCAACGATGCTCCATTACAAGCATGGAAGGACTATGCGACGTTATGCGAGACTAAATAAACTTTTACTCATTTTTATATTCATCTAATCCATCGCGTGAGAAAGACTCATTATACTATCAGCTTTATTTTCTTGTCATTGTCTTGATTCAAAATAGAGCAATAATAATACATCCTCTAGGAAGTAAAAAATCAGAGATGGAAAGTAAATTCGGCCAAACGCATTCAATTTAAATGAGTCCATCGCACATGTGATAAGAGAAATAGCAAGGAGCCATTAAAGTTAGAACGCAATATACAGTGAATATATTGAAAGATACTTTGTCTAAGTCGTTAATGTATACTAGTAATAAAACTGGTCCCTGAGGTAACCCGCTAGTGACTTCTGTCTAGCTAGATAATTTTCCATTTATAACTACGTGTTACCTAGGATTGCTCAGCCAGTCTTCTTTCCACCTCGCTATGGCGCCTTGAACTTCGTGCGCTTTCAACTTAGTTAGTAAACGTTTGTGGGGAACTTTATCGAAGGCTTTTGAAAAGTTGAGGTAAACTATGTCAACTGCTTTAATCTCGTTGTATTCATTAAAAAAGTCTAATAAATTCATTAGGTAAGAGCTTTTATTACGAAAGCCGTGTTGGGTATCTCTAAGTGACTTCTTTTCTTCCAAGTGGTTAACAAGTTC
This sequence comes from Ceratothoa steindachneri, assembly GCA_963969495.1. Classification (NCBI taxonomy): domain Eukaryota; kingdom Metazoa; phylum Arthropoda; class Malacostraca; order Isopoda; family Cymothoidae; genus Ceratothoa; species Ceratothoa steindachneri. Next base: position 59,360,076 of record OZ018331.1, on the reverse strand, counting down.
GTTACGTATAAATGTTTTTAACAATTTGCAAGCGACCGAGGTTAAATTACTAGGCGACACTTAATAGGTAGAGATTTACTGCCCTTTTTAAATATTGGTGTTACATTAGTGAGCTTCCACTCATCGGGTATTGTTACGGTCTGTAACGAATAATTAAACAATAACGACAGCGATTTGGCTAGTTCTTTCTGTAACGCTGTTACTACTTAACGCCTCGTCGTTAGCTATTTGACAGCTGCCGGTGTTAGCATATCACTAAGACTTCTGTAGTAAAAACTTATATAAGGAATGTGTTTAAGATACAGCTCATTCGCTCTTCGTTGGTGGTAAAGTTTCCGTTCTCTCCAGTTAACAGTCCGATAGAAGAAGTTGTTTCTCTTTTGTCTTAGGTAAATATAAAACTCTTTCTAGTTGGTTTTACTTTAATTCGCCACGTGAGATTCCAATGACTTTTTACTCTGTTTGATTAACCTTTTGGATTTACATCGTAACTTTGTATACTTAGCGCGTTCTGCCTTATCGTCAGAGATTTTTAATCTGTTATGGGCGTTCTACTCATCCCGTAAACAGTCAAGTATCTCAACACTCCAGTACTTAGGTTTATTTTTGTGTGGTGAATGTCGATTTTATAAGGGTATAAATTTTTCCACCGCTTCGAAATAAGAACTAGTAAAAAAAGTCTATTTAGCGTTTACATCATTTTTGTCACGCAAACTGTTCCAGTCTTTTTGCTTAAATTTTGCTCTGAGATTAATAAAATTCGCATTTTTAAAGTCGGGGACTATTCTCTTGCTACTAATTATATTAGAATCCTTTGCAATAGATTTGCCTTTTGATGCTAATATTGGATCCCTAGCAACAACTTCCTGGTCTTTACTAATGGGCACCAAAGGATCTGGTAACTTTGACAAAGCGAGCAATCTCTGTATCATTATGCTGAGCTTTGATGCCAAAGATTACATCGTGCTTTTCATTTGCTTCACCACTTTAATGTAACTTTAATTTCAAAGTTTAGTTATAAGAAAGTTTGAGCTATTCAAAGTGATGACTTCAAAATACTGACGTACCATGTATGTATATATAAAAAGAATCTTCTAAATAAATGAAGTTGGATTTTATTTTTACTACACAAAAAGATAAGTGAGTGTTACCAATTCAAAATATATTATTTGATTTAAATGGCATGTAATTCTGGCCCCTTTCTTACGGTAAATAATCTGGTCGCTCTTTAGAGGCAAGTTGCCATGCTAAAGCTTTCCACTTTCTCCATTCTTTGGCATTCTGGCCTCTCTTGGATTATGTGGCCTTTGTTTGTATTCATTTTGTATGTTTTTCACTTCGATTCTGTCTTGGTTCTTTTTTGCTTTCCATTCTATAGTTCGTTTTATTTCATTTACAGCTAATACCAACAAGATCAACTATCGTAGAAATTTTTTAAGGAGGGATTTTGTAAAGGATCAGTTAAACTAGAGAAAGCATTGTTTAATCGTTTGTTTACATTACTAAAAAATGATTAAAATTCATAAATTGCGTTGGTCTCTTTCTAAAAAGTAAAACAGTAGTTCAGAAGCGGTCGGGTATCAAAGCGCTATCTGGCTGGGGACTCAATTTGGAAATGGTTATTCGCGAAAAAAACAACACTTCTATTCTGATACGCAAAGGACAAATATTTTGGATGGTCCCCAGATAAGCTCATCAAAGATATTCTCTTTTAATGAAAAAATAAATCTAACTGAACTCTCCACTTCACTCACTATGAAATCAGTAATACCAACTTGCTAAGCAAGTACAAGATTCAAGAGTAACAAAAATCTATCGATGAGCTGATGGAGATTTTCCGCCAAATAAGTGCACGAATATTAGTCAAAATGCAGTTTTAGATATATTTATATATAATATATATATATATATATATATATATATATATATATATATATATATATATATATATATATATATATATGCTAATTTCTCCCGCAATTAAAACTGTCATTTGAAAGCCGCTTAGTCAAAAGAAGAGGTTGTCATCCTCGATCACGATAATGCCAGTTCTCGAATAGCCAAAGATCTCTTATTCAGATTGCTTCATCCTTCACATTCTCCTCACTTTGCTCCTTCTGATTATAACTTGTTTAGGTAACTACAGAATTATTTGGTTCGTCTTAGGTTGATATCAAGGAAAAAATTGTTGAAAACGAGTTAGATTCATATTTCACGAGCTCGTTATTTATAAGCTTGTTGACAGATAGAATGAGGTGCTAGAAAGCTATATTGGTTAGGTTTTTGATTAAATATTTCCATATGCATAAGTTTTTTTTTTCTTTTTTAATCTATACCATAAAATTTGACATTACTTTCGTCTCAACCTGATATGCAGAGTAACTTTACAATATTGTGAATTTATTTCAAAATATGTCATAAAAATCACACTTTTGTGAATCATTATATTACAGGACTAGTTTTCATATACTAATTGCAATAAATCTTATGTAGGGGAAAGTGAGAAAGTTAGCTTCTAGTTTGTTCAACCACACAAGTAATTGTAATCACCAAATTGATTTTAACAATGCCAAATTAGTCTGATAATTATTAAAGAAAACACAGAAGTGATTCAATACTGATTAAGCAAATTTTGTATTACAATCTGTCAGAGTTCATATTAGTTAATTGAATTAGAGAAATCCAATCTATAAATTCACAGGAATCATGTAAATTGGATTCATTCTTGTTAAGGAGATGAAGAATGAATTCACCTTACGAGTTTCCTTCGAATGTAAAGGTTCTCTTTCTCAATTCAATTAAGTAATTGTTTCATTGGTTCTTTGATGTCGAATCTTTGTTTACGAATGCACCCGTTGCTGAAACTTCCAATATCATCATTATTTCATTTTTTAGATCTACTTCGACATTTTTGGGTTTCAGCAAAACATTGTTTGCTATTTTTATGAAGAACTATATCTTCAAAACAATGCTAGGGCAATAGACTCTCTGCTAGAACCTTCATTTCCCAATTCTTTTTTGTGCTTCCACGAAAAACTCTGGATTGATGATTGTCCCTTTCATATCAAACCTCTTTTTACAAAGATATATAGATAATATTTTGTAATTTTTAAATACGAAGACCAAACTTCCATATGTTTTAATTACAGAAATGAACAATACAACAGCATTAACTTCTTTATGGATATTGAACATAATATTAAAATTTAGTTTTTGGATGTATTGGTGACTAGGAACGACTTTATGTTTTCTACTTCGGTTTTTAAATACCCACCACCATGGTTCTTGACAATGATTTTTTAGCAGTACGCCATTGAAATTTTAATTCTCTGCCATCAAATCCTAAATTTATCGAGCCTTCCTTATTTGGTCGGATTGCTTGTATTTCGACCAAGAAATCGTTTACTTGAAACACATTTTTCATTATAATTACAATCATAACACTACTTTAAATTAACTAGTTTAAATTTTATAATTTATATTTTTATTCCAAAACCGACTATTTCAACTTGTTTAAAGCAGAAAGTATACATCAAATCACCTTTTTGAGGACCACTTGAGTTTTAAGCTTAACAAAGATATCAAATCACTTTTCTCCAGACATTTTCCCCAATGCAGTTTGATCAATATTAATGACAATCATTCTAATTTGTCATCTTTCTTCAATTACATGGATCCTATCGTAAAACCTAGGAGTTTATCGTTTGTCTATTCATTTACATTCGTGACCTGGAATAGTCGCTACATTTGTTTAACCACTTTTCAGCTAAAAGTGATGATCTCAAATCACACACGGATTTCATAAAGATCTGGTCGCCTTATTTCCAAACCAGAGCACTTTCAGATACGTTCACGTATTATAAATACTGTTGAGTTAGTTGAAACAGATGATTTTTCAGTAATTCAGACTGACTTTATCTCCATATATGTACATAAAAGCTCTTGAATCACTCTAAATAAAATATGAACCCATAATTAAATTGCAAAGCTTCATCTATCAATATAATGAACTAGTAAACATCTTCCACCTGACCAATTTCATTAGATCCCGCTCAACACAACTTACTGTCACTATTTCTAGTCATAAAATAAGTTGTTCCTACCGCTCCGATAGTCAAGGTGATTGATTGTAATGTTTTGCTTTTAATTCTGATATTCCTGATATTTAACTAAATTGCAGTTAGTATCAATAATCTTATTTCATTTTTATGTGTGCACAAATTTGAGTGTTTTTTTTTACTATGCTTATTCCATTACTTCCCGTTTTCAATTAGTTCTAGCCAAACAATGTTCCATTCCAAATTATTCTCTATAATTGTCTAGTTTGGAATTATCTTATCCTTATAAGTTTAAATCTTTTGGGTGTCCTTTGATTAAAGTTCTATTTTAATTGCTTTACTTTTAGTCATATTACTTTTAGTTATTTTTTATCTCCCTTTATCTTTTTTTCCGGCTGATTGGTTGTTAAATGTTGTCTGATACATGTTATAATATTTTGATATAATGTTTATTTTGACACTGCAGCTGTAACAAAAATGGTTTCGAAATATTTGTTGTAATAAATCATGTTTTCTACCATAGTGTACGTCTTTTTCTGATAAAAATTCGCTTCTTGAGAAGTTTCTCGCTGGTTACTATCTATATATATATATATATATATATATATATATATATATGAGATTGGAGAGAAAACCAGTTTCGTTGAAGGCTGTTTGTGGGGATAATTCCTCTTCTTTTTTTTCTTACGATTTACAGCTCCTCTCCTTGTAATTTGATCAAGATCTCCTTGTCCCACACAAGCCGAGAGAAAATAAATCCTGCAACAATTCTTTATTTAAATCATTTGATTAACTTAAGAAAATGCAAACGTTGTTGGCAAACGGATAGAATCAATTGATCGATTATTTGAACTTTAACGCAAAATGAATTGAAGCGTTAGGAATGAGTGCCTCATATTGATTTTGAACTTGAGGTACTACAATTGTAATAGAATAAAGTGATATCAGGGAATGTTTTTCTAAGACAAAAAACGTCTTATATGGTAATAAGGTGGTAGGTGGAGCTGGGAAAAACAAGGTCTGCTGACAAAAAGTTGCGTGTTCTCACTTATTCTGATTTATGCCTTACGACCTTCAAAACTTTCAATTATTACCGGACTAACCTTAGGAGGACCTTGGCAATTATATCATACAAAAGAGAATGTAAAACAACATAAGGGTTTAAATTTTGCTAGAATCGGCCGAATAGTTGAAGAAGTTATCGCCAAATAATTATACGGCTAACCTTGGGACGACTTTGGATATTATATCGATCGAAATAGAATGTAAAACAACATAAGGGTTTCATATTTCGTTGGAATTGGCCAAATAGTTATGATATTATTGCCAAATAATTCTCCGGATAACCTTGGGGGGACTTTGGCAATATATCACTCAAAAGAGAATGTAAAGCAACATTAGGGTCTAAAATTTCTTTAGAATCGGCTGAATAGTTATGATATTCTTGCCAAAACAAAATCATTACCGGGCTAACCTTTGGAAGACCTTGGCGATTATAGCATTCGAAAATGAATGTAAAGCTACATAAGAGTTTCAAATTTCGTTAGAATCGGCCGACTAGTTATGATTTTATTGTCAAATAATTTTGCTGCTAACCTTTGGAGGACAATATCAATATAGCATTCGAAAGAAAATGTAAAACGACATAAGTGTTTCAAATCGTGTTATTTCCAAATGTGATATAGCCTGAAATATCGAATCTCGTACAATAAAATTACTCTATTGTTAAATCGAAGATCAATGAAGTAAAAAATGATAGAAAACAATATCAAGCGAGGACATAGTACAATACTAATTATACCATAAATATACGGTAATAATAGTATGATATAGTACACGTAATTATTTAGAAAAATACATTTAAGTTTCTATAACATGTCAACGTATCCTATTTTGCGCCACAGAGCAATGGATCGCAATATATATAAGTCCAGTAATCCCCCCAAGCAAAATTTGTCATACAAATTATAATTTTGATTTTCTATCACTGCTGTGTATTTTATCGTATTTCCTCTTAAGTTCCATTGGAGTGTTCTTGTTGGTCGCATATGAAGAGCCTGTATACTGGATTGTGCGAAAGATTTATCTGCATTAAGTTGTGCTTTGTTTTCTATGTTTGCTGGTTTTATGTTTCTTATATGGGCATGAATACTTTCTTTGCTTCCTTGAAGCAAGGAAAGAGAGAAAGCCTTGTAAAGCCCTTTATATGTGACAGAAAAATTAAAGCCCATTTGTGTGTTTCTTACGAACACATGTATACATATATTCCTCTAGATTATTTGGAATAAAAATTTCAAAAGGGGAGAAAAGAGGTGAAATTTAGCTCCTAGATACTATCACACCGAACCTCTTTGCTCTTGTTTTGATGAAATGTTCACACATATAATGGGATGCTTTTGGATAATAATTTCAGCTTCTTGATGCTTTCTTTCCTGATGTGTTCACTATGGTAGCTAGAGCTGAAATCCTAGCAGATATGTGATTTCCTGTATAAATATTTTTTAATTAATATTTTAGAATATTTCAAAAGATTTAGAAATTTATAGGGGTTTGTTCTAGCAAGTTCTGGAACATTCTTGAAGCTTTATAAATTCTACTAAATTCTCGAAATTTCTCATGAAATTTATAAAGTTTTCGAAGTTTTTCTTGAAAAAAATATTAATTTACAACATTCCAATGCTCTCTTTATAATAGGATTTACAATTTTATACTATGTCTTGAAAAAAATAAAGCTTAAAGCTTTTTATATATTTTAAATTTTTTTCTGAAATCAATAATAACCTAACTATATTTTTCAAAGGGCAAATTTAGAAATTCAGTTCCCTACATACTAAAGCAAAGATTTAATGTGGACTTTCTAACCTTTTTTTCCTATAAATGGACAGGCAGACAGACACACATACACACACAGACTTCATTCATATTATATATATATGTATATATATATATATATATATATATATATATATATATATATATATATATATATATATAGGGGGATTCAAAAGTCGCGATACGTAGGAAAAAATAATGTTTATAAAGAAAACAATTTATTTTTCCACCTTTTTATTTTTTAACTTGTTATTTTTTAATTTTCAGATACCCTTAAGATGGCTGGATTGGTAGGCGTGGTCTAGTTGAGTGGCCTCCTAGGTCCACAGTTCTCACCCCTTTGACCTTTACATTTGGGACCCTTGAAAGCCACGGCGTATCGCGAAGCGATAAGTGAAATAAACCATTTGGCGGAACACATCACCAACTCATTTACACACATGCGAGTATCTCCAGATGTGCAGATGTGCTATTGCGAGTTCATAAAGATTCGGGGGAACGTATTTTAATGTGTATTCAAAACGATGGTAACCATATAGAGCATGTTACATAAATAAATTGTTTCTTATAAAAAACATTAATTTTACTTATGTATCGCAACTTTTGAATTACCTGTTTATATATGGGTGTGTTTTACAAATTAATATGAACAATTGGTATATACACTATATTAATATTCGCTAATCAATAAGGTGCTGGACAGCCATTTTCCTTGAGTACCTCTGAAGTCCTTCGTGGCATAGATTTATACAACCCTTTTACTTTTTCTAGTTCAATGTTATCGTATCCTACATCAAAATATCTCTTCCCTTAGGCATAAGAGAGGTAGAAATCTGCTTCACAATTTCTGCTCTAAAACTGAACAGGAAGGTTCGATAGGGTGACTGTTCTGGCGTTGTAAGATATTAAAATATATTCCAATGCTCCTCAAACCAAGAGCTAACCTTTATGGTGATGTCTAAGGACGTATTTTCATTTTGAAATATGACGGTGTCTGAAAACAGTGAGGATCTCGTCATTGGGATTGTGTAGATATTTATTTTCAGTAATCCCACCATTGATGTTAATGATGAGCCAAGCTGAATACTAGGATATAGCCGCTCCAAATACACTCTGGAAGAACACTCATTTTTGAGGGATTGAAACAGGCAATTACGATTCTTTTGGGGTTCTAAATAAATGAACACCACCATTTGTCGTAAATAAAGTTATTGATGACTCTGTGTAATGAGAACTCAAAGAAACCTCACAATGGGGACATTGATGTGGCCTTAGAAGAAAATAGAATGAGTTCACGTCAAACCAAAATAATCTTTGACTTAAGGGAATCGGAATGAATAATAATACTGTAAAATAGCAGTATTGCCTTAGTCGTAATACGTCTTTTTTTGAAGAGTCTGAATGGTGAATCGTCAAATGACCGTTTATTTTGGCTGTTCCCTATACTATGGCTCTGATGGAGAGATTATCCTCTTGACATAGCTAAACAATTAGCTCCTGGATATAGGCAGGTGAAGTGGGTCCTCTAGGTATGTGAGCCAAGAAAATGGCACAAGGTTTAAAAACTTGTATGTGAATAATCAGGCAGCACAGACTTAAAAATCACTAACAAATGAGAGATATTTCTTTTCGATTTTTGATCATTATTCTGTGGCCTCTGGCCTTGGGCACACTAAAGCTCCAACGCATTTTCCTCCCGCAAACAATGAATAAGTTGAACAATTTTATTTATTCTTTGTTCCTGACTTTAATGAAAATTTAGTGATATTTCAAACTTCTTAATATGTGATTAAGAGAGTTTCTTAAAACCTTTTAACAAGCTCCTAGCTGAATAAAAAAGATATTTATTAAATAAAATTCTTCCCGAATATTCAAAATAGAAATAGGAAAAAAAAATCTCTTGCACATTTATAGGGGAAATTTAATGAACCGGAGAGTAGATAACGGCGTTCGGGAAATGGTAAACCCTAAAGTATTAGAACGCAAGACAACATTAAAAAAGTAAATGAAATGGAAATAGTTCTAATACAAGAGACAACCGGGAACGAGAACAAAGGAAGGAGAGTTGCGAAAGAAATTGAAATTTCAGGTTAAGTAGGAGGGCGGAAATATCTAAAAGATCTTGAGTTAAAAACGTGTAATAGAATGAAGGGTACTGCTTCATCGTATCATGTGTAATCAAGATATTTCCAGCGATATAAAATCTATTGCAAAGATTTAGGTCAAATAACTGAAACAAAATGGCTGTGTTAAAAGAAAGATTTACGATCGAAATACCACAGATAACAAACTATCTTTCGATTGGCCTTTTCGAATGTCCTCCCTGCTTATCAAATAGAATTGAAAATTTATTATTGCCCATTTTCGCCAAGCCTTATAAATTAAGAAAACTTATTTCAGTAACGCAATTAATTATGCGGTTAAAAGGCTATTTTTGGTAAACACAGTCTTCCTCAAAGCCCTCGGCTCTCTGAGAGAATGCTTATTTTAAATGTTACCTTCTCGTGTATGTGAGACGAGCTCCTACCAAGGGCTTTGAGAAAGACTGTGTTTACCAAAAATAGCCTTTAAACTGCATAATTAATTACGTTACTGCAATAATTTTTCTTAATTCATAAGGCAGGGCGAAAATGAGGAATAATAAATTCTCCATTTTCTTCGATAATTAGGGGTGACATTTGAAAAGGCCAATCGGAAGATAGTTTTTTAGCTATCTGAGAGAACGCTTATTTTAAGTGTTTCCTTCTCGTGTATGTGAGATGAGCTCTTTCCGAGGGCTGTGTTTGCAAAAAATAGCCTTTTAATCGCAAATATCATCTACTATTAAAATAGACGTACTTCAACCCTCTTCATGAAAAACAACCCCAAACCCCCGCTACAACCGAAACAAAGAACACATCTGATATACGAGTACACATGTAATTTAGAAGACCTTGAGCTCTTACCTAATTCGTATATCAGCATGACCGAAACCACTCTCTCAAGAAGAATGAGATACCATCTGACAACGGTGCATCTAAAAAATGCACAGGAAATACACGGAACATGCCTCAACCTAAAAATGATAGAAGAAAACACCAAAATTTTAGACTATGCTCTTCCTTGAAGCTATATATATATATATATATATATATATATATATATATATATATATATATATATATATATCAAAGAGGAGCAACCGAATTTAAACATACAGTCTAGCTCTAATGAAATCCTGCCCAGCGCAAGAAAAGCAAACAGAGGGACAGGTGTACTCAGAGCTGCCCCTAGCCACTAATCCCCTCTGGCAATCAGCTTAATTCTCCTCCCACTCTTTAGACGCCTGCCTCCCTGACCTTTTAGAACTTGGATTGAGCTTGCTTATACGTGTATAGCTTCATTCGTAATTTGTTAATACATTTTGTAACATATATAAACTGAATACTTTGTAATAATTCCCCATTGTAACTCTGAAGATGGTACTCGATGTATCGAAACGCGTCAGTTAAATTCAGGAAAGTGCTAAATTACATTAATTTACTTCTACCTTTGCCAAAATAACAAACATCAGTCTCCGATGAACTTTGGTACGCTTATCCACAGGTTAAACAATGAAGAAAAGGTGAATATAAAACAAATCGAGAAAATCGAAAAAAGAATTATTAATTCGAAACTAGCGGTAGCTTTTAATAAAACATGTTATAATGAAAGTATACAGCCCAAATTCACACATATATATATATATATATATATATATATATATATATATATATATATATATATATATATATATTAGTGTAGTTGAGTAGCCGTCTTTCTTGAATGCAAATTTTGTTGAAGACATTGTGTATTTTGCCTTAATTACTTTATTTTGGCAACTTTCTCTTCTTCTAACTATCTTTTTTATTCCATCTTGTAGATGGTGGATTACTTGTCCAGTATTCATCTCTTTTTTAAATGAATATGTTTGGTAAAAACCAAACTAAATTGCTAAGCTTTCTATCTTATTCGTTCATTTTCGGAGCGTTTTGAAATGTTCTTGCCTCCTTTACCGATATAATGAGTGGAGTGAAGATCAGGCAGAAAATGAAAACCCCCGATTTTTAAGGGGTATTTATTCCGCCTTGGTTATACGTAATGTTAGAGTAAATGAGCCACTACTGTGAGTGCAATTTTTAAAAGAGTTTTAATGTGTGATTCCAGCTTGTAGCTTGACTGTTGATGGTCGGCTTATCTTCATTCATTAATATGGCTTCTAAGATGTTAAGCCTCGCTTTATTAACTTCTTTTCTTTTAATAATGTTGTTATCAATGAGAATATCTCTCGTTAGGTTAATATTATGGACGCTCTCCATATGGTTCTTAGGCCTTCCGCTTTGTAGATGCATAGTTAACCGTCTCGAAAGTGTGGTAGTTGTCATGCCAATATATTTATAGTTTTTATACAGCTTACAGTCTTTATCGGGGCAGATGAACTCGTAAACTGTGTTGGTTGACTTGAGATTCGAGGAGTTTAGGCAGATGTTATTTTTCCTCAGAAGCCTGCTGGCTTTTTTTATTTTATAATAGATGATGAGTTGGATTTTATCCGTTTGATTTTTAACCTTGATGTTACGGTTAATTATCTCCTTGATGTTTTTTTCATATATTTTATAAGCCGTGGACATCTAGTTTCTGTAATACACTTTGATGTTGTTGACTTCTCCATGATTACTTCAGTTTTATCCGCATGTTTGTAATGGTAATTTAAAAATGATTGGAGTTGTTTGTCAATCATGTTGTTTGAGGAACTATTATTCACGAGTATTTGTTTTACTCGAGCAATCTCTTGGTGGAAAAGTTCCCACGTAAAGCAGCATTTTCAAGCTCGGCGGATGTATGAGCTGATTACGATTATTTTGTACCTTTCAGAGCACCCACTATCCGCATTGAGGCCTCTTCCCATGCCCGTACTTTTCATATGTACTTAAGTGATGTAGCTGCCATTGATGTTTTGAACCCCAACGTCCAAGAAGGGGAGTTTATTGCCCATGCTCAATTCATAAGTGAATCTTAACACGGAGTTCTCCTCAAAATGCTGTTGATGTTAATGAGATGTTAACAGAAATTTTCCATATCTTTCTCAATTTCCCGTATAGGTTTATGCGTTTCTGGGTTATCCGTTTGAATTACGACTAAATTGACCACCGCTTCCATATTTTCTTAATTAGTATGTTTTGGAAGCGTCTACCTCCTTTTAGTCGTTGGTTGTTACCAGCTTCACACCAATAATTTTTGAAAAGTTCGACAAGATTTCTGTGCAAAATAATATTATTTTCTTGTCAAGAAGATCGAGCTAGAATTTAACTGTCTTCATTAAATACCATATTTAAAGAAATGGAAAATAAAATAAAAATTGCCTGAGCTAAATAACAATGGGCTAAAGATTATTTTTCAATACTTCATATTTTAGTTCTTTGATAATTATTCTTTTCATTGAGTACTCACAAACTCATTATAAATTCATTTTATTTTTGCAAAACTAATTAAATTTTATTAAAAGTACTTGTTAAAAATAACCATAAAAATTCGACTTTTCGACTTCACTTCCGCGTTAGGCAGTTGGTCTAAATATTAATCTAATGGACTGGTAAGCTTCACTAATAAACACTTCTATGGCTAAGTAGGAAGAGTTTGTAGGACTTCTGAACGAACCGTTGTTCAAAATAAGCGAATATCACTGGAATTAATTGACATTTATGTAAAAAGATTGCGATTAATGCAAATTCTTTATATATATATATATATATATATATATATATATATATATATATATATATATATATATATATATATATATATCTATATCTATCTATATATATATATATATATATATATATATATATATATATATATATATATATATATATATACACGATGGGCGGTCAATAAGTTTTTCGAATTGGTAGGGCAAAATAGAGTAAGGGGGATGGCAGTTTTGGGGGGTGTTAGGACAACTTATGCAGCCGCACGCTCCTGCCTCGTCTATTTAAGGAGCAATGACTGATCGCAGATCGTTAGTCACAAATTTTTTCAACAATGGAGAAGGTTGAGCACCGTGCAGTGATCAAATTTTTTATCAAGGATGGCAAGAATGCAAAAGAGATCAATGAACGCATGGTTGAAGTGTACACCAACACCGCCCCTTCATATGCAACCATTGCTCGCTGGAATAGGGAGTTCCGCCATGGTCGTGAGTCCCTTGAAGATGACTTCCGTCCAGGACCCCATCAGACGTGACCAACGAGGAAAATTTAGCCCATGTGGAGAGGATGATCCTCGAAAATCGATGGGTGAAGGTGGAAGAAATCGAGCGAGAACTTGACATATCACATGGAAGTGTTATCAGCATCATTCACAACAATTTGGCCATGACCAAGGTCTCTGCCCGTTGGGTCCCTAGAAACCTCACGAAACCTCACGCCCATGATCGACTTCAACGTCGTCAAAGTTCGGAGGAGCTGCTACTTCTGTACAACCAAGACCCGGCGGGATTTGAGTTACGCATAGTGACAGGTGATGAGACGTGGGTCCATCACTGGGATCCCCTAGCGACTACTTTTTATTCAGCCAGATCAAAGCTGCACTGCGTGGACGCCGGTTTGGTGACGATGAAGATGTCCAGCTCGCCGTCCAAAAGTGGATTGAACAGCAGTCGGGAGATTTCTGGTTGTCGAGAATTCGAAGCCTCAGGAAAAGGGGCGCAAGTGTATTGAAATCCAAAGTAGTTTTATTGAAAAATAATAAAACACTTTTCTTCATATCTCGTTTCCTTATATCCGAATTGCAAAACTTATTGACCGCCCCTCGTATACACTGGGCTGTGCAAAAGTTCCGTTATACTTTTTTTTTATCTTTCAATAGGTTTACTACGTGTGTAATAGAAAAGGTTCTGTCAAACAAACTTAAAGTCCTACTTTTCCTTCAATGAGTCTAGGATGGAAAGTGGCTAGGTCCCGTGCAAAGAGGATAAAGAAGTTGTAAGTGGATAGAGACCGGAGTGTGACGTCTATGTTAAGTTGTTGTCGAGGTGGTCGGTGACGAGTGGCCACTAGGAGAGAACCAGGTGAAATCGGTGAGGATCTCTTGAGTGATGAATTCCAGCCAGAGAGGCTGGTACGCCTGATGCGTATCTGGCGTCGTTTTTTAATAGATTCTGACAGTATGGTGTAGTGCGTTTTGTTTGCCAGAGAATCTTGTACGGGTGTATAGAAAGCCTAGGATCCTATGAAGACCTGAATATCATTGTTAGCTGAGTATGCGTATTAATGATGTTGGTGATGTGGGTGTCTATTGAACGTAAGAGTCATAGAGTTTCAACGCCTGATAATATGCGTTTTCTTTGTTTTGTGCCGTATTCGTAAGGTGATCTTGCCACACATGGCGGGTAGGTTTATTTTTTTTACCAAAGAGTGTGCCGTTCGGGGATAACTAAAGAAAGTCTCCCACGCCGCTAACGACCATGACCCGCGAACTGTGACTCTGATAAAACGTGAAAATAGGTGTATGGACCTGGATCGGCTCCTCAAGAGGGTGTAAAAACACAGTGGACTTAAAGAGAGATGAGGGCCGAATCAACGACCCCATCTGAGGGTGACGCCTGCTATACGAGTTTTAGTTATTTGGATTTATTCCCGGCATGCACATAGATGAAAATAAAATCTCTCTGTAGTCCTGTAAGGACCCATGGAGTTTGTTGGGGAACCCCCATCCCCCCTGGAAGGTTGTAACTCCGTCTCAATCCAGATTGCCTACTTACTTTTAGTTCCGCAGTGGGCTAGACCGCAAACCTACTTCCACGAAGCATATAATTATGTCATTCTATAAGAAAAGCATAGTTACAACAAGGTTATGTGAGGAGTCTTCGTTCATGAGTCGAAATCATATTGCGTGACAGCCCAAATTAAGTATTATCGCTCTAGGGTGAGGACGGGGGTAAATGCTGGGGTCGACTGGCGGCCGGTGGCAAGGTCGCGTACTACTCGGCGTCGTCCGCTTTTTGTAGGGTTCCCTAGCCAATGGTGTTTTTCCTCTAACCATTCGTATTCGCTTGCCTTCTGAGTCTGAGGCGAGGAGAAGGGCAATTGATTGGCTCCAGGAAAGTAAAGTCTCTACGATTATAATAAGGAAAAACATTACAAGAAAGGGGTTGACAGTATATACGAGCAATATGTGCTTACAAACTTACTAACCAACAAAAGCATTGAAATGTGGAAGTCAACTAACGCCCACTAGGGCATGGAAGAACTTGTCAAAGGTGGGGAACCTGTGGCCGACAACTAGGACACACAGCTCATTTGCTAAGGTGATTAGCAACTTCTGGAGAATGAGTTATTCTTAATTATAAGGTTAGAGATCCGTCTAGTTTAGGAATATATAGTTAAAGTGACCCTTTTCTCCACGATTTTTGCTTGTACTCCTCGGTTAATTATTTTCTTTATTATTTTATCATCAGTTCGGTATTCTGTAGTCATAGTGTTCTTTGATGGCTAGCTCTTTTAAAATACAGTCCATTAGTTTTCAATTAACACTTTGGTTGGCTTATTCACGAGTTGAATATTGAAGAGAGGGCGAATTTAAGACAAATCGGTAGGATTGAAACGAAATTATTAATACAAAATTAGCCATCGCTTTCAATAAAACCTTCTATGATGAACACATATTGCCCAAATCAGATGGTCTAAAGTTGATAATATCTTCCTTGCCAATAGCATATTAATCACAAAGTTGACTCCGTTTGGCTAGACTTTCAGTGATCTGAAAACCCAATGAAAGTGCACACACATATACACGCACATAACTCTCTCTCTCTCTCTCTCTCTCTCTCTGCTTATGTGTGTAACTCTCACTTTGGTGATTTCGCTCTTTCTCTTTTGTTCTAATTGTCAGTGTGTGTGTTTATCTCTTTTTTATATGTACCTTTCTCTTTGTCTCTTTGTCTCTCTATACATCTCATTTTCCTTGCTGTCTCTTTCCCTCAGTTAAATTTTCTCCTACTTTATCTCACTATGTGTCTCTCTCTCTTATTCTTTCACTGTATTTGTTCATCTCTCTTTCTGCCTCTTTGAATTTTTTTATCTGTTTAATGTCTGTCTTTATCTGCCACTGTTTCTGCATCTGTTCGCATGTTTTCCCCCCCCTTTCTCCTCTCTCTCTCATATTCTCTATCTTTTTTCTAACTTTTTTGGTTTATTTTCTTTCCCTCTCCCTCTCTCTCTCTCTCTCTTTATCACTTTTAGGTCTCAATCTGTCTCATTCTGTCTCTCTCCGTCTCTTACTCTCTCTCTCTCTCTGCCTCTCTTTTTCTCTCGCTTTGTCTCTTTGCCTGTCTATTTGTCTGTCTCTTTATCCCCCTCTACCTCTCTTTTACACAATCATTCTCACTCTCTCTTTTTCGTTTTCTACATTTTTCTCTCAATATATACCTATCTCACTCTCAATGTCTCTCTCTTTCTTTTATCTCTTTATCTCTATGTCTCTCATTTAGTCTCTCTCTCTTTCCAGTTCTCTCTCTGTATCATTTATCTCCCGTTCAATGACCAGACTTCTCATAATGCCCTGCTCATTTTCTTTTACTGTCATTTTATATCATCATCATCATCATCATCATCATCATCACTAACTCTATAATTTAAGAAGGGGATTTTTTGAGTATTCGAATAATAATTTCATCTTAGTTTGGTTATGACTTATGGTTTTTATCAAAGTTATTTCTAATCATTCTTTTATAATATCAAAAAACAAAATAGAGTTTCAGAAATAAATATAAGTATCGAAATTTTGTGAATTTTTAAAAACCCCCAAATTACAAATGGTGAAGTTCTGAAAATTTATTTTTATATATTTTCTTCTATAATTATATTTTAGCAACGTGATATTTTGAAAGGGGGGGGGGAATTTAGTTTAAAGTTCCTTTTTAAAATTATTATAATTGGCGAAGTTTATAAAATTGATAAAAATTTAACCATGGCTACTTTTTTTTAGATTTTGAATTTTAATCTTAGTAGCGATGCACAAGTAATGGCGAAGCCATTACTTGGTTGATTAATGCTTTTGTAATTACACTTTCATATAAATTTTTAAAATATTTTTTACATGGCCTCCTAAGAGCACATAGGCTTGGGAAAACTATTGGATGAACATATGCTTTACTAATCCTTTAAAATTGAAAGAATAATTGGTTTTTTAACACATTTCTTTAGGTAAAGAATTTCGTATGCGAGGCACAAATACATCTCAAATTCAGTAAATTTGGTTTTAGAGAGACAAATGGTGCAATGTTTATGATGTTGCGAAAAGTTGGAACGTGACCTTCAATGTTTGCGGCTGGATTTCGCTTCAGTATATAATGGATGTCACACATATTGATGTGAGATTTCGAGCGTCATAATATTTCGCTTAATGAAAACGTTTTCCTTCCTTTTCTCGCGAACAAAAATTTTCCCTTTCCCTATAGACCAATTATCTTAATTCATGAGTGCAACCCCATACATAGGGCGAGAATAGTCCAACATGGTTTCAAGGAAGAGAGGAATTACTGTTACTGGATTAGCTAAGAAAAGGCTTAAATCCTACTGAAAACATTTGGATCAACAGCGAATCATTCCTTACCTTATAGACTAATTTTCTTAATTCATGAGTGCAATCCCATACATAGAGCGAGAATTGTCCAGCAATGGTTTCAAGAAAGAGAGGATTTACAACTCCTTGATTGGCCAATATTTGGATGATTGAGTTATAATTTGAGGGCCAGATCGAGAAAGAATACCAGCAGAGCTTATGCTCGATGGTAGAGAGAACACTTTTAAATTATGAAAGAAACTTTTCAAATTAATATCCCATCCACGAAAACTAGGTTAAAAAATGCAATAGAGTTAGTGGAATACTGGAGGGGATAATAAAAGAAAGAAATTAACAATTTATTTCCTTTTGATACACCATATACTCAAGGTAACAAAAACTATCCTGTAATAATTGCTAAACTTTAAAGATTGTTGCATACAATAAATTCCATCTTTATCGTATTAGTCTTTAAATATTTTTATATAATAGTGTTATTATGCGGCTAATCATATTCGCAAATACAAGTGTAATACAAGGTTCTTTTTTGTATCCAAAGTTCAATGTAGTTATGAATGCTGAATATTAGTGGTCATAATTTCAAAAATTGCTAATTGGCTTTGACAATTAATAAAAAATCACTACATTTGTAAAAGGAAGAAGAGTTATTCAAGAGAATCCAAATATTACCATTTGGAATTGCTTTTTATTTTGCTCAAACCATTTTTTCAAACATCTAACAAATTATTATATTCGCGACTACTTCCTCCTGTATCGTTCATAGGCAGGAACCCATCATTAACCTAAAATTAAAGAAAGAGAGAGAGAGAACCAGACAGAAAGACACACTTACAGACTGTACTTTCATTTTGTTTTCAGGATTTTGAAAATCTAGTCAAAAGAGACAAATGTTGTGATTTATATATTTGATTATAGACAACTTTAAAGTATCTGATTTCACAATAGGCAAAGGTTTTGAGACTATATATTTTTTCACTTAAGAAAATTAATAAAAGTAATAAACATTTTAGTTTATTTATTTAATATGATTGTATCATTTTTTTAAGGTCAAATATACTAAAGCCTAGATCGCAACTTATTTTATTAATAAATACAATCAATTTCTGCGCGCAGTTAAGAATTACAATGATGTTTCCTGTTTTTTAGAACTACTTTAATTAGTTTATGCATCTTGGAGACCAAATTTATTTTAAGATCTCGACTGATATTGCTCTATTTCTTTCAGTTAGCACCCACTACTGTTTAAAATTGAATAGCTTCTATTTTTTAACCGCCAGTTTGATTATCACCTACAAATACTCTATTGGGTTCAAATCTAGCCAATTTAGCGGCCAAGGTTCCAAAAGTCCGATGTTATTTTAGGGGTATTTAATTATTAATTGCTTTTGGTTTGTGAAATGGTGCACCATCTTACTGAACAAAATAAAGTTATTATCCCCAAATTGGTCCTGAACTGTTGGGAAAAGTTGCTGATGAAGCACGTTTTGCTACCATTTTGAGTTCATGGCAGTCTTCTTGGGCAAAATTGTTATTGATCAGTTCCCTTAGATGAGATGCAACCCTAGAAAAAGGGGCCAGATGCTCCATCCTCTTTTCTACTCCTAACGAAGGATCTTCTAGAAGCTCCAAACCTGCGGACGGGAGCTTTATCAGAGAATCTCACTTTAGCTCAGTCTTCAACAGTTCATTTTTTTTATTTCCTTCAAAATTGGAGTCTATCCGTAAGAATGTTCTTGGTGAGATCAGGCTTCTTCGCAGCCATTCTCGATTTGAGAACTTTTTAGAAAACTCTTCGTGTGACTCTGTGCGCTGAAGCGTTCACACCTGCTTTTTTCATATCATGAGCAAGTTTGGCACTGGAGGCAAAGCGATCCTTGAGCAAGGACCTTACATGTAAGTGATCTTGGCGTTCAGTTAAAGCCCTTTGGGTTCCAGAAGACTTCTTGATACAATGCTTTTAGCAATTTTTTCCTTGCATTTCAGGACCCTTAATGCAGAGCAACAATGGTTGAAAGCTTTTCTTTGAAAAAAAGCATTTCTGTAGTTAAAAAAATTCAAACATTTATTTTATAAAAGATATTACGAAATATATTATAGTTACATAACATTAATCATTTAACCCATATTTGTCATCATTTTGCCCTTGTAATAGAAGACCAAAGCTCAAGGGACTGAAATGCACCTGGTACATGAAGAGGAACAGAGTACATTTTTGGATTAAATCAGGGAAGGCAGTTTTTAAAATGTTGACTTTTTAGTAAACCTGCAATAATTCAGATATTAGAATAAGTATTCCTATTACGTAAATTTTAAGAACGACTCTAAAAAATTAACAGCATTAGTGCGAATATTATTAGTGACCTAGTTAATCTTAGTTCTTTATATATGGTTGGCCAGAAATTCCTGACTCACTTAGGAAGCGGAAAGAAAACAAAAAAGATTTATCGAATAACACCAACATTTATTCTTCAATATATAGTCCATTATTCTCTAAGATATTCATCCAGCATTTGAATCTGTCCCAGATACCAGTCAGCCGGATTTGATTCCAAAGGTTGTAAACAAGCTTTTTTCACTCTATCAAGATTGTTAAATCGCTGGTGACGGAGGAAGTGTGCCATTGAGCGTAATAGGATATAGTCACTCGGAAACGAACCTGGCCGCGTGTGGCCTCGCAATGTCTTGTTAAAACAAAGCTTGACCTCGATTGATCAAAGCAGGATACTCGTTCTTTTGTTTGTCTTACATTAGGTCTAGCTGCTGGCAATACAGTTTAGCGTTTATGACGCACAACCATGTGGACCAAGCTCGAAAGGCAGTACTGCTTAGAAATTCATCAGACATAGATCATGACCTTCTTGTCAAACCGTATCCGTTGTTGAACGAATGCCAGTTGTAGCCACATAGTTACTCCTTGGTGGAACATACTCGTAAGAAGATAAACGCCTTCTTTTTGCATTGTTGCCTGAACATTGCGCCTCTATCTTAGGACAGTGTTTTAAGCGGAACTGGAGGCGACTATATTATCACTCGTTCTCACTTTTTTTAACTCCAAACACTTTGATTAGGAAACGCTCTTCAAAACCTTTGATGGGGGCTTCCCCCTGAATTATACTTAGGTTTTGTAGAAAAAGTAATCATTAATTGTTAGACCCACTTTCACTTGTTTCAAGGCACAGGATTTTCTCCCTATGTTTTCAAAATCTTCTCTGTAGATTTTTAGCATTAACAAAGTTCTATGGAAAAATAGAAAAAAATAGGGTTATAAATAGTGTCACTAAATATGGAAACCAAAATAAAATGTAATAATTTGTAAAGATTTAGCCTTAAAAAAAATTAAAAAACCATTGGAGACAATGGTTTTTAGAATAAGCAAAAGGTAACAGAGATAAATTGCCAATTTCTTTCAAGATTTGATTACAATTGATGTCCTGTCTGATATCAAGGAGAACGGCAATAGATTGAAGGAGTATTCTATATGTGGTATCAGCCATATCCTTCGTATATAATAAGAGACGTACGAGTACCAAACCTACATTTTCCTTCTAAATTTTAGCCTCGTCTTGAAAATACCAGAAGAAAAATCTTCTCAGAGAATTCAACTCGGAGGGAATGCATGGGTAAATCTTTTAGAAAACCATGTAAAAGAATAAATTGGGCGTTTAATTTTACTAAAAAAAAATATATTGAAGATCTTTCTTAGATCACGACCCACAAGTCATGTTGGCGATCATGATGTAGGATAGATTTTTCTCGGGAGTCGTGATCTAAGAACGAAATTTCTTGGCATTCGTGATCTAGGAAAATAAGGTTTATTTATTTTTTTCTTTTTTGTTATTTAATTTTCTCTTTTTAAATTTTTAAAACATAAAATTTGTTAACTCAAGTATATAAATTAAAATTTTACTTTTTAAAGCCTAATTTTTTAACTGAAATTTTGTACAGGGCAGCACAAAATTTAAAAATTCTTAGACTCGATGAAGGGATCTTTTTGGCCGCTCTAGATATATTCTTGGTTTACCCTTACAACCTTGAATTTGGTTGTAGCATTAAGTCAAGTAACATATTTTTACCCAATGGCAAAAGAAATATAAACACGGGTTGTACAGCCTTTGATAAATGGCTAGGACAATTTGAGAGTTATTAAATGATTTTAACAAATCAACTTAGATAAAATACATTGAAATCCTCTAATTGTATCACATCAACGAATCGGAAAATAGCAACAAATGGCTTTTACGGGTTTGATTGGAAGTACCTAAAATACAAAGTGCTGCGATAAAAGAGTACCAACTCTTCATTCAGGAAAGACGCCTTCTTTTCAAAATTTCGAATGACTTTTAATCAATGAATACGGATTGATTTGTGTTCAGATAAAAACACATGAAAAAAAAAATTATGCGTCTTGTAGGCGCGAAATAATACGAGTCTTGACTGTTACAGCTTTTTTGCGAGAAATTTCCTCTCAATACTTTAATAAAAAATCCCATCAAACTTGGAGGACCAGCTGAGGTGTTAGTAATTGATAAAGGCTGCTTCTCAAATAGGCCTAAATCATCGAGGAAATGCACCTTCTACATCTCTATGAGTTTTGGGAATGGTAAATAGCAACAGAATTCCCGCTCACAGATTCCTGAAAATCGTAGAAAAAAAGAGATCGTGATAATGGAATTCCAATAATATTATCTGTCGAGGTATGGCCAAATGTACGTGAATATGCGCACACAGGCACTAAGGTAGGCCAAGCATGGCGAAAACTGTTATTGTTTCTAAGAGTGCGATTTAATTGATAGCGGCAGCTGCATAACCAAGGAATATAACAAACACAATGATAAAAGTAGACTTTTAATGCACACGTAATAAAAGGGAACAACAATAAATATATAAATAATACATAAATGAGACGGACTTAAGTTTCGAATACTTATTAGATAACCGTAGTTAGGGCATGGTTATAATGGGAGATTAGAGGGAATGAATGATTTACTTCCTTTGAACTCGAGGGTAAGCTGGGGAAAATAGGGGGAGGTCTTGGTGACCTTGATTACTCACGGGGGTTGGCCACAGAACCCACAGCGGGTGAGGCTACTCTTCTCAAACTCGCGTTTGCAAGATGCGTGTCTACTGTCCTCAGGGGTTCACCGAACGAACTTCGAAGGGGAGGGGGGATGACTTATCCATACTCGGCTTGAGCGAGCCAATGGGCGTCTTGTTGTAAGAGGTCACCAGAAGAACTTCGGATGACGGCTTCTCCGATCCTTGATCCGAAGGCGGGTGAGAAAGGCTGACCTTGGTGCTCGAGACTCTTCTCCCTGACTTGGAGATACGGCGATGATGTCCAGCTCTTCCGTAGCTTGCGGCCGTCATTCATACTTCTTGGGAGAGAGCTCGTTGATTTGCACTTTCTCGGAAAAGTCTAGTCTAACCGAATATGCCTATCAGCCTGGAGTTGGTGCATATATACCCGGAGCTATTCAAAACAGAGAGAGAGATTAAGCCGATCTTAACCATCGTTATCGGGCGCGATGAACCGAGCGCCTCCTTACGAGGAAGTGTCAATGGCTGGGATCAGCAGCCAGACGGGCGACAGTGGCGGATCCATGAACGCGGTTCACAGCGAGGCTAGAAAGCAGTCTCCCGACCCGAGGGGTGGGGGGAAGGTTGAGATGACTGGGAGGAAACTTGGGTATGAATTTCATGGGAACCTGGCGGCGGGTCAAACGAAGGAGAAGTCGGAAAGGACGGGGGGAGTTACGGTTCGTTTTTTATCCCGAAATACTGTCTTAGGAGGCGGTGAAATAATATTATTTGAAAGAGGATTCCTCCACACTCCTTCCTATCCAAAGACATTTTTACAGCGAATGACACTTGGGAGCGAAAAAATGTCTATAATAACTTCATTAAGAAGGGAACTTATAAAGTTGCAAATTTAATGTTTACCAACCGAAAACAAACATAACACTAAAGGGGGCTTACATATGTGTAACCACAGATAAATTAAACTATATAAACGCACATACAACATCGACAAGGCCAAGAAAAAAATATAGTATTTACAAAAATGAATCAAACGCGAAATATTACTGTACACTCAGGTTATTGGAGGGGAGGGGGTCTTCTATTGGATTCCTACTCAGGCTATCGGCTAGGCGGTTGTCGATGCCTTTGACATACACGATGCGAAATTGGTATTCTATGAGTAGTAGGCTCCAGCACATTAAACGTCCACTCTGGCTCTTACAGTTTTTTAAATACGCCAAGAGTTTGTGGTCACTTTCAACAGCAAACTCTTCACCTATGAGGTACGAGTACATCCTAAACTTACGAATAGACCACACTATGGCTAACGCTTCAAGCTCAATGGTGGCTTACGCCTTTTTGCTATGGGAAAGCTTCCTTCTAGCATATACTACAGGGTATCCCACTACATCGTCATCATATTGGACGAGAGCACAATTTAGGCCATCCTGGGAGGCATCGGTACGAACACCGAATATTTTACTAGGATTCGGTAATCTCAATATAGGGGCAGAGATTAGCTTTTCCTTTAACTTGTGGAAGCAGTCTTCCGCTGAAGGGGCCCAATTGACTGGATCGGAGGCCGTTCTTTCAAGCATGTAGTTAAGGGGCAAGGCTATGGCCGCGAAATTCGGCACAAAACGGCGATAAAAAGACACGGATCATAAAAAGGAGCGAAGCTGTTTCTTCGTTCGTGGAAGCGGCATTTCTGAAATAGCTTTTACCTTGTCGTCCTAAGGAAGCATCTAATTCCTGCCGATCTGGAATCAAAGGTAATTAATAGTGTCATACGCGAAGTGACACACTTTGTGGGGCCTACCGTTAACCCGTGTACGCGTAACCGAAAGAGAAGCGCGCATAGAGACTGTACGTTTGATCCCAGGTACGAGTAGCGATGTACACCGTTATCGAAGTGAAAAAAGAATATTCAATAGGCCATCTAACAACCGACGCATGAGTCTATTATAGCTTCCGCAAGCAGTTACCAGCCCAAAATAAAGGTGGGTAAATTGAAATTACCCCTTCCCAGTAGCGAAAGCGGTAAAACGTTTTGATTGCTCTGCAAGAGAAACTTGGTGGTAGGCCTTACAGAGATCGATCTCGGATATGATCTTCGCGTCTTCGAAGGCAGGAAGACTTTGGTAGATTTGGGGTATCGGCTCCGCATCAAACTGTGTAACCGCGTTTAATTTGCGAAAATCGACGCACATCATAAACGACTTGTCAGGCTTCCTAACCATAACAATAGGGAAGCAAAAATCGGACGACGAAGGTTCTATTATGCATAATTTTAATAGGTTCTCTATCTTTACGGCGAAAGTCGACCGTAAGTGGACGGGGATAGGGTAAGGCTTGGTCCTTATAACATCTTGAGTAGTGAGAAGCACTCCGGGAATTCAGAAATGACGTCGGAAAAAACTTCCAATAAGGCAAGAAATTGAGCTCGCTCGTTAGGGGAGAGATTGGGGTTCACGTCTAAGTCGTCGGATTAAGGCTCCACTTGGGGGAGAAGAAAAGAAGGCAGGGGATACTCGTCGTCAGCTTCTACACACAGCGTTTGGACCAGACACAAGGGTTCAACGGGGTAGCCGGCTTCGAGGACGGGTTCTTCGTCTAGGGTGACTCTGTTGTTTAGGCAAACACGGCGGTGGTATTTCTTTCGCAGGTTGATGGGGTAAATTTTATTACCGGGAGGGAGTTTCGATTAAGTAATCAACCGGGCCTCAGGGCTCCAAAACGGGAAACGGTCCTTTCCAGTGGGAGAGATGCTTATTTGGTCCGGGCGGAAGCAAGAGCAGTATTTCGTCTCCTGGTTTGAATGAACGCGCCTTTGATTCTAGGTCAAAGTAGGTGCAGTATTTCTCCAAGTTTACATCGGCATTCCTGAGGGCGATCTCTGCACATTTTTCTAAACGTGTACTCACGTCTAAAACGTACGCGTACGAGGACATAATTTCCTCATCCATTCTAGGATTGGACCATAATTCTTTTAAGATACTCATTGGTCCTCGGACGTTATGTCCATATAAGAGCTCAAAGGAAGCGAACTCCAAAGTCATATGGGATGAATTCGTGTCAGGCAAATAATGCTACGCGGAGGTAGCGGTGCCACTCTCGGGGCTGATCATTGCACACCTTCTTGAGTATCATTTTGAGGGTACCATTTAACTTCTCGCACATCCCATTAGCGGAAGAGTGACAGGACGTCGTAAAAAGGGCTTGATGAGAAGGAGTTTATCGACATACTCCATCAGTTCAGAGGTGAATTGACGTCCTATGTCGGATAAGATCTTCTCCGGGATCTCTACTTGGGAAAATATTGAGATTAAAGCTTCTGCACAAGAAATGCTATCAATTTTCTTCATGGGGATAGCCTCTGGAAAACGGGTGGCGCAATCGTCAAGGGTTAAAATATAGGAATGCTCCTCACTCGACGGAGGACGAATGGGGCTTATTAGGTCGATTGAGACCCGGGCGAAAGCTCGGCCACTATCACGATCTTTTGAAGGGGAGCGGGGGCTACACGCCCTTTGGAGGTGACCTTCTGGCAAAGGTCACAGGACTTTTAGAAGTCGATAATTTCTTTGGCCGCTCCTGGCCAAAATAAATATTTAAAAATCCGTTGTGCCGTTTTGTTATAACCAAAATGTCCGGCCATTAGGCCATCATGGGCTAACTTTAGAACGGGTTCAATATACGTTCTCGGCACTAACAACGCCTTGTTCGGAGGGCTCTCCGGTTCCACCGAAGAACGATATAATAATTCATTCTTCACGGTGTATTTAACTTTGCGGTTGCCTCGTACCGTTTCAGTCTCATTCTTCCTTACTTTATCCCACATGGGTTTTAATGCTGGGCATTCCTTCTGTGCCTCAGAAAATTGGACGTTAGTGGCGAGGTTGATGTCTGGGGACGATAGGGGTACCGGGAGCCATACATCCTTCTCGGCCTGGGCCCTGGTAACGACCGGCTGAGCAAATGGGTTTTGGGAGAACTTTGCGCTCTGCCCGTTAAGGACAAAGCAAAATTTTATCGGGGCCGCGACTTCGTCAGTCCATCCGGTTAAGTACTGGCACTGTATATGATACCGTACCACGGGGAATCTGGTCGCACGACCTAAAGAGTCATGTACCAACGCAAACCTGTTATTTTGGGGACTTACCGAGGGTAGTGTTTTGTGAGAAACTACTATACAGGTGCAACCTGTATCTCTAACCAAGGTTGACACTCGGCAACCATTTACTGCTCATTTTTCAAACTGGAGCCCACCAAGGAAACTTTCGTTAAACAGGAAATTTACCTGTTGATCCAAAGGAGAGGGAGCAGGGGCTGCTGGCGATGCCACAGGCTGATTAGGCGATAGGGCAGCAGAGATTTGGTGGACCTGGTGACTCAACGAGATCCTCACTTGAGAATTTTTGGGGCAATTATAACTTAGGTGCCCAGAAGTGCGGCACGTTATGCACACAATTGGCCTACGAGTGTAATTGCTAGGCGTGGAGGAAAGTAACGGAGGCTTCACGTCCTTTTGTTCTCTCGGCAAGTGAGGCCTGAACTTGCTCGGCGCCTGCACTGTTATGAAGCCGCTGTTGCCCTTGGGTAGGCTTCGGTTAAACCCAAACTTGTGTTTAAGGGAGGGGGGATGATTCTTCTTGACCTCCTTGGGGTAGAGGTCGTGACTGGAAGCGTGGAAGTCGGATTCTTCCACACACTCCTTGAAAGTGGACGCTCTTCTGTCCGCTATGAATGCCCTTAGTTCGCGAGGGATGGTCGACACCAGTTGATCCTTTAGGATGAAGTCAACTAGCGACTCATAATCATTTGCTACTTGGGCGGAATCCAGCCAGAATTAGAAATTATGCCGAAGCGTGAGCCTATAGGTTTCGCCTGGCTGTATTCGTGCGGAGCGAAACCTAACCCTATAAAATTCGGGATTCATCTTAATGGCAGAAAGAGGTTCTGCTATAGGGTCGAATAATCAATGGTAGCTTCGAAAGCAAGCAAGATGAATATGTCGCGAAGACGGGAATTTAACAATGGAAGTAACCGGGCGACGCCATCTGCTTCTAAGTCCCAATTGTTGACTTCGAAGATCTTCTCAAAGTGCGTTAATTAAGAGCAAAAATCTTCTCCATCTTTGTATGCGGGGAGTTTTAATGAGGGCGCTTAAGCCATGCTCATTTCGAGATCCTACGGAGCTTATCTCGACTTAGTCACGACATATCTCTCTCTCATGCTGCCTAATTCTTTCTCTCTCTTCTGCTTCTCTCTGTGCTTTTCTATCTTCGATTTCTGCTTTTCTTGCTTATTCTTCTGCTTCTCTTTATGCTTTTCTATTTCTCTTTTCTGATTCTGCTTCTCTATGTGCCTTTCTGCACGTTCGCTACGTTCCTCTTCCTGAACGTAAACTATTAAATATTTCCCAGATAAGCCTAGGATCTGCCCTTGTTTATGAAAACGATCGAATGAAGACATCCTGGATATGCTACTTCCGGCCTTGCACAACGAAAAAGCTGCCAGAGCTATTGAATTTTCTTTACCCAAACAAATATAATTTCTACTAAAAAAATGTTATTAAAATTCCTAGCAAAGATTGAGAAAACTCGCACAAAAAATAAAAATAAATAAATAACGGGATAATCTGTCTCACGACACACAAAAAAAGATGGTTAGTATTTCCGCTTAGCTAATATCCTCTTTTAAGGAACTAGAAAAACTGTGGACACACCACAAAAGAATGGGCTTAAAAATTGGTTGTTACCGGTTAAATAATAAAATTGTCCTAATATATTGTTGTACGAATATTCTTGGTAATGCAGCGTCTATCAATTTAACTTAGTAATCACAAATCAGGTGGGAAAGACGCAAAAACTTGACGCCAAATATCTTTATGTCGAGATATGGCCAAGTGTACGTGAATATGCGCACACAAGCACTAAGGTAGGCCAAGCACGGCGAAAACTGTTATTGTTTCTATGAGGGCGATTTAATTAATAGCAGCAGCTGCGTAACCAAGGAATATAACAAACACAATGATAAAAGTAGAGTTTTAATACACACGTAATAAAAGGGAACAACAATAAATATATAAATGGTACATAAATGAGACGGACTTAAGTTCCGAATACTAATTAGATAACCGTAGTTAGGGCATGGTTATAATAGGAGATTGAGAGTAATGAATAATTCACTTCCTTTGAATTCGAGGGCAAGGTGAAGCAAATAGGGAAAGGTCTTGGTGACCTTAATTACTCCCGAGGTTGGCCACAGAACCCACAGCGGGTGAGGCTACTCTTCTTGAACTCGCGTTTGCGAGATGCGTGCCTCCTGTCCTCAGGGGGTCACCGAACGAACTTAGAAGGGGAAGGAGATGGGCCTCTTGTCGTAAGTTGCCACAAAAAGAACTTCGGAGGACGGCCCTTGCCAATCCTTGATCTGAAGCCGGGTGAGAAAGGCTGACCTTGGCGCTCGAGACTCTTCTCCCTGCCTTGAAGATACGGGGGTGATGTCCAGCTCTTCCGTGGCTTGAGGCCGTCACTCACACTTCTTGGGAGAGAGGTCGTGTATTTGCACTTCTTTCGAGGAATTCTCGTCTAACCCAATCTGCCTGTCAGCCTAGAGTGGGTGCATATATACCCGGAGCTATTTAAAACAGAGAAAGAGATTCAGCCGATCTCAACCTTTGTTATCGGGCGCAATGAACCGAGCGCCTCCTTACGAGGAAGTTTCAACGGCTGGATCAGCAGCCAGACTGCTTTGTAGCCTCGGCAGACGGCGAGGCTACAAAGCAGTCTCCGCACCGGAGAAAGAAGGGAGGTTAAGACGACCGGGAGGAAGCTTTGGTATGAATTTCACGGGAACCTGGCGGCGGGTCAAAAGAGGGAGAGGTCGGAATGGGTGAGGAAATAATATTATTCAAAGGGGTTTCCTACACATTATCAGTAGTGCGTCCTGACTTCATTATACATAGAGACGAATGGAAAGCCTTAACATAATTAGCAAACTATGTATTTACTTATTACATCGTCAATAATTCAATAAATTTTGTGCATATTCAAATAATAGAATCCCACTGGAATAAATACAAAGCATGTTTAAAAGGCATGCTTGAATCTAAAACGTGACATGTTTGAGGCCTACTTATATCAATTTATGTGGCATGATCGATTTTGTTCTAAAGAGTTTGAAAATTTGTGCAGTCATATTTGCTTCTATACCTCTTTACTTAAATAGTAGTAATGTTTCGTATTTAGATATATCAGCTTGGAACGCAAGTAATGTCAGATTTTAGAGTATATATTAAAAATATAAAAATACTTATGAATATGGAAATATTTAATCATAAACATAACTTCCTTTATAAATGCAACGCTTGTAAAATTATTTAGATTTTGATTCAAAATAAAAATCTAACTCGTTTCTAACCTCTTCTATTTATGACAAATTAAGATGACTAAAATGATTCTGTAATCCAATCAGCAAGTGAAAATCACAAGAAGCAAGGTCGGGGGAATAAGGAGGATAAAGCAATTATTTCCAAACGAGCTCTTCCAAGACAGCTTTGGTCATTCAAACTGTGTGGGAACGAAGAAGTTTATTCCAGTAGAGATTTAAATTAATTGTTTGTTTGTTGTCTAAAAGTTCGAAAGGGACAATTCCTTTAATAGTGTCAATATGATTGTCGAGGTATATCCGATATATATCATCTATGCAGGGGGATTAGATTGGCCGAGTGGTAGTGAATAGAGCGAAAGGACGCTCAAGTTAGCTGTCCTCGGCTCCGTTAGCAGATGATGAGGTAAGATAATGAGGGAGGA
The DNA here is from genome assembly GCA_963969495.1 of Ceratothoa steindachneri. Classification (NCBI taxonomy): domain Eukaryota; kingdom Metazoa; phylum Arthropoda; class Malacostraca; order Isopoda; family Cymothoidae; genus Ceratothoa; species Ceratothoa steindachneri. The sequence continues at coordinate 59,329,748 of OZ018331.1, read as the reverse complement.
ATAATTGGGGGAAAACTGTTCCCCCGAGTACGCAAGCAAATAAGAAAAAGCGACTGCAGATTGGCCGTTAATTACTAGCTATGGTGGAATGCTGTTCTGCGTTATTTAAAAGAGAAGTATAAAAATAATATGTAATAACACAAGAAAAAATTATTTACACAAATGAAATTGGCTTATCCAGGACTTTAGGGCCTCGATATTCGAACAAAAGGGACAAGCTAATGATCTTATGGCAGGTAAATGACCAAACTCGGATTAAGTCTTTAAAGGCTACGCTGAGCCAAAATACAAATAAATTTTTAGGGGATGGCCGAATTAAAGGAAATCGCACGCGTCGACGTCTTGCAGAAATTAATGCTTGGATGACGAAAGGAAGGGAGAAATTCGAGGAGGAAAATTGCAGAAGGTTGAGATTTACCTCGGAATACCTTGACGAGGAGGTACTAGCACCGGTGAACGAGAACGACCGTTACTGGGAAATCGCCAATTGACTGAGGCAGAGTTCCGACGGGAGAGCTTCTTGCTTTTGCGCTCGTGGAGACGAAAATGGAACTAAATCGAGAAGAGACGTGTCTCGTGCGATCCTCTACTAAATGGACCTGGCTGAGCTTGGCGTTAAATACCTGCTGACGACGGCGGGGCAAAATCGCCTCTGACGTCTTGTCTTGCACTTAAAAATTTGTGATAGCGGATGTCTTCCCTCACTCTCGCATGCTTTCGCATGGTTTTTAGGCCCGTTCTCTCGTACTTTGACCTTGTGTTTGATAGCCACTTGGGTTTTTATGACCCACGTGGGGCTCCTTGACTCTATTCTTTCACATCTCCTTCCTTCCGAAAGATGACGATTTTAAATTTGGAGAAAAGGGCATAAAATTTTTTTATTGTAGGCCTTACAAAGGTCTTTTTCCGTCAGAGAGTTAGGATTACGAAAATCAACGCACATACAATATGAACTGTTTGATTTTTTTACCATTACTATGGGGGAAAAATAATTAGAATTGGAAGGGCTCAATAATATTTAAACTAAGCAAATTATCTACACTGGCGTTGTATGCTCGTCTCAAGTGAAGGGGAGGGGATAGGGCCTTGAGCGGACTGGTTCTTAAGTGGTTATAGTGATGTCTAGCTCAAACTGTGTGGCACATCCAGGAACTTAAGAAATCACCTCCCCGAGTTGACTCAGAAGCTGCTGCAGCTGACTCTTCTCATCAGGTATCAACCGTACGTCAATATCTATGATATAAAGTGGTAACTCGGCAGCGCCGGGCAAGGTGTGCAGCGGATAATCTTTGTTCTGCTCCACACAAACGACCTGCACAACATTCAGTGGGTCTGCAGGGTAGTTGGCTGCCATAGCCGACTCTTCGTCGAGGGCCACGATGTTATTAACACAGGCTCTACGATGGTACTTCTTCAGCATATTAATGTGGAAGGGTTTTTCTCCTAAAGTTGTTTTGATTAAATAGTCAACAGGGCCACGGCTCTCAAGGAAGGAAAGGAGTCATTCCAAAGACTGAGAAGTTTGTTATTCTCGATTGGGCGCAACAACAACACTATGTCACCGGACTTAAATAAGAACATAAGAACATAAGAAAAGAAGGAGACTGCAAAAGACCATTCATGGCCTACACTTGGCAGCTCCTGTTCCATTCAACACACAAAAGATTTCTTACCAGAGAAAAGTCATCAACATTGTCACCCTTTACAGGAGTTCGTCAGATCTAATCTACAATATACATAAAATGCATCCAGAGGATTATGTCCATTCATGCAACCGCAAAATATAATCTTCCCACTCCTTAGAAAAATATATACATATGTACATAAAAAAAAGTCAGTCCCATCTAGCAGCTTCATCCATATATTTATCTAATCTATTCTTAAAACTACCCAGAGAGGAGGCTTCTATCACATGCCTAGTGAGCCTATTCCATTCATCTACCACACGATTTGTAAACCAATTCCTCCCAATCTCCTTCCTAAACCTATACTTATCAAGCTTAAACCCATTGCTACGTGTTCTGTCATGTTCACTAAGTATAAGAACCTTACCCAGATCCCCTTTATTATATCCTTTTATCCATTTGAAGACTTCAATCAATTCCCCTCTGACTCTTCTCCTTTCCAATGTATGTAGATTTAGTTTTCTGAGCCTTTCACCATAAGGTAAGTTCCTTAGCCCACCAATCATCTTTGTCATCCTTTTCTGCACAGACTCAAGCAAATCAATATCCTTCCTATAATATGGTGACCAAAATTGTACTGCATAGTCTAGATGAGGCCTAACTAGCGCCAGATACAGTTTTAGAATGACTTCAGCACTCTTATTGCTTACACTCCTCCTAATGAATCCCAATATCCTATTAGCTTTATTCTTAGCATTTAGACATTGCTTTCTAGGACGAAGGTCTGAACTTACCAAAATACCCAAGTCTCTCTCACAATCAGTCCTCCCTAAAATTCTGCCATTTAATTTATAACTATTCAATGGATTATTTCTACCTATACTAAGTACACTACATTTGTCTATGTTAAACTTCATTTGCCATTTGTCGGCCCAATTGGACAGAATGGTCAATTCCTCCTGCATTTCAACAGCATCAGAATCAGCCCTAATGGCCCTACCTAGCTTAGTATCATCAGCAAATTTACTCAGGTCACTACTTATACCTATGTCAAGATCATTAATATAAATTAAGAATAGCAAGGGACCCAAAACAGATCCTTGAGGAACTCCACTGCTAACACACCCCCACTCAGATTTAACTCCATCTATACTAACTCTTTGCTGTCTGTCACCAAGCCATGACTGAATCCACCTAAATATACTGCCATCGATCCCGTGTGCTTTAACTTTGCTCAGAAGTCGTAAGTGTGGCACTCGATCAAAAGCCTTACTAAAGTCCAAGTATAAAATATCATAGTTTTCATCATTATCTGCTGCTTCATACACCTTACTATAAAAAGACAGCAAATTAGTCAGACAGGATTTACCCTTACTAAAGCCATGCTGTGATTCTTTTATCAACTTATGCTTATCCAAGTGATCTCTAATATTCCTTGCTATAATAGATTCCATCATTTTCCCTACCACTGATGTCAAACTTACTGGTCTGTAATTAGACATATTTGTTTTATCCCCTTTCTTAAATATAGGTATCACATTGGCTTTCTTCCATGCCACTGGCACAATGCCACTCTCCAATGATTTTCTAAAGATGCATGCTAGGGGCTCACTTAACACATCCTTACATTCTTTCAAAATTCTAGGAAAGAGCTCATCAGGACCGGGTGCCTTACTACTTTTGATTTTATCAATTTCCTTTGTCACTATCTCCTTTGTGATCAAGATATCCTTTAATTTCTCTTCATCATTACCCCGAAAGATCATTGACACCTCAGGTATATTTAGAGTATCCTCCTGTGTAAATACTGAGAGAAAAAAGTCATTTAGCATTCCAGCCATTGAGTCCCTATCACTCACTAATTCTCCATTGGAATCTATAAGTGGGCCTATTTTATCTCTAACCTTAGTTTTGTATAATTGATAAAAACTTTTAGGATCTTCCTTTGCCCTATTTGCCACTTTAATTTCATAATTTCTCCTTGCTACTCTAACTAACTTTTTAACATCTCTTGCTAGTTCATTATATCTCTGCCTTAAGTGATCCTCTCCATTTTTTATTTTCCTATAAATGCCCTTTTTAATGCCAATATAATGCTTAATTTTATCTGTCATCCATTTTGGGTCATTATTTTTAGTCCTAATCTCCTTATATGGAATGTTAATCATCTGACCTGTAATTAATTGCTCAATTATTCTTTCATACTCCTCTTCAATTGTAATCTCTTCCTCCTGGTGATTATTGTCTCCACTAACTGATATCATTGAATCTATTCCTGAATTGATTTCATTGCCTGGTTTCTGTACAACTGCCTCCAGGTAAGTCCTGAGCCCATTATAATTTGCTCTTCTAAAGTCAGGAATTTTAACATTGTTCATGCTACTATCAATACCATTCCATTTCATCTTGAATCTAATTTCACAATGGTCACTATTACCCAAATTTCCTCCAATCTCAGTATCCTTAATAACTTCTTCCCTATTTGTCAGAACTAAATCCAGTATATTATTACCTCTAGTGGGTTCGTTAATTATCTGCCTCAGAAAATTATCTTGGACAACATTCAAAAATTCCTCAGCCTCCTGATCACCCACAAGAGCTTCATAGTCTATATTTCTGTAATTAAAATCGCCCATTATACACACATGCTTACTTCTACATGCCCGTTCAATCTCCTGCCATAGAAGATTTGAAGCTTCCTTACTAAGATTTGGTGGTCTGTATAATAATCCTAAGACAAGCTTGTTTTTACCTTCCTTTACATTTAGCCATAATGACTCTGTGTTATCATCTAATTTAATTGTACTGTTTACACAACACTGGAGATTATCTTTAATATAAATAATAACCCCTCCTCCTCTCTTCCTATTCCTATCTGTATGGAACATGTTAAAGCCCTCAATCTCAACCTCAGGTTTAAAGTGATTAGCTGCCAAATCAAGCCATGACTCTGTTATCGCAATTATATCAAAATTCTCTTCACTTGCTAACGCTCTTAAGAGATCTATCTTATTCCTTATACTCCGACCATTTGTGTAGTATATTTTTAAGGTTTTTTTATTATTCCCATCTTCATTGCATTGTGCTTTTTTATTCCTAGTTATCTGCTCATTCACTTGTGCATTAGTCCCCCTATAACTAATCAGTATGCCCTCTCCCCTAGCTATTCCTCTATCACTGCATCCCTTCCATTTCCTACACCTGCCCTTTATTCCTGTTATTCCCTTACCTCTAACAGCTTCTAGTTTCCCACCCGTAAGGACCTAATCACACTATCCAGCTCCCCCCATAGAACCTCAACACCTGCCCGACTAAGATGGAGCCCATCCATCGCATACAACCTCCTATTCCCGTAAAACCCTCCCCAGACATCTACAAACACCAATCCTACCTCCTCACACAGTCCTTTCACAAATTCATTCAAACCAATTGCACGCGACAACCATTCTACCCCCACATCCAATCTCGGAAGCACACCAGAAACAACACCTTTTACCCTGCTTTTACTCATCCTTTCAACTAACCTTTTATACTGCTCACGTAACTCACATGTACCCACCTTCTTTACATCATTCACTCCCACATGCGTAATCACAACTGCATCCCTCTCACACCCAGAAACGAGCCTATCATACCTCTCACAAACATCACTTACACCAGCACCCGGCAGACAAACTCTCATTCCCTTCCACTTGCTATCACTCAACTTCCTATCTAAATATCTAATCTGAGAGTCCCCCATCACTAGCACCTCAGTCATTCTCCTATTCTGTCTTGGCCTAACATTACCCTCCCTCCTGCTCTCAGTCACGCTACCACCCATCCTGCTTTCATCCACAATCACACCAGGCAAATCACTTTCACACTCTTCCTCTCTCAGGACATTGAATCTGTTAGTCAACCTAACAGGTTCTATGTCCCTCTCATTCACACACCTAACCTGTCCTAACTTATCTATCCTATCCATTTTCACCCACCATTCATCATCACTCACAACTTCCACACTGTTCCCAGTCCTAGCCCTATCTTCTACCCTCTTAGCACTAATCTCACACTTGCATCTCTTCTCACCTCAAACACCAAATCATTCAACCTCTTACATTCCCCACTCAACCTCCTAACCTTCCCTTCCAGAAAACACACACGGCATTCAGTTACATTCACTCTCCTTTCAACTCCACATGCATCACACACCACATACACACTACTTTCAAACGGCATGCTCTCACCATCTATACAAAAAGCCATACTCTCAGAAATTTACTAATGAAAAAGTTAACACTCACCAAAAAAAAAAATTCTTGCTCAGGATTGCTGCCAGTTATCTTCCCCAAAAGTATTAATCACTAATGTATTTATTATACAGTGATTGATGTATTAAATAAATACAAGAAAAATTACACACCCAAATCAGTATTATATCCCCCAAAAATCAGTATTATATCCCAAAAAATCAGTATTATATCCCAACAAATCAGTATTATATCCCAAATCATCGTTCCTTCGGTTTGACGTCGAAGTAAATCTTGTACTTCTCCAGATTGGGGTCGGACTTCTGGTACTCTATCTTAGCGCACTTCTCTAATCTCCGGCAGAGATCCATTAGATACGAGTACAAAGATTGTATCTCGTTTCGAGTTCACGTTTGGAGAACGGTTCCTTTAAAAGGCTCATTTGACCAGGAACATTTTGCCCGTACAACAACTCAAAAGGTGCAAATAGCAGGATACGGTGGGGGATTTCTCTGTAAGCAAATAATGACACTCTCGAGGTCGCTCTACGCACAGCTTCTTCAAAATAGACATCAGAGTTCAATTACAAATCACGTTTGCGGCAGGATGGAACGGGATGGTAAAAAGAGGTTTTACCATCAACAATTTCCTACATATTCCATCAGCTCGGAGGTAAACTGACGGCCTCAGTTAGATAACACCTCTTTTGGTATTACAACCCGAGAAAAGATAGAAATGAGGGCTTGTTCGCATGTGACGCTGTCTATCCTCTTTAACGGAAAAGCTTTGGGAAAACGAGTGCCAAAATCTACGAGGGTGAGCACGTAGCTATGCCCTTCGCTGGGCGGAGGGGGAATGGGGCCAATGAGATCGATGGCCACACGGAGGAAGGGCTCAAAAATGATGGGTCGTTTCGGAAGAGGAGCGGGTTTGATGCATCCTTTTGCCGTGGTCTTCTGGCAAAGGTAGCACGATCTGCAGTAATTCGAGATATCCTCTGCAGCACCAGGCCAAAATAAATATTTGAATATTTTTTGTGCTGTTTTATTATGGCTAAAATGGCAGGAAATCAAACTGTCGTGGGCAGTTTTTAGAATGAGCGGGATGTGAAAGCGGGGAACGCATAATGCGTGAGCCTCGGTGCTATTTCCATCTGAGCAAGCGCGGTACAACAGGCCTTCCTTCTCGAAGTAAGGAAAGATTTTGTTGCCACGGATGGATTCTATATCGTTGATCCTGGATTTTTGCCACAGTAGAAGGAAGGACTCACACTCATTCCGTCTTTTAACGAATTATTCGCTCAAAACGCTGCTGGAATTGGAGTCGCAGGGGGCTTCGAGGGGCACGGGCGTCTCAGTTTTCTTGTTCGATTAGGTTTGTCTGATGACGGGTTGAGCCACGGAGTTGGAAAAAACCGTGGGGTACTGTCCTACTGTCACGGAACATAATTTTATAAAAGCTGACACCAATTCAGCACAGCCGATTAAATATTGGCATTCCAGATTGCAATTTACTATGCGAATGTGATTTTCACGTCCCAGGTAGTCAGAGACTAACGCAAATTCTTTAGGTTCGGGGCTACTGGGGAGAGCAGCTCGTAAGAAACCACTATGCATCCTGTATCTCGGACCAGGGTGGAGACTTGGTAGCCATTTACTGCTCCGGTCTCGAATTTTAGACTTCCAAGAGAGATTTTGTCGAAAAAGAAGTTGACGTGAGGTCCGGAGGAATTGGGAGTAGAGAGAGGAGCAGGGGAATCAGCTCGCGACGATGGTGGCGTGGGGGCGGCAGTCACTTGGTGTACCTGGTTGACAGAAGCACTACGGAGTTAGGAGTTCTGAGGGCAGTTAAGACATAAATGGCCTTCTCCGCCACAGGAGAAATAAATAATGGACTCCTGTGAAATGATGACGCAGGGGAATCCAACGCAAATGGTTTAATATCCCTTGGTTGTGACGTGGAGAAATTTCTGGGTTTCGAGGGGCCATTTACCTTAACGAACTTACTGGAGTTGCATGGAGAAAATCATGGGTTGTGGCTTTTGGCTTTGGGGGACAATGGGGAGTCCTCTTATTATCTACGATCCTTCACGAATTAACGAATTTCTGAATGGAGCGAAGCCAAGAAATAGTCCTTCAGGACAAAGTCGATTAGGGGGTCATAGTCATGGGAAATTTTATATGAGTCCAACCAAAAGTTAAAATGCCTTTAGAGGGTGTAGTCAAATTGATGTAAAGTTTGTTTTGGCTGGATTCGAGCGTCACGAAACTTGGATCGATAAAAATCCAGGGTCATATTATACACCACCAGAAGCTCGGATTTCAAGTGGGAAAAATCAATCGTAGCTTCAAATGAAAGGGAGATAAATATGTTCCTGAGTTGCGATCTAAGTAAGAGGAGGAGCTTGCCGACACCATCTGCCTCGATGTCCTAATTATTCACTTGAAAAATCTTTGCGAAGTGAGTTAAGTAAGATCCGAAATCCTCGCCTTCCTTAAAAACAGGGAGTTTCATCGATGCTGACTGGCGAATTACAGCGCGAGAATTAATAGTTAGGGTCTCGACCCTTGCTCGACTTAGCTCAAGCGCATGCTGGCGTATTTATCTCCTTTCTTAACTCTCTCGTTAGTTGTTATCTTCTTTCTGCTCAACCTCGTTCTTCTCGTTCCTTTTTTCTGCTCTCTCTTGTTCTTCTCGTTCCTGTTTTCTGCTCCCTCTTGTTCTTCTTGTTCTCTTACTATTTTATCTACTTTCTCTTTCCTTTCTTCTTCCTGAATATAAGATAGGAGATCCTTGTCTGTTAATCCAGGGAAATGGCTTTGGAGCTTATATCGCTCAAAAGACGACAAATTGCTTGTAATAACGGAATTAACGGACCAAAAAAATCAAATTAACAGCAAGCAAGGCAACGAGGTTGATGACTTAGTATATCGTGGTATGCGCTCATGAAAAGAAAATGCCCTACAAAAGAAATTATTAATTCGAGAGCCTTGCCTCTTTAATTAAAACCTATCCTACCCCCCACGAAAAATACACACGATCCTAAATGAGCCTTTACGGATAAAAAAGCGACGATTCTGCTGAGGGATCAAATTTGAGACGTTCAGTCTCACAACAAAATGACCTACAAAATGTACGTACTCAAAATGGACACACACATAGAAATATATATATATAGAGAGATTATTTTACTGCACTTTAAACCACCAGAACGTTCAGCCTTCATATAAAATACAAAAAAAGAACCTTTAAAAGATATTAAAGGATGATCTTTAAAAAACCTATAACTGACACCAGTTTTTATAATATAGATAGATATATGTATTTTAAAAGCCCAAAGAATGGAAACTAGTAACACAACTCGAAAAAACGCTAAGGAAATTAAATACGTGTACCATTAAAGCTTAAGAAAGAAAATGGGACATATAGAAACAGAAAATAGGGCAAGCTATTTTAACTGTTATAAGAAAATGAATAAAGAAGTTGGATTTGAACTTTTGCCATTAAGCGCTCTTCACTAAAATGACGACGACGTTCATTTCCAGAGCTTTTAGACCGACCAGGGTCATAATTTGGCCGGAGCCGGGGCAGGACTGCAGTCATGTTTGAAGGGCTGTGAGTGGTGAGTGGTCAGTAATGATGGGAGTTTTGCAGGCCAGATACTATTTAAGGCACGGACTGAATGCTTGGAGGTGAAGGGGCGAAATATAGATGGAATGGAGGAAAGGACAGATGCGAATGGTGCCTATTAGGGCAGAGAGAATCTATAGAACATTTCGTTGTCGAGTGTGTGGGCCACAGTCTCAAGAGGGAGAAATTAAAAAAAGAATTGGTGATAGAGCTGGGAAGAGGAAGGTGGGAGGAGGTAGAGAGAAGGGAGGATCATGGACTGAGTGTGGAAGAAAAGATATAAATAACAAGAGAATAGGAATAGTAAGAGCAACAAAGAAATTTTTGCAGTGTGTGTGGAAGAAGAGAAATGAACAAGGCTTATAAATTATTTCTCCTCTCCGCATAAATACATGCCATATCCCGATACAAAGGGTGGCCCAACAACCTGAAACATTTAACTAATATTGATTAGTGTTACTGAGTGAATAGTTATTTTCAATAAAATTACAAATTACTATGCCCACTAAGCGTCCGGAGGAAGTGGCAACATGTAATATTTGCAACACTGAAATAAGAAGAGGATCTGCTGGAGCTAGTAGTAAATCTTTTTCTACTAAATCACTGTGAGGACACTTGAAGGCAAATCATAAAAGTGAACATTCTCTCGCAGCAGGAAAGCAGGCCGAAGAAATGTAGAAGAAAGAAAAGAAGAGGAAAATGCAAGATACAGGTCAAGTTTATGTTCTGCAAGAAAAAGTCCCTATAATTTCTATAACAAAACAGCTAAGTCTTAAGGAAACATTTGATACTGAAGAAAAAGGGGATTCAAAACAACCTGAACAGATTGAAGGCTTAAAGCTTCTCACTTATTGGCTTTGTGATGGATTGAAGTCCTATAAAACTGTAGAAAATGCACACTTCCAAAGATTTTTAAGCCATGTTTCAAAAAGGTTCAAAGTTCCATCTGAAAAAATAATAAGGACTAAACTTGTGCCAGAATTAAATTAAAAAGTTCAGTATGATGTAGAGCAGTCATTAAAAACTAACTCCATTAAAATGAAACTTACAGCATTACAACTGAGATTTGGTCATCCCCAAGCAAGGACTCAGTCATGTACATAACTGCCCACTGGATTAAAAAGGATTTCAAGAGGAAACCTGCAGTTCTGCGATGCATTTGCTATACATAATACAGCTCATACGGCATCAAACCTCTCTTGATCTGTGAAAAATATATGCACTGACTGGGGATTAAGTAACTTGCATGTTATTATGACAGACAATGCCAGTAACATCGTTCTCGCAGTAAAAAATGCAGGATATTAAAGCATAGGATGCTTCTTCTACATCCTACACTTAGTCGTCCATCATTCAGTATTGAACAAAGTGTAGTTAAGCTGATGATTAACAGGTAATATGGATAAGTTTATGTTTATGCAATAAAATAGGAGAACTTAATATTCTTCAATTTGAATTATAATTGTTTGTTGATTTTGAAAAAATAATCTATCTTGACAATCATTTGTATAACACCAACTGATATAAATAATATGTATGTCTACTGAAGTTGTACAGTATTTGTATTTTCTTAAACCAAGGTTAGAACTCTTGTAAAGAAGTTGAGGCGACCAAAAATATAAGCAATCTTCAATAAATATAATAAAACAAGCTGGTTTGCCTATGAACAGTATGCTATTGGACTGCGAAACTCGATGGGGAAGTGTCTACATGATGATAGAGCGTGCCCTACAAGGAAAACAGGCAATAAAACATGCTGAAGAAGACCCAGATCTCAAAATTGTTGCTCAGTCAAAGGTAACAATTTTACTAGATATTCATTATTCAGCACTCATATATAATTAATTCTGTGAAGTGTGAATATATGACCCTACTACTTATATATACTGTATATATATAGTGAATTAGGGGGGGAAGGCAAAACATCCCACATATGCTAGCAGGTTTAGATATAATCCTTTGTAAAAAAAATACTGTATTGCTAAAAAGTACTTTTTATACCTGATATTCCTTCAGATAACTCCAAATGATTGGGACCTCATCCATAAAGCTATAGCCCTGCTTGCACCAATCAATGCAGCAACTGAGGCGGCAGAGAGTGGCACAGCATCAGTGTCAGACATCATCCCCCTCATGAAGTGGATGAAGTTTGAGATCTCACAAGGATCAAAAGCAGGAATTGCAACTATGAAAGAAACCCTGCTGAATCAAATTCACGGGTAACTAACTGTTTGCTAAAACGTGCAACAATTTTCACTTCAAACTTGTTAACCATAAGTTATAATTTTTATCATAAATAATAATATATTTATTGCGCATATAGATGCAGCATAGTTACTAAGTATAATGACTGTATTTGGTGATGCGATATTTTTAATTCAGGTATCTGGAAGGTGGGGATTGAAGAGCACATTTTGTTAATGTGGAGCAAACTCTCTTGATGGTTGTAGCCACTCTCCTAGACCCGAGCTACAAAAGTGCTGCTTTCCAAAACAAAGAATCTAGCCAAAGAGGAAAGGAAATGTTGCTCTCTTTAGTTATCTCAGAGCTAAATCGAGTAATTGCGGAATCTGAAGAAACAGTGACAGATGCAGCTGAACCAAGAGACAATACTCAGTCTGACGAGTTGAGAAAATAAAAATGCCTGATGAATAAGTATTAAAGTATACTCATATGAACTTGTATCTAGGAATATAACCCAAGATAGCAGCAAGCTAGGTATTAACTTATGCAATTCGAATAACATGGAGTCAAAAGGCAGAAGAGCATAAGCTGTTAGGTAATATATAAATTACTGTTAATTTATTCAGTTTTTTTTGTTTGATACAGGAAGCTAGACTTATAATTTTAATTATACATTTTCACTTTTTCAGGAATGTACAGCATCTTCCATGTCATGCTCATGGGATTTTGTTCTCAAAGACGACTCAGACGACTTAAGAGAAGGTTCAGGGCTGTGTCCTAATGTGCCTGAGGCAGCAACTACTGAGCACAACTAATACCTGAAGATGAAGCGTATCAACATAAGCGATGATCCGCTCACGTTCAGGGCAGCGCACAAGAGTGAGCTTCCAAGGCTGTCATCTTTGGCAAGAACTTATCTGGAATCACCACCGAACTCAACACCTAGCGAAAGAGAGTTTAAAGTTGGAAAAACACTTCATAAGAATGGTGTCAAATTACTGCCAAAGAATTTGAAACACGGCTGTTTCTGAAGTATAACTTGAGAGCCATTGCCTACGAAACTTCAGTGCCAAGTGTTCTTGAAGGGTTCATTGCACCAAACTCTGAAGAATATGATGTCGATATAGACACAGACACCGATACTGATCACTCAGAGGATGTGTAATGTTCACTCCTCATCAAGTAATTTTTTTATTTCCAAGGAATTGATAAAAGGAAATAGTAAATATCTATTATTACAGTATATGAGTGCTTATAACGTTGAAAATAAAACTATTGTTTCAATAAATGATTTTTAAATTTCTACAAATGATTAAGGTATAAAAATTAAATACCAACCAACTCTTAGTGGAAATATTGCCGGTTTAACCAATGTTAGGCTCGCCTGACCCAAAATCTGATGATTAGAGTCTGTCGTGGTTGTGCGAAGGGTTTTCTTAGGGTAACTTAAGCCAATTATAATAACTTTAAAAAGGAACTCTAAAATAAATTTCCCCCCTTTCAAAATATCACGTTGCTAAAATATAGTTATAGAAGATATCTAAAAGTAAATTTTCTGAACTTCACCATTTGTAATTCTTTGGGCTTTAAAAAAATCAGAAAATTTCGATACTTTATTTACTTCAGAACTTCACCATTTTATTCTTTATATTAAAAAAGAATTGCAGGGTTGGAATTATGGTATTAATTGGCGATATACTTAGATCTTTCCCCAACGGTAAGATTTAAAATAAATGTTGTCTTTCTTATTATTTTTCTCTCGTAGCTATCTATTGCTCATTTGTATTTTTAGCCGCGTGCTAGTCTGGTCACGAGCAACTCTATATCTCACTATGTCGGTCGGTCGGTCATTCCTCGTTTTGCTTTTTTGTTTTGGTAATAACATTGTAACTATTCTGCCGATTTGAACAAAATTGGAAACCCTTATGTTGTTTTACATTCTCTTCGAATGATATGATTGCCAAAGTCATTCCAAGGTTAGCCAGGGAATGATATTTTGGGGGCAATAATATCATACATATTCAGCCGATTCTAACAAAATTTTAAACCCTTATGTTGTTTTACATTCTATTTCGAATGATATAATTACCAAAGTCCTTTCAAGGTTAGCCGGAAAATTATTTGGCAATAACATCATAACTATTCGGCTGATTATAACGAAATTTGAAACCATTATGTTGTTTTACATTCTCTTTTGAATGATATAATTGGGGAGAGTTCTCTTAACGTTAACCAGGGAATTATTTTATTTTGTAAAAAGACATCATCATTATTTTATTTTGTAAAAAGACATCATCATTATTGGGTCCATTCTAACGAAATTTGAAACCCTTATGTTGTTTTAAATTTCTTTCAATGATATAATTGCTAAGATCCTCCCAAGGTTAGCCCGGAAATTATCTTGAAAGCCTTTCATATGTTGTTTTACATTCTCTTTCGAATGATATAATTACCAAAGTCCTCCCATGGTTAGCCGGGGGATTATTTGGCAATAACTGCATAACTATTCGGCCGATTGTAACGAAATTTAAAAACTTTATGATCCTTTACATTCTTTTTTCGAAAGATATATTTGCTAAAGTCCTCCAAAGGTTATCCCGGCAACTATTTTGATTTGGCAATAACATTGTAACTATTCGTCCGATTCTAATGTAACTTGAAGCTATTATGTTGTTTTACATTCTCTTTCGCATAATATAGTTGGCAAGATCCTCTCAACTTTAGCAAGGGAATTATATTCCCTCTAGCAATATCATCATAACTATTTGAACGATTCTAACGAAGTGTGAAACCCTAATGTTGTTTTAAATTCTCTTATGAATGATATATTTGCCAAAGTCCTCCAAAGGTTAGCTCGGGAATTCTTTTGTTTTGGCAATAACATCATAACTATTCTGTCAATTCTAACATAATTTGAAACCCTCATGTTTTTTTACATTCTCTTTCGAATGATAGAATTGCCAAGGTTCTCTCATGGTTAGTCCAGGAACTTTTGTTCTAGATACGGCAAGCTCCAGGTAATACTTTGTAAACAATTGATATTAAAATTGTAATTGGGAAAATTAAGTTTACAGAAAACAGTCTTGTTTATTCCTTATGGATGTTACTCTTTTGAAACAATAAATTCAAGTTGTTGAATAGTTAACGATTCGTACAGCTGTCTGGGTTGTTTAAGAGATATAGAACTTAGACTGAAGTTATTAACTGTTGTTCTATAAGAACTTTGACACTCCATTACTGGTTCATTTTGACATTGAAAGAGGTCATAGAAATATATTATTTATTAATTAGAACAATTCAACAAATGCTTGTGAGTGCACAGACCCTTACTGCATAACAACCTCACGCGAGACATCAATAAGCACGTGAAAAGGTCACATGCATATCATGCCTGTGTCCTCGTTAACTCTGGCTGGCATAGGTGAGATGAAGTAACCCGCTATATTCGACTGTGCACTGCGGAGCAAATCTTTCTCAAGAGAGATATGTGGATTCTCATCACCAGAATTATACGAAGATTAATGCAAAAAGAGCTGCAGAGAAAAACCTTTCCTCAAACGTTATCAGATGTCTTCAGCATCACCGAACTTGACTTCCACGTGCTCTAGCCCCCCCCCCCTTACCTCTTCGAGCCCCGCTTCACATTTCATTATTTCGTTAGATTAGTTCTTTCATGATTTGAAACCCTTCAGCACCTAAAGGAATCTCGCACCTCTTATCAACAGCTGAGTCTTCCCTCAGACGAATACTCCCTACACAAAAGGAAGTATCTCTTATGTAGGAGCGCTTACGCCTCCTATATAAGAGAGTTCTCACACAACCACTTCACTTCTCATTGCTTTCGAATAACTATTTGGTGAAGTAAATCGAGACTGCCAAATATATCTATCCATCTATTCTACCCTCGATTTCCAAACTCTCGACATCACTCCTTGCAATTTGCATTGCTTCCGTGCTCAGGAAGACAAATACTTGCTGCATCATCGAAACGGCGATCTCATTTAAGCTACTCTATGAGAAAACAGCCGCTGAAATCCCGCGTCGCTCGAAAACACTAGAGTCAGGCTCCTATTCACATTTCTCGACAAAACAACTACTCGCGGTCTCTGAAAAGTAAGGCATTATTTACCGTTATTTCAGCTTATCACTATTTTTAAGTACTTTATTTCCGTGTAAATCAATTAAGGTCTATTCAAATAAATTGCTAAATATTCGATTCAATTTGGTGAAACGCAACTCAATTTAGTTTGCAAGTAAACATATCTCAGTGAAATTAATTGGCTGCAGATTATATTAAAATTGTCATTTTCTATTCGCGTATATTAATTGTTAAAGTTTCATAATTTATTTTGTTATAAATCAAGCACAAAACTCAAACATTTGTCATTTTCTATTCACGTATAATTAATTAATTGCTAAATTTTTCAAAAAATATTTTGTTATAAATAAAACAAATATCAATTTTGTATTGCAATACTTTACCACCTACTTGATTACAAATTAATTTCATTAATTTCCCGGATCTGGTTTCTAGCTAGTTTTTTGGCTAGTTTTCTAGCTAATCTTTTTTAGATCACTCAATTGATATTTGAGTCAATAAAACGATTTTTTAGAAATGTACGGCTTCGGCCCCCATACCTCCCTTTAGCTATTGTTTAATATATTATGATAATGGTAAATATGTACTTACTTTAGGCCGATGGATAAAATAAGCTGCGGCGATCCAGAACTCGTGGAATCGCTCTTTCACGTTAGGAAACTCCTTTAAAAAAGAGCGTTAGCGAGATACCAGGCCATATGTGCCTCTCTCCGTCCACAGTAGGACACATTGGCTCTCGTATCCCTCCACATTTTTTTAGGTTTTGCGTGCTGGCACCAGTTTCTGGATCCACGAAATTCTGGGAGTGGTTGACAGTTAAATGAGTGTATCCTTCAGATGATAAATTTGAATAGGCTGCCAATCCATCAGCTACAACCGTCGTGCCCGGCAAATCCACTTTTTTATCGCCGCAAGGAGGGTTTCGTGATTCCGATTTTCGACGGGGACGATGAAATTTTTCCAATTCATGTTCAAACCCTCCAAATAACCACTAGCCTTCCACTAAACGACCCCGTTTATACTTTTCTCCTCCGAATTTCGCCTCATCTATTCTACACTTTTGCCGGGACCTCCAAGTTGTTATGCAAGAGTTTCGAAATAATTTAAAAGAACTGTCCGTAAAAGCTAAACCAATCAACGAGGGTTGTGCGGCCTACGTCCGTATGCTCGGTTACTACGCTCTTTGGGACCCTCTTCACGATAAACCAAACACGACCTATACTCTCTTTTGGATAGAGAGAAACGAACCAGAGAAAAAAGGTCCCTTTGTGAGCGCTCAATTTATATATACATCGTTCTTGGTTGCCACCCGCGCCAATTAAAGATTTATCGCAAAGAAATGCCCAATATTTGTTCATTTTAAGTTTGGCTTTATATGTCGGGCACTTGCGTAAAGTTTTTAAAAGCCGATGGCTTACTAAAGATGCGATAAATTCATCGCTTTCGGCTAGAACAGCACCTAAATTGTGAACATTCAAAGAATAAACTTCTTGACTAATGGCGCAAATCAGCGTTGGTTGGAGTTTAAAATATGTCAAGCGTAGCTGGACACGTACACTCGCTTCGATTATCCGATTTCGGGAATGTGTGTTTCTTAAAAAGCACATTTATCGTAATAAAAACATTATTACTAAATAGTTTGTTTTGGAAAAAGAATACAAATAAGAGAGATAAGCAACTAAATAAAAAAAATAGAAAATCAAAGAAAAACATACTTATTGCCAATATTAAAAGTACAAAAAATTCAAGTGAGAGATATAAGCAACTAAATAAAAAAAATCGAAAATCAAAGAAAAATTTACTTATTATCAGTATTAAAAGCACAAAATACTTGAAAAAAATAAACAATTCTGCTTGGTCAATGACGGAGCTGAATATAGATCTGTGATTGGTCAGTAGGATAGCAGAAAAACACTATAAATAGCCCCCAAAATAGCTAGAATAGCATCCGGCCATAGTCTGAACAATTACCTCATAGAAAACTTTCTCTGATTCCTGACTGCTATTTGTTACTTGAAAGATCAAAATTTAATAATTGTTCGTATAAGAGCATCCATGTTTGCGGAAGTTCTAGTGCGCCAACTCTTGCGAGCAAGCAATGGTAGTGTTTATATCAGGGAGTCGTTGTTCACATAATCTGGAATTTGTGTATTGCATAAGAATCACATGCTGCAATCATTAGGGTCTATGTACCTCGTGCACAAAGAGCAACACAGGTAACAGATGTACCCTAATTTCTTTGGAATTAGGAAAAATCGAATGGGTAACGCCTGCCAACTTTTTATTTAGCGTGAATTGAACTCTCCTTATGTTTATTAAAGTTAGAAAATCGATTGTCTTTTATTTGTTTAATTTAGTTACAGAGTCTTGTAGAAGTTCTTTTCATTTTTAGCAGTTACCATCAATTATAATATGAGCTTTTTCTATTAGCTGTACTTTCCTTTATAGCAATTGTTGTCGTGAGGTTCATAAAACAATTCGGACTCTTTTGGTATTTTGGGATTAATGAATTTATCATAGTTTTCAGCATAATGGTTTTAAAATATAATAAGGGAAATATGTTCGTGATTTTGAACACTTCTTACTTAGATAAGACAAACTGTTTGCTTTCTGACAAAACTTGTTATTCTAAATTGAGCTTTATTCCCCTAAAACATCATGAAGCAAAATTCAATAACGATTTGATGTTATCGCAAACAAGTTTTCCGGAATTAATTAAGAAATGGAAGGCATATGTACCCTCCCTCTCTTATATTTACGGCCTGCCCAGATAATTATATGTAGAAGTCGTTACTGCCCAGCTTTTTATACCAAATAAAGGAAGCTTCATTGAAACTTTATCGCAATGTTTGTCCTGTGCTCTTTCTCCTAAAAAATTCTTAAGACTTTGTAGGCTATATTAGAAGGGTTGTTAATTAACAAAATTATGATTAGTTTTGATATAATTCCGTTCTTCACAAATCTCCTTATTGATTTTATATTGTAGAAATTAAAAGAATGCTTAAACAGACATCCGAATTGATCTCCATTACAATCAAAAACTCTTATTAGCTTTACACCAATGTGTACCAGAAATAACTGTTAGTAGCTTAATGGTATTTCTATAAAGAAAACATAGGAGTAGTCTTTCATTTCTCCTAGTTTTTCCAAGTGTTTTTCATGGAGTTTCTGAAGAAAATTGTCTCCCTAATTCCTTGGTTCTTGGAAAGAATAGACTAGATATATTGATGACATATTTGTATACATTGAGTGATATGAACACAGAAAATTAAAAACAGTTGTTAAATAACTTTTTCCCATCAATTCTTACTATTGAAATTGAGAGATGGCTAAATTCTGTTTTTTTTATATATTACAGAGTTTTTTGAGATCAACGATCAATTCTTGGGGACAATTGATTTAGATATATCGATGACACCTTTGTATAGATTGAGTGATATGAACACAGGAAATTTAAAACAGTTGTTGAATACCTTTGTTCCATCCATTCTTACCTTTAAAATTGAGAAATGGAAAACTTCTGTTTTTTTATATATATTACAGAGTTGTTTGAGATCAACGATATTTCTGTTCCTTGAAAATTCCTATAAAAGATACTCATTTCAATCTTTATGTCCAGGGATTTTCAAACTTCCTTATTTCTACTAAGAAGTGTGTAATTATAGGAATGTGTTCTACGCGTTCTTTGCATTTATGATCGTTGTTTTATCGATGATGCATTTTCTTTTATTAAGAGAGTTTTGAAAAACTTATGCTATAAGAGTAATTATATTTAGGATGCTTCTGGAGGGCTAGAAAGCGTATTTATAACAAACGTACAGCATATCAATTATCTTTAATTTTAGGGATACTTTCTATAGATAACATAAATATTATTCCTGATGTAATTAAAGTAGTTTCATTCTTTTTCCAAATATTTTAAAGAATCCTTGATAAACAATAGAAGGGTTTCTAAAATATGATATAATTGAAATGTAAATATCCTAGAAACTACGTAGTCTACGCAAATGAAACTACACAAGCTCAATGGTGAGCAATCTATAATTTATTCTTCAAATTTTGAATGAGAAATTGAAAAGTATGGGGATTCCTTGAGTGATTTCCTAAATTTTTAATATCTCGCCATCTCTGACACTCCACATGTCAAGTCTTTATTACAACTATTGCGAAACACGCTGCAACATGCTATTGGTAACAGTCTCCAGTACGGCAGTGACTCTGTCCTTGAGCTTTGCAATAAACCCGTGATATAGACTACTTCCTTTACATAGCCACATAGAAAAAAAACTCGCATAGTGTCAGATAACGTGATGAAGAGGCCCTATTAACAGCATATTGTCTTTATCACCAGCATTCCAGATCCAATCTCTCTGGTAGATTTTCATTGAGATAAGCCCGCACAATGTACTTCCATTGAGGTTGAACCCAGTCCTGGTGACAAGAAAGTTTTCATGTTTAGTTTCCACGAGCACATCCATTATCCACTTCTGAAATATTTGCAAATAAATATGGAAGGTCACATTTCTCTCAAAGAAAAATGTGCAATAGAGACGATTCTTGGAGATGGTGTAGAACACATTCACTTTTGGTCGAGTCGCTTTCGTGGTGAAATGCGAACACTATTCTTTTTAAGTTTGCCATTCGTATAAAATGTGACCCCATCACTGAAAATAATACGTTCATCAAACTCATTTCATTGTTTTCGCTTTCTCTTGGCTGCTGCATTTAAGGCCTGAACGAATTTCAGCTTTTAAGGTTTCATTCGCAAGTGCTCCCTCAAGACACGCCAAACTGTTGTTGAAGAAATCTGGATTTCAAGGCTTACTTTTTTACCTTTTTAGGATTCGCAAGATTTTTTCGAAATCTTGTAAGACCGTCCTTTTCGAAGCTGGTTGTCGTTCAGATCCTTTTGCCATGCACAGAAAACATTTCACTTTGAAATTGTTGTCATTTGCAAATCTACATTACTGTTGATGCAATTTTAGAAAATTCCCGCTGCAAAATCTTGGTCAACTCTCTTCTAGCATACTTTAACACAAAAAAAAGCATTTTTTCTCTTTATAAGAAGTTAAAATTTAAAGTTAATGACAGAAAATTGGCCAAAAAATTAGATTAGGAAAATTATTTAATTTTTATGAACACTCACTATTCCAAGTCCGAAGCTTCTTAAATTTTCGACATGAAATATGTTGTACAAATAGCGATACAATGTATATTGGAGAAACTAAGCAGGCTGCAGGAAGCATTTTTCCTCTAAAGAGAAAACCCTTGCAAAAATATCAAAACGTCCTAAAATATGGATCAATTAATTGGTTTCAATTATGTTGAAAAATAATGTTTCGTCCAAACAGACGCTGTGTCATATTATGATATCACGAAATTTAAACATAATTCAGTTGACCTCTGTGCTTGCTCATTTTGACCTCTTATTTTTTTGAAGTCTTATTTAAATCGTTTGCGTAATTGTTACCATCTAGAATATATTTCTGTGGTATATTACTAAAATCTCTCTTAGGAGTAATGGAACTTTGAGAACCGAAAATCATTTTAGTACCAGTGTATTGAAAGTTATGTTAGGCAGAAATTAAACAAAAAGGTAAGGAGAGTTTAGTGACGGACTTAAAAGTAGAATAATTCCTTACTGTCCGTTTATCATGACCACTTGTAACCATAAAAGCACAATTTTTTAGTAACATTTTAAGAAACTACTGTCTCTAAGGCTATAAGCATGTGTACGAAGCATGTAAAAGATACATTTACCAGTATGAAGACAGGCCAAAGCTGAAAATTAATTGAAAAGGACCACAGAATACTAACAAGGATTGAAGTTTGCTATTCAGTGACAGCGATCCTCACACATAATAAGGTATGGATGAAAGCAGTAGGCAGGATGAGCAACATAACTGAAAAATTTCTTAATTTTTACACTCTGCTTACAGTTACTTGAAGTCATATATTGGCCATTTAGCTACCTACTGCAGATTTAATTCCGACAACTATGCTAATTTCCTTACATAAGTTTATAAAACTTTTCTTTTGAATTAGAAATCCTCTTTAGTATTCCAATTATTTATAATGTCAAACATATACAGCCTTGGCCCAAACTATGGGGTAGGTATGAAAAGGTAAAGAATATGATTGAAACTCATTTATTTCATACTTGGCATAATACGAATAAACATTTTTGCGTATATTCTATCAATAATTAATATTTAATGTGTCCTTTTTTTGCTTTTATAACCGCTTTTATGTCTTGCATACTTGAGACTGGTTGTTTGGACACCGTTTCTCGAGCATTTCAATTTTCTTGCCATTTTGACTTGGGAATAATTCCTTTCTGGACACTGAAATGATTTGAGCTCTTTAACAACAAATTACCACTTGTAAGTTAACAATAAAATAATCGCTCAAAAAAAGGAATAAACATTAGTATCACACATTGAATGGCAGAAGGTTGCCCCAACCACTTATGTAAATATGCAAAAACGCATAAAAGCGGTTATAAAAGCAAAAGGAGGACACATCACATAGTAATTATTGATATAATACAAGCAAAACTGTTTGTTTGTATTATGTCAAGAAATAAATTAGTTTCAATCATATTCTTCACTTTTTCATACCTGCCCCATAATTTTGGCCAAGGCTGTATACTTCATATCAACGAAAAACTAGAAAGGATTTCTACAGCGAATATAAAGGAAAGATCCTACTTAGGCCACTTAAGAGAAATCTATCCCAAAGCATCAGAGAGAAGCTTTAGGGAATTTTAACAGGAATTGGTCGAAAAAGAGAATACTAGGCGTTGTTAACAGACATAAGTCCAAAAATAGACTACTAGTTGTTGTTAACATAAGTGTGTATAAAGAAGCTATTAGGAATAGTTAAGAGAAATCTATCCCAAAATATTACAAAGCGTTGTTAACAGGAATCGTTCCAAAAAGAGACTACTATGCGTTGTTAACAAAAGTTTGAAAAATACATACTAGGCGCGGTTAAGAGAATTTTTCCCCTAAAGAGACTATTGGAGGTTGTTAACAGCTATTTGACTAAAAAAAGGCACAAGGCGTTGTTAACCCAAATAAGTCCATAAAAAGACAGCTAGGCTTTATTAAAAGAAATCTGTAAAAAGGATCTACTAGGCATTGTTATAAAAATTCTTCCTAGGAGATTACTAAATGTTGATAACAGAAATCTGCTAAAAAGAAAAAAACTACGACGCGTTGTTAAAAGAAATCTGTAATAAGGACCTAATAAGTGTTGTTAACTGAAACCGGTCCAAAAGGAGACTACTAGGCATTGTTAACAGAAAGATGTAAAAATGAATTACTCGACGTTGTTGAAAGAAATCGGCATATAGAAAGATTACTCTGTGTTAAGAGAAATCTCCCCTAAAAAGACTACTAGGCGTTCTTAACAGTAATATACCCTAAAATAGACAACTAGTAGTTGTTCACATAAATCTATTCAAAAAGAGACTAGTAGACGTTCTTAACAGAAATCTGTAAAAGGACCTACCAGGCGTTGTTAACTGAAACCTGTCAAAAGACACTTCTAGGCATTGTTACGTCAAAGGAAATTCGTCAAAAAAGGACACTACTAGGCGTTGTTACCAGAAACCTGTCCTAGAACCCCCCAAATAGGGGCTCATATGTATTAGAACGTCTCTAGAAAGTCGACAATCTCGATTCACCGAACCCGACATCCAAATCTGACCTAATTTGCCGCTATTCACGTCCTTTTCTTTCCACCAACGACCAGAGAGGTTGTAAAGAGAGGTTAGCAAAGAAAGTGGTGAAGTTAGGCTAAGTGAAAATGGGTTAAATATATAACCGCTGATCCCCCTGAATTCATCGCGGCCGCCATGAGAGTAGCTAGTTAACCGTGATAACTATGGGTTGGCAAGCAATATTACAGATGCCAGCTGCAGCATGTTGACCATGCGCACTTGGAACCCACCCCTCTCCAATCCTAGCCCTTCGGTCAGTGATAGGGCACAGATATCCTCGATTCCTCCTGGTGAGGATTAAAAATGACGAAGAAAATTATTTTATTTACCTAAAAACGACCAAACCGAGCTGAGAATCAAACGAAAATTTGTATAGGGATATTGTGGAAGAAAATAGTTAAGTTGGGGTATGTCAAAATATAAGGAATGCACCAACGAGGGTAGCCAAGGTGATACCTTGGATCTGAAAATAAAGAACCCATACGATAGTCAACTACAACTATTAAACGCTGCGATGAATCTATCCGATTACGGATTGAATCTTCCTTAAATCGAATGTGGTCGGCGCGCATCACTACGACTGAGCCTATTCGCCCCTGGCTCTCTCTTTTGTCCCAATCAATCACAAAACCACGCCTCATTTTGGCCTCGGCGAAGGATCCAGAACTCTATTGATAACGATACACGCATGTATCGTTTGATAAAAGATATACATGCCGTTACACCTAAGATATACATTTTTTTTAAAATCATTATCTGGCCATCATAGAAAATACAGGCTGCCCCCCACCCCCAAAGAAAATGGACCGTATTTGAGAACCAATATCTCAATAACCATTGCAGCTAGGGACATGAAATATGAGAAAAGGAAAGATGAATTCTTTATAAAGTCATTCAGCTTTTAATAAAAATATAAAAAACTTTATTTTGGGGAACAACGGCAACATTAGGTTAGCTTCGCCTTACTTATTTGAATACCAGCCTAGGTAGGCTAAATAGGTTAGGCTAGCCTTATTCATTTGAACTATTTAAAGGTTTCAATTTATAAAAAAACAAACATGTCTTTTACATTATATTTTAAAGTCCAATTGACTTAATAAATTAATTTGAGACGATTTTTATCACGAATAAGTATTTATAGATAAAGGATTTATCTTTCAATTGTTTCTCTTTCATGTTTCTAGCTGCAATGGTTATTGAGATATTGCTTCTCAAAAAAGGTTCAATTTATGAGAGGGGCCACCCTGTACATATGTATGTCCTTACACCTGCAGGTTCGCATAAGTTATATATATATATATATATATATATATATATATATATATATATATATATATATATATATATATATATATATATATATATATATACATATATACATATATATATATATATATATATATATATATATATATATATATATATATATACATATATATATATATATATATATATATATATATATATATATATATATATATATATATATACATATATATATATATATATATATACATATATATATATATATAAACATATATATACATATATATACATATATATATATATATATATATATATATATATATATATATATATATATATATATATATATATATATATATATATATATATCCTTACATCTAAATGGTCACATAATTTTCCTCCCAACACCGGAGCCTGCTTCCTTCTTCTTCTTACTTTATTTGCTGGTTTCTTTGCCTTTGTTGTTTTATGTTATTTGTTTTTTTCTTGTTTTTTAATCAAGCCAGGTATTATGCTATAGCGTGATTCGGGCGACTTTTTTCTAGTAAGCAGTAGCCAGATGGGCTCCTAATATATATATATATATATATATATATATATGTACAATGTATATAGTAGATTAGAAGATAACACATTAGCGTGATATATATCAGTGAGAAAATAATAGTAAACCAAATCAAACAATTATATTGAGATGAGAATTGCAGAATCTATCATCACTAACAAAGTCGATAATTTCAATTCATCAGAAGGGCAGTATAAATTTAACAAATATATCTCAAATAAGGTCGCCAATCGTATTTATAAACCCCCGAAAGCTATTGCTTTCGGAGATTAGTAACTTGTTATGATTTTCCACCTTGTTTCCTGCGTTTTCATTTTTTTAGTATTTTGTTCGCCTTATATATATATATATATATATATATATATATATATATATATATATATATATATATATATATATATATATATACTGAGCTCCTTGCTTGGCCTTTTCATTACTAAATTGAAAATGGCATCAATTATAACTTTACTGAAACTAGTTCTGCTGTTATAAATAAATTTTGATTCAGATATTCTGGTTTACTATTATTTTTAGTAACAATATTTTGTGATTACATATTTGTCTCATGGGGAAAACTAGCCTATGTTATGATCGAACATGTGAATTATCTCAAACTTCACACTCGGGCTCAAATTTAATGTTATGAGTTTCAATATTTCAAAAACAAATTTCTTTTCAAAGAATTGTTATGTTAAGTTAGGTTATCGTACTCTAGTAGTTAAAACCTAATAACTTACATTAAGGTAACTTAATCACTATATCAATTACATTATTTATCTTAAACTATACCTATTTCCATTCTTCCTCTAAAGATTTTTATCGATCAGATTAGAGGGTCGCTATTTTTGCCAAGGGAACTTTGGAGGGCTGGCGGATAGCTATTGTTAACATGGAAAGTCCTCAAGGACATTTACATAACCTCAGACGGTAGGTTTGTTATGTTTGCCCTTGTTAACCAAACATAACATAACCTTTACCTATCATAAACACCCATTGAGGTTGAGCGCCTCGGTGCTAGTTTGTGCCATTAACCTAGTAGAAACTAGTTATTCACCAGCATTTGGGCGTACGGAAGTAGTTGAACGCAGAGACCAGGATCAATTAATTATCCATTGTGATGAATGGCAAGCACCCGAGAATCTGCCTAATAATTCAAATTACCACCACGGAACTGTGAACCACCCTTTGCCTTGCGTTAGTCCGCAGGCAGCCGTTCCTACACAACATATTGAATTATATTGAGGAAGAGGTGAGGCAAAAATAAAGAACATGCCATGATACAAACGCCAATTTCTTCCAGGTTATTTACACCAGGTCATGAGGATGGATAAAAAAAAAGGAAAGAGGTTAATTCAT
Organism: Ceratothoa steindachneri; assembly: GCA_963969495.1. Classification (NCBI taxonomy): domain Eukaryota; kingdom Metazoa; phylum Arthropoda; class Malacostraca; order Isopoda; family Cymothoidae; genus Ceratothoa; species Ceratothoa steindachneri. The sequence continues at coordinate 59,303,065 of OZ018331.1, read as the reverse complement.
TCCTGTAACGCAATTGTCACTCAATTTCCTTCTTAACAAATTAATATACCATTCATTTTTATTAAAGTGAAGATCACGTATCTTTAATTTTTCTTTTACATGATTTTTATATTTGTGTTGCTCTTCTTGACTTGGGAACTTTTGGGGTCGCTATTTTTGCTTGCCCTGATAAAATTGGGTTCTTTGTCCTTGAAGGGATCCAGTGGATTTCAGGAGAGTTGCGTACGTAGTCTTGACCCTAGGTGTCCAGTTGCCTTCGTCGGCTGTCACTTTTAAAAATAGTAGTATTCTTCCATCTGGCTATTATATGGCTATTATTATTTTTGGTCAAGGATAAAAGGGAGTAAAGGCAGTAGTAATACTGGATACCTCACATAGTAGAGGATCAAGATTCCAGCCCCTTTCGTCTTTATTGGTTAGGATCACTTCAAAGGATGAAGGGGCAAAGGCTCGAAATCGTCGTCGGTTTGTCATTTTCATCTACTCTCGTGGCCTTTCGAAAGCTTTTAATCATGAGTAGATCCTATATTGCTGGATTATTCTGGCTTTCTAATCTGTGCTCCTGAGATGTGGAATGAGTTACAGGCCACTATACTTTCCTTCCAATAGGCGTTTGACAGGCACTCTGTGAGAGCGGCTAGCTATGGATAGTGCCATAAAATGCTTTGTTTTTTTTTATTATTTTTTATTATTTTCAATAATTTTTATGGAGGAAAATTCTTTATTCTTTTGTGCTTCTTTGGCCCAGTGGCTGAAATCTCGAAATGTTCTCTACCCAGTTTAGTTTCGGCTACGATTTCGGATTTTGAGTAAAATATTTAACGAAATATAAACTTTTTGACAACTCTTCCATCAGTCCTTAAGGCATAGAATTATTTGATATTCGTGATTGTCCTTCTACGGATTTGTTTACTTTTTTTCGGTAAATCTTCCGCCGTTTGGAGGAAAACATCGACCAATATTAGCCGGCAGGAAGACTTGCCTTCGCCCCAGACCCAGGCCGATTTCACGATTTCAAGAGTGTTGGGTCCGTCGGCCCCTAACGCACCGAATCTTCAAGGGATCTCGATCTATTTACCACACATTTTGAATTCCTTTTTTTACTTTCCATAAAAAAGGGGGTATTGAATGCTATTTTTTTATAAAAGAGTCGATTATTTTATTTATTTATCAAAAATGTAAAAAGATATGAATTTTTCACCGCAAATAACTCTAAGATCGGTTTATAAGAAAACTGGTGAATTAGGGAAGGATAATTGCATGAAAGATGCATACAACGAGTACTCAAGTTACTCCAGTACCATGCAATTGGTAGATAGTATAACTTGGAGGCACTTCTTTGTTTAGGGGATACAAACCAAAAATGGCTGGTGACGTCACCAAGGTGGCTGCCTGTGAGACAGCCATGTGATCCACGAGTGTGAACGAATAGCTTAAAAATGCGTTTTTCTTATAAAGACAAAACTCATGATTTTGGTACTTTTGGGGTTATATAACCTAACCTAACCTTAACCTAAAAAATAAATGTAATGGAACGATTGAACATGATTTAGTGAAAATGAAAAGTAAAGTAGCAGCAAAAATTTATTATTTTAAAGAATAAAAATTTCTTATGTGTTTATAAATGTGAGGGAATGTCCTTGAAGGACCACCGTGAGAGGAAGCCCCTGGGCGATACCCTTCTATTCTTTCAAGACCACGTGAGCCAGCGTGAGAATTTTAGAAAGTCGAGGAACAATCCGTCACTCACTTAATTACCTGTCCCAGCTGTGTTTGATTTCAGACGCAAATCACCCAGCCCATCCCCTGCGATAACGCTGTGCCTAGTCATATTTACCCTACCCCCATATCGCGAGGTGGGTTTGATTTTCTGGAACGACGCGTTATCATGAATTTTGTTTGCTTAGACTGACGCCAAGAATTCTTTGGGGACCGCAAGGCCCTGAGACGTCTAGCAGAGCAGCAACCCGGGTATTTAATACGAAGCTCACCATCTCTCGATGAGATTAAAAGCCCACCATCCACTCCATCCGGAGTGCCGTCTGTTTCCCGTGATCCCCTGTAACTCGTCGTCATACGTCGTCGAAGATCTCGTGTCAGCAGATCTACTTTCATTAAACTGTTCAGAGGAAAGCTATCAAGCCCTCTTCTTACGGAGAGTTGTGCGGCCCTCTCCTCTACACCACCCCTTCAAGATTCCATCTTTCGAGACTGGGACTCCTAGACGATCAGTAGAATCGTCTCGAGTTGAGATTACGTCTCTCTGCAGCAGAGAAAATTTCATTCTTCATCACGAAGTAATCCAACCCTATCTTCGAGTCATCCGAGTCAGGACTCCCTGAAGTATCTTCTTGAAGACCTGCGCCGTTGTCTTCCACCCCTCCATCCAATTCGCCCGCGCTTGAAGGTAATGCAATCGTGTATGGTCATCCATAGATTACCTCGTTAATCTTCACTTAATTCATTTAACTACCATAAGTAATTTGTTCCCCTTTGTATATATATATATATATATATATATATATATATATATATATATATATATATAAATATTGCCCCCTTTTTTCATATATATTAAAATTATACTTTGGGGTATTCTCTTTATATATCCTTTGAACTGAAACTTAGGAAGGCATTAATCTAAATCCGGTCAACCGTAATTCGCACTCTTTATTAATCGCCAGACATATCTCTAGCGGCCTGTGGTCAGCTCTCTGCCCATGCTTGTGTAAGACTCTGAGCGCCGAGCTAGTCTACACAGGTATACCTCGACATATATATTTGCTGAAACCAAGTCCTAGCGAAGCAGGTTCGCAGAATATTATTATGAGGTGACAATGGCCAGTCGACCTTTCTGCCTGGTGACGTCACCAGTCATTTTTGCTTTGTGTCCCCTAAACAAAAAAGCGCCAACTTGGGTAATAATACCCTTGCTACAACTGCAGCCTGGAATAGCAGCGCGCCCTGCCGATCTCAGATCCCCATAAGAACGGATGCTTTCCATTGTGTCGTGTTTTGCACGTCTGTATAGACCCAAAAGAGGACATTAAACTTTCCAAATAAAATAAATAATCATTTCAACAATCTGCCTCCTAAATAAAGAATTATATATTTGGGGGGATAAAAACTCCTTAAAATGCATCTTCCATTTCTCTTGTTTGTTAAAACCCCAAAATGGTAAGATTTTCAGGAGGTTTGTTTCACTAATGAGGAAGGTAAATTGATGTTAATAAAAGTAAATAAGATTTAGTTTGGGGTAGGTCATAAATTAACCAAATATAGGTGATCCGAAAGTCTTGTCACATCTTATTACTAGGACTTGGCGCCACACTTTTTGTGCCACGAAAATGAGAATTTCCATACTTTTCTTCTCTCGATGTGTGACAGTGACCGTGAAAGTGAATACACTAAAACCAGGATAATTGTGTAGGGTATGGCCGGATCCGAGTCCTAGCTTATTTTGGGCATTTTTTCCTAGCTACTTTTTCTGAGCTGAAATCTATGTGAACGAAGTTTATGGCGATTTCCGATTATATAGACTCGCATCCGCCCATACTCGCAACATTTACCAAAACTAGTTCATGTGTTTGTGATTATTATATTGTTGCTCTATTTTTATTTTAACCTTTCGATTAAAGGGTTACAAGACATTCGGACCACCCTGTACTTTCTATCAAATATGGGGGGATAAGAAGGGAATAGATTTAGAGATGTAGTGATAAGCAAAGAGAAATAGTAGTCAAATGGTTCTATAGTTGTAGGAAGACTAATCTCTTGTAGGAGGAGTAATCTCTTGCAGCAAGACTGTTATTATCTTGCATTTTTAGTAGTTATTTTTCTTCTGATCTTGTTTAGTTTTATCGTTCAAGTAACTGCACCTATTGGACAAACTTCACAGCCCAGCTGCAACTAAATCTGGATCTTCAAAGGTTTAAGTATCTTTGCACATTGTTTTTTGTTAGAAGTAGTAAGAAAATAACTATAAACTTGTGTATAAATCTAAACTCTCGGGTTATGCCGCACGTGATAAGTAAATAGCAGGTGGGTATATGTCTACGGTTACACAAATTCGTAACATAATCCAGATTTAGATTTAAATTTATAATTGAGCATAATATATATATGGGTAATGTGTATATAGAATTTATTCCTTTAGCCCAATATGATTAGCATAGGCTACGAGACTTCGTTTGCCTAACCATTGCCGTAGGCTAACCAAGGCTAATGTTTTTCTCCTTCGTAGGCTAACTCGTCTGTTGATATCGGTGCTCGGCGCTCAGAAATTTGAATTAGTAAATAGTTAATATATTAATATGCATTTATTTATAATACTTTAACTTATTTTACTGAATAGTGTTATATATTATTCGATTTAATAGCCTAACATTGAAAATAAATAAATATGAAAGTTTTGCCTATCGGTAATTCGATCGTGTGTTAGGCAATGGAGCGTTTGGTAAGTAAAACCGTACAGAAGGCTAATGTTATCTGACGTCGGAAGTAACAACTTCTCTCGTTTAAAGGTTGGGTTACCGATCCGGCAGGATTAGTGGGCGTCTTTAAGTGAATACAGTGGCTTGTGTGTGTCGATCTTTTAAGTGACTTGCGTCATTCAGGTGAGTGTGCTTGTTTGCCTATTGAATCGAATCGCATGAGTTACGTTGGCGGAGGCATGTTTTGATGCTCTCGGTTCTGTATCCCCTTAAAAAATGGTACTTAAAATAACCCACGACATAGATAACTTGATGGACTGTGTTAATTTGCAAATATTTGTAGGTTGTAAATATATTTTTAGTAAATAACTAATATAAATATAGTAAAGAATTAATTAAGGTAAACATGGTCGATGACGAGTTTGTTAAGGGTTTTCCTTTTGAGGAGGAGGTGGCCATTGACCCTAAGGTCATTGACCCTAAGTACCTTGTAGAGAATGCAAGGGACTGAAGGAGCTTCATGATGGAACTAAATTAACCTCTTCCCTTTGTAAGTCTCAAATTAAAGAAATTGAAAAAGAAATTATTTTGATGAAAAAATTAATGGAGTATTGGAGACAAATCAAAGAAGTAGTAGTGATGAAATATTATAATGCCGAGTTAGATGATCAAGCAGAATATATAATTGCAACTAATATAGAGTTAGATCAGTATGAAAAATATATTATTAAGTCAAGTAGAGCTTATTGCCGGCAACATATCTGCAGAAAAAGTTTTAAATATGATATAGAAAAAACCTCCCTCTCGAATGTGGCATTTTTACAGGAGAAGAAAAGGACAAATTTACCTTTAATACGTTTTAAATCAATTTAATAATGCTATTGGGTCCAGAAAAATCTATCTGATTCTGCTAAACAAATTTATTTGTATGGGTACTTAAGAGACTATGCCTTGAAGGTAGTTAAACATCTAACTATTTCTTATATTAATTACCACTTGGCAATTCAGATGATGAAACAAGAATTTCTTGATGTAAATTATATCATTGATGAAACTTTCAAGAATATTTTAAATGCAGCACCTAATTTAGAACTTGACCCTGAATATACATCTGTAAAAAATTATCTTAGTGAAATAAAATCTTATTAATATGAATTAAAAGCACCATAAGGTTGATTTCTTGGAAGAAGGGACAATTGGACACAAATTTGTGAGCCACATAGTATTTAGTAAACACCCTCTATTCGTAAAGAGAGAGGTGCTTCACAAATTGACCAATAATTATCCTACTATAACCGACATTCTATCTAACTATAATGAAGTAATTAAAACCTTAAGTAAAACAGTTTTAATAAAGAAAAAGACCTTTAGTCAAACTTTTAGCAAACCTAGCACTAGTAGTTCATCATTTAAATATAAAGAAAATAAAGAAGGTAAAAGTATGATTCAAAGTTTTAGTTTGTAAATAATAAAGTAAATAAATTAATTTGTAAGTTGTGTACAGCTGAAGGCCAGCACTAGATGTGCTGGGTCAGAGTATGATGAAAATAATTGTTATGCAAAACAAAATAAATTGAGATTTGAATGTCAGTTATGCAAGAAGAAGAACAGATAACACCTTTGTGCCCTTTTTCGAGTGAAGCAAAATCAACTCTTAAAACTAATGTAAGCTTATGTTTTGCTCAAAGAAGATTTGATGCTTTTCACATTCTATCAACTATGACTGCATTTAAAAAATGGTAATAAGGCTAGGGAAGTGAGATGTCTGATTGACACTGGCAGTCAGGGTTCTTACATTTCTGAAGCCGCAGCTAAAGATCTTTGCCAAGATGTGGAAGAGTTGTATGGGTTAAAGTGTGATGTATGCGCATATATAGGTAAAAGAAATAAGGGGTTTAAACAAACGTCCACTGGGATAAGGATTAATAACAAGTTAGTTTTTATACCCTTCTTAGTGGATAAATCTTTAAATATAAACTTTGAGGTACCAGGCATGAATCAGATAATAAATATGTTTAAAAGTAATAAATACTTTATTGGATGAGACCTTTTGTGATAACACAAACCATGAAAATATAATAGTAGATATGTTGTTGGGCATAGCTATAATTCTATTTTTACCATAAGTTACTTGGACTAAAATCTTGGGTTCATCTTGTTTAGTAGTGAATATTAGAGTAGCTCCTGTCGGTAATGTGTTTAACTTTTTGAAAAAGGCACAAAGTAAATCAGTTATATTCTCCATAGTTAATGAAAAGGATGAAAATTTAAATAATATAACTAAAACTATGATCAACTTAATAATGGATCTTCTTAAATTTTACTTCAATCCTTTGGAACCTATATTAGAAGACAGTGAGGTAGATAATGAACTTGAACACCTTTTGGGTCTTAAATCTATGTGCATAAAAAAAGGAGGAGAAAGAGTTAGTTTCCTTTGATAAAGAACAAATTAATAAATTTAGAGAGGGGACCTCATTTAAGGAGGGATTTTATAATGTTGAATTGCCCTGATATTCCGATAAAATTGACCTAGTCCCATCAAATCATTTTGTTGCACTCAAGGTTTAGAAAGAACAGTAGAGAATTTTAGTAGAAAGGCAATCACAGAAAAATATCAAGAAGTTTTTGATAAATAACAATAGAGGACTTTAAAATGAATCCTTCTGACTATCATGAACACATTTGGATTCCCCATAAACCAGCTGTAAAGTTGGAGGAACAAGTCACTACCAAATTAAGACCGGTTTTCAATTGTTCTTTAAAAACTAATAAGGAATTGCTTTCACTTAATGAAGCTGCTTATCTTAGAGTAGATTTGATGAGTTCAATATTAAAATTACTTTTTTACTTCAGAACAAATAAGTTTGTAATGTTGAGCGATATTAAACAAGCTCTTTTGATGATTAAATTAAAGAAAGAAGTTGACAAAAACAGGTTTTGTTTCTTCTGGAAACGGTGAAACAAAATAGTAGCATATCGCTATAAAACAATAGTATTTGGTTATACTTCATCTCCTTTTATATTAAATTTTGTTATGAAACATCATGTTGAAAGTTTTCCTAATGATAAGTGTAAAGAAATAGTATCTAATAATTTTTATGTAGACAATTTATTAATAACTGGTAATAACGTAAATAAAATGCAAACCTTATATAATCAAGCCTATGATAGGTTGAAAGAAGGAGGATATATTTCAAAATCCTGGATTTTCAATTCAGTTGAATTGAGAGAAAAATAACATATGATAATAGACTTATTGAATATTCATGTGGAGAAGATAAGGTATTGGGATATAGATTTAACGTAAACAAGGATTCTTTTAGTCTTGCGCCTTGCACAATACACTCAGAAGCAGACACAAAAAGAAAAGTATTGTCTCAAACTTCAAATATATTTGATCCTTTGAACTTAGTTCTTCCTGTGAGAATGAGAGGTAAAATTTTAATGAGAAAAATATGGAAATTAGACATTGGTTGGGATGAAAAATTGCCTATGGAAATTTGTGAGGAAATGAAAAGTATAAGTGGAGATTTTGAAATGTTATCTGAACTTAATTTTCCTAGAGAATCACTTAATGAGCTTAACTCATATGGACCAAAGATTTTGTGGTGGTAGTTCACTGGAGGCATATGGGTGTCTGGCCTATGCTCTTGATCAGAATAATAAAGGCTTTTATTTGTTCTCCAAATCTAAATTAGCTCCATTAAATAAGAGAAATAAACATAGTATCCCTACTTTAGAACTAATTGGAGTCATTTTAGCGTTTAAATGTTTACCTTCAATATTAGGAGACTATAATAATATGCAATTCCAATTTATAAAAATTAGTGTTGAAGCATAGGTTGTTTTGAATTACTTAATAAGTAGAGAAACTAAAGTGAAATCTAAATTTGTCAGAAATAGAGTACTTAAGGCAGATGATCTTAAATGTGAAATAGCAAAATAATTTAGATTACCTGTAAATACAGATGAGAACCCGGCTGACATGATTACCAGGAGACCATCTTATAGTAAATATTTAAGTAAATAACCTTTTGGCAAGAAGGTCCGAGTGGTTAAATAATAATTTTGATAAATGGCCTCACTACCCGTTAATAAGTATTTCTCCTGATTATAAGCATCAAATAAGTTCAGTATGTACTATGCAAGTAAATAAAGTAAATATAGGGAATTCTTAATATATATAAACATTCTGATTATGAGCAATTATTAAAAAATACTAGTTACATGTTCAAATTTAGTAGTAAATTTTAGGGTGGTGATCGTAAAAGTAAAGCCCTCGAGTTTCGGGTGAAAAATGCTCACAATGAATATTTTTCAAATGAAATTGCTTTCTTACAAGATAATGCCAACAATAATAAAAATGTTTCTCCTCTGGTGTCAAATTTAAATTTATTCTTAGATTCAAATAGGATAATTAGATCTAGGGAAGAATATCTAAATGTTTGTACTTTAATTTTGATGTACATACCCCAATTTTGCTTCCTAGAGAGCATAGGTTTACATCACTATTAGTTAAATATTGCCATTTAAACGTGCAACATTTGAAAGTAGGCACTACTTTGAATTACCTAAAGGAACAGGGATTTGCGTTCCCTAGTGTAGGTCAGCAGTGAAGACTAAATTGAGCAACTGTGTAATATGTAGGAAGTATAACGCCTTAGCATATAAATACCCAAAGTTTAAAGATATTCCTAAATACCCTATGTATTTGGTTAGGCCTTTTCAGCGTAGGGGAATAAATTATACTGGCCATTTTGGGTTAAAGATGAGTCGAGTGGTAAGACCACAAAAATGTTTATACTAGTGTTTACGTGCTATACACTTTGAATTGTTACCTGACGTGTCTTCCCCAAATTTTATTCTAGCTTTTCAAAGATTTAGTAATACGTACACAATACTTATATAGTGACAATGCAAAATCATTTTTAAATGGTGGAAGCATTCTTGAAAATTCTTTGCAGTCAGAAGAATTCCGGTCCGAACTTAGTAAATGCAACATCAAGCATGTTAAAATTCCTCTATATTCAGCTCAGATTTGCTCTGCGTGGGAAAGATTACTTAGAGTTTTAAATAATTGTCTTTATAAAGTTATTGGAAGATCTACATTAACTTACTTTGAATTATTAACTACTCTCTTAAATATTCAACTCGCAATAAATTCCAGTCCGTTAACTTATAGATCCAGTTCAGAAAACTTTGAGTTCATAACACCTAATTCTTTCACTAAATTGCACGGTAATTCATTCTTCATTTTGACAGGAGATGATAGTAATGTGTGGTTAGAAGATACTAGCCAACCTTCATTAGAAAAAACTGTAACATTGCAAGAGGAATTAATTGAAAATTTTATAAATTTTTGGTATGAATATTATCCTTTGAGTCTTCGTGAACATAATAGAAATCTATATCAAAATAAGTGCAAAAATAGAATTAAAGTTAAAGACATTGTCTTAATAAAAGCAATTAATAAGATCAGATGATAGGTTAGGTTTTAGAACTGGTTAATGGTTTGTATGGTACCATAAGGTCTGTGAAACTATGGAACTATCAGTGACCTATGCTATAAGAGAAAGGGACACTAAATCTAATTCAATAGATATAGAAACAGGCAGTACAAATAAACCTGCATCTACTCATATTGAACAAAGTGAGAGGTCTTTGAGGCTTAAGAGAAAGGCTACTGAGAGGTTTAAAAAAAAATGCTAAGAGAAAATATAGATAATGTGTAAATATTTGCTCTTCAGTCTATAATATTATTTAATACTCGTATATTTATTAATAGTTGATTAAGGTTTTGAATAAGGTTAAATGCTACACTCTTGATTAACTTAAAATCAGGGTGAGGATGCTGAGGACTAAAATCCTCCACTCTTGACTAACCTATATCAGAGTGAGGATGTTGTACAATTACTTTAGAGGGCCTGTGACACCTAGACGAATAGGGTCGACGAGTGTGAGACGAATAAAGATCGATTACATTCGTCGTTGTTCGTTCCAAAATTGGAAAAAAATTATCGATTGGTAAGGAATACAAAGCGTACCATAAACGTATGAGTGACGATTATATAACGAATACGACGTTTAGCACGACAAAACAACTGATTTGGGGATGCCTTGTCAGTGATTTGCGAACGTATGAAGAAAAGATTAGTAACACACAGAACGAATGCGCAACGACTAATGAATGCATGCAGAACGATATTGACGAATGGCGAACAAAACCAAACGAATAGGGAAAGAATGAAGAGCGCATGCGTAGCGATTATAACGAATGGGTACCACGTCCACACCGGTTTTAAAAAGCAGAGCGAATTCACAACGTTCTTCACTACAGCTTTGGATTTTGAACACAACACACTACTCAGATTACTGCTACAAGATGAAGAACAAGAATGCCAAGAAGACGAAGCGTGCCTCACAAGCTGCCTCTAGCCAGGACCTTGCCTCTGAAGGTTCCTTTGCTGCTACCGAAGAGCTGCAAGCTGGTCCTGCCCACCCGATGACTGTTCGTGATCATCAGCATCGTCGTGGCAAGACACCCACTGAAGAAGAATCCATGTCTAGGTAAATTAAGGATTAAATTTTATAAATGTTTTAATTGGTAAAATAATTGGGAAATATTGACTAATCTATAATAATCTATATATTGTTTATATGTATATTATATATATATATATATATATATATATATATATATATATATATATATATGTATATTATATATATATATATATATATATATATATATATATATATATATAAAACTTTTGAATTTTGCAGGTCCAGTGCTGGTTCTGACTCTCAGGAGGTTCCAGCAGCAAAAAGTCGTGCTCCCAGGGATAGGTTCCCGCTCGACCTGACCGTAGAGGAAGATCTCCTGGAGTGACTCTGAGAGAACTGCCTACTGTGGGACAACAATTGCATGGACTACAAGAGAACGGAAACAAAGAATGCGCTGTAGGTTGCAAAGGCTGCCATCCTAAATAAGATGCCAAAGTACCTAAAGGGCTGGTGGACGGGGATCCGTCACACATACACCCGCCTCCACAAGATGAAGTCTGGTGCTGTGGCAAAGAACTTTACGGAAAAGGAGACTTTGCTCATGGAGCACTGCGCCTTCTACTACGGAAATGTGACCCATCGAGGACACCCTGTGAAAAGTGTAAGTATATTTGTTGTTATGTTATCATTGACAAATTTTAATTTAAAAATTCAAGTTAAAATTTCCTGTAAAATTGCAGTTTAAAATTTCAATGTAAAGTTTCACTTTACCGATTTCAATGTAGAAATTCACTTTAAAATTTAATTATAAAATTTCAATTTTATATGTCACCTTCAAATTTTGATGTGTTTCATGTACTGTCTCATTATTGCTTATGGAGATTCTCTATAATACACTAGTCAACAATGATTTTGCTACTTGGGTATTATTTTTTTATTTATATTAAATCGAGCATGTTGATCCCGAATCTGTAATCAGAGTTGTTCTAGCACGTAAGGTTCCTGAGTTACACACATACTCTTTATTCACACATATGGGCAGTGTTGCTTCGGCTACCGTAGTGAGAGGGTGTGTTGTGTGTGTTTGGTTCCTGCGTTACACTCCTGCCTCATCACGTCAAATTTAGCCATTATAGTAGTGGTATTGAAACGGTATTTACATACAGTAATTAATTGCATTTATCTTTCAGATTTATCTCTCAATTAATTTGTAAATCAAATAAGATTGTACATAAGTATATAACAGGTTATATACAAACTAAGTTTTGTTATATCTGTGGAAGATATACTCAAAGCAACCAGCGGAAAAATTTAGCTAAAAGAATAAAAACTGCATACAATTAGTATTTTGGTTGTAAAGTTGGTGACCAAGACAAGCCCTGGGTACCCCACAAATCTTGTACTGTGTGTTATAGAGGCTCACACAGTGGTTAAATGGCAAACAGAAAGGTATGCCCTGTTGCTGTACCAATGGTGTAGCGTGAGCCAACAAATCATGTTTTTGATTGCTATTTTTGTATAAATAATATTGCCAGATTCTCAAATAAGAAATTAAAAATTGCATATCCAGATTCTAAGTTGGCTATAAAGCCAGTTTCCCATAATATGGAGATGCCAATCCCAGTTTCTCCATCATATAGTGCAGTTAAAGAAGATGATTCATTGCCTGAAGAGGAGGATAACAATGACGATGAAATGTATGAGGATGATTCTAAGGAAAAGAAGATCCAGTTGATAAATCAAGAAAGATTGAATGATTTGGTGAGAGATTTGTCATTGTCAAAGGAGAACGCAGAACTGTTGAGCTCCAGACTACAACAATGGAATTTTCTAGAGGGCGGTGCAAAAATATCTAGAATTAGTAAACGCCATGAGGCCTTAGCTGTCTTCTAAGGCCTTTACTTCTTGGACTGCATTTATGATATACAAGGAATATGTGCTTCTTATGCCTATGGAAAAGCCGTGACGAGAGGAATCATTATATTTTCAAAGAGTGTCCTGAAAGAAAAAAACACATAGTTGGCCGATACAATGTGAAGCACATGCCTCTGGTACACCTACAGAAGATCTACTTTACACCACTTCATATCAAACTTGGCCTTATCACGAATTTCGTTAAGGCATTAACCCATGATTCTGATGGATTCCAGTATCTCAAAGAAAAGTTTAGTGCAAAGAAAACCGATGCTAAACTTAAAGCAGGCATTTTTGTAGGGCCAGAGATCAGAAAATTGATACGTGACAGGGAGTTTAGAAATAAACTAACTCCACTTAATTTGGCAGAATGGGATTTATTTGTCCATATAGTGCGGGACTTCCTTGGTAATTGTAGGGCTGAAAACTATTAAGAACTAGTGGACAACATGCTAAAGGCCTGTCAACGAATGGGGTGTCGGATGTGTCTTAAGATGCATTTCTTGCATTCGCATCTAAATTTCTTTCCATCTAATATGGGTGATGTTAATGACGAACATTGAGAAAGGTACCACCGAGATATCACAATGATGGAAAGCAGGTATCAAGTCGCTTCAACGAAAACATGATGTGTGACTCCTGCTAGTTCTTACAACGGGAGGATCCTATATCCACATACAAGCGCAAGAGCAAGAGTCTCAAATATTCTTGAAGAAATTTATAGTTAGGTGAGTACTACCTCTTTTATATGTAATACATATCTTATCTGGGTCTACAACTACAAAAAGACGTACATAATGCCAAATAGGGTGCCCCAATTCGAAACCTTTGGCTAGAAACGTCTCCTTCTTCTCAAACTCGTAATAATTATATCATTAATTGATACAAGGTGACAAAGTGTGCCATATAGCCTAGTTGCATAACTCAAGAACCTACGTACTAGGATAAATCTGAACACAGATCTGAAATCAGCGCGCTAAAGTTAGTTAGTTACAACAACATTTGCTCAAGTAGCAGAGACAATGTTAAAATTTGTTGGCTAGTGTTATTGCTGCTTCATCCACAAGCCCCAGCACCAGACATGCTACAGAGCCTTCCCCTTAAAGCAAACCTGGAGGATAACTCCCTTACCAGAGCAGGAATTCAAGTTGCAGCAGAAGCCAGGGCTGATGGTGAGGAGAGCGACATGCCCAACACCCCCGGTACTACCTTCTCCCAAAGCAAGAAACGGATAATGAGATTTTAATGGATGTCCAGAAGAACATCCAGACATCCGCAGAGCTGATGAGACAGTTTTTAAGCCAGGATCCCCATCCAACTACGGAGCGCGATGCTTTTGCCAAGTACTCGTATATGAAGGACACTCTAAGACGCTCCCCAGGTACAAGTACAATAGGGCGAGGGTGGAGATCATTAACATACTTCTCCATCTTACAGAAGACACCACCAGCCGTACCACTCCAACCTCCAGCCCTCTGAACCCCTCTGATCCGCCCACACCAACCTCATCCTCATGGCAGCAGTACCACCCTACCTTTCCTTACCAACCTTAACATCCCTTATATCATTAACCTTTCCTGAAGCAGCCCTTCCAGCAGCACCAGCCCTTCTAGCACCACCCCGGCACTTCGAGCAACACACACAGATGCCACTACCTGCTTCCACGATCACTACTTCCTCCTCCTCCAGCAACCAGATGCCCTCCATTGGTTACATTGCAGCCCATCATGTGTGGACAGCAGCCTGTACTTCTCAGGCATGTCTGATTTGCTCCATTCAGCATCGACCTCCCAAACCGACCAGTACCACAACCATGACCACAGTCACCCTCAACACATCAAAGCTAGCACAATGATCCGATCAAGAAGACTAGACAGTCTATTATTGTTATATTGATTAATTTTACTATATATTACAATTTATGTTTTTTCTGTACTAAATAAAATAAAAATAATAAAATACTTATGAAAATAATAAAATTTATTTTTCTAACCTTTTTAGCAAATTTTAGTTACAAGTTCATTATACATTCATTACATTTATACACATCCTGAAAAAAATTTACAGTAATAGTTCAGGAAAAGATTTTAAACATTAAATCGTCCAATCCTGCCATGGTACTGATCCAGCATCTGAGCAACACCAATGATTAATGAGGTCTTTCTGTCTTTTCCTTTGTCTGGTGCCAATCAGGTTCTCTCGCTGCCTCCAGGCACCAGGCACCACATCCACATTCTCGTTGTTTTTGTCCATAAGTTGGCTCTGGAGGCCAAGGAACCGAATCCTCATCAGGTTACGTGGTGGTGAGCAGTACCTAGAAGCGATGGGCAAGGATGCGAAATGCATTTTCCACTCCGAGCCTGGCACGTAACGTCGGTAGTTGAAGATTCGTTCGTCATGATCCATCCCCGTTCTTTTGTATGGCTTCATGAGGTGTGTCCTCAGCCCAAAAGCATCATTCCCAACGATGAAATATGGCACATCTTCATTTTCTTTCGGGAGAGGCTCTGGTTCTGGGAAGCCGAATACGCATTTTTCGATGCATTCCTTCAGCTCGCTGTTGTTGTAGATCTGTGCATTGGAACATGATCCCACGCCGCTTAGATCCGCCCATAGGAATTCGTAATCTTCATCCACCATGGCAGAGAGAATGATGATGATGAAACCTTTGTAATCGTAGTACTGTGTATTCCTAGTCTTGGGGGAGGGGAACTTTGCAAGCAATGTGCTTCCCATCGATGGGCCCGCAGGTGGGGGGGAAGTTCCATTTATGATAATATTGGTTGGCCACTTGTCGCCATTCATTGGGAATTGAGGGCCAGACCATGAGTTCATCGAGGTACTCATCAATGATTGCCTTGCATACTTCACGGACTACAAGAGAGATGGTTTTGTGGGGGACCTTGCAAGAAGACTTCATATTAGCGTACTTGTGGCCAGATGCCAAATGGCGAAGGGTTAATGCCAACTTCAATCCGGGTTGAAGCGCTTTTCTGTAGAAGATGTCCTGTATGGTCAGCCTTGGTGTTAGTCGATCAAGGAGCTCATCGATCATGGCAGGGGTCATGGGAAGAAAGTTGTGGAAAGAGCTTGGATCCTCTCTCCTCAGTTTCATCATCAGCTTGTCGTACACGCTGTAGAGTGGTCTCCTCTGGATCCAGGGCCTCACCCAATGGCGCCTTCTTCTTCTTCTTTCCGCTGGATGAGTTGCTGATTCAGATTCACAAGGCTCTGCTGTTGTTGTACCAGTGCAATAATTGTGTTTCTCCGTACTGGATCATCCATAGTGATGACAAGTGTGTACACTTGGTCAACTGTATTGATACCGATGACATTCACAGAGATCTGTTTTGTTCAGACTCCTGAATAGTCGTTACCCATTTGCTTGCCATACGTCGTCATCGCCACCTCTTCGTTGTATGATCGTTAACTAATCGTTGTTATCGCTTTGTATTCGCTGCATTCGGTAGACATTCTTTACACAAGCGTTAGAAGAACGTTCTAACCTCGTTCATCAGTCGTTTCTCATTGGTTCCCTATACGCTAACATCACATTCAACGATTAAGGAACGTACGTCTAACGATTAACTAACGTATATAACCAATTGAGAACGAATTAAGAACGAACGTTTAACGATCGATCATTCGTTTCCGATTTGGAAAAAAGGTTTTGCTGCGTGCACAAAACTTTTCAGAGCCCCACAACGAATAAGACGAATGGTGACGATCGATAAACGACGGAGAAACGCCTGAAAAACAATATGGACGAATGAGTAACGAAAACCTCAAAATTTACACGTTCCACAAACTTTGATCCCTATTCGTCTAGGAGTGACAGGCCCTTTAAATGATACACTCTTTTAACATAAAAAATAATAAAAGTAAAGAAATAAATAAATAAAAAATATATCTAAATAATTAAATGAATAAATAAAAATAGGATATAGCCTAGAGCAAGCTAAGTTAGTATTAGTGTAAATATTTAAAACATGCTACACCCAGGTCAGGATGGTACCATGTATTAATAATTTGGGTACAATTGATTAGCATTTGGTAAATTAACCAAATTAATTAAGTAGAATTAAAGTAGCCATTGTGAATAATATGACATGCTTCCTCAATTTGTTTATTGGAATTTTAGAATAGCAATCTTTTGTGGGGGAGTATGTTAGAAATTAGGGTTGCTCTATCTGAATAGGAATTGGAGTTTTTATTCAAGTAACTTAAAATTAAATATAATAATAAACTCTGTTTAAAAATAAGGAAAAGGTTAAACTCCAGAGCAAGGAAATATAGTCCTTTATAATGTACAACCGTTCGGTAGTTCAGCTCTGATAGTGAGATTTGTATATTTCAATTAAATACTTAAATAAATAAATTTAAATTTCAGTAACACTATTTAGTAAAGTAACTAGTAGCTGCTTTAATCCTTAATAATCAATAAAATATGAAATAATAATAATTTTCCAAAATAAATAATCACGTTATTATGTAATTACGAGCGGCTAGAACAGCTCTATTCGCATCTGCGTAGTAGATTTCGACATCAAAGACGGACTGCGGGAAATATTTTTCAGTATGTTCTGAGCCGGCGTCAGCGCAAGACACAAATATTACTTAGTAAATATAAAGTGAGATTTTGGAAGTAAACCAAGACTTCACAGCCCAGCTGCAACTAAATCTGGATCCCCCAAAGTTTAAGTATCTTTGTACATTGTTTTTATTAGAAGTAGTACGAAAATAACTATAAACTTGTGTATAAATATAAACTTTAGGGTTATGCCACACGTGATAAGTAAGTAGCAGGTGGGTATATGTTTACGGTTACACAAATTCGTAACATAGATTCCTTCACTGCATGGAAAAGAGCAAGCCGGCTGGAAAGCATTCAAGCTCTTTGCACAAAGATTTCTTGAAATTAGAAGACAAGAGTTGTACAAGGAGTTGGTAACAAACCTCATCAAGGCATACAAATATATGGGATATAACATTTCACTTATGATCCATTCTTTAGTTTCGCATCTAGATTTTTTCCACCGAACCTGGAAGCAGTAGGTGACAAGCACAGCGAGTGGTTTCACAAAAACGTTTCATCCATGAAGAACGGTGCCAAAGCAAATGGAACTAAGCAATTTTTGCAGACTATTGCTGAACAGTGACACCAGAATTTATCTCTAAGGTCTACTACAGACAATATAAAATGTGCAGAGAAGACATCGATAAAGGAGTAAATTGTGAAGTAATTCATATAAATTGTTACATATAGTCATGCAGCTGACCTATCTGATTGAAATAACCAAGAATGTATAATAAAACAGCATAACTTTCCATTCCATGGGTGAAAAGCTTTTCCGTTTAAAATATAAATACGTTGAATTCGATAATAAAATGATTAAAAATCCATACCACTTGTATCTTTTAAACAATAGCCAACTAGCAATTTTAATTGTTATATTTGAATTCAGGAAATCAAAATACATGAAAAATGACCCATTTCTCTCTCAAAAGTGGACTACTTTTGAAAACTTGCTGTTTGAGATTTCTAGTGGCAAATCCAAGAGTGAAAAGTGTCAGAATTTTTGAAGAGGCCATGGTGACTGTAATTTTAAATAAGGGACACGTATCTGTTGGGTAAACTACCTTACGATCTTAATAAATAGAACATAAACCACTTCTAAAGTTATTCTTTTACTAAATATAAAATGTAAACGCGAATTGTTAATGTGTTCCTTGTACCAAGTCGAAAAATATACCAGGTATTAAATCCCGTACATTTCAATTTACCCCCTTCTCTTAGAGGCTAGTAGAAGCTTAACACCCCCTTTTCCACCAATGCTAGTTAAAAAGAGTTAAGAGGACAATTTGCAAATTCATTCGACCCAACGGGAGTTTTAAAACTTAAATTAAATCATTTCAAGAATCGCGAACACAAAACATTCCTGTCCTACATTCTTGAATCCTTAAAACTGGATGACAAGAGACTCGTAGTTCCGCTGCTTGTATATAGCCACTCAGAAATGAGATGGAAAAACTTACGGGTTCATATACGCAAAACGTCAAGAAGGGTTTTCTTGTAAATGTCAAAACAAAAATTGCAAACGTTGTGAGGACACAACTCAAATCAACAATTCAATTAAAGCATGTATTTAAGGTTAATTATTGCTGGTCGGAGAATACTGGAATAAGAATAGCAGGTCGTCAAGTCTAACTTTTGGTTAGGATTAGGTTAAG
The DNA here is from genome assembly GCA_963969495.1 of Ceratothoa steindachneri. Lineage (NCBI taxonomy): Eukaryota > Metazoa > Arthropoda > Malacostraca > Isopoda > Cymothoidae > Ceratothoa > Ceratothoa steindachneri. The sequence continues at coordinate 59,283,980 of OZ018331.1, read as the reverse complement.
TTATGATTCATAACATAAAAAAAATAGCTTTTTGGAAATTATTTTTAATTGCCAAAACTAGGGATAACGGATAATAAAATTGCTACACATATTTGGGTTAAAGAATGTTAAAATAATCCATCTAGCATAACGTCTGCCTATATCAATAAAATCAATGTTAATTATAATTGGCATCATATGTTTGACTTGGGTTTGTTATGATTGTCATGAAGAATTATTGGTTCACTATTATTAACATGAAAAATTTGGTTTCGCTATTTATGATTCTTAATTTTTTTAAGTTAACCTTTTTACTTATCGTTGTTTTTTAAAAAAAACTATTCATCGTTGTAATTTTCGTACTAGAACTATAAGGCTGAAGAAGGTTAAAAGGGGTTTAAGTTAAATTAAGTTTAGTACCGAAAGTATAAATTTCAAGGCGTGTATGTTTCGTTGACCCGCGCATGCATATTCATGCGCGTTAGGACATTACTCTATAAACAATTATGATTATATACTGGGGGTTGTGCCCCCCAGACCCTCTCAGTTGATTAAAACTCAAGATCATCTTAGGGGGGTTCCCCCGCAGTGATAAACCCCCCATGAGCAGTCCCATTGAATTTACTCCAGAAAGGCGAAACATATTGGAACACGGACGAAATATTTTGCGTCCCATCGTTCGCGCCGCCGATCTTCATGTTTACCGTTAGTTTCATTTCTGATTTCTTTTATACACATCTTTATCCTTATCTTTTCTTTTTAAGCATCGCCTACATTTTTTAACTAACCAAAAGAAATAAATCTTTTTACCATATATTTGGGTTTTATATTAAACTGGAAAACGTATCTCCGTTTTTGTTAATAATAGTGAAATGCAAAACTGTTCCAATACATAAAATTAAGGAAGAGATACTTAATTAATACCAAAATGTCTGGTTGAAAAGACGAAACATAAATCGCAAGTAATTTTTGAATTTGCTTTCCTGCTTCCCAATATAGAGCCGAGTACAAATATAAAGCACACGGAATTTGCTTTTTTTCGTTCCTTTGTGACACTTTTATTCTAAAATTATTCTCCTCTTTACAAATACCTAATTATTTTAATCTCCTTTCGCTCTTACAACCATCATTAAATTCCCTGTCTTCGGCTGTCTTGAAGGGGTCACATCTATTCATCAGGGCTATTCGACTTGATCATGTCACAGCCAGCGATGGCAACACTTTGCAACCCCACGCCTTTTGAGTCTTAGATAAATGACAGAAACGGGGAAGGCAAATGGTGATAAAAAAGAGAAGGCTCTGTACTCAAAATGCGGTCAGGAAGGGCCTGCAAGGATGCGCTGCGCCTCTCGGGTAAAGAAGTCTCTAAACTTGTTAGAGGCATATAAACCCTGAGCATGCAGTGCGCTGTGTACAGAGAGCATCTGAACATTAAAAAGACTGCAGACAGAGCCTTAGTAAGCCAACCATCAACCATACGCCCAAAAGCTATGCTGCAGCCGACAGCCATTCAACCCCAAACTCAGTTAAAAATAGTCTTCCAATTGTCGGACTGGACCCAAGACGAAACTGCTGGCGTGCATTCTACACACACATATCATAAATTACGCAGTCCCTGGCTCATTAAAAAAGGAGGTACAAAAATGATGTAGGCAAATGGCATGGAACCCCTAATGTTTACCTCCAACCCTATTTCAGACAAAGTTCTTGCCCTGCGGTCGTAGCTCTAATCGCAACCACAGTAGCAGAATCGATAAAATCGACAGAGTGGCCCCAGAGCCCGAAGAGTCTGCACCCATGGAAAACCCTACTACCTAAAGTCGAAACTAAACAGACTTCCAAGTCATATTCACTCAAAGCAAGACAAATCTGTCAGGTTACTGTAGTGAATAAAACACAACTTAAATAAGGCCCTTCACCACTGAGGACATTACCACATGTATCTGCATAGGGTACTTCAAATAATACTTTTACTCGTCAACAGAGAAAGGGGTAGTTAAGATCGCCCTGCTAAAAAAAAGGATACAATTTTACGACTTGTCTCTCAACTCTTTGAGCAGTGTCTGTTAAAAAAAAGCTTCGCTCCGACCGGCCGTGCAGTCCTTCTAAGAACCAGTGGTTTCTGAGCAAACCTAGAAACTGAACATGGCTACAAGAAACAGGTTGGCAATTCTTGCGCATAACTTACAAGAATGGGCCTATCATAAAGACTAGCTGCTCAATATTTACAAATAAAAGTACCCGGATATATTCCTTCTGTCCGAAACTGGTATAAGAGACGATAAATCCGTTGATCTTGGGATTCAACGACCAACAACGCAACTTGAATGCGAAGAGATATGATGGAGCGGCAATTGCAGTGCAATTAAGTTTACAGTTTGTGAAAGAGAGATATGGACGAGTCGTTCCCATCTGTTACTCACAAAAAGTATATGAAGCATATTGTTTGAAGTGGGATCGGTGTACCAGCTTCCAATGAGAAGGTACCTTCCAATCCATGACCTGTTCAGCACGCGCGGGAAGGCTCACCCGGTCATCCTCACTGGCTAAGCCCCAACAGACAGTTAAGTGATGAATCTAGACTTACTACTGCCTAGAGGTGCAGCGGAGAGGATTAGGCCTAACTTACAGGCGTTCATGTACCCAGGGACGGACACCAAGACCGAGATCGTGTTTACTGATCCCACCTTATCCTTCCACCATTTTGTGCAGCCTGGCCCGTTCACACCCAGCAACTATAACCCTATGGTCATCACAGTGGCAACCGCACACATGTTTATCCCCTTGCCATCAACGAAGAACTTTGCAGCTGCAGACTAGAATGCTTGCAAAAGGTCATTCCAGGAGTAAATTTCTGATATAGATGTTGCAATGCAAGAGATAAAGGAAAAAGTGATGACGAGCATCTTTGGCAGCGTTGCGACCGCGGACACTATTATCTCGATCAAAAGCCAAAAGATCTTGATCCTGACGCACTCAATTCATGAAGGGATTCATCCTGCAGCAGCGATTCCAGTTATCTACGACGACCTCTGAGGTGCTGGATACACCAGCCCAATGGACTTTGTGCTGGTCCAGAAGCTTAGACAGCAAGTAAACGCTGCGATGTGGCAAAATATAAGAGAAAATAGAGAGAGTACGATCCACATCCTGGACTTTGAGGACAACCCATGAAGTTTCTGGCAAGTCAGCAGGAAGCTGAGAAGGTGACAACATCAAAGGCTATCTCTGCCTATGTGCATTTTGACATGTGCACCAGAACTCCAGAAGAAAAAGCCAGGCTTTTTAGAGAAGTATATAGTAACGTTTCTCACATCTCCGAAGAAGAGGGGGAAAGTTTAGATCTGGGCTTGAAGGACAGAGTTCTGGAGAACATGTGAAGGCACTCCTGAAGAATCGCCCCACTCAGAACCTGAAATATCCACAGGTTGCGCGAGTGCGCCCCTTAAAGCTTGTTGATCTCCAATAAGAGCTAAATACTGCAATCTCTAGTTATAAGCTAATAACTCCTTCCCTAAGCCTAATAACAAAGACACATGAAAGTGGCCCCAGTGAGGAGAAAATCTAAAACTGTTGAATCATTTCAATGCGGCCACTAGCCTCATGATAATTCTGAGAGGGCCGGAAGGACTCTCAAGTGATTTTTATTCCCAAACGAGGGAAACCTTCAGATCAAGTGATGAAATGGATGAATAGAGGCCGATATCGCTTCTCGAAATGATTGGGAAGTATTTGAAAATACCCTAAAGAATAGGTTGGTCTCCCATCTGACATCAGAGTCACTGCAAAACGCCAAACAACATGGCTTGTACAAGAAATGGACTACGGAGATTGAAATCAACTTAACATTCTATCATGCGCCCAAAGGGCTAACCTTTGGCTGCATGGTGGATGTTGTCTGCTGATACATTAAAAATGCCTTCGCATGGTATGGATCTACGGTTTCAAATACAAGTCTACACTAAGGAAATTCCGAAACCACTGCCACTCTAAATCTTCAATGTACAGTACGCCGACGACATCACCCCGTTGTGCTTTGCCAAAACCAAAACTTTAAGTGTGATTTCGAGGGCGACTGCAGCGGAGCCCCAGAAAATCCCCAGGTACGAAAATAAGTGGAAGATCCAGAAAAAAACAGACTAAATTCACCGCAGTCACGATTGCAGAGGGAATAGGGAGCTCATCAGACTCGAATTCTATACTATTAATTATTCCATGAGCGCAAGCATCCTAGGCTTTAAGATCTTTAAGCACGACACAGAAAGACATAAACTCTAAGATTCAAGTTGCGAAACTAGAACTCAACAAACTTCACCGATTTCGTACCTCAAACACAAATAATATAATGAAACTATATACTGCCCTAGTAAGAATTAAACTTAAACCATCAGTTCCACTCAATACACCATCAAAAGGCAATTTGATTCGAAATCAAAGGGAGCAAAATCGGGCCTTACGCTTCATCAACAACCTAAAATGAGACGACTCTGTCACATCAAAGGAGCTGCACAGAAGAACAGACATGCATACAGTGCATGTCTGTTTAAGTTTCACCACTATTCCTCTTTTGCATTAACGAAGCACCACTGTCTGGGAGAGTTGTAGGTAACTATCCCATCAGGTACAAGACCGAGAGAGAGATAAGTCATATATGTCTCCATCAAGATTAGGGACCAAACCAGCCATCTACATGTGACCCTGCAGCCAACCCCTCAACCTAATATAAAGTGAATCAATAAATAACTGACGCTAACAAACCGAATTATTAAGTGTTTATATTAAATATCAATATAATAAATTAGACTAAACGAATTAATGGTTCTCTTTAATTTTTCTTCTTTATTATTACTCTGCATTATTTATTAACCAATTATTTATTCTAGAGTTTTTGTGCGCAATTATTATTATTAGCATCATGTTGCTGTTTCGGCAACAATTTATTTCAAATGTAAATATAATTTAAGTTTCACCACTATTCCTCTATTCCACTTACCCCCTATTCAGGGCAACGAGCAAGAGGTCCCTCACCTTCTCAACATCTTTCTATATAAATAAAAAATAAAGAAAGAAAGGCACAATACATTATCATATATGTACACCCGCTTTTGCTACCCCCCTCAATCCGCACCGAGTGCCAGCTTTCATTCAACCTCCAAGAAGCTCCTTCATCTATGCGAGCTGCCAGACCCCAGACTTGAGACAATATAGAAGATTCCAACCTGAACTTGTTAATAAAGGATATTAATTGTGAGAATTGTTGTAAAACAAACCTATCTTCAAGGATCCCATCAACGAAATACGATAGCGAGTTATTTCTTTAGTCTCAGGGAAAATCGAGACCACTCAATTCGTACTATATTTATTAATACAAAAAAAGTTTATTTTTGTTTATATGGGTGGCTTTCTTACGATTTTTTTTGCATATTAACATTATTTCGGCATCTTAACTATAAAAAGTGGCAGGAAACATGGAAATAAAAAGAATCAAGCAGCACAGTTGGTGGCGGAGCTTTGATCGCAAGAAAGAAGTCAATGGCACCAATCGCCTTGTTAATTGTTGGGAAAATTTTCTAATGGAATGCATAAATCCCCTCTCCCATCCCTTCCGTCTTCTCTACCTCTATCTTCTTCGCCTTAACATGCAAGGGACTGTCAAATGACATCCGATGCATGAAAAGGATCCGCGGGTATATAAAGGGTCTTTCAACAAGGACCCTCGAGCTTTGTCAGGCGATAGTGGCCATGTTATTGAAGCGACATCTAGCAACCTCAAAGAGAACTGTTCAGTAGTACTTGGCAAGTCATGATAGAAGGTAATAGCGTTGAGCAGCGTGTAAAAATCATCAAATATTATTATCAAAATCAGTATTCCGTTCGACAAACGTTCTGATATCGTTATCGCGATAACGCCTACCTATGTCGATAATAAGCAACTTCTTGTGGCCTCAACTGGATTATATGCCTGATATGGATGCTGACGACATGTGGTTCCAATAGGACGGCACTACGTGCCACACTGCGCACGCCACAATAGACATTTTGCAGCAGCGATTTCAGGGCAGGGTCATCTCGCGCGGCGGCGAGCGCCGTCAACTGGCCACCGAGATCATACGATTTAACGCCATTAGATTACTATCTTCGAGGCTACCTTAAATCGCAGGTCTATGCGAATAATCCGCAAACAGTTGATGTCCTTAAAATCAACATAACGAACACCATCCAGCAAATTCAGCCCGATTTATGCGACAAAGTCATTGAAAATGTGGCCTCCCGAATACGTTCCACCAAGCAAAGCCGCGGCGGAGATTTGAACGACCTCATATTCCACACTTAATGCCCTAAAATGAACTTTAAAATAAATTGTGTATATACCACACACAACTTGTTTTATTTACATTTAAAAATCGAGCGACCTTATTGAAAGATACTTTATTTCATCCACATATTTTGATTTTCTCCACCTTTCCTATTCTGTTTACAGATCTCTCCACACAGGTTTGCTGCGGGAGAGGGGCTCTTTGTTATTTCGTTTTAAATTCAAGATGAAAAGTGCTCCCTTAGCCCCCAACGTAAAGGGGTAAAAGGTCTCGTATGAGCATTCATACTGAAGTTGATATCTCGTGGATTACCTGCCTTCCCGATCAAAACGCCTGCATGAGGATCTCCAATAATTATGCAGATTTGCTTGGGACCAGAAGGTTATGAGCCATTTTGGTCGCGACGGGAGTAAGTCGTTTCCTTCCTATAGGATTCAGGCTATGTACGTTCCACGCATTTTCACTTCGTACACCCACTTTCCCACTTCTGTCACAAACAAATTAATTAATTGCTGAAATCCCTTCTTTCTTTGAAAATTATAAGTTTAAATTAAATAACAAAATTCAGTTTCGACTTGAGGGAAAATAATTAGTAGAGAGCAGAACTTAAATTAGTTTGTCTTGTCCACAAAATTAAAGAAAAAGGAGATTTGACTTTGAACAAAGATTACTTTGAGGGCGAACTTGAATAAATTTGAGGAAACAATTAAAAATCCTAATATATATATATATATATATATATATCATTTTTCGTCGGAAATGTTGTTATTTCCTATTCCCAAAAACTCTGTACATGGGTGGGATTCGAACCTTACACCCTGGGGCAGCGAGGAACCGCCGTGTCAATTAAACCGAGCTTTAGACCATTCGGCTACGCGGGAGACCTAATAATCTTTCGAATAGCTTTTAACGCACGCTTCGCAAGGTTGATCGGGACTATGAAAGAGAGCGAAATTAATAGGAAATTCAACGGAAAAAGGAGAGTTGAGGTAAACACGCGGCGAGTATACAATGTATAAATCGTTCATGAACGCGAAAGAATAATTAAATGAATCCGCAATTTTTAAATTGCGGCGGGTGTGGGGGATGCAACCTCTCATAATTAAGTGGGGATCATGGGGGCGAAGACCCCATATTTCGAAATTACCTTATAAATGATTCATAATACAATATGATGCGATTGCAATAGCCGAACAAAGAAAAACAACAAAATAGCCCGTTCTTTATTTGCCCATGAAAAAACATTTTCTACATTAAAAACCTTTTTTTTTAAATATATATGACCTACCTAACAGTAACTCATCTTCGTGGCAGAATGGTGAACTTATTTATTTTATTTATTTATTCATGTAGAAAGCTGGTGAAAAAATGAGGGACCACCTCCACACTTCCCTGAATTGGGGGACAAGGGAAGAGACAAAAAGTGACGAAATTTAAATACAGGAGGAGGTACAAAGTTTGCCCGGGGATCTGCTTTATCTCAGGTTTTAGTTAACAATTTACACTTTACTACAAATTAAAATTTGAAGCTAGAAGGAAAAATACTTGTGACATTTCTATACAAAAATATTTAGGTTGCAAAAAAGTAAAAGATTATATACAACTAGAATAGGACAACACATCCAGTTTAGTCACAATAATAAAAGTGAATTGTAGTTAAATTAAAAAAAACAATTATAGTGTCCATATTGAGAAATTTTAAAACAAGGTTTAATCGGTACATTAGGCACTTTCGGTTAGATTTTGATTCAGAATTATGATGCTACACTTAGAGAAATCAGTTTATAGTCAGTATGCGAGTTGGACGTAGGGTCATATGTAGATGCCCGGTGTGGCACTTGTTTTGGCGGGAGGCATGTACGACTTTTATCTCTCGCATTCCTGTGCCTGAATATATTGTCTACAGTGCCTGGTGGGAGAGTAGCCTCCAGGCTGTCCCAGATGGCAGTGCTGCGTGAATGCAAGAAGTCATTCACCGTTTCCAACCCGGTTCTGCGATGAAGCTCCCTCAACTTAACGAAATAGTCCATTTCACGTTTAGTATGAAGCGTAGGGCCAGAATTTGTACCCTATGTATTTGAATCATCTTGGTCGTTGAAGCTGTGCTGAGTGGGACTGCTGGCTACAGCAGCTTTGTTCTCACTAGGGATGTATATAATTTCTTTTTGTTTTGTATACTAAGATTGAGAAATCGGTGGAGTTTGCTGAGTTCAAGTTTCGCAACTTGAACCTTCGAGTTGATGTGGCTTCCTATGCCGCGTTTAGAGATCCTGAAGTCTAAGATACTCGCGCTTGGCGAATAATTTATTGTTGAGTTTTCCAGTCGGAAGGGTTCCGTCTTCCGATCGCGACTGCAGTGAATTTGTTCTGGTTCTGGTTTGCCTGAATCTTCCACTTCTCTTCGTACCAGGAGATTATCTGGGCTTTGGCTGCAGTCGCCCTCGCCATCACTCTTCCAGGTTTGGTATGGCGAGTCCCAATCTGGATGATGCCGTCCACGTACTGTACGTTGAGGGTTTAGAGAAGTATAGATTTCGGAATGTCGCTAGTGTAAATCGTAAAGAGGGAGGGACTCAAACACCCTCCTTGGTGACTCCAGATAGTAGGTGAAATGTGACTCCGAAGTGGTCCCCTAAGCTATCACTGCTATCTTACTAGTTGGATAACTAAATAGGTTTTTTCCGAAATAGGGGGGGATAACTCGAACTTCAAGACCTTATATTTTAGACCATCGATCCATACCTTTTCAAAGGCTTTCTTCACATCCCCGCAGACCACATTCACCATCCAACAAGATAAAAGCCCAGCATGTTGGTATGCTAAGGCAATTGCAGTCTCCGTGCTCCTTCTTTTGCGGAAGCGATGTTGTTCGTCTTTCTGCAGCGAGTGTGACGACAGAGGGGAGACCAGCTTATTGTTCAGGATCTTTCTGAATACTTTTCCAATTATTTAGAGACGTGAGATCGGCCTAAATTTCATCATTTGATCTTTATGCTTCCTTTGTTTAGGAATAAATATCATTTTTGGATGTCTTTAGGCCGTTCAGGAAGTATCCTGCCACTAATGCTGCGTTGAAAAGATTCAGTAGCCTTTTTTTCTTCCAACCGAGCTTATTTTAGGTGCCTTGCTGTAATTCGGCTTAGGCCTGGACCTTTTTCTTAAGGCCATAGATTGCAGAGTCCAACTCTTCTTGGGTGATTGCCATGCCTTCTATAGCGCACTCCCGCAGCCTGTTGAGGTTTGCGGTTCTATGCGGAATGAATCCCCTGTAGTGCCTTTCCATGTGCTCAAGAATTCGGTCCTCGAATCCCAGATCAAAGTTTTTCTCCTCTTCTTCGGAGATGAGGAAAACGTCGCTCCAGATTTCTCTAAAAAGCTTGGATTTTTCTTGTGGAGTCCTAGCGCACTTGTCCAGCTGCATTATTGGCAAGTCAGTGTTCAAAGTAGGGCTTCCTCTCAACTTGCTGATGGTTTTCCAAAACCTTTTGGGGTTTTTCTCAATGTCTAGGTTATGGATCATGTGGTCCCTTTCTCCCTGATCTCATGCAGCAGCGCATCGTTCACTTGTTGTCTTAGCTGCTGGACTAGCGCAATGTCCATTGGGGAGGTATATCCAGCAGCCCGTGATATTAAAGGAAAATATATTGAATATGTTTGAACATTACCGTAAGAAAACGGAACAATCAACTACTCGAAAAATACATGGATAAATTTATGTTTAAAAATGTTTTGGACACTATTGTAAGGAAACGGGCGGATCAACTAACATGAAAATGCATGGATTTGTTTAAAAATATGTTCGAGAACGAAAAATTGATTTTGGGTATAAACAAAGAAGACTGCTTATCATTTTAACTCCTTGCTGGCGATGTTTCTGTTAGAAACCCATTTTCATTGATATAAAATTAAAAGTATACAAAATAAGGAAGTTTTAGAATAGATATCAGATTAAATTAATCATATGGGGAGTGTAACGCAGCAGCAGCAGCAGGGGTTTTAACTAACAGGGAAAGTGAAATGTGTTCTTTTAAATATCAAGAAGGAAAGTCCCTCCAATGACCTGCAGCGTTTTGTGATAAGATGATAAATTTTTATTACATTGATGGTTTCTCATGGCTCAAATTTGGCGCCACCCAGCGTCAAATTCGATGACAGATTTGAAAGCTTTAGGGTGAACAACCATATCTCCTATGGTAATATACATGGGTCACTTCATGGCTCTAAATGGGTACAATTGAATTTTACTCCTTTACAAAAAAGCCACGCCAAGACATGGCGCTACGCTGCGGGTCAAAACATCACCGTGTTGGAGAAACCACTTTACTGACCTCAACTGACCTCATGTGATTTTTTCCTTTACCCCAAACTCAAAGGGGTCATCAAAAGGACAAGTTTTCCAGACTTGGAAGACATCAAGAGGGACGCGAGGCAAAAATACTTTTACAAGTCCATGGAAGCGTGGCGGAGAATGATGGTAGAGTGCGTTGGAAGAAGGAGTGGGGGAGGGGGTATTTTGAATAGGAAATCTTGTGGCTTGTAGTTTAGATTTGCAATAAATTTGATTTCTGTGGCCACTAGCCTGCTTTTTCTTCTTTTCCGACACAGAAACTGACACACACACACACACACACACACACACACATATATATATATATATATATATATATATATATATATATATATATATATATATATATATATACAAGTAGTCCAAGAAAAAAGTTCACCGTACTTTGAATTAGTATAACTCAAAATCTATTGGAGATTTTAGAGTCCTGTAAAACAAAACAAATTTACCAACTATTTATCTGTCGATTTTGGATGTTAATTTGTTATTTTCGTGTTTATGGGAGAGTAACAGGTGCACTTCAGAATAGATTTCTGAATGCGCAGTGCTTCCCTCTGTTTTGTGTGGCACGGAGCTACGATTGTAATTAGAACGTATGTAGAGAGTTTCCTGAGAATTAATTTATATAGGTGTAGCTGTAGTTTTCGGCTGGTAGGATAGAAGCTACGCATCTTCTTGTTGCCGTTTTTGGCCCTTGTTTGAATGATGGTTTGGTGTGTGTGAAATCTTAGGAACTCTTCAAATGTTGCCACTAAGATTTTAGGGTTGGTTCAGCGAGTAGATCTTGTTAGGTTCAGATGGTCGAGTTCTTGTGTGTGTATATCAGTAAATTATGCATGTAGGGATGGCGTGTACTGTATAGTATCACCCATGTCTTCTTAGGGCTCATACCTCGACTTCACGTTTAATATTATCTGTTCTTGGTGTGCGATCCTGTCTTGTCCTCGGCCATAGAGGAAAACGGTCTCGTCGTCGGCGTAGGACAGTGTGTACGTGTCTGCAGTCTTTAGTTGGGGGTTTAGTGTCGTTTGTTTGTTACGTATGGTGTAGATGCCAGTAGGCAACTCTGGGGTAGGCTTGAGCGTGGTTTGAATGGGCTAGACATTGTGTTGTATTTTATATGATATCTTCAGTTTGTGAGAAAGTGGGAGAGGAGACTTTTGGTGCAGAGAGTGAGCTCCGTATGGTTGTCTAGTTTCGAACGGAGTCGCTTGTGCCACACTTTGTCGAAGCCCTTCTCTAATTTCTCACTGATAGTTAGTATTTTCTGTCCTACTTGGCTGATTTTGGTATTAAGTTATGAAAGATGGTCTTCACAACGGCCTGGGTGGACCGGCTTCCTCCTCAAGCCATATAGTTAGGGGAAGTAACAGTCCTTTTACTCTATTAAAATCCGAGACTGCCTTTGAACATGTGTTCTAGTATCTTGTCTAGATGCTCTAAGAGAATAATAGGCCTGTAGTTGTTGAGTGCTTTTGGTCTTTGATTTTTGGCATGTAGTATGATGTTATGTGACATTTCAAGTTGTTGTGGGAAGTGGACAGAGGCGAGTGAGGCATTTTATTGGTTTGCTAGTATAGTGTAGATGGTTTCGGGAAGATGGTAAACTATGATGGATGAGCCGGGGGCGCGTTTTGTTAATTGATTTATTGTCATTTTAAACAACCTTGATGGTGATAGGAGTGGTTAGTATGGTAGTGTTATTGAGCACCTCCATTTTTATCATGAGGGAGGACCCAATCTCATTGGCGTGGAGCAGGCACCATTTCTGGATTTAATGGAAGTACTCTGTGCGTGTGATCTAACTGCACGCATTGTAGAATTATGGCAAGTAACAGCGTGATATTGTATTTTCTTGGGGCTCTGATGGAGCGGTTGAAATATAATGTGATGAGTATGTGTTATGGAGAATGTAAAGTGTTTGATGTGAGTCAGGGTTTTCCGTGGTGTGTGTAGGCTACGTGCGGTGTTTATGGCGTCCATGAGTGAACACCAGTGGTCATTTATGTGGCTAGGATTGGTGCTTTCTAGATTAATATTGTGTGGTGTTTTTCCTGTTATGTCTTTTAAACTCCACTCAGTTCGTGTTGATAGTAATCGAAAATGAGGCGGGCAGGGAGGTATGAGTAATGGCGATGATGAAATCATCACGGATAGAAGAATGTGGTCGGATAGTACTAGGGTCAGGGAAAATATGTGTATGGAAGTGTATCGCATAGTCGCTTCGCAAGACCACTTGCGCGGACGTGGTTTTCCCGCGAAGCCGGTAGAATGTGGGGAAGGTAGGGCCGATGTGCTCGCACCGATATCGCTGTAAGGTGCCCTCCAAATACCTTCCTACATCAGTAGTGTTATTCGGAGATTAGTATGAGATGGTAAGCCTTCACATCCCGTGAAAAGAAGAGAGGGAAGCTATGGTTGGGTAGACCTCGGAGTAGGACGCCTATGTTTTGTTTCTTGCGAGGGAGTAGTAAGTGGCTACTAGGATGCGGCCGGATCTCGTTTGTATTTTACAGGCTAGAAATGAGTCGTCTTGTGTGTTCGGGAAGGTGTAATATCTAGATCACTTAACTAGGATCGCTGATCCTAGATATGGTGCTTATGTGGTTATAAAAGTGTGGTAGCCTGCTTAAATTGCGTGACACTTAGTCGACCTATGGTTGAGAGCGAAGAGCGCGTGAAACTATATTATGGACAGCCACTCTCTTTCAGCAAAAGTTGATATATAGATGGCGCAGCAGGTCACCTTTGGCAAACCCCATAATGGTAACACCTGGTAGACTCACGACATTTGAAACCTAATTATTTGGGTACATACGGGAAATGAACATTATTGTCATTCACACAACTGCTATCCCTCCACGACAAGTGCCAGCCTTCACATCAACAGCCCAGAAGCTCTCTATTAACGATAGATGCAAGCATCATGAATTGAGGCAACCAAGAAGATTTCAATCATTGCCTTTGCTGATGAATATCAATTGTGAGCGCGTTTAAATAACCAACCGCTGGTTAAATTTCAAATCTAAATTTCCTTCCCCCGTGCAACGCGTGGTAAGCCAACTCATTTGTTTTCTTTTTTTGCCTGAAACTAACCCCCATGGCCAATTATCTAATAGACACTAATTGTTACGGCGATAAATTGTCTATTCACTACCAATAACCCCCTCCCTCTCTGGGATCTTTTCTTCAGGGGTTGTTCCCAGAGAGGCTCTGGCCTTTTCGTGGCGAGGGGGTCAGCCCTGGGCCCCCTAGGGGACCAATGGTGCTGCCAACAAGACTTTTAACATGTCCCTCTTTTTTTCCTCCTCTATTACGCTCTTCCAGTGCCCTTTTTTCCCCCTCTTCCTTCACCTATCTAGTGGACCTTATCAATACCCGCCTTCTGCTCGCTTAATGGATTGATTCCGAATTGTTCTTCCATGAAAGTGAAAGAGGTTGGGCATCTCCACCCCCTTCGTCTACCGAATGCCCAAGGAGAAACCCATCATTGGCCCCTTTTCTCCATGCGTAGGAGAACTCCGGCAGCCTCTTATGGTTATAAAGATGGTATGGTGGATCCGTATCCATTCTCCAAGAGGACATACCAGGGGGACTTGATTGTATAGTTGAAGTAGTGCAAGGCCCTTGTAGGCCTCCATGGTGAGGAGCCCAGAGGGTGAATGCGAATTTTTTTTCTTTTTGCAATGGCTAGCCATAAACCAAAAACCTCCCCTTCTCGTAAGGGTTCTCGTGCCAAACGTTCCTTAGCTCCCCTTTCAGCCTTCCCTCGCTCGTTGGACCCCTATTCCAACGAAATAGACCCAGATCTTGATTATCCTCGCTTTCTTGTTATGAATTCATCATCTGAAATCAGCTTGCAAAAGTAGATGTGTTTGACGTCAATGAATCTTTTGAGTCCCGCTGTGGTGAACCCCGCCGGATGTGGTCAAGAAGAAGTGGTGATGTTGTAGTCGAGGTGTAATCCCACTATTAACACAACCTTGTGCGAAATCTATCTTCGATAGCTGAAATTCTAATAACTGTCTCGCCCCATCCGCGTCTGAATTTCGTCAAAGGTGTCGTCCGTTCAAACGAACTAAAGGACTACGACCCCACTCGCCTTCAGAGTAAGCTCAGTAGCCAACGTGTCACACACGTACACAGGGTAACTAAAACATTAGGCTCCACTAAAGTCCCAACCGCCACACTGATTTTAACATTTGAACGACAAGAACTGCCGCAGTATATTATAGCTGGATACCTTCGTGTCCCGGTAAATCCCTACATCAAACTACCCAGACGCTGCTTCAATTGCAATCAATTTGGACATGTTGGCCAAGCCTGTTGGCACCCTCGCTTCTGCGTGAATTGTAGCTCTGACTACCATGGCCCCGAATGCACCAAAACACCCCACTGTGCCAACTGCGGAGGTACCTACAGTACTGCGTCGAGACTCTGCTCTATATTTTTATATGAAAATGAAGTTCTCGCTTTGCGCGACTCCCTACGTCTAGATATAAGAGAGGCCTGCCAGCGTGCTTGAGCACAAACCTCGTCACTCAGTTGGCTCTTCTAACGTTTTCCGTGACGCTGGGCGAAACCAACCATCACGTGCGAGTTCCGACCAGCCTGAAGCACTTCACCCTAGATCTACTCGCAGCGTCGAAAACATTCAGAATATGCAGTCGAAGCATCGCTCTCACACAGAGATAACCAATGTAGCCCCCCTCTTTCAAGCAGCTCTAGCTGGGAGAGACGCTCAGAGTGAGACATTTGAAGACATCAGACGCTATTTGAAAAAATCTTCAACATCGACCAGTGAAGGTTCATCAACCCGGCCCCGAGACCCAAAGCTCAGTGGTAAGAGGAAGGATTCCTCACCTGGGTCATCGACCACCAATAAGCGGGCAGCCTCTGGAGCTGACTCGACCGAACCCCAAGAATCTCCAATGGATTTCTCCCCTATGGTTGAACATTCTCTGCCCTTAAGTCCGTCCCGCCCTTCACAGGACGTAGGCCCCATCCTGATCCAAACGATGGCAGATATACACCCAGCTTCACACACCTCGCTCAGATCACCTGTTCGTTCCGCTCACACTTCAACCCAAGATCCGATGGAAGCAGTTGATACTCAAACATCACCAACTGCGGTGGTTAAACCAACTCCTCAGACACCAAAAATACCATCGACCCATGAATCCGGATCTACTGGCCGAAAATCCCTTCTTGATCTTCCTTTTCCGCCAGGTTGCGAGCCCGAATTACAATCAAAGACCTTGGTTGGTTCTCCAAAACCCACGAAAAAAACCTCAGTTACTGCTTCATCTAGGAACTATCCCCCTGCAAAAGCAGGCTCCTCAAAATCAGCTCTCGGTCTCTCAAGCTCTTTGGGACGAACCTCAAATACAATATCGGCCTCAAAAGAGAAAAAGATATCCACGGGGGTATCTAATCGTCACACATAATATCTTCCATTTTACAATGGAATTGTCAAGGAGTTCTTCCAAAGTGGGAAGAACTCAGAATTCTTTTGACGACTATCCACCCCGCTGTTATTTGTCTCCAGGAGAATAAACTGGGTATACGGCCCTTTTTGCTGGTACCCGGTTTTCTCACTTTCAACTCTATTGCTCCTGCTGGAAGCCCCTCTCATGGAGGGGTGTCAATCATGGTATCTTCATCCTACCATGTTTCTCTCATCTCCCTACATACTACCCTCCAAGCTGTTGCTGTGAGGGTTTTTCTTACTAAGCTTTTTACCGTTTGCTCTATTTACATACCCCTTGTTTATCATTGTTCAGATCCGACCTTTTAGAACTTATAGACCAGTTTCCCTCCCCATTCTTATTACTAGGAGATTTTAACGCCCGTCACCCATCCTGGGGTGACATCACTCGAAATGCCAAATGCAGTGTTTTAGTCTCTTTTATTATCTGACCTTCTTTGTGTTTTAAATACTGGCGATTTTACCTCTTATCATGTCCAGCCGGACTCTTTTAGCTGTGTTGACCTGTCTGTTTTTTCCCCTGATTGCTTCACGGAATTTCGATGGTCAATTCCTGACGATCTCCATAGGAGTGACCACTTTCCTATTTTCTTGTCGGCCCTTCAAATTAGCCTTCATACAACCATGTCCCTTAAGTAGGACTTAGTTCATGCAGATTGGGAAGGTTTCAAGAGGCGTCCTTCACAAATGCATCTTTAAGGAGCTTCAATGGAGTGGACGCGGCAGTAGAATACTTCACATCGACTATCTACAATGCAGCAACACAGACCATCGACGTGTGCAACAGCTATCAAAAATTACAAGTTAGCCATGCCCGATTCCAAAAGAATTCAACTTTGAGCAACAAGGTCGACCGAAACCGAGCTTGTGCGCTTTGCCAAAGAACCCTTCGTCAAGCTCGCCGAAATTCATGGCGCAGATACGTTTCATCGATTTCCTCTATGACACCTACTGCTAAGATCTGGAAGAGGATTAATAAGAAAAGGGGCCGTTATGGTAATCATCATACCCCCACACTCAACTTAGACGGTTCCTTGGAGAATGACGGCCTGGCGGTTAGCAATGCTTTTGCTGACCACTTCCGCGCCGTCAGCAGTGTCAGCCGTTACGATAAGGCTTTTCAATCCTACAAATCAAAGGAAGAGTCTCATTCCCTCAACTTCACAACAAAATCTAATCTTCCATATAACGCTCTATTCATCATCCATGAGCTGCATAGCGCTTTTTCCCTTTGCAGATCTACTTCCCCTGGTCTTGATGAGATCTATTTCGACATGATTCGGCACCTACATCCACACTCTACTCTCTTCCTGCTTTATTTGTACAACCTTATATGGGTCAAGGGTTTTTACCCGTCATCATGGCGCATTAGGAATCATCCTTCCCTTTGTCAAACTGGGCAGGACGGGTTGGACGCAGATCACTACCGCCCTATAGCTCTCACCAGCTGTTTGAGTAAGTTGCTGAAAAAAATGATATTGGAGCGCCTTAAACTGGTTCCTAGAAGCCAATCACCTTCTCTCTCCATTTTAATGTGGCCCTGCAAAGGTCATAGTACCCTTGACCTACTAGTACGTTTCGAGGGATCGGTCCGGAAAGCTTTCTCATTAAAGCACCGAGTCCTGGCCATATTTTTTGATATTGAGAAAGCCTACGACACAACATGGAGATACGGCATCTTTAAGCAGCTATACGTCTGGAGGATGAGAGGCCTTTTACCTTCATTTATTTAAAGTTTTTTAGTATTTCTATCCTTCAAGGTACGTGTTGGAGACGCATACTCTGACCTGCCACCCAAAGAGGAGTAGTTCCTCAGGGCAGTTTTTTAAGTGTCTTATGTTTTATAATTGCCATCAATGATATTATTTCGTGTCGCCCAGAAAGTGTATTTGCAACTCTGTTTGTCTATGATTTAGCACTATACTGTTCCTCACCTCGCCTTCCATCAGCAGCGCGTCAGCTACAACTGGCGGTCGATGCTGTATCCAAAAGAGCACAACTTAAGGGATTCTCTCTACAAGGCGAAGATATAGTTTGTCTCTGAGATTTGGTTCCTTGGCGTAACTCTCGATCCAAAGTTATCCTGGTTACCACACCTACGCCGACTTTGAACAGGCTGTCTACGGGCTCTAGACATTTTGAAAGTCCTCTCACACACTTCGTGGGGCAGTGACCGACGAACATTGTAGACATTATACACAGCCCTCGTTCAATCTAAATTGGATCAGGCTGTCAAATTTACTCATCGCCTTCCCCTTCAGCCCTTAAAATGCTGAACCCCATTCAAAACCTCGGAGTTCGCCTTTCTAGTGGAGCCTTCCGTACTTCTCCTGTCAACAGCCTTTACTGCGAGAGTGGGGTACTTCCTTTGCCCTACCATAGACTTCAAATCTGCATGCGATACATCTGCCGAGTACAGCAAGCCCCTGTATCAGAGGTCTACAGATGCCTGTATGCTGCCGAATCAACGGCGGCATATGATAAGTTGCCATATTTACCCCGCCCTTGGAACCTTCACATAGGAGATCATCTCTCTAACCTGGGTGCTCCAAGGGTCCTTACACTTCCATCCTTACTGCCCCCTAGGTGGCGTGCTCCTCTTTCCACAGTATGTACCAACATGTGGAGCCTGGAGAAGTCCTCCATGGACCCTCGCATCATTAAAAGCCTGTTCTTAGAACATTCGATCTCCCACAAACAATGGTGCCCACTATAAACGGATGGCTCTTAGTCGGACGGTGGCGTGGGCACCGCAGCCATCTACCCAGGAGGAGAACTCCTAACTCTATCTTTGCCACCAGCAGCATCCATTTTACCGCTGAACTTTCAGCAATCCTTTTAGCCTTTAGACTCATCAAAATTTTACCATTTAGTGATTTTGTCATTTTTTTCGACTCAAGGAGTGTCTAAGAGTCAATTAGATCTTTTAGTGCGTCCCATCACCTGGTCACAGAAATTTGCAACTGGCTGATCCAAAATGCATCCCGATATAGAATTTTTTTTGCTGGGTCTCTGGGCATGTGGGGGTCCTGGGCAACGAGAAGGCTGATCGACTGGCCCGCTCGGCACATTCTGTGTCCCCTGAGAACTCGACTCTGCCTTTTAGGGACTACTTTCCTTCAATGAGAAAGTATATTTTTCAACTGTGGCAGAATGAATGGGATGACTGTTCCTCATCAAAACTATACAAAATAATAAATTTTATTTGCTCTTGGCACTCGAGTCGTCATAGAATGCGTTCGTTGGAGGTGGCCCTTTGCCGAGTTCGCATTTGCCACACGAGACTTACGGCCATCTTGTTTCGGGTGATGCTCATATCAGCCCTTGCTGTCGTTTTTTGCGGTGGGGACCAATCAGTTGCCCACCTTTTATTGGATTGTAGTCATTTTACCATTTTTTTCCAGTTGTCCTGTTTCCCGAACATTTTAACTATTCCTCAACACACCCGTCTTCGATTGATATTGGCGGAGGAATCTATTAACCCGTCGTTTTTTTAAATTTTTGTCACCAAGTGGTCTCCACCTTTTATAGATGATATTTCTCGTTTCACCCTGGCGGCCATATAGAATCCACTTGGATTGGGCAGCAACCCACCGGTAACTTATCTTAAATCTTAAATCACTACCAACAACCAGAGACTAATTTATTTAGTTTTTATGGGCTATCTAGCGACTGCACACTTGGGTATAATTCGCCGCAAAAAACAGCCTAGTTTTAGACTACTTTAAAGTAAAAATTTGAAACGTAAAAAACAATATAAAAGAGAAAAATCAGCGAGCAAGCTCCTGCGTCGGGGGGAGGACCCCCTACACCCGGCACAGGAGCCTGCGACCTAAAATAAAACAAACAAACAACAATAACCCCCCAAAACAAAAAACAACTAGTTAAATACAAGGGAGAAGGCCGGCCTCCCCCCAAAAGTCTATCAGTCCATTAGTCATGGTGCATGCACTAGTCCCAAGTACAAGGGAGGGGTGGTAGCCACCCCACCCACCCTGATAGCAGGACAGGTAACGTGCGCGAAGAACACCCAGACTGGGACATTCGACAAAAATGTGCCGAACAGTCTGAGGGACGACGCAGTCGTCACAATAGGGCGCAGGCGAGCGCTCCATCAAATATCGATGCGCCTGACGAGTGTGCCCGATTCGAAGACCACAGAAAGCGACCTGAAGCCGTCGCGGCATTGGGGGATAGGTCTATGGAAACAGTCAAGGCGCAATGGCAGGCAACTTTAAGTTCCCTTCGACCGTCTCCCATCCTCTTTGTCAAGCAGTCTGAAGAGCTGCCCGTATTCCTACCATGTAGTGGGTGTGAGGAAGAGCGAAACGCTGGTCCGGTCGCAGAGTCTTTGCGGACTCTTTGGCACCCTCATCGGCATGCTCATTCCCTGCAATTCCTACATGTCCAGAAACCAAGCAGAAGATAATCTTGACGTCCGCCCGGCTCGCCAAATCCGTGGCGTCACGGATATCGCGGATCATGGGATGCGGAGATTCGAATGCCCCGAGAGCACTCAAGGCACTTTATGAGTTGCTATATATCACAATCCGGTCTCCTAACAAGGAACGTCGCGTAATCTCCCGTAGCGAGTGGTGTATTGCCACCAGCTCGGCCGTGAAGGCCGACGCAGGGCCTGCTAGAGCCTCACTGCCTTTAAACAGAGGGGATACAGCATGGAAGCCACCCCCTCTTGGGACTTGGAGCCATCCGTATACACTGACACGGTTCCAGCGTGACACGATGTGTGCTCCAAAAAGGTCGAACGCAATACTCCCGGTGCTGTACAAGATTTGGGAGCAGAGGCGTGGCAACAAATATCCAAAAGTAGTACCCTCCAGGGTGGCGTCCTAGGCAGAACCAGAGGCGCCAGCGGGACGAGAGCTATATGTAGCTATCGAAGGAGTTTCCTGGGTATAAACACAAAGGGCTTAGTGTATGACTGACTTCACTCGGCGGCATAGACACCGTCGAAATCAGCTGCGGATGCAGTGAGAGCTGTTTGCGACTGAGGGAGGCGCTGAGCTCGCGTGTAAAGGCGAGTAATACACTTCACGCGGCGTAGTGATTGGCATCTTCCCAAGATCGACCAACAGGCTCTCAATGCGAGAACGGTGGAAGGTACTGGTCGCAAGGCGAATGGTGGTGTAGTTAATCGAGTCCACCTCACGCAATAAACGCTCGGCTGCGGATGCATAAAACTCACATCCGCAGTCGAGCTTCGAACGAACAAAGGATCGATAAAAATTTGAGGCAGTAGCCTTATCAGCACCCCAAGCACTGAACGTCAGGAAACGGAGAATATCCATGGCGCGGGTACAAGAGACCCTTAGGCTGCGAATATGAACCTCCCAGGTGAGGCGTCGGTTAAATACAAGACCAAGGAAACGGTGCGATTCAACCACTTCTAGGTGTATTCTATTAAGAAACGAGTCTGGGTGGGGGTAGAGCCGTTAATGGCTGCAGAATTGCACCACCTTAGTCTTGGCCATGGAAAACCGAAACCTGTGCGCTTTGGCATAGCAGGAGACGCAGTTCAATGCCTGTTGGAGTTGATGCTCAAGAGTTGTCATTTGACCCTCGCCAAAAGAGATCGAAAGGTCGTCCACATAGAGCGTAGCGAGAACATCTTTCGGCAGCACCGAAGTGATTCTGTTGATGCTCACGGCAAAGAGTGTGACACTGAGGACACTTACCTCGAGGACACCCTCTTCCTGCTCCTTTAAGCCGGAGATGGCTCCCCCCCACCGTACGCGGAATCAACGATCTCGCAAAAATTCAGATATAAAGATTGGGAGGTGTCCCCTCGCCCCCATCGTGTGAAGAGTTTCCATGATACCGTATTGCCATTCGGTATCATAGGCCTTCTCCAGATCGAAAAACACCTTGGCGTAGTAGTGTCTAAGAAGGAAAGCCTCGCAGATGGCATTTTCCAGTCGGAGCAGAGCATCCGACGTGGAGTAGAGCTTGCGGAAGCCACACTGTGCAGAAGACAGATGGCCTCAGTTGTCCAGGAAAAAGGCTAATCTAACATATGTCAATTTCTCCATCAACTTGCACACGCGAATAGGTTGGAGAGATTGGGCGGAAACCGGTCGGAGTATAGTGATCTCTCCCCGGTTTGCGAAAGGCGAGCACATTTGCGATTCGCCAGGTATCTGGGAGAAGACCCTCCACCCAGATCCTGTTGAACAAATCTAACAGAAAGGCCATGCCTTGCTCACCCAGGTGTTGGAGCATGGCGTACGGGACATCGTCCGGACCATGGGCGGCGTCCGCGCACGAAGCGAGAGCGGAATGCAACTCACTCACAGTAAACTTGTCGTTGAAGGGTTCTCCGCTTCTGTAGATAAAGTCCAGCTGGCGCCATTACGCGACACCACGACATGCATTGAATACTATCGGGCAGAATCGCAGCTAGAGAATGCGGAGAATGCGGTCACGAACGATTCCGCCACGGACGCAGGGTCAGAGATGCGGTCCCATCCTCCTGAAGAATGGGAGGGGGTTCCTGCAAAAACTCGCAACAAATCCTTTTGACTCGCTTCCACACCTCTGCTAGAGAGATCTATCCGTTAAGTGAAGAAACGTATGCCCACCACGAAGAGCGGCGGGCGTGTTTCGAAATATACCGGAAACTAGCCCTAGCCCGACGAAATTCACCGACAGTGAACTCGTTCGGGTGGCGATTATAGCGCATGTAAGCATAACGCTTCTGTTTGAGGGCCGTCTCATTCGGCGCGAAAAACGGCCAGGCCAGGCCCGCGGCCATGAGGTTGCCGGAGACGAACTCAATGGCCTCATCTATCGACCTAAACTCCTCAACTAAGATAGAGAATTCAGTCATTTCCTGGAATGCAGGCCACCGGGCCCGCGACAAGCACCACCGTGGTGGGCTCTAAGGCCGCAGTTGCCCTGAAAATGATATTTGAATGGAAAAGTGATCACTACTATGAAGATCATCGACCACCCCTTAATCAAAATCAGGCTGTGCATCCGAAGAGCACAAAGATAGGTCAAGGCAAAAAAATGAAGCTGTTCTCGGACAGTGATGCCTAAACCCATCCACGTTCAAGAGACCTATCTCAAGATCTTCGATCATATCGGCAAGCTGACGGTGGAATGTAGGCAGCAATGATAGTATACTTCCTATCCAGGTGAAGCTGCACAGCCACTGCCTGAAAGGAGGTATCTAAAGTGAAAGAAAGAACGGAGACATCATTTCCGGGTGTGAATCGCGCATCCCTTAGCCCGGCCATCCCCTGGTGGTGGGGTCGCAAGACACTTGTACCCCGGGAAGGAGGGCAGGGGGCACGCGCCTAGCATGGCCTTCTGCAGGAAAATAGCTAACATAGAACGGGACAACAGAAGCCTCCGCAGCTCCTCCCAGTTGGCTCAGAGTCCACGGCCATTCCTTTGAAGGAATATACCCTCCAGGCCTAGCTCGAAGAAGACGTGGGGGCCCTTTTCCCACAGAAGCCCCTCACGGGAATGACCGGTCGCTTCCCTGAGGCAGAACCCCGGACGCTGTGGCTGGACAAAGCGCTGAAGGCGCTGTCGCCTTCGAGGACTTATTGGGGGAGGTTAGGCTCACCATGCAAGTATTTTTCTCCCTCGAAACCTTAGGAGGGCGTTGCGGCTTCGGAAGCAGGGGCCCTCTTTTCGAGGAACCACCGTCTCCGAGCAACTCCGTCCACCACTAGGCGTGGGCGAAAGAGCCGAAGCTCCTTTGTTGCTGTCCTTTCGAGGGACAGCTTTAGTAATCACGAAAGATCGCCTTGCGACCAACTCCCGGGGTGTTGCCCCTTGTGAGTGTAACGACTCGGTGGAGGCGCGTGGCCGTTTCACCTTACGAGAAACGGTCACGCTGAGGGAAGAGGGGGAACCCTGGTTTTAGCCGGCGCTGGGTATGAACCATTTTTGCCGCAAGTTTTACCAGCGGAGCGCTCGAGTTGAGTAGAGCCAGCAGAAGGGCTCTGAATCGGCGCGGTAACGAGCGTGCTCGTTGGCCTGGATTGGCCAGGAGCAGAGGGTGCCTTTCTAAATATTGAGGCATATGACGTCCCAGGCAGAGCCGAGTGCGCCAGGCCCAATTCCTTAGCCTTGCGGAATGAGAGTCGATCCTGGGTCTGAACGGCCAGGATTTCTTTCTCTAGGAGATATGCACCACATTGCTTCGAAGAAGTGGAGTGCGGCTCTCCACATTTGACACACTTGGCCACACACGATTTAGACTTATCGTGTGTGGCCTTGGAACCGTACCAACCGGCACGCACCGACTCAAGGTGCTTGTCACACTCGAACATAACGAAGAGTGTAGAGGTAGGTGTGAGGCTCCTCCCTGTTTTCTCATCACACGTTCGACCTTGACCGCCCCATGGTCGGCCAGCTCTAGGGTGATGTCCTTAATGGAGTAATCAACGAGTTCCCTCGCATGAATTACTCCTTTCACAAAGTTCATGGTAAAGTGTGGTGTCACACTCACCCTGGTGCAATGAAGTGTCCGAAGAGCACTTATCTTGGCCACCTCGGCGGGATTCACCGCATTCGCCAGAAGGCTCCCGTCCGAGAAACTGTTCACCTTCAGCTCTCTTCCAATTACACTAGCTAATCCTCTCCTGTGATGGATCATGTTGCCGTTGGCGAACATAATGCAATCAGTCGAGCGAATGAGGAGGAAGCCTTTGAAGCCAGTGGACTCGAAAACGCCAGGTAACCTCTAAATGAGGGGCCCCGATGTTATCGAGGCTCCGACCTGCGCACTTTTGATCTTTGTCATAGTCGGGGGCTCCGCACCCGGAGGGAAGAGTGGTCGGATGTGCCGATCTTGACTTAGTCGCTTGCAAAAGTGGCAGCAGACCCATCTGTCCCCACAGCCCCCGCGAATGGAGAGGAGCCCCAAGTCTGTTTTGTCTTTTTAGTCCTTTTCTTTTTCGGAAAGGAGGGCGGAAAATGAACCCGCTTCTCCCCTCCGCCGGCAAGAGCTCCTAGGCCAGATGGACCCGCCTCAGCCAGGTCCTTCTCCAAAATGGAGAAGGTCCTGGTAGTCGCAGGGGCACCGGTTGGAAGAGATCCCTCTCCTCCTTCTACTGTCTCAGAGACTCCAGCCATTTGAGACGGAACTTACATAGAGGCTGTTTTCGGGTTCGGTGCCTGGCGCCGAGCCCGGATTCTCCCCCATGGAAGGCACTACCGTCTGAGGCTGGGTTTCCTCAAGGACCATGTCTATCACAGGAGGGGCCTCCAGTTGGCCATCCCAGGTCCTCTTGGCAGCGTAACCAGTCTTTTGTGGGGAGGCACAGGCCTTGACCCGGGCAAGGTTTAATATTCCTCCACATCATGTCTTTTGAGGGAAGCGACCGAATGGGCCTGGCTTCCCTCTCCCCCGAAGGAGGTTTGCCCTACCGAGCAACTTTAACGAGGGGCGGTCAGCAATGGGCTGTCTGCTGACTTTCTTGGCAGTCCCCTTAGAAAGAAAAGAAGGGACTGCCGCTGGAAATAGGGAGGTGCCCGAAAGCTCCTCCAGTGAAGTGGTTAGGGGGAGTCCCCTTCTTCCGTAGGCGTAGGAGAGAAGTAAGCCTAAACTCCGGTTGAAAAAGTATAAAGGGTCCCCTGCGCAATCAAAGGTGGGGGGCCGCCATTTTCTTAGTGGAGCTGCCCGGGGGCGGCTCCATTGATGAGCAAGGAGGAATTAAGGGGAGATTTTGTTTTTTTGCATCATTGGGCATGGTGACCCTAATTTTTCTGCTCTAAATTTGCTCATTACCTCTCACAGTTGCCCGCACTGCAAGAGTAACAAGGAGTAACAAGAAAAGTAAGTACCCTAGGAGACTTTACGGTCCATTCAAAGAGGGTACCTTTGGAATATCAATCGAGCAGGCACATGACTGCTCAATTGTTTTGCGTCCCTAAACGGCCACTTTTCAAGACTTTGTCTAGTCTTGACTTGAACTGGTCAACGGATGTACTGTTGACAACTTCCACTGGAAGTGCGTTCCACTTACCGCAGATATTGTAAGTGAAAAAATTTCCACACATATTGCGGTTGTAACGCTTCAGTTATCGCCTGGTGGCCTGGCAGTCCATCGGTATGGCGGCTCCACCTTGAACACGGCTTAAAAAGATATATTTTGAAGAGGGGAGGAAAAGGGATGTGAGGAAGGTATGGGTGGGGATGAAGCAGGTTGTTAAAAACTAACCACCCCAGACCGGAGCTTAGAGGTTAGGGAACATTGTCCCCTTCCCCCTCAGCCCTGATCCGGGTCGGTTGACTGAGAAGAATGTCAGCATCTAGCCTGTGAAATAAGAGGCTAACCAGAGAAAGTTGTTGGAGAGGTTATATGATAAGCGACGAAGTAGGGGACAAATACAGGCTATCTGAAGGAAGGAAGAGAGTCTAAGCTGGGGCCGGACGGAGCGCTGGATCCCGTCAGCATGGCGGCCAGGATGGCAAATCGCCGCGTCCCTTACGGGGCAGAAACTAATCTATTTAGCAATTACAAAGATATTAACGATTTAATAAGGAAGTTAAAATACCGCAGAAGAGATATTCTCTGCCTTTGAGCATATTAAAAGCTAGTAGTTGATAAAATTTAAAGATAAATAAGTTTGATGAAAAAGTTTGTATCAAAACTTTCTTAACCTCGTTGCGGGGTTTAATTTCTCTGAATTAGATCCTACAGAAGAACAACTTATTAAAAGTGGACGAAACATAATAATTAGTGATAAAAATTAAATAAACGTTTGATTATAAAAACGTTTTAACCTAGTTAAACTTTAGTTAGAAACTTGAATTGAATCGGTTTATTAGCAACATAATTTTGAGGGCATCAAATATTAACAAGCGTTTGAAGGAATTTTTACGCAGCTTCCTATCTAAGAGAGAGGGTTAATGCAAAGAGATTTCGAAAAGAGATCCGAAAACAAATTGGAAAGCTGTAAAAGGTCAAACCAATCATGAGGATTGTTCTGCATTGATTTTGAGATGTTTATGAGGTCATTTCAGAAAATTAGACTGTAATTATTAATACATTTTCATAGGCCGGTATATATATATAGGCGAACCGATATACGATGGGCGGTCAATAAGTTTTGCGAATCGGTAGGGCAAAACAGAGAAAGGGGGATGGCTGTTTGTTGGGGTGTTAGGACAAGTTATGACAAGTCAGGACCTGCAGCCGCACGCTCCTGCTTTGTCTATTTAAGAAGCAGTAGCTGATCGCAGATCATCAGTCACAATTTTTTCAACAATGGAGAAGGTTGAGCACCGCGCAGTGATCAAATCTTTGACCAAGGAAGGCAAGAATGCAAAAGATATCAATGAACGCATGGTTGCAGTGTACACCGACACCGCCCCTTCCTATGCAACCATTGCTCGGTATAATAGGGAGTTCCGCTATGGTCATGAGTCCCTTGAAGATAAGCCCCGTCCAGGACGCCCGTCAGACGTGACCAACGAGGACAATGTGGCCCTTGTGTGGAGAGGTTGATCCTCGAAAATCGATGGGTGAAGGTCGAAGAAATCGAGCGAGAACTTGGAATATCACATGAAAGTGTTTTCAACATCATCCACGACAATTTAGCTAGGACCAAGATCTCTGCCCGTTGAGTCCCTAGAAACCTCACGCCCATTGATCGACTTCAACGTCGTCCAAGTCCACGAGGCCAGAGTTGCACAAGCTGCCGTGCGCGAGTGCAGATTCAAGGAGCTCAACCATTCCCCCTACAGTCCAGATCTGGCCCTAGGAACTACTTTTTATTCCTTCAGTACAAGGCTGCACTGCGTGAACGCCGGTTTGATGACGATGAAGATGTCGAGCTCGCCGTCCATGAGTGGATTGAACAGCAGTCGGGAGATTTCTGGTTGTCGGAAATTCGAAGCTTCAGGGAAAAGTGGCGCAAGTGCATTGAAGTCGAGGGTAGTTATATTGAAAAATAATAAAATACTTTTCCTCATATCTCGTTTCCTTATATCCGAATGGCAAAACTTATTGACCGCCCCTCGTATTGGCAAATTAAGTTGGGGTGCCAATCTGATTTTATGCTCTTTCTCATATTTGTAACTTACAAATAATCTGGTTGGTCTGAATATATTTTTAAGGAAGGAATAAATTAAAAATAGATAAAAACTTAATAGGCTAGTCTATCTTGAGGGGAACGATAATGTAAAGGACTGGAAAAAATAGTTTTATCCATTATCCAAGATAATTTCAGAGGACTTAATTGAATATCAGTGTCATCAGGTAAGTAAGAAGAGCATTTGAAAATGATCACATAATCTCTTATAAAGGTAAGACTAATATACATACTAGAGGGGTAAGATTTCACACACAGCGACAAATTGCTCCAATTGTGAGAGAGATTAATCCAACCTACTAATTAAAATATGAAATAAGTATTCTTTCCAAGTAATCCAAGACCATGCCTCAGCAACATCTTGCTCGTAAAGTGACCCCCATATGTAGACAAACATTATGGAACGTGTGAGCAACTTGAAGGTGGCGTAATCTCTTATCGCCCCGAGGGTGGCGAGACTTAGCAACAGCCAACTATGGAGGAAGTAAAACGCCGATCGGAATCTAGTTTCATCGCGTCCTTGCTAATACCTTGCGTGAGTGTGTTCTCTGTAAGTGGTCAGCGCTTTCATACTCATTCATATTATGATGACTTGTATGCAGCACTTATGAATGTATATACATAAGTAAACCATCAGTTCTAGGTGATTACGTAGATGATTAAGAGAACAAAGACATGAAACTCAATCGGTAAGAGTAATTTGTTTTGATTCTTGCCACCAAGAGCGATATCTTGCCTTTTCCATGCTGGCAGTTTTGTTGTGTGTATATTGCGCGCTAAAAATATTTTTACAATGATAATCTACGCCTATCATAATTTTATATTGCACTCCTGTATATAACACTGTCATAATCTGATATCAAACAATTCTACGTTTGTAAACATGCCCCAGAACATAACACTACAGTAACACTTCAGTTTCGGGGCGCACGATAGGTGGCGCTGTTTATAGGCTACAATATGTCTTATGACGTCAGACAGGAGCGTCAGATGTGAACAATTACGGCGTTATATTTTTTTGTATATGAGTATATACTGGCGGGCTGTGCCCCCCATACCCCCTCCCCCAATTGATTGAAACTCCGGATCATCGCAGGGTGGTCCCCTCGCGCCTCTATATAATCTAAAAGTTTTTCGTGGTCATACAAAATAAACCCAAATTCGAATACCAAAGCACATGGAGAGCACGAAAACGCAATAATGAAAGAAAAACATTTGCAAAACGGGTCCTATTTATAAGCTACGACGTTGCCAGTAAGAATCTGTTATCGTTCGCAGTAAACAAAAAATACGAAAACAAAACAAAAAACAATAAAAGACATCAAGAAACCTTACCTAACTTAGAAAAAACTATAAACGAGCAGAGGCGCAGATATTTAGTAAATAATAAACTAAAAGTTACAAATCCCCAAACAACAAAAAAATATAACGCCATGATTGGTCACATCTGAAGCTACCGTATGACGTCATAAGAGATATTGTATCCTACTAACAGCGCCACCTACTATGCGCCCCGAATCTGAAGTATTACCAACACTACTACCTAAAATATTTAACCCACTTTTGCTGAATGGATCACTTTCTGTCTTGTTAGAACTTAAGAATTTCGGGTATATATGTAGACGAACGGCCCGGACTAAAAAAAATATCTTGTGTAAATATTATCGTTCACCCGTGTCTGAATATTTATGCACGTCTGAGTCTTCTTCGAATTATAGCTGTCGCCATTTTTTTTATAAAAAAAATGCCCGAAAGTAAACAAACGGAAAACGCTGTTTATATAGGTTTTTTTTTACCAAAATGCCCGAAAATAGCCAAACGAAAAACGCTGTTACGTACTTTATTGCAGTGGTTATACTTCTGAAATAGCGAAAAGGAAAGCCTATTTATTTCTCGCGTCTGCGTCCTATTCGAAATATAGCTGACGCCATCTTTGTTATCCAAAACTAAAGAACGAAAAAATTCCAAATCAATCATTTCTGACGTCAAACCCCACCCCCACCCCTATTATAATTCGCAAAACGATTAAAGCCGCTGACATGATGTAGTTAAAGCATTCACCTGTAAACGTCAGAACATTATTCTATCAACAATTAGGATTATTAATGAAGGGCTGTGCCCCCCAGAACGCCCCCCCCCCAATTTAATGAAACTCAGGGGCATAGTAGTATGGTCCACGCATTGTGTTTACCCCCACACGAGCCGTCAACTTAAATGTACTCCAAAAACGTGGAACATTTTGGAACACGGACGAAATAGTACGTCCTATCGTCCGGGCCACTCGTCTACATATTTACCGAATTTCGAAGTGAATTTCTTTGAATAAGTAAATGCCCGTAATAAATTTGGTCTTGCATAATTTATGATAAAATGGATATTAATTTCAAAGGGAAACTCAAGTTAGACTTTAAGAGTGATTATGCTTCACTTTCTGAAATATTTAATAATTATTCATCTACTATTCGGACCTTAGAGAAACTAGACCCTGTTAAAGAAATTTCAAAATAATGCTACCTTCAAAATTCCTTCCTATCAAACGACTAACGTTAACTATCTCAGACTACCAAATGCCTCCAATTATAATAAATAATTTTTTTAGAAATAAATCAAACTACCAAAATAAATCGAATTTCCTTAACAAATTGACCCGTGCTAATTCATATTCTTCATATAAAGCTTCCCCTTCAATAAAGACTCTTAAGACGAATATTTATTGGTCGGACGGAGCCTCGAAGCCTAAATCCAAGTTCAAATTTTAATTTCCCACCTTCTGGGTTTATTAAGAAGCCAAATTATTTCCGTAAAATATGTAAAAATTTGCAGTGCACCATTTTCTATAGTGCAGCCCGTAAGAAAAATAGGTGTTCCAAATTAAAGCTCTTTAAAAAGGGCAGCAGTTCTTGGCATCTATCAGGTGTCTGTCCTTCTGAACCGCATCATTTATCATATCCTTGTGGCTTTTGTTGGGTAAGAACCCATAACTCATCTCCTTGTGCTATAACCGTCAAACTTCAATGAAACCTTCTAACTAGAAGAAGGCGTGTAGTGACATTGAGATTGGTGAAAAATCCTCTTGAGTGTTCTGATGCTTATTCTCTTAGCAACTTCAACTTCTATCTCCATACTTTGGCAACCTTGGCCTGATTAGAACCTACGAACTGTAATGGCTCATTGGAATTTGCCTCCCAGAGGTCTTAAATGTCGAAATTACTCAAGCTTCAAAAATACTCTTGCACAATCAACACACTAACTTCCTCACAAAACATGCACTTGAGAGAACTGGAGCCTAACCTCGTTTTCGTGTTTCAGAATATTCGGGCTAAATTCTTGATCGATCCCAATTTGTCTTTGGAGTTCTCTGTTTTCGGATTGGACGACTATTTTGTGAACTTTCTGTTAGGGATCGACTGTCCAGTACCTGAAGGATCGAAAATATCAAACGAAGCGGGAAGGTGATTTCTTCTCCTCTAAGGTAGACTTGATCTCATATGGGAGTGGGCTCAAACAATGGAACTATGCTGGGCCACTACAAACGTTCAGTGCCAATTTCCAGGTGTTTCCGGCTGATACTCTCCGTAACGAAAGTCTGACTATCGAAGTAGGCAAGCCCTCTTTGAAAGCGGGAAGACAGTAAACAAGCACCAGCCATTACCAGGCTGGGATGAGGATCATCTCAATGTTTTGCAGGAAAGGGAATGTGAGGATCCAGTAGAGGACGACGGTCAGCTCACCCTCTCACAACTCAAACAAAAACAACAAACACAAATCAAATTCGGCATGGATGTTGTGCTTCGTGAAGTTATCCGACGAGGGCCCATTACGCTGTTTTTAAGGTCAATATGGAGAACGGACTAAGGAACAAATACAAATCGCCTGAAGGCCTTCTAATTCAAAATCCGAAACAGGTAAGTGTTTTAAAACCAATGTTGACGTAGCTCTAAATCCGGTCCCTTCTTATTTTTAGCCACACAATTTTAACAGGTTCGAACCATTCCTGAATGTAGAGCTTGAATATGAGTTTAGTCTGTGATCTTTAGGCATATAAGATGTTAATATAGGACCCTTGGACACAATTAAAATCGAACAATTTTAAAATTCCATAGTAAAAAGAAAATATTTTGCCGGGGGTTCTTTAAAATTATG
The DNA here is from genome assembly GCA_963969495.1 of Ceratothoa steindachneri. Classification (NCBI taxonomy): domain Eukaryota; kingdom Metazoa; phylum Arthropoda; class Malacostraca; order Isopoda; family Cymothoidae; genus Ceratothoa; species Ceratothoa steindachneri. The sequence goes on along the minus strand of OZ018331.1, from coordinate 59,251,630 downwards.
AAGAAGTATTAGGCACATTAAATAAAGTCAAAGATTTTTTATTTTCAGAAAAGGCTAATGTAAGCCTAATAACGGTCTTTAAAACTCACCTGGTAGAGGTAATAATTTAGCTTATAAATCTCCCCCATGAGAATTATGACCGTTAACTATACAGGGTATCCATAAAGTCTCAACAATTAAAAAAAATATTACAAAGACAACTGATAAGATATCTTAATCAGACTAGTTTTATTGTTCTCAGTGGTTTTCTAAGTGTATTCAATGAGGTAAAAAAAAACTTTGATATCCACTGAGTACAATAGAATAAGTCTGATTAAGATATCTTATCAATTGACTTTGTAATAATTTTTAAATTGAAAGAAACTTTATGGACAGCCTGTATATCCCTCATTGATCTGTAATAAAATCGGCCTCTCAAACCACCACAAAAATTTGGCTAGTTTTTAATTGCTGCCTCAAAAATAATAGGCCCCATCCCTTAACGAGTCTGTCGTCCATTTTGACATCAAAAAAGAATACCATTAAATGAGATTATAGTTGGTAGAAGAAGAAAATTGGGGGGTTTCTGGGTGAAGAATGGCAAACTTGTTACCTTTCGCTATTTTTCATTGTACCCCCTTTATTCTCAACTACCTCATTAAGTGCCACTTCAGTTCCTTTACTTCTGATTTTTGAGGACAAACTTTAAATAATTTTTTTTATGTTGAGAATTTGATAGTCACAAGCTTTGACTCCCCAAGATAAATTGATTTCAAAACAAATGAAGGACTGGAGTAGTAATGGTTAGAGCAGTGATTATGGATTTCTAATCATTCTAGTCTCAAGCAACTTTTCAAGAAGAGACCAAATCATAAAATCATGATACCGGCATTGAACACATCTTCGGTCTAGGATTCTGAAGTGAGGAAAACTGATATAAAGACATGGTAGTCTATGCGTGCAGAATTTATGAAGTACGGTATGTGAAAATTCTTCAGTTCGCTTATGAGGACAGAAATAAGGCTGAACTCAAAATGTTGTGGTACAAATAAGGCTTGTTTTGTGTTTTCCATCTATGCATTACACCTTATGAAATCTAGCGTTATCCTTTCGAAATTCAAAATGTCTCCTATTTCAGCGCTCCCATCCTTGGAGTTAATGGGGATTGTTCTTATGTTTAATCACTTCCCCTTTTTTCTCGAATTTTGCTCTCACTCTTTTAAATGCATTTAGATACTAGTTGACGTTCAAGTTGTATTGCCGTAGTTTCTCGACAATATATTAAAAAGAAAGTCCGTTTTTGTAAAGGATTAGCTTTAAGTTATAAAATTAACCAAGGAAGAAATTGTCACCAAATATCGAATCTATGTTTCTTATAATTGCGTCCCTACTCTGACAGCCCCGCAGATTTATTAACCCGTGTTTTCTCCCTTATTGAGTTTAAATTCTAAGCTGTTTCCTTGACTTCATGCTCCCTGTCGTAGAATAGGGTCGAGTTCAACCCTCCCTGCGTTTCTCAGCCTAGATAGATGACGGCTATGTGCCTGGGAGACTTATAATACATACAGAGTGCAAATTAACCGAATTTTATGTTGACCAAATAGTCGGTTATCTTGTAGGTTCTGGGAAAATAGTAAAACGGCTACAAAAACAACTTTTCTAATATGCAAACTATTATTCTTTTTACAAAGGTTAAATGGGTTTTGAAACAAACTATATAACACCTTAGACGTACACGAGTCCAAGCGACTTGAAGGGTGGGGAGTTGGCGGGGGCGGTCGCCGTACACACAAACAAACAATACTGAACGAAGGGTCGCTTGAATAACCTTGAGAGTACAGGAAGCCGACGATGGAGGGTTAGACTGAGGGGAGATATTAAAGAGAGAACTTGCACAGTAGTGTTGCGCGTTGCAAATACCTCGAAGATTTGGTACGAGGGAGTAGTTCTTGCCTTGACGCGAAGTTCAAATAATAGTCTCTTGACAATGACTACTAATGGGATAAACTTAGATCTTGCCTTCGGGCTGAGAACACCGATTTGTGACTGGGTGCGTTGCGTTCGAAGAGCGAATAACAACGAGTACAGGGTAGGCCCACGGGAATTAGACGAGAATACCCGAAGCTTGAGGGGTTCTGCGAGGAATTGTGCAGAGTCCAACGGGACGCAAATAGCGGGTACGAACGGAGAAGTGCAGACGGCAAGTACTGACTGGGGCAGGCAGACAGCAGATACTGACAGGGCGGGCAGGCGGCGGATACTGCCTTCCAACTCTGGCGCCGGAGGATTTATAGTGGGGTAGAATGGTGTTTTCCCCCCTCCGTCAGAAGGGGAGGGTTTCAGGGTCCGATGCATCGGTAGGCTAGGGTAGTCTCGCCATATTAGCACGATCGTGGGGAGTTTCCTCAGCCGGCGAGGCGAAACTTTGTCTAATTCTCAATGGGACCTTTTCGGGCTCTGAAGCTTGTCGCGGCTTTCTGCGATGGCAGGCTTTCAGGCTTCCACGATGTCTCATTATTTTACATTTCCATCAACGCAGACAATAAGGTTCGACCAGGTGTCTGTTCTTTCTCTTTCTCTCTCTTTCTCTTTCTTTCTCTCTATTTCTCTCTCTTTCTCTTTTTCTCTCTCTCTTTCTATCTCTCTCTCTTTCTCTCTCTCTTTCTCTCTCTCTTTCTCTTTCTCTCAAGACAAGAACCTTGCCGCCGGTAAGAGAGCTTGCGCGATCTGCTTGAGTTAAGCTAGCTAAGCTGGGAGACTTTTAGTCCGGTAGGGTCTCACATGCCAGTAGGGTAGCTGTAGTAGGATGCAGGCTAAGGGTTATCAACCTTTCTACCACTTCTTTGATGCGTTTCCTTGCATCCCCCTACCAACCTCTTCGATTCTATTAATAGTAAGTTTCACCAACTCTCTTCAACTATCAAAAACAAAACAAAACCCAATAACAAAAAACAAACATTCATCTCTATTACACATAAGTTGTTTATTAATAAGGCTTCACCAGCTCCCTTATGTCGCGTGAGAAGAGAGGCTTTGTAACCTCTTTAAACAACGCCTTGGAGCACTCATAGGTTGCAAGAGACTGAGATTGAAGGGATCTCAGGCGTTTGGGGTACGATTAATGGAAAAATTCTAGGTACCCCTTAGAAGCTTTCTCCTAACGTGTAATGTCATGACCACTCCCCTGTGACCGCTATTGGTGAAAAGAGGCTCAACTGCTCTTTGGTGAGAAAGCTTTTGTGCCTTGATGGTTGCCAGATCAGCTAAAGATCTCGAATGAAGTCGTGGGCACTTAGCTTTACTATTTGCCTTAAGTCTGGCCGTTTTTAGTTGATTAGTAGGGCTTAGTAGGAAGTCAGTTACACCTCAAGCACCCCTGTCGAAAAATAATAGAACCAGTTCACTGAGGCTTTCGTGCTGTTCAGTTGGGAGCTGCGGCACGATTGGACGCGCCCGGCCCAGGGGAGACGATAGGGTTGGTGTGGTTGGTCAAAGGGTTTCTGTTCGCCGAACGATCAAAAACCTCCTGGAAATAGGCGCATGTGATTAGTGCGAGAGAAAATCACAGACAAAAAACTCTTTCAATGCGTATGGTTAAAGTATTTTAAGATGGCGAAGAAAAATGATCCTCCGTTTCGCAAGTTAACTTGCAAAATATGCAAAGTTTACAGATGGAGTGAAGACTTCAGGGGCAGGAGTTGCAAGGAGCTCACAGATGCTGTTAGTGTGTGACTTCTGCGAACTCGAGAAGCGCATGGGCGAGACATCGCTCAACTGAGAAAGGAGAACTCCCTCCTCAAAAGCGAGGTACAACTCTTAAAAACAGAGAGGTGCAGATGCTCAGACGAGAAGGCTTCCGACGTCCAACAGCAGATTCCTTCTGCTGCAGGACTGTCTCAACGATCCAAAAAGAAGAAAAGAAAGAAGAAAGAGAAGAAGAGAAAGTCGAAAGAGAAGAAAAGAAAGTGGAAACAGAGGACGAGAAAGTAGAAGCAGAAGAAGAGAAACGAGAAACAGAAGAAGAGAAAACAAAGAAAGACAAGTAAAAGAAGAAGAAGAAAAATATAGATATAAAAGAGGAAAGCGGCAAGTCGCTTCCGAAAGGGAAGACTAAGTCGTCTACTGAGAAATATGCAAGGATCACCCTTAGTAGTGATTCTCAAGCACTCAGTCTGCAGTCCCTGCTAGCAGCCCGCCTTCGCACAAGTGTGAAGGTAAGCTGCCTGACAGGATGGAGTAACTACCACATCAGAGTAGAGGCGGAGAAATGACAGAATTCTGAGAGTTCAGTCGTTGCTCTGAAGGTAAGTGCAAACTACCTCTACCTGAGAGGAGATAGGGTAGACCCTACGGATCAAATCATTCACAAGGTCAAGGGCAACGTGGACGACTGTGGGCTGAAAACCCGCAAGCGTGTTGTAGTCGTGATGCTCCCATGCAGAGGTCCAACACGGACCACTCAATCGATAAACGTCTCTTTAAAACCGACGCCTGGCAGATTTGTGTACAGCAGAGGGGGTCTTTTTTGTGGACCCATACCGCACCTTAAATGGTAGAAATTATCTCTACCAAAAAGATGGGGTACATCTTCCCTTTAAAGGAAAGGCCTTTTTGTCAAACATGATCCAGGATGTCGTAGAGAGGACCAAAAGGAGTATCCGGCCCAGAGTGAGAGCGGACGTACGCCAGTACGCCCATGTCACTCCTGGAACAACCTTCTCAGAGGTAGCAAAAAGTGGTGCCTCCTGGCCAACAAACAATCGAGAAACGGAAGAGCGTAGGGAGTCCTACAGTCGAGAACTCACTGAAATTTCTTCTGTTTAATGCGAGGTCGATCAGGAACAAGTTTCTTGAACTTCGTGGCCTCGTAGCGACGAAAGCAGCTAAAATGGTAGCCATAACAGAGTCGTGGGTAAAAACCTCAAGCCTAGATTTTGAAGGCAAATTCACGATTTCCGATTACCAGCTCTTCCTGGTAGATAGACCAGACAGAGAGGGTGGCGGTGTGATGTTGGATGTCAAGGATACTGTCAACTCGACAGATTGCAACATCGTATCCGGCCATGAACCACTAGGTGTTGACCTAGAGATAGGTCGTGCCAGATACAGAACCCTGGTGCTATACAACCCCCCAGCCCAACTCTTATAACAGAACAGGACAGGAGTCTAGTCCAGTTGATGGGCGAACTTGTAAAAGACAGTGTGTTATTAGCATGGGAGCTTGCAATACCCATGTTGACTGGGAAACGAGACAACCCTGTGGCAAGAATGCACTACTCCTGGAGTTCGCAAACAATGAGTTCCTGACTCAATGGGTGAGAGATCCAACGTGAGGAGAAAATATCCTCGAATTGTTTTTCACCTCTGAGGATGACATCGTTGAGGACCTCTCTGTTGCCAAAGAACTCGGTGGCAGTGATCACTGACTAATTAGATTTGTAGTCAAAGTCCCGAAGGCAAGGCCTGCAACTAGTAAATCGAAGCAACTTGATTTGCGAAGAGCAGACTTTGCAGTTCTCCGTGCTGGACTGACTGAGGCGAGGCTAGAAGTGTGCTGTGCTGTTAAAGACTCATGGAACAGTTTCAAAACCACGATCATGATTCTTCAATCGCATTTCATCCCTTTGACATGCCCCCGTCGGTCTTCTGTTCAATCAAAGTGGTTTATTGGAGTAATCGGCCAACTGCTTAGGGAGAAGAGAATTGTGTACGGGCAATCGAAGATCTCGGGTGGCTATGACGAATACCGGAGGCCTTACAAGAGAGTGAAATTCAGCATAAGGGTGGCTAAGCGGTCTGAGTAACTCCAAGTGGCAAGACTGTAAAGAGAATCCCAATGAGTTTTTTGGATATGTAAACAGCCGTAAACCAATCCGTCAAACGGTTGGCCCTTTGATCAATGAGGAGGGGACATTAAAGCACTCAGATGCAGAAAATGCTAACCTCCTCAACGACTACTTCTCTTCAGGGTTTAGTCAAGAGTGTGGTCCCATCCCCCAACCAACGAGTTCCTACTCGGGCAAAAGCTAGAAAATAAGATCACCTACGTAATGACGAATAAGTCACCTGGCCCGGATGGGTTTCTACCTAAAGTGTTGAAAGAAGTGCGCGATCAAGTGTCACGACACGTGAGCGCAATCTTCAACATGTCAATCCGGACCGAATGCGGTCTACTTAGACTTTCAGAAAGCCTTTGATAAGGTACCACACCGCTGCCTTCTCCAGAAAGTGCGAGTGCTGGGAATAGACGGAAAAGTAGCCGACTGGATAGAGAACTGGCTAAATGGCAGACAGCAACGGGTGGTGGTGAATGGACATGCTTCTGAGTGCGTGTCTGTTACTAACGGGATTCCTCAAGGTTCTGTCCTGGGACCACTACTATTCATCATCTACGTCAACGACATGGACGGTGACATGGTTGCCAGGATTTCCAAATTTGCCGACGATACCAAGCTTGGTATGAACGTTGCAAATGATGGAAATGCTGCAAGCCTGCTGGAATATCTTGGGAAGATTGGGGAGTGGTCGACCACGTGGCAAATGCCCTTTAACGTGAACAAATGCCAAGTGATGCATATCGGCCACTGAAACCCCCAATCTCATTATATCCTTAAGGGCACTGCTCTTGAATCCACTGACACTGAGAAGGACTTGGGTGTAACAATTACTAGTGACCTTAAGTTATCAAAACAGTGCATTGAGGCGGATAAAAAGGCTTAAAGGATGCTAGGCCACATAAAGCGCCAGTTTGGATAACGGAACAAGGAGATTGTACTGCGTTTGTCCAACTCACTTGTCCGACCGCACCTCGAGTATGCCGTACAATCTTGAAGTCCTTCATTTCAAAAGGATATCGTGAGATTGGAACGCATGCAAGCCAGGGCAACAAAACTGATTCCCTCTATCAGACCTAGAAAGTTATGAAGATAGATTAAGGGAATTAGATCTGTTCTCGTTGGAAACCCGTAGACTGTTTTGTCAGCTCATCGAGGTTTTCAAAATACTTTGAGGGTTCGACAATGTTGACTACAGGGATATTTTTACCCTTGTTGAGAGCAGAACAAGAAATCACTGCTTTAAACTTGAACTGAAGCTTTACAACCGCGATCTATGTAGAAAATCTTTCACGTACAGTATCTGTGGAAGTTGTCAACAGTGAATCTGTTGACCAGTTCAAGTCAAGACTAGACAGGGTCTTTAAAAATGGCCGTGAAAGGACGTAAACCATTTAACCAGAGATGTGCCCGCTCGAATGCTAGTCCAACGGTACCCTCATTGAATGGACCGTAAGGTCTCTAGAGTACCTTCTTTCCTTGTTACTTCTTGTTAATTGTTACACTTTCTCTCTCTCTTTGAAGAGAATAGTAGAAAACTGCCATTTAAAGGAAGAAGTGATCCACCTTAAAGAAGAAGTCTGTAAAGTCCGCAATAAAGTAACAAATGAGGATCATACCAACCAGGGTTTTCAGGAAGTTAGAAATAATTAAAAAAGGTAAGGAGAGTGGAAAACCCAATAATCACTCTGAACAACAGGTTCGCTGCTATAGGTGAGGCAAGCCCTTTAAAGGTAAAGCCACATAACGGAGAAAAGAATGTTATAAATCCATCAGCAATGAAGTTAACATCTATGTCTTGTCTGACTCACTTTTAAGGGGTCAGGGTGTAGCATTTGCCATGGAAAGAAAGAATAAAATGGTCAAGATAATACCAGGTGGTACTTTAGACATAATTACTGAAGACTTTAAGAAAGCAAAACTCCCCTGGAGTTCATGCATACTAGGTAACGTGGGTAGTAACGATGCATATAACGTAGGTAAAGCCACAAGTAGGGAAATACTAGCCAAGTATAACAAGCTAATAAAAGAAATGAGATCCAAGACAAATAAATGCATAGTTATAGAATACTGCCACGTATGACAGCAACAATCATTACAGTAACATCAGAGCTCTAGGAATCAATGAATCTCTAAAAGAAATGTGTGAGAAAGAACATGTGTTATATAAAGACACATGGAGTAGCTTCCATAATAAGCCTTGGCTAACAAACAGAGATGGCATTCATTTGTCACAAGCAGGAGTACAGTTAATGAGTAAATTACTTAACAACGCTGTATATAATATACATAAGAGATGCCAGTCAAACAAATCACCCTCTCACACCTGCCACAAAACGAGTTTTCCCTGCCTCACCTGACCAAAGGCACATGGTAGGGCCTCCCCAACCCTAGCTAACCCAACCCAGATGTCCAATACGCCCTCCCACGCCACACCTCCAAACCCATTTAATTTCCATGTCACTCCTCGCCCTGTTGCAAATCTCTTTAATCCTTGCGGCTACGCTCAAGCCGCTTCCTTCCCTCCCTGATCCCCCCCGGACCTGACCCCCATCCCTACGCACAGACAGGGAAACTAATAAATAGTCTCACCTCCTCACCTCCAAAAGAAATCAGTAAAATCAAAATAATAACTTTTAATGCACGTAGCCTTAGAGAAAACATATTACAGAACTTAAATGTCTAATAGCAACGGAAGAGGTTGACATCATAGCCATAACTAAGACCCATCTACAATTTGGTATAAAAGACTTAATATGTGAATACATGCTAGAAGGCTATAGATTATTTTACAAAAACAGAGCCAATGGAAGGCTTGGAGGAGGAGTGGGACTATATATATGATCAGAATTAAAAGTAACTGAGGTAGAACTTACAAATAATGAAGTGGAGCTGTTTTGTGTTAAACTACACTTACGAGATTTTAAAATAAACATAAGCACTGTTTACCGTCGCCCAAATACTTCCGCTAATGAGGACTTGGAATAATATAGAATCTTACAAGAAACATTACACGAGGAACAAACGCTATTACTGAGAGATTTTAATTTACCTAATATCTGCTGGGACTTGAATATAGGGACTAGCCAAAAAGAAAAATTAATGACAATCTTCATCGATAATAATTTTTTCCACCAATGCGTAAGGGAGCAAACCAGAGGAAATAATATACTATACCTAGTTATTGCATCCCAGGAAAATTTAATATCAACTCTGGCCGTAGCGGAACATATAGATACATGTGACCATAAACTAATCCGCTTTGATCTAAATGCCAGGTATTTAACTACCAATAACTATTCAAAAGTACCAGACTACAGTAAAGCTAACTTAGAGGGCCGCAGGTAAGCCCCGGGAAATATTCACGAACAGCTGATAGAAATAGAAGATGTAAATCAACTTTGGAATAAATTTAAAGAACTATTTTTTATAGCCCAAGAAAACTATGTTCCTCTTAAGACAAGGAATGGTAACGCGAATAGAGGCAAGCCGCCCTGGTTTAATAATGACATCAAACGAGCAATTAAAGATAGAAACCGTCTCCACATATTATTAAAACACAATAGAAGCTATCAAGTTAACCAACAATATAACACTAGCAGAAGAAAGGTTAAAACACTCATAAGATCAACGAAACGTCAATACGAAATCGAGATAGCGAAAACGAGCACCACTAATCCCAAACACTTCTATACTTATATCAATATAAATAGGCAAATGAGAAGCAGGATTTGCCCTTTGAAAAACCAGTTGGGTGAATTTATTTAAGATGATAAGGGTATGGCTAATATCCTAAAAGAGTTTTTTAGTTCAGCCTTCATCTTAGGATATACTAATAACGATAACAACGAGGATATACAGGTCAGACACCCATCACTAAGGGGCCTGGAAGTTAATTAGCAACTAGTAATTGACAAATTAAAGAAAATGAACTCGTACAAGACTCCTGGCCGTGTAAATTTTACCCGAAAATCTTAAAACATGTCCATAATGAGGCAGCAGAGTCACTTGCTCTCATTTTTAACAAATCTCTCGAGGAATGGGGTCGTCCCTGATGATTGGAGGGAAGCTAACGTCACACCTATCTATAAGAAGGGATGTAAAAACCAAGCCAGTAATTACAGACTCATTAGCTTACCTCAATAGTTGTAAAGTTGCTCGAAACGATAATTAGAGACAAACTAGTAGAGTTCCTCGAAAGCAATAACCTTATACGAGATAGCCAGCATGATTTCAGGTCTAAGAGATCGTGCTTAACAAACCTAATTGACTTTTACCATAACCTTTTCAACCTATATAACGATACTAAATCATTAGATATAATTTGTCTGGATTTCAAAAAGGCGTTTGACAAAATTCCCCACCAGAAACTCATGAACAAAGTGCGTACGCTAGGAATTAACGGTAATATATACGGATGGATCAGTAGCTGGTTAAAAAACAGGAAGCAGAGAGTGATAATAAATGGCGTGGAATCGGACTGGGTATCTGTTATCAGCGGTGTTCCTCAGGGATCAGTCCTGGGGCCTATTTTATTTATATACATCAATGACATAGACGTTGAAATAAATAATATCATATCTAAATTTGCAGATGACACGAAAATAGGTAACTCAGTATTATGCGAAGAGGATAGGGCCAGCCTGCAAGCTGATATAAATAAAATTACCAAATGGTCAGAAAAATGGCAAATGCCATTTAATATCGACAAATGCCAAATCCTTCAGTGCGGAATAAAAAACAAAACATACAACTATACAATGCAAGGCGGCTTAATAACCACAACCCCACTGGTTAAAGATTTAGGAGTAATAGTTACAGAAAACTTATAAACATCAAACCAATGCGCAGCTGCTGCAAACAAAGCTAACACAGCACTAGGATTTATAAAAAGAAACTTTACTTATAAAAGCGAAGGGATAATTATGCCACTATATAAAAGTATTGTCAGGCCCCATCTCGAATACGCTGTGCAGTTCCGGGCCCCTTACTTAATAAAATACATAGATAAATTAGAAGCTGTACAACACAGAGCGACAAAACTTATCCCGTCAGTACGTAACAAACCTTACCACGAGAGGTTAAGAAAACTCAATCTATTTTCCCTCAGAAAACGAAGACTAAGGGGGCAGCTTATCGAGTGCTTCAAAATACTTAAAGGATTTAACAACGTTAATGCCAATAACTTGTTCACACTGACAGGGGAGTGTCCCACCCGTGGACATGATTCAAAACTTCAGGGTAAAAGAGCCACTATGGATGTAATAAAAAACTTCTCACTTACTCGATTATTAATGATTAGAATAAGTTGCCAAACGAGGTAGTGGACAGCAGAACTATAAACTCATTTAAAATGAGATTAGACAAACATTTAACAAATATTGGAATTGTTTAGCATAAGCTACAAAATAAAATAATATTACAAAAATATAGCTTTTTCAGGTGTATGTAAGTCTTTTTCATATTCATTTTATTTAATTACTATTCAATGCAATTTCTTTCAGGAACTGTCTTCTTACACCTGCAAGGTACTTTTCCAAAAATATTTCATGTACAGCTATTGCCAGAGGGAGTGGAGGGTGGGAAGAGCCTAAAGCTTTTCTATCCTTTAATTCTACTATTCTATGTGTAAGTGGCAGTAGATTTAGGCCAGATCACCTTAGTCTGGGCCGTAAGGCCCGTGTGATCTGTGTATCTATGTAACTCTATGTAACTCTTTTTCTCTCTCTCTTTTTTTCTCTCTTTCTTTCTCTCTCTCTCTCTTTCTCCCTCTCTTTCTTCCTCTCTTTCTCCCTCTCTTTCTCTCTCTCTTTCTCTCTTTTTCTATCTATCCCTCTTTCTCTCTTGCTCTTTTTTTTCTTTCTCTCTTTCCCTCTCTCTCTCCCTCTCTCCCCCCCACCTCTCTCTCCCCCTCTCTCTCTCTCTCTCTCTCTCTCTCTCTTTGAGTGCCTTTTATCCATGGTGAGAAAAGGAAAA